>CM060373.1:134674386-135874386 GCA_030545235.1 Helianthus tuberosus | reverse complement strand
AGTAAAATACTATTATAAAAGGGGGATTCAATTTATGTAACTTACTCTAAATAGTATAAAAGGGGGGATTCAATTTATACAATTTACCCTACGAAAGTAAATATTATAATTATAAAATAGTAAAATACTATTGTAAAAGCTGGATTCGAATTTATGTAAAATTAATGGTTAAGGGTGAAGGGAGTGGTTAAACACTTTGAGTGGCAAACTAAAAAATCAACCAATGAGAGTGTGTCATGGCAAAGTGGTAAACTATGCTCAAAATGTTGGCAATGGTTTAGACACTTGGTGAAGTGGTAAACTATTTTTTTTTAAAAAAAGGAAAAATGTGTGATTGGTTGAGATGGCATGGACCCCACCACAAAACCCCACTCTCTCCCCTCTCCTCCCTCTTCCCGAATCGGTATACCTAGACCGATTTTGGCCTCATTTTCGGCAAATGGTGTTCGGCAAAATTGATGGCATTGGTTTGCCAAGTGGTAAAGTGAGTTTACCACTTCCACTCCCTTCACCCTAAGACCATTTTTACACCTTACCCTACTAAAGTTATAAAATAGTAAAATACTATTGTAGAAGCGGGATTCAATTTATGTAAAATTAATGGTTAAGGCCATTTCTACACCTTACCCTACTATAATAAATATTATAATATAATTATAAAATAATAAAACATAATTATAAAAGCAGGATTCAATATATGTAAGATTAATTGTAAGAACAAATTTGTTGCTACTATTTGTCCTTTTAAAATGAAGATATTTAAAAACACATGTAACATAAATATGTGTGTCTACTAATACAAGTAATATTTCTTATTGGCATACATTTTTTTGGAAACATAAATAAGAAATGATCGCCATTCAGACATACAAAATGTGTTAAAACTTTAAGGCAATCAAAAAAATGCTTCTATAACCTGATATTTCAAGAAAGTATCAGACAAAACTCCAAGACATATATATTACATTTCCTGATTATTTAGTGTTTGGAATCAAAACAATATGCATAATTATAAACTCAGTGGTTTATCTATTTCACTTGCACGTACAATTACACTTGGTGAATTGTTCTGAAAATACTTGATGGTATTAAGGTCATTAAAATACATCATTCTTTATGCTGAAATGAACAGGTGATATTAGTGGGTGGTACTGATACGTCCATATCCACCATGGAGTGGGCAATGTCACTATTACTAAACAATCCAAGTGTTCTGAAGAAGGCACATGGTGAGATCGAAAAATATGTTGGTCACGATCGTCGTGTTGAGGAGTCAGACATGTGTAATCTCCTTTATCTTGATTGCATAATAAAGGAAACTATGAGAATGCTTCCTCCAGCTCCTTTGTTCCCTCACGAGTCATCAAAGGATTGCATGGTAGGAGGATACCATGTTCCTAAAGGGACAATGCTATTAGTCAATGTGTGGGCAATACACAATGATCCAAACATATGGGAAGACCCCAAAAAATTCAGACCAGAGAGATTTGAAGGTCTAGAAGGTTATAGAGATGGTTTCAAGTTAATGCCATTTGGGTTCGGAAGGAGAGGTTGTCCAGGGGAAGACATGGCAATGCGTTTGGTCAGGTTGGCATTGGGATCTCTGATTCAGTGCTTTGAGTGGGAGCGAACAAGTGAGAGCAAGGTTGATATGAGCGAAGGGACCGACGGACTAAATACGTCCAAGGCTATAAGCTTGGTGGCAATATGTCACCCTCGTCCTACAATGTTAAATCTACTATCACAACTTTGAGTAGTTTGGCTTTCCATCAAGTATGATAGAAAACAAACGGTATTACATAGCCACTTTATGTTGAATCTACTATCACAACTTTAAGGTGTTGTTTCACCTTGATTGTATTGCATATATAAAATAAGTTTGGTCCTGTACTTTGAGATTAATACAATACAATAATACACTCTACACAATAGGTATTAGATGTGATAAAAGTAGTTTAATATTTATTAATTAAATTACCCTAATCTAGACACTAAGTTAAACTCTAGACTCTTTAAAACTAAACTAAACTACGAACCGTCAAGTGAACCGATCGACTATAGTAAAGCTAAGTAAGTCCGGAAATCGAACCCACGAGACTCCTTTGATTACGTAAGCTAGACTCACTAGACTTAATGACTGACACGACTAGTTGTTTTTATATTTTGAGAGGGGGGTTTTCTAATATCCTAAAATTGAAATTAATTAAATATTAACCAAGAGGAACGAACTAAGACGCAAATTGGACTTTGGATTTTACTCGGATGATGATAAAACGACTACCTAGGCTGGAATCCCAAATGCTATTAGTTTATCTTTTTACCAGACAGGAACTATTATGGAACCGGATCGTTAAATACTAAACCTACCGAGAAATCCAACAGGACCCTCGACCTTTCTCGAGAAGACACCTATGGAACTCTAATAGGCCGTTAAATTACTGGTTTACCTAGACTCCTTCATAGTTATCTAATTGTTCTAAAAAGTACTTTTAATCAACAATCTACCCTACGGCGTGAAACTCAAAGGTAACTTGGTAACTTGACTCGACTCGATAAGGAAGAATTGGAAAGGCAACTAAGCTGGATTTCTCACAAAGCACCTAAACCTAGCAATTTACCAACCTAGACTTATCGACAATCTCTCATCTCACGATTATTAAGATTAGTAGAACACATAGACTCCCTCACGGTTATCTAATTGTTCCAAAATAGTACCTTTAATCGCAATCTACCTCAAGACCATGGCTCCCTCCCCTACCTATAATCGGCCATCTCTACCTTCTCAATAAACCACTCCACCGGTCCCTCGCCAAACTCTCAGCGAAACACGGCCCGATCCAACTCTTGCAATTTGGTTCACGTCGAGTTCTTGTTGTCTCCTCTCCCTCCACCGTCGAAGAATGTCTCACCAAGAACGATATCGTGTTTGCAAACCGCCCTCAGCTGCTTGCAGGTATTTTTTTTTAAAGGCTAACTCGCACACCCAGCATACCTGTTTTTATTTATTTATTTATTTTAACACCTTTATTCCAGGCAAATATCTTGGCTCAATTACACCAGCCTTGTCTTTGCACCCTATGGCGACCACTGGCGGAACCTCCGCCGTATCTCCTCTCTTGAAATCTTTTCATCTCATCGACTAACAGAGTTTGAACCCATTCGTGCGGATGAAGTGCGCCATATGATGCGTAAGCTCTATCGATCATCGTTGAAACTGGACACTGTGGTGCATGTTAGACCTATGTTGGTTGACCTAACGCTTAATGTTGTGATGAGGATGATTTCTGGTAAAAGATATTATTATAGTAAAGATGATGTGCTAATAGATGAGGAGAAGGAAAAGGCACATCGATTTCAAGAGATTGTGAATGAGATTTTGAAGCTTATTGGAGCTACCAATGTAGGGGACTTCGTGCCAATGTTGAGGTGGTTAGGAGTGAGCAAATTGGAAAAAAGATTGATCTCTTTGCAAGCAAAGCGAGACTTGTTCATGCAGGAGCTACTGGAGGAGTTAAAAGAGAACATGGAAAATTGTAGTGATGGGAAGCAGAGAAAGAATATGATTCAGATGTTATTATCGCTTCAAAAATCGGAGCCTGAGCTCTACAAAAAATATTATATTTTATTCTTGCATTTTACACAAACAAACAACCTTAACAACCATATAAACGACATGGATTCTTTAAATTATTTTGAAAGAAAACTACTTTTAATAAAATTTACATCTATAAAGAAATTAAACAAAACTGTGTGTTAAGGTTTTTTTAGAAAAGTTAAAATTGTACAAATTATTATAGTAAAATCAAATTATATGTTAATTCCGTTCAAAAAATTATATGTTCATTGGTTTACTAGAAAAAAGAAAAGATAATATAAAATAAAAATTTGGAGTGTCCTACTTTCACAAGTAAGATTACCATACCTAAAAAGCTCTACAAACCCAAAATCCCTATAAACACTTTCATAATCCTAAACCAGTTAAGCCTCACAATAATGTGTAAAAGTATTTTATAAAAAATCCTAATAATGAATCATAGAATATAACACAAACCGAAAAATATAACACAATTTCGAAAATAAAAGACACAAAGAGTCAAAAAAAGACATGATGACACAAATATAAAAAAGACATTATGATAAATAAAAAGACACAATGATGTAAACCAAAAGTCTAAAATCTACAAGCTAAACATTTAAAAAAAAAACCTAAAATCTCATATCGGAGAGTTCGATGAGACGGTTCCAATGCCGCTTGAATGAGGTCAATCAGAGTCCGTACGATACCCTTCTTGCGACCAGTGTTGAGAGATCGCCAGGCGCTAGTTGGGCGGTGGAGTACTGACTATGGATTAATCGGGATTAATCAGGATTAATCGGATCAGAATTTTTATATATAATTTTTAAATTTATATATATACACGTACATTACTATCAATATAGGGGAAAGTTCAAATGAAAACCACTTTTAACGTGAAAACTCAAAAACTAACTAAAAAAACCTAAAAAACAACCCAATTTTTTTTTTCAATTTTTTTATAAAAATCGCATGTTTTTTTATATGAATTTTTTTTTTCAAAAAATTAAAAAAAATTGTAGTACACATGTGTCTTATTACACATGTGCACTACAAATTTTTTTTTAATTTTTTTTATACATATATAAAATGGCAAAAATTGGTATGCAAAAAAAAAAAACTTGGTATTTTTTTTTTTTTTTGCTTTTTTAATTAGTTTTCGAGTTTTCACAATAACTAGTGGTTTTCATTTGAACCTTCCCCTATCAATATAATACTTAAAAATATTTCAAAATTCAAACAACTAAGTTTAAAACAAAGCAAATCAAGTATTTAAACATTCAATACACACATTAATATTAATACAACACTTAAAAATAGTTCAAAATTCAAACGACGACGTTTAAAACATGGCAATTTAAGTATTTAAACATTCAAACATTAACATATCAGTCAGGGCCTCATGGAATATGTTTTAATGGGTTAGAAAACATGTTTTTTTGGGGCCAGATTGGAACTAAACAACTTGGCCCATATATTTAATGGTTAGAAACATTTGTTTGGGCCAGATTTAAACTAAAAAAGAGTGGGCCGACTAGAAACGATTTGGCCGACTTGGGCTGATTTGGGCCGCCTTGCACCGACTTGGACCGACTACCGACTAATGGTTCGACTAGCTCAAAATTAATCAGCTAACGCTCGACTAGCGCCTAGGCGCCGATTAATACCGATTTTTACAACACTGCTTGCGACTTCTTATTTTTATGATACTTTGTATTTGATCCTAACCCCGATAAAAGCATATAAAATATAGGGTTATTGGATTTTATCACCCCTAACTATTGGCTATTAGCCGCTGCCACCCCCAACTATTAATTTGACGTCTGCCACCACCAACTTAACACTTAGTTTGTTATGTCACCATCTCGTTAACTGATCACTACCTTTTGAGCTTTTTACTACACTTTTCAGGGTGGCCAAAGATCCCTAAAACCTTCCTAAGATCCCTATGACACACCCAAAAGTATAAAAATAGGATCAAAAGTTAGTGATCGGTTAACGATGTGTTAACAGAACACACAAAGTGTTAAGTTGTGGGTGACGGACGTCAAAGTGATAGTTGAGGGTGGCAACGGTCATTAACTAATAGTTGGGGTGATAAAATCCAATAACCCTAAAATAAATGATAAAATCTTTTATATTTATTTTGTCTTTGTTAAAAAGATAGTTATGATTTATTATAATTCTATATATGTATAGTTTACTAAAATAGGGTAAAGATTAAATATAAATAGATCTTAACATATAATGTGAGAAGTGAAGGATGATCTTTTTTTAAGTTTTCTTTTTTTTTTTCCATCCACATCTACTTAAGAATGATATTTAGTTGAAAAATGGAAAAAAATAAATTTTATTTTGTGTATTTACTCTAATAGAGTAATTATGTGCAATTACACTAGAGTGGTTACATAATTACGGTACTAGTGTAAATACACAAAAAAAAATAGATTATTGGACTAAAATAAGTATAATATAGGTCGAAAAAGGTGTTAAAACATTTCTACTTAGAAAAATTACGTTTAAAAATGTGTGTGTATACATATAAAACAAAAATTACACATAAAATCTCAATTCAATTAATCCCTGTTGATCGTGATTAATTATTAGTCTGTACCTCACCGGCCGACTAAAGCCTACGAAAGTAAATATTATAATTATAAAATAGTAAAATACTATTATAAAAGAGGGATTCAATTTACGTAACTTACCCTACATAGTAAAATACTATTGTAAAAGGGGGGATTCCATTTATGTAACTTACCCTACGAAAGTAAATATTATAATTATAACATTGTAAAATACTATTGTAAAGGCTGGATTCGAATTTATGTGGATCATGCTATTCACACATCCCCAAACCTTATTTCCACACCCTCTAAAAAGCGCCCCGCTTTGGCCCAAAGCGGGGCGTTTTGGCCTGCTTTCCAGTCAACTGGTGATGTGATGGTGTACGATGTCCGTTGAAGCGCCCCGCTTTGGCCAAAGCGGGGTGTTTTGGCCTGCTTTCCAGACAACCGGTGATGTGATGGTGTACAATGTCAGTTGAAGCGCCCCGTTTTGCCCAAAGCAGGGCGTTTAGGGTTCATCTGCAGACAAAGGGTGATGAGACTTGATGGGATGTTATATTTTGTACGGTGTCGCGCAAAAGTGGAACGGTTGAACCCTAAATGCCCCGCTTTGGCCAAAGCGGGGCGCTTCGACCCTCATTTCATGCATCGGAGAATGTATTGGCACATTGAACCCATCTATCCGCACACTTTTCCAAGGGGTTTTCTAATGCCGCCGAGAAACAAAAGGGATTTCGAGCAGTTGGTCGATGACATGATAGATAAAAATCTTGACACGATCATATCCATTTTCAAGTATTAGACTAGATAGTCCAAGATGAAATATATTAAAACCATTCAAGCCCACCAGTCTACAATGTGTTATGGTGAGATTTTTCAAGTTTGCACAGTGGGAGAAAAGACCAGCACCCCTGTCAGTGGGAGAAACGAAAGGGATTTCGAGCAGTTGGTCGATGACATGATAGATAAAGATCTTGACACGATCATATCCATTTTCAAGTATTATACTAGATAGTCCAAGATGAAATATATTAAAACCATTCAAGCCCACCAGTCTACAATGTGTTATGGTGAGATTTTTCAAGTTTGCACAGTGGGATAAAAGACTAGCACCCCTGTCAGTATTGTCAGAATGCAATGAGACATAACTGAAATTTAAGCGGCATGTTCCGATCAACGTTTATCGACATTGTTATAGGTAATGCAGAAACCCTAAAACGGAAGATAATCCCAGATTGTCTAAAGAAGAGTTTTTATCATGTGTCATGTGGTGACAACTACCAAGGGGATATTCAGATCTCTATTCGGTCATCTTTCCGAGCTTTTACACACGAATATGTGGTTCCCAATTTGCGGAACATAATCCCAGATTATCTAAAGAAGCGCTTTTATCATGTGTCATGTGGTAACAACTACCAAGGGGATATTCAGATCTCTATTCGGTCATCTTTCCGAGCTTTTACATGGAAGAGATCAAAGATTTGGGTACAACTTCAAGTCACGAAGATCACTCTGCAGTAGTTGATCATGACGACTGTAATAAAATGGAACATAATCCCAGATTGTCTAGAGAAGCGCTTTTGTCATGTGTCATATGTTGGACGGAATATATGGATGGAAAGCCAGCATAGATGGTAGCATTCCTTGCAAGTCCTTTAAATTCGCATAAATATATATATATTCGTTTCATAACCTCCTCCTATAAATCAACCACAACTCACCACCCATAAAACATTATCCCTACCCCTTCACGAACCACAATGGACTCAGACTCATACTACTCACCCTCGCCTGAGGAAAAGTTTTCCCGATGACTCAACCGGTCGTCAAGATCAACTATCTACTGCATGTATCCAAATCTTCGTGACTTGAAGTTGTACCCAAATCTTCGTGACTTGGAGTTGTATCCAAATCTTCGATATCTTCCATGATCAAATTTCTTCATTTCTCATCATTATGAAACCTCGTTTCGTGAGGCGGTCTTCTTTCATGTTTCCCACCGGCATCAAAATAAAGAGCTTCATCCTTATTTCTGTAAATCGCACAAGCAAACATGCCTTGAACAAGTCTAGAACACTCGTAATCCTCAACCGACTTTGAAACCGGACGAAATCTATGAAGAAACTGTTCGATTTCACGGTGAATGGAGAATTTGCGATGGAGAAAACTTCGTTGTTAATTTGAAGGCTCACAAATTTCAATATAATTTTGTCATCGACCAACTGCTCGAAATCCCTTTCGTTTTATTACAGTCGTCATGATCAACTACTGCAGAGTGATCTTCGTGACTTGAAGTTGTATCCAAATCTTCGATATCTTCCAAGTTCAAATTTCTTCGGTTACAGAAACCACTAGCAGAAGAACCCGACACGTCTTCTATGATATGATTAAAAACTTTAAACCCTTCATATTTGACTCATACAAAAAGTAGGAATCTTGATCAAAGACAACGATGTAGACGCGGAATTTGAAAAACTAAAACAACAAATCATCTGCTTCCTAAATCTGAATCTGAAAGTTAACTTTGACTCGTAAAACCCACTAGCAAAAGAAGCTGATATGGAAGACATGCCGGGTTCTGTACCCATCCCCGCGTTGATAGGTTCCGTTTTATTACAGTCATACGACACATGATAAAAGCGCTTCTCTAAAAATATTTGTTTCTTTCCTTTTCATGAGGTAAAACCGGTTTCAACATCAATCATTCTGCAGTAGTTGATCATGACGACTGTAATAAAACGGAACATAATCCCATATTGTCTAGAGAAGCGCTTTTATCATGTGTCATATGTTGGATGAAATATATGGATGGAAAGCCCGCATAGATTGTGGTGGAGACAACAGCCATTTTTAGGGAAATGTAACAAGAGAGTGTGATGGTGGGTTAATGGGGGGTTGATAGGAATATTTATGGTGCAGATCTTAGAGTGTAAAAGATAGCAGAGGATACGACAACATATTGAAAACAATTGCCGACGGTGGTGATTTTGTATTAAAGAAAAGAAAAGGAATATAAACTGTTAGTTGCATCTTTTAGAGAGAGACCTTTAAGTACGGATCCTATAGCTGCATTTGGAAATCCTACTAAATCCAAAGATGACACATCAAGAGAATCATAGCCCGGGCCTTATTTATACACCATACTTTACCTCTCTCTCTCTCTCTCTCTCTCTCTCTCGCTCGCTCGCTCTCTCCATTGAGTACTATCTTCATTGCAATTCTCTAAACTTAGGGGATCCAATTTTAGAGCAGCCACATGAAAGGTTAGATTATATATATATATGTGTGTGTGTGTGTGTGTGTGTGTGTATAATTAAACCTGTCATTCCCATGTGTTAAAATTGTGTTTATAAGATTCTATAATCTGTATATCTACTGCTTCTTTAATTCTCTTCGTTTCCCACGATTATGAAACCTCGTTTTGTGAGGCGGTCTTCTTTCATGTTTCCCAACAACATCAAAATACAGACCTTCATTCTTATTTCTGTAAATCGCACAAACAAGCATGCCTTGAACGAGTCTAGAACACTCGTAATCCTCAACCGGCTTTGAAACCGGACTGAATCTATGAAGAAAATGTTCGATTTCAAGGTGAATGGATAAATTAGCGATGCAACGAATCGAAGATCCTTGCATTATAAAGAGTCTGTATCAATAACTTCCGAGTTATACGTTCCTTGTAAAGTTTTTATGGGTCTGTTAAGAATTTAGGTGATGTTTAAGGTTTTGAAAATTGAAGGAAAAGGAATTTGTTATGGTTTGGGGGGAATGTTCTGGAAATTGAAGGAAAAGGACTGTGATTCTGTTTTTTGCAACTACACGAGTTGTGTCTCTTTTCCTTTTTAGAATTCCTTTCGTTGAGATACCGTTGTCCAACTCAGCATACTTTTGATCTGAATTTGCTGATGCTTCTTTAGTAGAGAATTTGATGATGTTTCAGCAAAATTTTGAGAAAAGGAATATTCACAATCAGATAACAATAGATGTTGTAAATTTGGGAGACGCCATTGATTCAAAGAAGAACCCATTGATTCTCTAGACAACCTGGGATTATCTATCATGTCATGGACCAAATATGAATGCATGCAATGAATTTGACAACTGTGACAGCTTATTAAAAGTTCATCAGGCTCACGACAACCGCATTGGTAATAAACTGGTACTACTGGTGGTAGTTCTGGAAATTGAAGGAAAAGGACTGTGATTCTATTCATCAACGGGGATGTAATGCAATGATTCCTCTCAATTGAATAGACAAACACTTGTTTCATTAGACACATGATAAAAGCGCTTCTCTAGACAATCTGGGATTATGTTCCGTTTTAGGGGTTCTTTGTTCATTATCTGTTGTTGTCTCATTATCTGTTGTTGTCTCACCAATCCGATCATTTCCTGTTTTTCCTTATTTGTTTGCTTAACAACGGTCGATTTGGATCGCGACTGGCTCATAGCCCATGGAGCGTCAGCTAACCTTCACGAGCGTCTTTTCACTCTCGGTGACTGCTCAGAGATGCATGTCTGTAGAAGGTGCAAGAGAATGGCGAGTGTCAGCTAACCTTCACCAGCCTTCCTTTAACATGATCCCTGCTAGTGCTAAACCTTTTCAAGCTTGTTTTCAATGGGGATATAATGCAATGATTCCTCTCAATTAAATCGATAGACACTTGCCTCATATGACTCACTTGAATCGTCTCGGATGTAATAACAGTACGGTTAGTGGATGTAAATTGCTAGGGTGTGAGCACGAGGACGACGAGAGAGATTTGCATGTTGTTTTCTGTCTCAATCATGCCTTTACGCACACTGAGCTCTTTTCTATGCATTATATGCACATTTATGTATCAACCTGAGATTTCTTCTGGAGGGTTCACTTATGGTAGTGTTTTGGTTGTTTATGATTTGATTTGATTGTGAATAGATAAGAAGGACGAGATATCGGCAGTTAGCTCGAAGAAGTTTCTCTTGATTATTGATGAAGTGGAATTCAGGATTTCATTTGCACAAACTGTGGAGAACTTGTTTGCGTTATCCATATGTGAGCTTTCCATCCATACATTCCACATGATAAAAACGCTTCTCTAGACAATCTGGATAAATTAGTAACTTATTACTTGATAAATTAGTAACACTAATATATATATATATATATATATATATATATGTTTTGTAAAAATAAAATAACTTTAAATCAAATTTAAATTATATATGTTTTATAAAAATAAAACAAAAATCTACAACATTTCAACAAAAAAACCAAAACCAAATACAATCAAACAATAAACCAACAACCCATTTTTTCACCAAAACCCTACTTTTTGCCCAAAAAATGAAATGTCTGACCAAAACGCCCCGCTTTGGCCAAAGCGGGGCGCTTCGGTACGAGGTCACCAAACAAGAACTGAGATGCTCAGCATTTTTGTCTGTTGACTTTATCCTAAAGTGCCTTGTTTTGGCCAAAGTGAGGTGTTTGGGTGTGTGAATAGACCAAGGGGGTGTGGGAATAGCCCCGTCCAAAATTAATGGTTAAGACCATTTTTACACCTTACCCTACTAAAGTTATAAAATAGTGAAATACTATTGTAGAAGCTGGATTCAATTCATGTAAAATTAATGGTTAAGACCATTTGTACACCTTACCCTGCTAAAGTAAATATTATAATTATAAACTATAAAATAGTAAAATACTATTGTAAAAGCAGGATTCAATTTGTGTAAGATTAATTGTAAGAAAAATTTGTTGCTACTATTTGTGCTTTAAAATGAAGATATTTAAAAACACATGTAACATAACGATACAAGGATAAATATGTGTGTCTACTAATACAAGTAATATTTCTTATTGGCATATATTTTTTGGAAACACAAATAAGAAATGATTTCCATTCAGACATACAAAATGTGTTAAAACTTTTAAGGGAATCCAAAAAATGCTTATATAACCTGATATTTCAAGAAAGTTTCGGACAAAACTCCAAGACATATATATTACATTTCCTGATTATTTAGTGTTTGGAATCAAAACAATATGCATAATTATAAACTCAGTGGTTTATCTATTTCACTTGCACGTACAATTACACTTGGTGAATTGTTCTGAAAATACTTGATGGTAGTAAGGTCCTTATAATACATCATTCTTTATGCTGAAATGCACAGGTGATATTAGTGGGTGGTACTGATACGTCCATATCCACCATGGATTGGGCAATGTCAGTTTTACTAAACAATCCAAGTGTTCTGAAGAAGGCACATGGTGAGATCGAAAAATATGTTGGTCATGATCGTCGTGTTGAGGAGTCAGACATGTGTAATCTACCTTATCTTGATTGCATAATAAAGGAAACTATGAGAATGCTTCCTCCAGCTCCTTTGTTCCCTCACGAGTCATCAAAGGATTGCATGGTAGGAGGATACCATGTTCCTAAAGGGACAATGCTATTAGTCAATGTGTGGGCAATACACAATGATCCAAACATATGGGGAGACCCCAAAAAATTCAGACCAGAGAGATTTGAAGGTCTAGAAGATTATAGAGATGGTTTCAAGTTAATGCCATTTGGGTTCGGAAGGAGAGGTTGTCCAGGGGAAGACATGGCAATGCGTTTGGTCAGGTTGGCGTTGGGATCTCTGATTCAGTGCTTTGAGTGGGAGCGAACAAGTGAGAGCGAGGTTGATATCAGCGAATGGACCGAAGGATTAAACATGTCCAAGGCTATAAGCTTGGTGGCAATATGTCACCCTCGTCCTACAATGTTAAATCTACTATCACAACTTTGATTAGTTTGGCTTTCCATCAAGTATGATAGAAAACAAACGGTATTAGCTATAAACAGATATTGAATATTGTAATTTTTGTTGTAGGTCACCAAGGCTCCAAAACAGAACTTAAATACTAGATACAAGAACAAGGAAAAGGAAACAAATAATTCTAGCCATAAACTAAGGCATGAAATCGGGATGGCCATAAAGAGAAAATACTTTCCACAATAATATTCCCCCTCAAGTTGGAGCGTGAAGATTCCGAACGCCCAACTTGCCAAGTAAAACCTCCAACTGTTTCGATCCGAGAGCCTTGGTAAACAAGTCCGCCACTTGATGGTTGGTGTTGATGTAAACCGGTTCAACTTCCTTCGACTCGACACGTTCACGGACAAAATAACAATCCATTTCGACATGTTTAGTACGCTCGTGGAAAATCGGGTTATTTGCAATGTGTTTGACTGGAATGTTGTCACAGAAGACGGTAGTTGGAGCTATTTGGGGAGTGTCGAGATCACTGAGGAGCCATCGCAGCCAAAGGATTTCACTAACTGTTGTGGCCATGGCTCTATATTCGGCTTCATGTAACACTCTAATTCGTATTTGACTAAAGTCGCAGCGGAAAATTCGTACCATAAAAATTCCTTTAGTTACAAACACGTTGACACACTTAATCTCATTTCTAGGGTTAATTTTTCTCAATAATTACATTTATTATACTTATTTACAGCAAGAAATCATAAACTGACTTCACTCGATTACGTACTCGACACTCCCGTACAATCTATCTTGTGACTCGATCCTCGATCTCCAATCCTTGGATATCCTCGTGACTGGTATTACCTGCGCTCACCACATAAAATTTACAACATTAGTACGCATTATAAACATACAAGGTTTGTTCACATCTTTTTCTCGTTTCATTAATTCTTTACATTCCAGCTTTTCCATCCTGTCATATAATTCGTGGTGAGTCTTCTTTGCTATTCCTGCATCACACTTATAACTCTATGTACACGAATTTAACAACATAAACACATAATTGTACCGAAAGAATTATGTTCATACTTAAACTTCATACACATTATCTCCCGACACACATTTCTACACACATAAGTACTAACCTACATGCATCCTTACATATATATACACTTAAATCATTCTATAAGTATCTACATACACACATACCTACATTGTTAGTACGGTCATGACATCACACATTCACATACATACATACATACCTGATTGCAGTATACCAAACTCGTACATGCCTATTCTCCATACACATACCTACATACACTCACGTACTTATTCACATCCTTGTAAACATACATACGAATCTATTTACCTACGTGCATACCCTTAAGATCACATAAACATGAGTTAAATTAGACGTACGTGACTTAAAACGCCTTTAAATGAGTTCCCGGCATCAAATAAGACACGAAAACAACTTTTCGGAGAAACTACACCCGTCGCGCGACGCGACGGGCCGTCGCGTGACGCGACCCCCTCAAAACGACAGAAGGTTTGCAGCTGGTTGCTGCATATTTCCAGCGCGATCCGATTTCACGGAAACGGCCATAACTTCTTCATTATTGGTCCGTTTTACCCGATTCTTTTTCCTACGCGTCCGTAATTTAATTCTCCATCTTATGGAGTTAAGACTCGACATCCGGATTAACAAAATTCCGGACTTTTAAGCCTTCAGCTTGTTACCCTTTTTCCATATCCTGTCCCGTTCATGCATTTATCCATCTAACTTGTTTATTTGACCATAAATTCTTATATACCTAATAATATCAATGACGCCTATTATAAAAGATCAAATTCTCGGATATCTTGCATTCTTTAAACTCATTTTACTCAAAAGCTTACTTTGACCCGTTAAGGGTATTTTTGTATTTCATTGCATTTGATTCTCAAAAACATACATTTCGCTTCCGTACTTATCCTAATTATTCACTTGGTCATTTATCTTATTTCTAAACATCTTTTACAGGTCGTTCGCCCAAAATACCCACCAAGGGCATTTTAGTCAACTTTAACCCCAACACTTACGACGAAGGACTTCAACACATAACCACCCTCAAACATCATGTTTAATTAATTAAAACACCATATTACTTAACAATCTATGAAGTGATTACAGAAATCACTTACCTCGTGCATTCGAGTTCAAGCATAGCTTCCGTGTTTATCTTTGGCCCGTTGTCCTTCCATGCTTATGTCCGTGTTGACATGACTCCTATCCGTACATGTCATTACATTCACATTCTTGTTAGTATATATGATTGTACGTATGAACGATCATATCAAATTCATATCTCATGTATGACCTTCATTAGTCAATTCAAACAAGCATAAAGCATACTCAACATCAACCTAACATAATCCTCTCATGAACTATATCTAAAATGCATTCCTCATGTTAGTTTACTATCAATTTCATTATTACCACATTCTATACATGTTCACCCATTAATTGCATACAATTTCACATATTATTGTTATTTAGACATTTCATCAAACACTTGATGTGCGTACTACTTTCTAAGCATGATGTACAAGTCTTTCATGTGTTTATCCTGATTATCACTCTCATTTATCATCACAAGTAAACATCATACAAATTCCATACCATAATCACTCTATATACAAATACACATCACATACTACACATATTTCTAATCAAGTTCATACCATTTCATGGATTAAACATAAACCCACTTAACTAATTGTGGTAATTCATCCAACCACCTAAATTCTAACAATTTACTCAGAGTCATCGCTTAGGGTTTGTTCTTAAACGTGCATACATCACTAATTTGGCCATAACCTTCATGATTCATACATAAATCACCACTAGTGATGATTACCAAGATTTCTCAACTTCATTAATCATAAAAATTCAACATACCTTATGATCCCCTCGCGAAGGTGATCATTAATCCGTGTTTCTTCTTGAATTTGGGCCTCGATTCACCCTTCAATTTGGTGATCTAAATGAGCTAGGGTTTGGAGCTCTTGAGAGCTCCTGAAGCTTCACGAACACACACGTATGTGTGTTTGTGTGTGTGTGTTGACCTTTTAATTAGACAAATGAACTTTCATTTGTTCCACTTTAGCCCCTCGGGTTTGCCTTTAAAACATAACTAACACTACCTTCATCATTTAATACTTTTGACCATACCTTTAACTAGGTTAAATAGCATAGTTATTTATTTCATGACGTGTCACATAAGAACACACGACAAATATTAACATTCAGATTTTTGGGGCGTTACAAGTCTACCACCCTTAAATGAGGTTTCGTCCCCGAAACCTTTCTTACTTCTTATTTAACACAAATTAATTCTTCTCTATGGCTAGCCCATCACAACGACTATCTTCTTTCTTAAAGAACCCGCTCCGGAGTCCTTATTAGTGTCGCTTTAACTAATACGCTAATTCCTAACAGCCTTCATAGCTAATTGTTCATTCATCATTCTAACACTCGTATATCATATGCATCATATACCTTCTTACTTACTTGCAACCGTTCCAACATTCCATTACTAACATTCTCATTTGTTTATTTCTCATTCATAATGTTTTTATCAACTATACGATCTTGCATCGAAATTGTATATACTCAGATATGTTTAACTTTAACTAATACATCATAGTAATGAGTAGCTATACATTCTCAATTCATAAACTATTCATATAATCGACTTCTTCATAACCATTCCATACTTTCCTTATCATACTTTCGCATATCATTTTCATTTCTTTAACATGTCAACAACGGGTCAATACACATACTTCCTCAATCTGTAATCATACATCCATTCATATGATCTGTTCATAATGGATCTACCAGATTCATCTTATCTCTTAAGATTTCATTCTATGCATATATTATTTAACATTTAGTTATTGTTTTGTTACCACACAAAACTACCATTTCATAGTCATATATACGTACTTTAACTTTAATGTGAACATCCTTCTACGTTTTCTACAGCTACTTGTACCCTACATACCTTTACATTACCTTTAAATCATTTTGTCCATTTTACATCACTATTATTTTCACTTCATACATTTCTTGATTTACAGATATACATGTGTGTCATACTAGTTTATATCTATCCAGCATAAGTTAAACATCTTACTAACCTTTTTCATTTCACTAAGCGACGATCCGTAACCCCGATCGAACATCTTCTTCTCGATTACTAGCCATAACAGACCAGGTTTCATTTATCCTTATAATGAGCTTCCGCTCGTGCACATTCTCTTACCAACACGATTGGTTCCATCGCATCAATTATTCTAACATTTTCATAAAAAAAAATTTGACGGTTAGCATATTTCATTTAAACATTCATTGTACCAGGGAATTACCCACTTATAATCCTTCTACCATTTCCTACGTACCTACTACAACATACCACACATTCTATTTCTTACATGCAATCCTTTCATTTTATTCATCATTTCGCCAACCTTCATTTGACTCTTTAAAGCTTAACTGACATTTCTTAATCATTGTATAAGTACTGAGGCACACGTCCGTACTTCTTTCCATTCATGCTTACATGCATAAACATTCATTACATCATTTCGGTATTGTTAGCAAAACTTATCATTTCTGCCCGTACTTAATTTATTGTCCGGGTCGTAGCCCGTCATTTATTATGACTTCTAAGGGTCTATTACTAACACATTTAACACCTAACTGGTTCAAAACTCCTTTCTTTCCTTTCACAGCTTAGGTTTCGCATGCCTATTACAATCATTCTTTTGTTTATTTACTTTACATTTACCCATAT
This sequence comes from Helianthus tuberosus, assembly GCA_030545235.1. Classification (NCBI taxonomy): domain Eukaryota; kingdom Viridiplantae; phylum Streptophyta; class Magnoliopsida; order Asterales; family Asteraceae; genus Helianthus; species Helianthus tuberosus. Next base: position 135,856,666 of record CM060373.1, on the reverse strand, counting down.
GACTCGTTTGACACAACCACGGTCAAACTATCAACATGTTCTGATGTGGACTAATTCCATCCTTTTTATTATTTTAAATCCGTCTTGCGGATTCAAACGTAATGTTCATACCTTTCATTACTTCTAGGTTTCGAATCCGTCTAGCGGTTCCAAACATACCATTTATACCTTTTCTTCCTTCTATGATCGAATCCATCTAACGGATTTCAATCATATCATTCACATCTTTCATTCCTCACATGTGTTGAATCTGTTTCGCAGATTCAGACATATCATTTCTACATTTCATTTCCTTGAATCCGTTTTACGGATTCAAACATTCCATTCATGCTTTTCATCCCTTGAATCCGTCTCACGGATTCAAACATATCATCCATGCCTTTCATTCTTTAATCCGTCTCACGGATTCAAACATTGCATTCATACTTTTCATTCCCTGAATCCGTCTCCCGGATTCAAACATATTATTCATATCTTGTTGATCCGTACTTAATTACAGATTCAACATTCTTCATTCTTATCAGGCATGTTTTTCATTCTTACATCGTACTCTCAATTTCCCGAGAGTCTTACTTCCCATTTCACCCACACGCCCGCCTGCTACCCAACTCTACCGGACATACCTGTAACAATTTTCATGATTTCACGAAAGTCATACGTTTCTCGTGTACTGGCCAGGTACACAATCCACATAGTAGTTTCGTGCCTTCATGAAATTGTCACCTTATGTCTGTAGAATTAGGTTTCGGCGCGTGTATCCCTTTCAGTACTTCATTACTATACTATCATTATCCTTCATTTAACATTTTCCTTCTCTTAATGAATTTTACTATTACATATCCCCACATAACGAATTTACGTACCTGGATTCAACTTTGGCTTATTACCTCTTTGCCTGCTTAGTATTCATCCTAAACTGCATTCACATATCGTCCTCTTCAAACACTTATGCCTACCTTGCACATACAAAACCGTCAGTTTCTTTATACGTATACATAAGTACATAATTTCATTAACTTTTACCTTTGGATCTTGATCGAGTCTTAGATTGTACGGGTTTCTTATCTCAAGAGCACACAAGTTTGAGTCCAAGTACTTACCTTCTCGTACTTGATTCCCTCAAACCAGGGCTCTGATACCAACTTGTAACACTCTAATTCGTATTTGACTAAAGTCGCAGCGGAAAATTCGTACCATAAAAATTCCTTTAGTTACAAACACGTTGACACACTTAATCTCATTTCTAGGGTTAATTTTTCTCAATAATTACATTTATTATACTTATTTACAGCAAGAAATCATAAACTGACTTCACTCGATTACGTACTCGACACTCCCGTACAATCTATCTTGTGACTCGATCCTCGATCTCCAATCCTTGGATATCCTCGTGACTGGTATTACCTGCGCTCACCACATAAAATTTACAACATTAGTACGCATTATAAACATACAAGGTTTGTTCACATCTTTTTCTCGTTTCATTAATTCTTTACATTCCAGCTTTTCCATCCTGTCATATAATTCGTGGTGAGTCTTCTTTGCTATTCCTGCATCACACTTATAACTCCATGTACACGAATTTAACAACATAAACACATAATTGTACCGAAAGAATTATGTTCATACTTAAACTTCATAGACATTATCTCCCGACACACATTTCTACACACATAAGTACTAACCTACATGCATCCTTACATATATATACACTTAAATCATTCTATAAGTATCTACATACACACATACCTACATTGTTACGTACGGTCATGACATCACACATTCACATACATACATACATACATACATACATACATACATACATACATACATACATACATACATACCTGATTGCAGTATACCAAACTCGTACATGCCTATTCTCCATACACATACCTACATACACTCACGTACTTATTCACATCCTTGTAAACATACATACGAATCTATTTACCTACGTGCATACCCTTAAGATCACATAAACATGAGTTAAATTAGACGTACGTGCTTTAAAACGCCTTTAAACGAGTTTCCGGCATCAAATAAGACATGAAAACAACTTTTCGGAGAAACTACACCCGTCGCGCGACGCGACGGGCCGTCGCGTGACGCGACCCCCTCAAAACGACAGAAGGTTTGCAGCTGGTGCTGCATATTTCCAGCGCGATCCGATTTCACGGAAACGGCCATAACTTCTTCATTATTGGTCCGTTTTACCCGATTCTTTTTCCTACGCGTCCGTAATTTAATTCTCCATCTTATGGAGTTAAGACTCGACATCCGGATTAACAAAATTCCGGACTTTTAAGCCTTCGGCTTGTTACCCTTTTTCCATATCCTGTCCCGTTCATGCATTTATCCATCTAACTTGTTTATTTGACCATAAATTCTTATATACCTAATAATATCAATGACGCCTATTATAAAAGATCAAATTCTCGGATATCTTGCATTCTTTAAACTCATTTTACTCAAAAGCTTACTTTGACCCGTTAAGGGTATTTTTGTATTTCATTGCATTTGATTCTCAAAAACATACATTTCGCTTCCGTTCTTATCCTAATTATTCACTTGGTCATTTATCTTATTTCTAAACATCTTTTACAGGTCGTTCGCCCAAAATACCCACCAAGGGCATTTTAGTCAACTTTAACCCCAACACTTACGACGAAGGACTTCAACACATAACCACCCTCAAACATCATGTTTAATTAATTAAAACACCATATTACTTAACAATCTATGAAGTGATTACAGAAATCACTTACCTCGTGCATTCGAGTTCAAGCATAGCTTCCGTGTTTATCTTTGGCCCGTTGTCCTTCCATGCTTATGTCCGTGTTGACATGACTCCTATCCGTACATGTCATTACATTCACATTCTTGTTAGCATATATGATTGTACGTATGAACGATCATATCAAATTCATATCTCATGTATGACCTTCATTAGTCAATTCAAACAAGCATAAAGCATACTCAACATCAACCTAACATAATCCTCTCATGAACTATATCTAAAATGCATTCCTCATGTTAGTTTACTATCAATTTCATTATTACCACATTCTATACATGTTCACCCATTAATTGCATACAATTTCACATATTATTGTCATTTAGACATTTCATCAAACACTTGATGTGCGTACTACTTTCTAAGCATGATGTACAAGTCTTTCATGTGTTTATCCTAATTATCACTCTCATTTATCATCACAAGTAAACATCATACAAATTCCATACCATAATCACTCTATATACAAATACACATCACATACTACACATATTTCTAATCAAGTTCATACCATTTCATGGATTAAACATAAACCCACTTAACTAATTGTGGTAATTCATCCAACCACCTAAATTCTAACAATTTACTCAGAGTCATCGCTTAGGGTTTGTTCTTAAACGTGCATACATCACTAATTTGGCCATAACCTTCATGATTCATACATAAATCACCACTAGTGATGATTACCAAGATTTCTCAACTTCATTAATCATAAAAATTCAACATACCTTATGATCCCCTCGCGAAGGTGATCATTAATCCGTGTTTCTTCTTGAATTTGGGCCTCGATTCACCCTTCAATTTGGTGATCTAAATGAGCTAGGGTTTGGAGCTCTTGAGAGCTCCTGAAGCTTCACGAACACACACGTATGTGTGTTTGTGTGTGTGTGTTGACCTTTTAATTAGACAAATGAACTTTCATTTGTTCCACTTTAGCCCCTCGGGTTTGCCTTTAAAACATAACTAACACTACCTTCATCATTTAATACTTTTGACTGTCACACCCCGACCACGTGGAACATACAAAACGTGGCGGAAACGTCGGGGAGTGTTGTAACAGAATTAATTGTTTCAAATCCATGGCAATTGAAGTTTCGTTTTATTGATTAAAAGTGTTACAATGTCTTAACATACAAGGAAATACAACATAATTAACTAGTCTGCATATTTTATTGTCACTAAGGCCCATGTCCGCCTAAGTGTATCTTGATCATCTTATGCAACAGCTCCTGAAAAACACATGTGAAAATATGGTACGTCAGCATAAAAATGCCGGTGAGATACATAGGTTTTGTGAAAATAGGTTTCATGACTTATGTTTGAGAAAATGTTTAGTCATGAACCTTGTTATTTGCTTTGTTTTGTAAATCATTTGAAAATCGATAAGATCAGATGATATGTATAAATAATGTATGGTTAAATGAATAACCATGTAAAATGAGTTTGTATTAGATAAATTGTTTGTAAATCAATGTCTTGTGAAAAATATGTTATTTGTATAAAATGTTCTATGTATCAAACTGAAATGATTCAGATAACGCTACAATATGTAATACCATACAAACACTTATATATAGGAAGTACCAGCGGCGTATCCACCATGCTTGTATCATATTACACACGCATCGTTACTTAATCACTTAATCAAACCAAACCAAACAATGTAAGATGTCTATGTTTAAACCAATTGCCAAATGTATTGAATAATATGTCAAAATGTTTATGTCAAGATGTAAATCATGTAATGTGTAACCAAAAATGATATGTATGGCTAGTGAAATGCATCAACTAAACTATATGCACAAGAACATAGTATTAAAGTAAAACTTGGTTTAAATCAAAGTTATGTTTTGTGGAGTAAATGCATGATCAATGTAAATCATGTAATATGTGTCCAAAATGTAAGTATGTGATGAATAACAAATGTACTAAGTATGAAGAACAATGCAACGATTGAACATACATAGCATGTGAACTGTACTAAGTATGCAACAACAGACATACGTAGCATGCGACCTGTACTAAGTATGCAATAATAGACATACGTAGCATGTGATGTAATGTAAAACAATGTACTAAGTAATGCACACAATGGGCACACCTAGCATAAACACAATGAAATCATGTACTATAATGTACTAATGAACATAGGAAGTATATGATGTGAAAACAGGAAAGCATGAAAGTAACAAGTAGGCACATGTGTTCCACCCCAAAACAGTTTGGAAAACAGTAAAAGAGGGGTCTATGTACTCACCTGAGATTGCTCAGTAGTTCTGGAGTAACAACTAAACAATGCTAGAGATCGCGGATATCAAATGGCACCTAGTATAGGTAGCTACATTAATAAACCGGACCTAAATCGGAAGATCGGGTAGCATTAGGGTTTGTAAACCAAACGAGTGTAGAGACTCGTGTCATTTGGTTTAACAAAGCCTACATACTAAATGAAACTTAACCTAAGTGTTTACGACCCATTACGACCCGTTTAGGTAGCTTATGTTACTTTAACGCGTCGTTCGCGTGAAACGCGTTCGGACCGCCTAACTAGCCCTATGACAAGTGTTATATGCCTAAACATATTACATAATCAGTTATGTGACAAAGGTTTAGGTTACATATGCTTAATTACCAATTATACATGAAAAGGGTATTCTGGTAATTTACCTAAGGCATATAAACTACCTATCATACAACTACTTAAACGATGCGACCATAGGGTATAACCTCGGAAGGTTATGCCCTATACTAGGGTCACCTAATGTATTTGGTCGGATCCTAATGATCGACCAAACTGGGTCGGGTTCGAGGTATAAGCGATTCATTAGATCGCTTACCCTACGACCCTAGACAACGTGGTAATCAGTGGGCATAGTCCCAAGGGACTATGACCAACGTGATTACACTCACGTTGCGAAGTTCTAAAGAACTTCGCATTGACCATTACTGGTCAACGCTGAAAGTCAAACAAAGTTTGACTTTCGGACTCGAAAAGCAATAAAATAAGGAAAAGAACGAAAGAATACTTACGAAGGGTCCCCGAATGCTAATCCCGATTCAAGAATCTCAGGTATGAAACAATGGTTTCAACTTAGAGGTTCTCAAATCAGAATTCTAGTGATTTTAGCAATGGGGGGTATGGGGTATTTATAGGAATACCCGAACCGTTAGGATCGTTTGTCGAAAATCGTGCCTTAATCATGTCCGTACAAGTGTCGGAATGTTATGGTGCCTAAATTGCCACTAACCATAGGGAATCAACACTTGGCAAGGGATTTGGGAGTGGATAACAACTGTAAACAGCTGTCGATACATCGAATCCGGTCCCGAAAATGCGAAAAATGAGTTTTCTGCATGTTTCTGCCCCAGACTAGGCAGTCGCGTAGCGCGACGGTGAGGGCCTAGGCAGTAGCGCTACGCCACTGACCCCCCAGTTTCAGAAAAGTTTCAAAAGTGGCAGGAATGGTCCCTGCACGTGTTTAAGGCCTTTTTCGATGCGTTTGAACCCCGTTAACCTCATTTCAAGGCTCTAAAATGAAGTTAAAGTATAGGGAACTCAAAACATACTCAAAATATGCCGGATGATGGTTCGTTTGGTCGTACGAACGCGATGTTCGCTTAATTACGACGGAATGCGCATAAGCGCGAAAAACGATCCAAATGACGCGACGAATGGATTTTTCTTATGGCGAACACTAAAATATAATATAGTCATGCTTACATAAATTTTTGGATGTCCGGATGTATTCAGAACGTAAGTTATGCGCGAAAATGCAAACTTGTGCACTTTTTGACGCTTTTAGTCCCTGAATGACACAAAAGTTTATTTTAGCATACCGAACACCTCAAAGCCTATTTCTAAGCTATGTAAAGGATATTTATGGTATGTTTAACTTATGGTCATGTTCCGGAAGGTCTGTTACAGTTCAAATCGGCATACTTTCGTAGTTTGTCAACTTTAGTCCCTGTAAGCGATTAAACTTTGATTTCACCACACCAAACCTTTCAAAACTTATATCTAAGTTATGTAAAGGTTATTTAAGGTATGTTAAGCCTATTTCACTATTCCGGAGTGTTCGTTGGATTAAACTGGTTATATCTACTCATCAGAGCGCGTATAACCCTCCAGAAAGCGATTTAAAGCTTGAAATTGAACAAGAATTGATATGTGTAAACGATACACATATTTTTACAAATCCCAAGTATGAAATACTATATTTCATTGGTTTGGCATTTGTTTGATGGTTGGAGTGACACGGGTGTTACAGTCTCCCCTACTTTAGGAAATTTCGTCCCGAAATTAATTCGTAGGAGTCTATCTGTGACTTTGTGTTAAATAACCATCAAAGATGAACAAGACGTAATCCTGTAACTTCTCTTTAACGAACATTTTTCAGAAATGAAAAATGAACGGAGTTATTTTCAACAGGCATTCTTCAGAAACGAAAATGAACGAAATGAGTCTTTTTCCACAACCTCTTCAGAACCGAAAATGAACAAAATGAGTCATTTTCCACAACCTCTTCAGAACCAAAAATGAACGAAAAGAGTCATTTTCCACCATTTCTTCAAAACCGAAAATGAACGAAAAGAGTCATTTTCCATCAGAAACCAAAAATGAACGACAAGAGTCATTTTTCACCATTTCTTCAGAAACCAAAAATGAACGACAAGAGTCATTTTTCACCATTTCTTCAGAAACCAAAAATGAACGACAAGAGTCATTTTTCACCATTTCTTCAGAAACCAAAAATGAACGACAAGAGTCATTTTTCACCATTTCTTCAGAAACCAAAAATGAACGACAAGAGTCATTTTTCACCATTTCTTCAGAAACCAAAAATGAACGACAAGAGTCATTTTTCACCATTTCTTCAGAAACCAAAAATGAACGAAAAGAGTCATTTTTCACCATTTCTTCAGAAACCAAAAATGAACGACAAGAGTCATTTTTCAGCATTTCTTCAGAAACCAAAAATGAACGACAAGAGTCATTTTTCAGCATTTCTTCAGAAACCAAAAATGAACGAAAAGAGTCATTTTTCACCATTTCTTCAGAAACCAAAAATGAACGACAAGAGTCATTTTTCACCATTTCTTCAGAAACCAAAAATGAACGACAAGAGTCATTTTTCACCATTTCTTCAGAAACAAAAAATGAACGACAAGAGTCATTTTTCACCATTTCTTCAGAAACCAAAAATGAACGAAAAGAGTCATTTTTCACCATTTCTTCATAAACCAAAAATGAACGACAAGAGTCATTTTTCACCATTTCTTCATAAACAAAAAATGAACGACAAGAGTCATTTTTCACCATTTCTTCAGAAACAAAAAATGAACGACAAGAGTCATTTTTCACCATTTCTTCAGAAACCAAAAATGAACGACAAGAGTCATTTTTCAGCATTTCTTCAGAAACCAAAAATGAACGAAAAGAGTCATTTTTCACCATTTCTTCAGAAACCAAAAATGAACGACAAGAGTCATTTTTCACCATTTCTTCAGAAACCAAAAATGAACGAAAAGAGTCATTCTTCAGACACATGACCAAACTAGCTGTGGTTTCCGTGCACTGAATTCCATAATTATGTATGCATCCATAATTACGCAATTCCTTGCATAGTCCGCACAATTTGCTTGTAATGTGGAGGGGAGGAAAATCAAACCTGTGATGAGCGTGACTAGACTACCATAGGGTCCTTTTAATTAGATCTACAAACGATCCTTTTAATTAGGCCACCAAGGAGTCCTTTCAGCTATATCATCACATGATATCCCTAACCAGATTTTTTTTTTTTTTTGGATCAATCTGATTACCTAGACCACTCAGGGGTCTAATTATGGAATAGTACTATATAATCCAAGGGTCTTTACTACAACGTAGAAGCCCATTGAGGATTTAATATAGTACCTTTGGATATCCTACTATGAATTCCTTATACGAAGATATGGAAGATTCTACGAGGATTTGGATGACAAAACTTGGATTACACAAAAACATAAAAGGAAACACATAAGCACATAATCACATAGTTGTTTGACTTGTTTATTAATTTGTTATCTTTGGACGCGGATACTTAAAGCACACCAGGAATCCAATTCGTGGATTTCATTTGGCACTTTAATCATTTCAAGAATCTATCTACGAAGATAGGATAATCTTAAAAGGAATTCGGCTTTGTCCTTATTGAATTGTGATGTACGTATTGGATCATACAAAGAATTCAATTAAGGGCTCCGATGAATGATACCCATCCACAAGGATCTAATTATGAGGATAGAAAGATCCTACATGGATTTTTTTTTTGGAGTTTGTGTAACGAGAGTGTTCCGACACCTTGCACTAGGCGTGCTTTCGTCGATACACAAGGTAGAAAGTTCATGAGGTTGAGGCGCTAGATATGCCAAGCGACATATGAAGCAGAGTTTGAAGGTTGAGCAGCAGCAGGATTTGTAACAGCTTTGCTTTGGATTGCAAAGCGGCACATGTTAACCAAATGTCTCCATCGTCCACCGTGGGTACATTTGTAACAGGGTATTTGATTTGTATGATGATAGTGCATTGATTGCACCAAGGAGCAGTTCCCTTACGGCTTCATCCCTGAGGCGAGTCATGGTGATAGCTAAGTCAACGGTCCTCTGGAGTACGACGCCTATTCGCTGGGTAATTGCAGCACCTGGTTCGGACATTGTTGTTGCGATGAAGAGGCACCTTGAAGAAAATAGAAGACATGGGAGGAAACAAGGGAAAGATAGTCGAGAGAAAATGACAACGCATGAAGATTGTGACCATTTGTTTGTTACCAAAGGCAAACAAATGAGACGGTGACTAATCAAAGTAAATAGGTCAAAAATAATGTATCGCGAAGACATGCTCGCCTATAAGTGAACACTCATCCCAAGAATTCCCAGGTAAGCACAACTGGTCTCGCGTCTGGTTGAGATGTATACGAAGTGCTTGCCTAGACAGAAAACCCAGAATACAGGCATTCACCATTCCAGTTTGCACGTGTTCACATTATTTAAAACCCAAAACCTTGACGAGATTTTTGAAAATTCAAAGAGTTCAAAACCATGTAACAGAGGGTTCAAAACCTTACAATAGAGGGTTCAAAACCTTGTAATCAATCATCCTAGAACAGATGATTAGTTTTCAAAGCGGTTTTGAAATTTATGTTCTTGTTGTGGTCGTCGCCTAAGGATAGGTGACGGTATTGTTTTATGACTAAACGCAAGTAAACTCGCGTTAGGGTCCTAAGAAGGTTATAGACTAGGTCAAAGCATTACTAATAACCTAATTCCCTATAACCATTGGCTCTGATACCATCTTTTCTGTCACACCCCGACCACGTGGAACATACAAAACGTGGCGGAAACGTCGGGGAGTGTTGTAACAGAATTAATTGTTTCAAATCCATGGCAATTGAAGTTTCGTTTTATTGATTAAAAGTGTTACAATGTCTTAACATACAAGGAAATACAACATAATTAACTAGTCTGCATATTTTATTGTCACTAAGGCCCATGTCCGCCTAAGTGTATCTTGATCATCTTATGCAACAGCTCCTGAAAAACACATGTGAAAATATGGTACGTCAGCATAAAAATGCCGGTGAGATACATAGGTTTTGTGAAAATAGGTTTCATGACTTATGTTTGAGAAAATGTTTAGTCATGAACCTTGTTATTTGCTTTGTTTTGTAAATCATTTGAAAATCGATAAGATCAGATGATATGTATAAATAATGTATGGTTAAATGAATAACCATGTAAAATGAGTTTGTATTAGATAAATTGTTTGTAAATCAATGTCTTGTGAAAAATATGTTATTTGTATAAAATGTTCTATGTATCAAACTGAAATGATTCAGATAACGCTACAATATGTAATACCATACAAACACTTATATATAGGAAGTACCAGCGGCGTATCCACCATGCTTGTATCATATTACACACGCATCGTTACTTAATCACTTAATCAAACCAAACCAAACAATGTAAGATGTCTATGTTTAAACCAATTGCCAAATGTATTGAATAATATGTCAAAATGTTTATGCCAAGATGTAAATCATGTAATGTGTAACCAAAAATGATATGTATGGCTAGTGAAATGCATCAACTAAACTATATGCACAAGAACATAGTATTGAAGTAAAACTTGGTTTAAATCAAAGTTATGTTTTGTGGAGTAAATGCATGATCAATGTAAATCATGTAATATGTGTCCAAAATGTAAGTATGTGATGAATAACAAATGTACTAAGTATGAAGAACAATGCAACGATTGAACATACATAGCATGTGAACTGTACTAAGTATGCAACAACAGACATACGTAGCATGCGACCTGTACTAAGTATGCAATAATAGACATACGTAGCATGTGATGTAATGTAAAACAATGTACTAAGTAATGCACACAATGGGCACACCTAGCATAAACACAATGAAATCATGTACTATAATGTACTAATGAACATAGGAAGTATATGATGTGAAAACAGGAAAGCATGAAAGTAACAAGTAGGCACATGTGTTCCACCCCAAAACAGTTTGGAAAACAGTAAAAGAGGGGTCTATGTACTCACCTGAGATTGCTCAGTAGTTCTGGAGTAACAACTAAACAATGCTAGAGATCGCGGATATCAAATGGCACCTAGTATAGGTAGCTACATTAATAAACCGGACCTAAATCGGAAGATCGGGTAGCATTAGGGTTTGTAAACCAAACGAGTGTAGAGACTCGTGTCATTTGGTTTAACAAAGCCTACATACTAAATGAAACTTAACCTAAGTGTTTACGACCCATTACGACCCGTTTAGGTAGCTTATGTTACTTTAACGCGTCGTTCGCGTGAAACGCGTTCGGACCGCCTAACTAGCCCTATGACAAGTGTTATATGCCTAAACATATTACATAATCAGTTATGTGACAAAGGTTTAGGTTACATATGCTTAATTACCAATTATACATGAAAAGGGTATTCTGGTAATTTACCTAAGGCATATAAACTACCTATCATACAACTACTTAAACGATGCGACCATAGGGTATAACCTCGGAAGGTTATGCCCTATACTAGGGTCACCTAATGTATTTGGTCGGATCCTAATGATCGACCAAACTGGGTCGGGTTCGAGGTATAAGCGATTCATTAGATCGCTTACCCTACGACCCTAGACAACGTGGTAATCAGTGGGCATAGTCCCAAGGGACTATGACCAACGTGATTACACTCACGTTGCGAAGTTCTAAAGAACTTCGCATTGACCATTACTGGTCAACGCTGAAAGTCAAACAAAGTTTGACTTTCGGACTCGAAAAGCAATAAAATAAGGAAAAGAACGAAAGAATACTTACGAAGGGTCCCCGAATGCTAATCCCGATTCAAGAATCTCAGGTATGAAACAATGGTTTCAACTTAGAGGTTCTCAAATCAGAATTCTAGTGATTTTAGCAATGGGGGGTATGGGGTATTTATAGGAATACCCGAACCGTTAGGATCGTTTGTCGAAAATCGTGCCTTAATCATGTCCGTACAAGTGTCGGAATGTTATGGTGCCTAAATTGCCACTAACCATAGGGAATCAACACTTGGCAAGGGATTTGGGAGTGGATAACAACTGTAAACAGCTGTCGATACATCGAATCCGGTCCCGAAAATGCGAAAAATGAGTTTTCTGCATGTTTCTGCCCCAGACTAGGCAGTCGCGTAGCGCGACGGTGAGGGCCTAGGCAGTAGCGCTACGCCACTGACCCCCCAGTTTCAGAAAAGTTTCAAAAGTGGCAGGAATGGTCCCTGCACGTGTTTAAGGCCTTTTTCGATGCGTTTGAACCCCGTTAACCTCATTTCAAGGCTCTAAAATGAAGTTAAAGTATAGGGAACTCAAAACATACTCAAAATATGCCGGATGATGGTTCGTTTGGTCGTACGAACGCGATGTTCGCTTAATTACGACGGAATGCGCATAAGCGCGAAAAACGATCCAAATGACGCGACGAATGGATTTTTCTTATGGCGAACACTAAAATATAATATAGTCATGCTTACATAAATTTTTGGATGTCCGGATGTATTCAGAACGTAAGTTATGCGCGAAAATGCAAACTTGTGCACTTTTTGACGCTTTTAGTCCCTGAATGACACAAAAGTTTATTTTAGCATACCGAACACCTCAAAGCCTATTTCTAAGCTATGTAAAGGATATTTATGGTATGTTTAACTTATGGTCATGTTCCGGAAGGTCTGTTACAGTTCAAATCGGCATACTTTCGCAGTTTGTCAACTTTAGTCCCTGTAAGCGATTAAACTTTGATTTCACCACACCAAACCTTTCAAAACTTATATCTAAGTTATGTAAAGGTTATTTAAGGTATGTTAAGCCTATTTCACTATTCCGGAGTGTTCGTTGGATTAAACTGGTTATATCTACTCATCAGAGCGCGTATAACCCTCCAGAAAGCGATTTAAAGCTTGAAATTGAACAAGAATTGATATGTGTAAACGATACACATATTTTTACAAATCCCAAGTATGAAATACTATATTTCATTGGTTTGGCATTTGTTTGATGGTTGGAGTGACACGGGTGTTACATTGACCATACCTTTAACTAGGTTAAATAGCCTAGTTATTTATTTCATGACGTGTCACATAAGAACACACGACAAATATTAACATTCAGATTTTTGGGGCGTTACACTTCAGCAGAGGATTGAGATACGACCGACTTCTTCTTTGACTTCCAAGAAACGGGACCACCCCCGAGGAGAAGAAGGTACCCGGTTCTTGACCTTCTAGTTAAAGGACAACCTAACCAGTCGGAATCGTTATAGGCCACGAGATTGTTTCCCCCTATCTTCGGTAATAGGATGCCTTGCCCAGCGGTTGCCTTCAAAAATATCTAACGACCCTTGTAGCGGCTTCGAGATGACTTGTACGAGGATCCGCCACAAACTGGCTTAGGATACTAACCGAATAGGCAATATCGGGACGGGTGGCCTGAAGATAGAGCAACCTCCCGACAAGTCGCCGATAATGACTTGGATCAACCCGATCTTCCTCCTTTCTTGCTTCTAACTTTAGATTTTGTTCCATAGGTATCGGACTCGGCCGGCATCCAAGCATACCAGCATCTTCAATAATGTCGAGAGTGTACTTCCTTTGACTAAGTACCATACCTTCTTCCGTTCGAGCGACCTCGATCCCTAAAAAATACTTAAGATTTCCAAGATCTTTTATGCTGAAACGTTCATTCAGAAACAATTTTATCTCGCTCATTCTCGTAGCATCATTGCCAACCAAAATCACGTCATCAACGTAGATTAAGACTGCAACATATATTTCCCTCCTCCTGAAAATAAATAAGGAATGGTCCGCCTTTGAGCCCATAAAGAGACTTTCTTAGCCGACACACTTTGTTCTCCTTTCCTTTATCAAAACCTTGAGGTATCTTCATGTACACCTCCTCATTCAAATCACCATGCAGGAATGCATTATTTACGTCCAATTGATGAACCATCCAGTTTCGTTTAACTGCGACTGCCAAAATGGTTCGAACAGTAACCAACTTGGCAACCGGAGCAAACGTGTTATGAAAATCGATCCCTTCCATTTGTGTGAAACCTTTAGCAACCAAGCGGGCTTTGTATCTTTCAATGTCTCCATTGGGCTTGTACTTAACCTTGTAAACCCACTTGGAATCGATTGCCCTCTTACCTTTCGGCAAGTCTTCAAGAGTCCACGTTCCGTTCATTTCAAGTGCCTCTATTTCTCGTTTCGTAGCTAGCCTCCAGTTTTCATTTTGCACTGCTTGTTTAAAGGTTCTTGGCTCATCGGTTTTGTCGATGGCCGATAAGAAGGCCTTGTGAGAATGTGAAAAATTATTATAGCAAACATAGTTGGACATGGAATGTACCGTAGAGGAGCGTTAATCAGAAGCAGGTGCGGCATGGTCGTGGGACGGTGGTAGTGAGACATCATACCCATCTAGTCGTTTCGATCTAGCACGTTCCCTTCTTTCTCTCGGCTGTCGTTCAAGAGGTTCGGCCTCATTGGGTTGCTGAGCCTCGGCCTCGATATCGTTGGGTTACTGGGCCTCGGCCCCCATGTCGGGAGGGTTCGGTTGCAGAGCCTCATTATTTTCGGAATTAATGGGACTGATTGGATCCATGTCATTCTCAACCATATTTTGCTCAGTCACTTGTGACTCATCATTGTTCTCATTTTCGTTGTCTGTAGCAAAAGTTGGTGTTTGATTAATATTGCATTCTTCATTGTGGTCTCCATAGTACCAAGGTGGAAACCCAAAAAAACCCTCGTCTTTTGACACGTGGTCTTGTTGGCCACCTTTGTAAGGAAAGATGTTCTCAACAAACTTGACATCTCTTGAAACAATGATTTTACCCCTTTGTACATCAAATATTTTGTATCCTTTTGTTCCGCCCGGATAGCCGAGAAATACCCCTGGCTTCCCCCTTTCTTCGAGCTTGTCACCATTCGTGTCGGTATTTATATAGTAGGCGAGACACCCAAACACCCTTAAAAGATCAAAATTTGGCTTTTCGTTGTGGATTATTTCATATGGCGTCTTGTTGCCTATGACTTTGGAGGGAAGACAATTGATAATGTGAGCAGCGGTTAAGACGCACTCCCCCCAAAATCTCTTTGGTAGGTTGGCCTCAAATCTGATAGAACGTGCTGTTTCGAGAAGATGGCGGTGCTTTCTCTCCACAACACCGTTTTGTTGAGGCGTGTGTGGACATGTGGTTTCAAGGATGATGCCATTTTCGGTATAAAACTTGTTCATGCGATTAGAGGTAAACTCTCCTCCATTGTCACACCGAATACGTTTGACTAGCCTTGAAAATTGGGTCTTGGTGTATTGATGAAAGTAAATAATACAATCACTTGATTCATTCTTATGTTTCAACAAGAATACCCAAACACCCTGCTATAATCATCGACAATGGTGAGAAAGTATCTTGCTTGAGTGAGTGAAGGCGTTCTATACTTCCCCATATGTCACAATGCAAAAGCTCAAAACAACCTTTGGTTTTAATAGAACTAATAGGAAACGGCAATCTCTTATGTTTTGCTTTAACACAAGAATCACAAAATGACATACCAGTTTTTGAAGGAAATTCAATAAAGTCAAAGCGAGAAAGTTTCTCACGTGAAGCGTGCCCCAAACGCCTATGCCATGTATCCATAGTTACCATCAACGCCTTCATTTCACTACCCACCATGTCCATCTCGTAAAGACCATTCGTGTATTTACCCGCTCCAATCAACCTCCTCGTTGCTAAATCCTGCATCACACAAAAGGTTGGGAAAAATGTTACTGTACATTGTAGGTCTTGTGCCAACCGACTAACCGACAAGAGATTACACGTGAATTTTGGAACGTGCAAAACATTCTCAATTTTTAGGCCATTTGGTAAAGTGCAAGTCCCTCTTCCTTCTACGAGAACGTGCAGTCCGTTAGGAATAGTGACCGGCTTTTCATTCAAAGTTCTCACTTTATTTTCGATCCATTCATGCCTGTGTGTTATGTGCTCTGAAGCACCCGAATCAACAATCCACTTACCTTCGCGTCTAACGTTACCCGCAAAGTTTTCCGTCAAGGGGGTTTCGGAGGGGTGGAGATAGTGCGGAGAGAAGTGGTCGATATTTTGGTTTTGGTTTTTGAGTTTTGGTTGTCGTGGAGTCATCTTCTCCGGCCATTGTTCTTGGCGGTTGAAGATGTTAGGGTTTGATGGTAGAGCAGTATGTTACCTGCTCTGATACCATATAAACAGATATTGAATATTGTAATTTTTGTTGTATGTCACCAAGGCTCCAAAACAGAACTTAAATACTAGATACAAGAACAAGAACAAGGAAAAGGAAACAAATAATTCTAGCCATAAACTAAGGCATGAAATCGGGATGGCCATAAAGAGAAAATACTTTCCACAATAATATTAGCCACTTTATGTTGAATCTACTATCACAACTTTAAAGTGTTGTTTCACCTTAATTGGATTGGATTGCATATATAAAATAAGTTTGGTCCTGTATACAATACAATAATCAACTCTACACAATATTTATTTGATGTGCTAAAAGTAGTTTAATATTTATTAATTAAATTACCCTAATCTAGACACTAAGTTAAACTTTAGACTCTTTAAAACTAAACTACTAACCGTCAAGTGAACCGATCGACTCTAGTAAAGCTAAGTAAGTCCGGAAATAGAACCCAAAAGACTCATTTGATTATGTAAACTAGACTCACTAGACTTGATGACTGACACAACTAACCGTTTTTATATTTTGAGAGGGGGGTTTTCTAATATCCTAAAATTCAAATTAATTAAATGTTAACCAAGAGGAACGAACTAAGACGCAAATTGGACTTTGGATTTTACTCAAATGATGATAAACGACTACCTAGGTTGGAATCCCAAATGCTATTAGTTTATCTTTTTATCAGATAGAAACTATTATGGAACCGGGATCGTTAAATACTAAACCTACCGAGAAATCCAACAGGAACCTCGACCTTTCTCGAGAAGACACCTATGGAACTCTAATAGGCTGTTAAATTGTCGGTTTACCTAGACTCCCTCATGGTTATCTAATTGTTCTAAAAAAGTACCTTTAATCGACAATCTACCTCACGGCGTGAAAGTCAAAGGTAACTTGATAACTTGACTCAACTCGATAAGGAAGAATTGGAAAGGCAACTAAGTTGGACTTCTCACAAAGCACCTAAACCTAGTAATTTACCAACCTAGACGTATCGACAATCTCTCACCTTACAGTTACTAAGATTAGTAGAACACCTATACCTATGAATATTACTTCTATGGTGTATTGGCCAATTAACCATAAAAATCACAAACACAATGGTCAATGATCTAACACGAACCTATTATATGAAAAACATTCAATTAGGCACATGTGAAGCAATAGACATTCATCAAACAAGTAAAAGCATGCATATACAACGAATCAAATAAACCAAGTCTTTTACTTTTATAGAAAAATACCAAAATTAGTTTGTAAACCGGATAAAAACCAAAACTTTAACATATGTTCATCCTAACCTAGGTAGTTCATGTACAATTAGCCAAGAATCATTGTCAAAATCATCAAAACACTAAGTTCAATCAAAGAATTCATGGTAGAAAGATGAAAAGTGTAAAAACTAAGAAAAGAGGAAGATGAAACCCGGGAATTCTTCTTTCTAGTGCTTTGAGTCTTCCACCGAGTGATTCCTATCTTCAAAATCTTCAGTTCTTGACTTTCTTTAGCTCTAAAATTTTTCCAAAGATGTCTAAATTCGTAGGGTTATGGGTTGTTTAAGTTAATGATGTTTATATACTTGTTTCCTAACACAACCCACCCGAAAACCAAAACTTTCTGCGAAAACAGGCTCCACGCATCGCGCGGGGAGCACATTGATGGTGGCCACACGACGTGACCAAAGAAAAGTCAACGTCAGTCTAATACCCCTCCTCGCATCACACTGGGAGGACTGTCTTACTGGACGCACGACGCGACTAGGTTATTTTCCTTGAAATTTGTTCATTTTCAGCTCTCGTTCTTTCGAACTCATTCAGGTGCTTGGTTTTCTTCATTCTTGACTCGATTTTAACCATTTTCAGCTCCTTTCAACTCCCGAGACTTGGAAATCACAAACGGGTCGTAGTGTACATATTTTAACTAAAAACGAAACTAAATCTAATGAAAACCGTACAAACTTTACACGGAAACAGATGTATTTTGCAATATATTAGTATTCTTATATCATCATATCTTCATCTATTTACACTAATCTTGCATATTTTTTGAGAGTTAAATGCAATTTTCCTCCATGTGGTTTGGTCGCAGGAGCAATTTGCCTCCCACCAACTTTGTTTTTGCACTATACCCCCTCATGTTTTCCATCTCTCGTATATTGCCTCCCTATGTCTAACTACCGCCTGCTTCTCCGTCCATGTGGAGGGGCAAAATGGTAAAATCACCACCCGAACCCTCTAAACCCTCCCCAAATGCAAACCGCTTCAATTGGCCACCCTGTGCATTCCCTCTAAGCACTTCGAACCAGCAAACCCACGTAGAAGAACATTTCAATTCACACTACAAATCGACTAATGGCCAGTGAATATTGGAGAATTTGAGGCGTTAATGAGAAATTCAACCTGTACTCGATATACTATAAGTATCATTTCCTGGTTTTGTTGTTGAAGAACCAAGATGTGTGTTAACCACTGAAATAATTGAACATTGTGTTATTCTTTTGCAACAGCTGACCAACCGAATATGTTTACATTAAAGATATTCCATGGAGGTTTGTTTGCTCACCCCCACCATCTAGGAAATACCTGCATGGGCAGATATCATTCATAGATAGTGCTAATACAAATGAGTTAAGAATTGATATTTTTGAAGAAATGGTTAAGTGTGTTGGTTATGATTGTGATACGGTTTCTTACTTCCATTATAAAGTTCCTAATATTTATGTTTAAGTTTTGGTCTAAGATCTTTGATTGTTGATACTAATTCTGATAACATGTTTGATCCTGTACAAGATGGAGTTAAGTTCATTGAAATATATGTTGAACATTGGAGTTCACGTGTCTTTTTAAACTCCATCTCATTTGAACATGCTACCATTGGTCCATTAGTTCCAACTAAAAGTAGTGAACTAGCTCGTTAGTGTGATGACATAGAAATGGATATAGGGATTGAAAGTAATGAATATGGATCAGAAAAGGATAGTGAGGAGGACAATCCTATGAGGGATGTAGAAGTGGACATGAGTCATTTTAAGGAATGGGTTGATCATGATGTAGTAGAATACGGTCTTTGTGATGAGCATCATGATGATTTATAGGATTACATTTAAGTTAATATGGGTAACTTTGAAAGTAATAGTGAGAACCATGAGGTTGATGAGCCAATGTTAACACAGGTTGCACGAAGAATTCGAAAGCAAAGTGAAAAAACAAGGAAATCAGGTATTGACCCATTTAGGCCATGGTATATTGGGCAGTTAATAGAAGATAATGACAAGTTGAAGCAGATGGTTAAAAATTAAGTCAAAAAGAGATGTTTACATTGCTAAAAATGAAACTTTAAGGTATCGTGATGTGTTGCAAAACACCATTATTTAGCCACGTGTTTTGTATATTATTTAGATAGTTTTTATGTCGTTTTGGTCTTTATAGGTTGGTATTGTATTATTCATTATTATTACAGGTCCCGATGCAAAAAAGGATTAAATATGAGCTTAAATGATCAATAAACGAGAAGCTAAGAATTAATTAATAAAGCTTGAGGGATCGTTATTGCCATAAGATGAAAGTAGAAAATTCATTATGGTACGTAATTAAAAATGGGGGACTGAATCTGCCAACAAGCTGAAAGTTGAATAAATGTTTTGTACATCACAACGATATAAAAGGATCTGATTCGTTTCCAATCGTTGACTGATCTGTGGTGTTGACCGCTATATATTTGCTACTTTGGGCCGAATGGAAAATTATAAGGCTATTGGGCTTGTCGGTTATGTATTGCTTGGGCTGATTAGAGGTGTCATGAAGCATGGGCCATTTGATCTTCTTGATGTATTAAAAGCATGTTGCATGGAACATTTGTGTTATAACTCAATTACAACATCGTATGGCCGGTATTTTATATTTAAATATCATTAGACCTACTTTTCGAGGGGAACAAGATACATCGCATGATATGAAGAGGAAGCAGAATACGAACCCGTTGAAGATGAATAAAAACTGATCGAGTCTTGAAGATTATTTGATGATTTAGTGCAACCGGTTAGATATTAAATGTTGTAGGTCCCTCAGAGGTTGAGGTTTAACCTATTCCTTGTTATATCTAACACACTAGCGAGTGCGGAATCCAAGCTAGCATGCAAACCGGGAGTAGAACAAGCACAAACACAAGACACACAATATTCACCGATTAACACCACTTGTATTAATACGTATGAAAGGTTCCGTTACAAGCTCAATGTTTACAAATCTGTTTTGCAAACTCTCTCTAACTCTCGTGTGTGTGTGTTCCGAACAGAATGCTCTCACACTTTCTGAAGTGTAAGTTTTTAACAAATGAAGCTCTGTCTCTTGAAATGAACACAACACATGGGTATATATACCCGAACACAGCAGGTCTGTGTCGAAGGATCAGATAGATGATCGAAGGATCATCTATCGACCAGAAACAGCTCGAATGATCAACATGTACCTCGAAGGATGGCATCTTTCGAGGTCCATCAATCGAAGGCTTATCTTTCGAGATCATCGAAGGATATAAGCAATCCTTCGATGATACATCCTTCGACCCAGCCATCTTTCAAACATAATTTCTAACTGTTTGGCCAAGTCAAACCGGAGGATGGTTGACTTGGTCAAACTTACAGGACTAACGAAGACATCGTTCGGTATCGTTACAAAATACAGACAAAGTACAGACACAAGTGCACCAACAAACTCCCCCTTGGCTGTAGCTTTGTCTTGATCTTTATAACTTTCCTTAAAACTTGATCTCTGTCTCGATCTTTTTGTCTTCAAGTCTTTGATGTCCTTTTCAAGTCTTCAATGTCGGAGGATCTTCAAAGTCTTCACGTCTTGAAAGCAGAAAGTGTACCAATAAACTCCCCGTTTCATGTAGGAAGTGTGTTGACAAACTCCCCCTTAACATAAGCTCCCCCTTGAGTTATGCTCGTGAAAGTCTTGATCTTTATGAATTGAGATCCTTGTGGTGTTGATGATGGCCAGCGGCAACTCGATCATCTTTGTCTTTTGAGTGCCTTCACGTCGTGTCTTCATTCCGAGGCTTGTCATCGACCATGTTCTCCTTGCCTTTAGAATCTGCACATGCAAGAAATCTAAACGCGTAATGAGAACAACTGCTTGGAATATCATAAGCAAACGACACACATGTGACCATTGTTCTATCAAACACCGTCCGACAGTATGAAAGTTTAAAAATATTTTATCAATTTCAATTTTAACTTTCAACACTTTGCAAATTTCGACCGTTTATGAAGATTTAGTCGTTTTCGGTTTTCGTTCAGGTTTCAGGTAACGAAGACTCGAGCTCCAACATCGTACGATCGAAAATAAAATAGAAATAAAATCTTTTTGGCTTTTATAAAGTTTATATTAAAACAGATTTTAGGTGTGTTTTAATATTTGAAATGCAAAGACTGAAAGCAGTAAATAAATATATACAAAGATGCAGAAACTGAAAGCATTAAATAAATATTTACAGACATTCTTTTTGTGAGTTTCGAGGGTAAGAGAATCATATCAGTGTACGGTCATGCCAAAACGCTCTTGTTGTTCAATTAGATAACATTAAGATAAGCATCCTATAACAATTATCGGTATTGTTGTCCACTTAAACTCAACTTATCATTTGTAATCATGGCGAGGGGATACGTTAAGGTAAGATTTATACTTACCGACCGGTGTTCATCCATATCACGACACATTCCCGTATCAAGGTATGCACGAGGGTTCATCTTACCGGTGAGTATACCGATTATCATCTGTTTGACCGTATATGATGTGAGATTCTCACTTATTTTGATTGAAAACAAGCCCTATGTGATAGAATCACTTATTGATGAGGAACTTGATTTTCATATGCATGAGGGCACAGGAGCAAGTCCGTGAACAGGTCAGTACTTTCGTACAGCAGAGAGACGAACTTGACTCCCGGATAAAGAATTTGTGATATATTATCACTTATTTTGTTTGGACATGTGATTGTTTATCACTTATTGAGGTCGAATGCAGTATGTACACGTATGTATGGTATCATGGAAGATCTAGACTTGCGTCCCCGTTATTTTTCGGAAAAAGATACAACCATGATACCCAGATGATAAGCAGCATAAAGACCGAATATCTCAGAACCTCGGCAATCTCTCAAACGAAATTTCGGTACCAAGACCATATGCCAATGAATGGTTCCCACCCAGTCTTCAGTCGATTTAAGTTTATATCACCCTGCACACTTTAAAATGATTGTGAGCCTACCGATACATCTTATATAGAGCTGCTTAACATTTTACATTTCAGTTCAAAGAGGTTTAGACAGACCACTGATGTACTATCATTTTCTCTTTTGCTCGCCAGGAAACTCATTTTTGTTTTTCTATTGTTTTTGTGTTTTTGAAATTTTTCGATGTTTTTGGATTTTCAAATTTGGATTTACTCCCCCTAAAATCAATAAATTAAGACAAATTTAAAACACATAGGTATTTACAAAAATGATTTTCCGATGTTGGTTTTACTCTTGCTTGACCTTAATGCCGTTTACCAATAATAAATAGTCAAATCTTGATTTGTCAAATGCTTTGGTAAAAAGGTCGGCACGTTGGTCATCGGTGTGGACGTAAGCAACATCGATTAGCCTTTTCTCAAAGCAATCACGTATGAAGTGATACTTAATGTCGATGTGCTTAGTCTTTGAATGCTGCACAGGATTTTTAGTGATCTGTAAGGCAGCAGAATTATCAACGTAAATAGGAGTAGTTAGGAATTCAAAACCGTAGTCTCGCATTTGTTGTTGGATCCATAGGACTTGGGAGCAACAACTTGAGGCAGCAATGTATTCAGCTTCGCATGTTGATGTAGCGACGCACGTCTGCTTCTTGCATTGCCATGTGACTAGGCGATTTCCCAAAAACTGACATCCAGCCGTTGTGGACTTGCCGTCGATTTTGCATCCGCCAAAATCAGAATCACTGAATGCGATCAAGTCAAAGTTATTATCCCTAGGGTACCATAGACCGGTGTCAGGATAACCCTTCAAATAACGAAAAATCCTTTTTACAGCTGCAAGATGTGAGGCCTTCGGGTTGACTTGATATCTGGCAAGCAGGCACGTTGGGTACATTATATCTGGTCTTGATGCTGTGAGGTACATAAGAGATCCAATCATCGCGCGGTAGTATGAGGGGCTAGTAGCTTCACCCTTCAAGTCTGGAGTAATTCCGTGATTTTGTGGCAATGGGGTACCAATGGGCGTTGCATCAGACATCTGGAACCGGCTCAAGATGTCACCAACATATTTAGTCTGATGGATGAATATCCCAGACTCAGTTTGTTGTACTTGTAGGCCCAAAAAGAAAGTCATTTCCCCCATAGCACTCATCTCGAATTTATCCTGCATTACACGCTCGAAATCCCTACACAAAACATCATTAATAGAACCAAAAATAATATCATCAACGTATACCTGTACCAGTAGAAGATCTCCATCTTGTTCTTTGATGAAAAGAGTACAGTCGATAAGGCCTCTGCGAAATCCATTCTCCAGCAAATAATTAGATAAGGTTGCGTACCAAGCTCGCGGTGCTTGATGTAGACCATATAGAGCTTTGTTGAGCAACCAAACCCGATCGGGATGGATAGGATCTTCAAAACCTGGAGGCTGTTCGACATACACCTCTTCTTCTACCACACCATGTAAGAATGCACTTTTCACGTCCATCTGGTATACCTTGAAACCTTTGAATGAAGCATAAGCCAGAAAAATCCGAATTGCTTCTAGACGTGCAACAGGTGCATACACTTCGTTGTAGTCGATCCCTTCTATCTGACGAAAACCTTGAACGACTAGCCTTGCTTTGTTTCGAATAACGATTCCACGGTCATCCTTTTTGCATTTAAACACCCAACGGGTACCAATCTTCTTGTAACCAGCAGGTTTCTCTACGAGTTTCCAGACACCAAGCTTCTGGAATTGCTGCAGTTCTTCCTGCATTGCTTCAACCCAAGAGTTATCTTTCAAAGCTTCTTTCCAAGTTCTTGGCTCTTCCTGTGAGACATAACACGCGAAAGACCAATCATTTTGTTGACCAGATTCTCTAATCGCCGCATACAAGCCTGCATTGTTGTTGTTTCGCAACATGTTTCTTGTTTGAACGCCACTTTGTACATTTCCGATGATGTTTTGTTGAGGATGGGTATTGTGAATCCTTGTCTCTGGATTATCTTGAACTGGAATATTTGTACCCAGGTTGTTGAGATTGAGATCAACAACTAATTCAATGCCCGGAATTGACGAAGAGGATGATGCAGTAGCTTCAGCTGTTCCAGGGACGCCCACTGGAGGTGTACCCTCTGAAGTACCATGAACTGCTGTTATTGGGGCTTCTTGATCTGCATCGAGAAATTCATCATCCTCTGAAGATTCGTTCAATTCGGTAGCATCGTGAAAATCCTCATTGTCGAGAGCATTGTTGTTCACTGAAGATGGTTCTTGATTGACAATAATGGGACGAACCAACGGTGAATCTGTTGCATTGTCACTCTCGAAAAACATCCTTGCCGCAGCATTTTCTTCAACTGCTTCAACATTGATCGAATTGAAAAAGTCATCGTACTCAAACATCCAAGGCTGACCAGGATTTTTGACTGGTAAAGTGTGCCTTTGTACTCTGACTTTAGACCATTCCTCAACCCTTTTAGTCTCTAGATTCCAGACTCTTAAGTTCGGGGTGGAATACCCAAGAAAGTATCCCTCAATGGCTCTTGCCCCAAATTTTCCATTAGGATCGATTATTGTGCACGGAGCTCCAAACGGTTCAAGATATGACAAATCTGGTTTCCGTTTGTTAATAAGCTCAAAACAGGTCTTGTTGTGCCTTTTGACTGTAAGGACTCGGTTCAACGTATAACATGCAGAGGCCACAGCTTCAGTCCAGAAGGGAATCGGCAACTGTGACTCTACCAACATAGTCCTAGCAGTCTCGATCAATGTGCGGTTCTTACGTTCAGCGACGCCATTCTGTTGAGGAGTATAAGCTGCACTAAATTCGTGAAGAATACCCTTTGAAGTGCAAAACTCCGCCATGGCATGATTTTTGAATTCAGTACCATTATCGCTACGTATCCGCCTAACCTTCAACTTATATAGATTCTCAATCTGAATGATCAAGTTTTTGATAATACCGAAGGTTTCACTCTTATGTGCCATGAACGCCACCCAAGAAAATCTTGAATAATCATCAGTTATCACGAGGCAATATTGATGATTCCTGATGCTTTTGTGCTTGACAGGACCGAACAAATCCATGTGCAAACGTTCAAGGGGAACTGCCACCGTGTTGACTTTCTTTGTAGGGTGTCGCTTCTTCGTTTGTTTTCCTTTCTGGCACGAGACACAGACGTCTTGAAGATGGAAGTTTTTAAGAGGAACACCATTCACTAATTCATTTGACACCAAATGATTCATTTTGCGTAAGTGAATGTGACCCATTCGTCTGTGCCAAGAGATTGAGTCTTTTTCTGTGGCTTTGGAAACGAAACAAGTTGCTTGTGCAGACGTTGTGATAGCTTGGCTCATATCAAGGACATACAGATCATTTATCCTTGGAGCCGACAAGAGAATCCATTCTTTTGGAATTTTGAAGTCGGGTTTCAGCACATAACATCCATTTGCATCAAAGTGTACTGAGAACTGCTTATCACAAATTTGAGAAACACTAAGAAGATTGTGATCAAGTTGTTGTACGAAGTTGATCTTATCAAAGCTAACAACCCCGTTGGAAATCATTCCTTCACCCGTAATATATCCGCCCTTATCTCCAGCAAAAGCAACATAACCTCCTCTAATAAATTTGACGTCGTAGAGAAGCTTCATGTCGCCGGTCATGTGCCTGGATGCCCCACTATCAACAATCCAATGACTACTGATAGTTCCTCCTGGAACACCCTGCACATTAACTCACACAATTAGTTGGAGATGGGGACCCAAGCCATTGTGGTCTTGGGTCTTCCATTTTCATCAATAACAATAACTTCTATTCTTTGATGATTTAAGAATTGTGATGGTCCCCCTGAATTTGTGGTCAATTTAGGTTTCCATGTCTATTGAGTTTTACCAGTTTGATTGTTTAACAATTTAACTTCGTGATTATTTGAAGTTTTTGAAAATTTTGAGTTTTCTGGCTTAACTGAAACAGATTGTTTTTGAACCACATCAGTTTTAAGTGCCTTTTCGATCACCTTGACTTGTTGGCGTTTCTGTTTCTTTTCACTTTCTTTTACAAGTCGGGGATCTTGTTTTACAGAAACAGATCGCTTTTGGTGATTGTGTTCACGGGGATGATCTTCTTTGGCTTTCAACTTATGAAGATACGGGCAATTTCGAATGATATGCCCAATTGTACCACATTCAAAGCATGATCTTCGTTCAACAAACCCCGAAGTATCATGTGATCGTCTTGCCGATGATGAACTTTGTGACCCCGAGGTACTAGGTTTTGAACTACTTGGTTCATTCCTTTTCATCACTGTTGCTTTCTTGACAAAATCTAAGTTAGATTGATTTTGAAATGTTTCAATTTTGTCCGTTCCCTTAGATTTCACAAAGTTCACATTCTTTTTCTTCTTTTGATTCGGCTTCCTTTGACTTTGAGTCGGTGTTTTAGCTCTTGGTTGGGCATGATTTTGCTGTTTTTGCACTGTTGGTAATTTTTGATTGCCAAATTGTTTTCTAACTTCAGCCTTGGGGATAGGAGGGCACTGTGTTACTGTAACACGTGATCCTGTCTTTCCCAAAAACTTACTTGTTGAATTTTCAAAGACTTTACTGATTAATGATTGATTAACATTCTTAATAGGAAAATCTTTGTCTGAATAAACTTTATCATCACCAACCAGAGTGTACAGCAAATCCACACTCTCCGACTCTTTTGCAGATGTGGACTCGGTTGGAACAGTCTTAGCAGGTTTTGCGGGAGGATCACATAGAATATGATTCTCAAGAGGTATGTCCTCTTCTTTGACTACCGCATCAGACTTTTCCGAATCAGTATCATCAGATTCATCATCAGAAGAATCAGTATCCTCAATCACAACTGGAGGAGTCTGATTCGGTTCAGCAGTTACAAAAGTATCTGCTGACACATCCGAATCTGATGATACTTCTTTCTTGTATCCGAGTCCTGTTGCAAATTCATAAACATCTAGAGGAACAGATGGTTCAAAGTGAGTTCTATATTCCTCATCAGGCAGAGCATCATAATTGTCTCTCACGGGTGGTGGACATTTCTTATATCCAATGCATGTGACATCCCTTTTCTCTTTCTGAACATCAATGATGTGATCCAACACATAGCTAGAGCTTAAATAGCTGTCTAACTTGAGTCGGATCGCCTCACTTTCAGTTTTAACACAAGCCATTTCCTTTTGCATTACCTCTAGACGAGTTATATACAAATTAATGTCAGTTTGTTTTCTGGAAACCATTTTTGTCAGCTCAGTTTTATCTTTCTTTAATTTTTCAATCATCGATTTAAATTCCTTTTCATGGTTTTCATAAAACATGTTGGCTTCTATGCACTTGGAAAGATCCACGGTCAATTTCTGATTGTGGATGAATGTCACATCATATTTCTCTTGCAAAGCCTCGTGTTTGCTTTGCAATTCACACCACTTATCATTCAATGAAACATGTTTGTCTTGCAAGTCAAACAAACTAACTTGTAAAGCATCATGTTTGCCTTGCAGCTCAGACATGTTTGCTTCTAAATCAGCACATTTAACATGCAAACTATCACAGTTATCACAGCTACCAGAAGTGGGTTCATCGACACATACCTGACTTGATGAACTGTCGACATTAGCCATAAAGGCTGAATGGAGAGAAGACGAAGAATAAGCAGCTTGATCCACCAAAATAGATCTTCTTTGAGTTTCTGCTGCAGCTTCTCCCAATAGCTCATCAATATTAGCATCGACTGACGCACTTGATGTCTCATCCACATGATCATCGCCTGAACTCGAGGATTCTTCATCTGAACTTCTACTATAACCAGAAGAGTCTTCATCCTCAGAAGAGTCACCACCATTGGCGGAAGATTCTCCACCACTGGCGTGATTTAAATCCTTGACAATTTCAGCAAAACAAGCTGTTCCATCTGGAGCATCATTTCCCAACTGGATTGACCAATCACATCCTTCATCTACTTGAACCACAAGTGCCTGATTGGCATTTGATGGTCCTGCTTGGTTCTGGTTGTCGACAGGCACCAAGGTTCGCTCATTGTTCCTAGCTTGGTTCTGATTTGCCCTGTTGCCTTGACCTCTGAAAGGATTTTGGTTTCCATGTTGAGCTGGTCTTGTGCATTCCCGTTTGAAATGACCACGTTCACCACAATTGAAGCATTTAACAGCCTGCTTATCAAACCCATACTTGGTGTCTTTCTTGCTTTCCAAGCTGGTTCTGCCCGTTCTTTCCATGAAGTCCTTTGCCCGCCTAACAGCACTGGCAAAGGCCCACTTGATGTCCATCATCTCCATCTCCTCTTTATCAATCTGCTGGTAGTCTTCTTGTGTCAGATTAATGTTACCAATCTGACCTTCAACTAATCCACAGTATGCGCTCACCAAAGTGTTTAGCAGCTCCATGTGTTCCTTTGCTACTTCCACACTAACTTTAGAAAAACTTGAGGTGTCGAGCCGTACTGTATTTGGCTTTGATTGTTGACCAGCAGATGATGTGCTTCCATAACACGCTTGCTGTTGAGGAGGAGGAGGAAGTGGATTTCCGAATATATCAGTTGCTCTGATAGGTTGTTGGCTTTGCTGTTGTGGCACTGGTTGAGGAACTGGATTAAGAGGATTTCCATATATGTCTGTTGTTGGAGGAGGAGTGCCATACAAGCTAGTGCTAGACACAAATGCTGTTTGAATTGGAGCGTGTGAAGACGGTTTTGTAGAAGTGCTAGAAGCTCCATAATACATTTCAGGATTTTGTGGCACTGAAACTCTTTTAGCCTTGAGAGTTTCTTCCTGATTCTTGTTTTCCAGGAGTTGAGCAAAGTCACCGAAGTTTGTTGTATCCAAAGTGCCATTGTACTTCAGGATTTCTAAGAAATTATTCCATTGAGGTGGCAGTGCATCTGCAAACTTCTTCACTATCTCTGCTGAAGTTGTTACAACCCCAATATTTCCCAATTCAGTCAGCAAATGAGTAAATCGACTTGTCAAATCTCCTAAAGATTCATTCTGCATACAAGTAAAACCATCAAACTCTTTCTTTAGCAGGTCTTTTCTTAATTGACGTGTCGCTTCATTTCCTACGCCCCTTGTTTTCAATGCGTCCCACAACCTCTTCGTTGTCTTGTGACTGACAAATTGATGATAAATATCTTTGCTTAACGCCTGAGTAAGAATGGCATACGCTTTCTTCTCTAAGTCATACACCTTCTTCTGATCTTCCGTAAGATCGGCAAACGTAGCAGCAGATGAAGCGGCAACCTCTATTGTTTGATCAAAATCTGTGATGAAACGCAACCACAATTCTGTATTTTGACCAAGGACGTATGTATGAAATCTACCAAACCATCCCGGATATTCACTTAAGTGCATCAACTTTGGAGGCCTATTCAAACTTCCTGTTTCACTTTCGCTTAGCAAAATGCTTTGAACACTTGGAGCTTGATTTGATACGAATGCCCATTGACCGGTAGATGTAGCATTAGCTTGCGAAGATACAGGTACGGGAGATTCGGCCCATGCAGGAGATGGAGGTAAGGGAATACCCCACATCGAATTCATTTTTGATCAAGAAAAATTGTTACACTAACCAGCCGAAGGATCTGAGATCGAAAGACACTGAAAAACACAAACTTGTTAAACTTAAACAGACTAAGGATCGAAAGATCAACACTTGTTCGAAGGATCAACAGTGTTCGAAAGATCACTGTTGAGTTTCGAACAATGACTTCGAAAGATTCTCCAAGACGAAGGATCCTTATCTTTCGAAATGTAACAGTAGCTCGAATAATATATCCTTCGAAAAGATTCCTTGGCTCGAAAGATAACTCACTGACTTCGAAAGATGTTCGAAGGATGGGTATCTGTCGAAACTCCTTGATCGAAAGATGATCTTTCGACTTCGAAGGATATCTATCGAATCGAACTGACACAGTTGACAAAGAGTGACAGGTTGGTGAAAAGTTGATGGGTTGGTAGAAACTTTCGGCAGACGGCAGAAGGAATGGTCAGACCATATCTTCTGCATGCAAACTTGAACAATAAAATATATTAAAATTCGAAAGTTCAACCCAGAATCCGGTCACCGGAGTAAGCCGGAAATAGGCCGGAGAAGACCAAATACCTTAAAAACAAGTTTTTAAGTGACCCAACCCGTTCCTTAACACACCCGACAAGTTTAGAACGCGTTTTTATGACAAGATATCCAAGAAAATCACTAAAAACGGGAGCTAGACCAAGTGCCCAAACACACCAAGACTTGAACAAACCCGGTTTTAAACAAGGTAAAGAGCCACGGCTCTGATACCACTTGTAGGTCCCTCGGAGGTTGAGGTTTAACCTATTCCTTGTTATATCTAACACACTAGCGAGTGCGGAATCCAAGCTAGCATGCAAACCGAGAGTAGAACAAGCACAAACACAAGACACACAATATTCACCGATTAACACCACTTGTATTAATACGTATGAAAGGTTCCGTTACAAGCTCAATGTTTACAAATCTGTTTTGCAAACTCTCTCTAACTCTCGTGTGTGTGTGTTCCGAACAGAATGCTCTCACACTTTCTGAAGTGTAAGTTTTTAACAAATGAAGCTCTGTCTCTTGAAATGAACACAACACATGGGTATATATACCCGAACACAGCAGGTCTGTGTCGAAGGATCAGATAGATGATCGAAGGATCATCTATCGACCAGAAACAGCTCGAATGATCAACATGTACCTCGAAAGATGGCATCTTTCGAGGTCCATCAATCGAAGGCTTATCTTTCGAGATCATCGAAGGATATAAGCAATCCTTCGATGATACATCCTTCGACCCAGCCATCTTTCAAACATAATTTCTAACTGTTTGGCCAAGTCAAACCGGAGGATGGTTGACTTGGTCAAACTTACAGGACTAACGAAGACATCGTTCGGTATCGTTACAAAATACAGACAAAGTACAGACACAAGTGCACCAACAAATGTTAAGACTTTGTTTGTTTATTTGACTATCAAACATGATGTATTCGAATTATTAAATATTGTTATTGTGTTTTCAATCATCATGCTTGGCTAAAATCTTTGTTGCTACCTAGGCTATGGATATTTATTAGTTTGTTTACGGTTTTTCGGTTTGGTTAACTATTATTTTGGTTTACATGGTTTGGTAAATGTGTTCTAATCTAGGTTCTAATGTATATGCGTATTTGATAATTGATGGTTTATGTTTGTTCCACCTTGTCTTGGTTGAAAATTGATTGTGTATTGATTAAAGCTAGGGTTAGGTGATTTTGTTAACTTTGTGTTTTCTATTATATCCCATGGTTGCTAGACGTAGTAAACCCTAGGAACAAACTAATAAACTATTCGGTAATTAAATATTCTACCATCTTTGAGACCGATAGGAGATTAGATGTTTGGTTTTCTTAATCATTAGATGGGTTAGGTGTTAATTAGACGAGAGTGAATTACCCTAGGGTTTCTTGTGATTCTTAACAAACCGTGTTAGAACCTTATTAAAGTCACCACCCCGTACATCCCTTACACTTCCTGGATGTATCGTTTCTAGTGAGACCGAGAGGTAATCTAGACTTTGGGTACCATAACCTAGTTAGAGAGACCGAGAGGTCATCTGACATTAAGCGGTGAGTTTATACATTTTTCTTGACCCTAGATTGTGTCTTGATTGGAGAATGATCTGCCGACCAGTTTAGGTCTTGTTTAGTGACCCTTAAGATCCCTGTAGCCAAACCCTAGTTATCCCATTCTGAGAAACGTGAGTGAGTTGACATACATCTTGCCTATGTAACTACTTTTCCATTATTTGACTGCACCCAAATCTGCTATTTCTGTTATGTTTTCATATTTTCTTGTTTATTTGCTTTCTTAGTTGTTAAAATCTGAAATTCCATCTAAATTAATTAGACTATGACTCCACAAAAGTTAGTATCGAGAGTCGTGCCATTGTGTACACGGATTGATACTTGGTCTTACCGCTTTTACTATATCACGATCGGTACACTTGCCGGTTATGTGTAATTTAGTTAGTTTGACCATTTGATTTGGTGTTTTAACTAACATATAAACATTTTACACATTAAGTTTTTGGCACTATTTCCGGGGACACACAACATGTTTGAGGATGACCCAAGTCGGGGATCTAGTCACTTTACTGCTTTATTAGATTTTAATTAGTTTTCTTCTTATTTTTATTTTTGTTTTTGTTAACAAAATATATATATATATATATATAACCTTTAAAATATTAGTTAAGTTAGCTTAGTTTCTTTTTCTATCTATACACACTAGATCTCCGGGCACACCCATAGATTCCCCATTTTTTAAGCCCGAATCTGAATTCCATTGTCGCCTACGTCAGCTTAATGTTAAGGTTCCAAAAGTATAATTCAATCTAGAACCCAATTTAGAGATGCTCGTAGGACTATTGCTCATATGATCCATGTCACACATGCCCACATCTGGTCTAGTATCACTCAACCCGTTGTCGAGGCTGATAACTAGACTCTCTCACCCCCTCTGATTAACACCATAGCTTAGACTATGCAGTTCTGTGGACTGCGTGATGATGACCCGCACACTCACCTCAGTAGATTCTCTAGGGTCTACGACACTTTCCAACTTACTAGTGTTACCAAAAACACTATAAGTGTTGTCTTTCCCATTTCTCTGGCGGGTTAGGCTGCTGCTTGGTTGGAATCCCTCCCATAGGGATCCATAGCCTCTCGGACTGACCTTCACACTAAGTTCCTTTAGAAATACTCCCCCCAGCTAAGATAGCTTGCCTTAGGAACATGATCTATGTTTTTTACCGAGCAACCTGGGGAGTCCATCTATGAGACATGGGACCACTTCAAGGCACTTCTCAATAAGTTTCCTCGCCATAGCATGGAGGATTGGAGGATTGTAGAGAAATTCTACAATAGAGTTTCTCAAGCAGCCAAACACCTCCTCGACGCCATTGTTGGTGGTTATATGATTAAAACCAAAACAGTTGAGAAGTGTTTAGAGATGATAGAGGACTTGGTCACTAGCACATATATCAAGCCCAACTCTGGGGGCGTTATTGTTGCCTCCAGAGGGATCCATTCTGTTGATACCAATTCAATTTTAGCGGCCCAGAGGAATCCATTCTGTTTAATACCCACGGTTAGTTACTATTACTACTTAATTACTACCCTACCCTAGATGGAAAATATTTTGTCACTCTATTTTTAATGTGTATGAGAAAGTAGAACTATTATCTTCTATATAAACAGACACAAAGACTTTGGTGTATTCAAACTTGGTTAGAGAAATGGATGTGTTTTACTTGTTCTTCCCATTATTAGTCTTAGCCATTTCTATCTTCACTAATTAAATCTTCCACAAACTCCAAAAGTTTCACGAAGACCATGGCTCCCACATTTACCTATAATCGGTCATCTCTACTGTTAAGGAAAATGACTAACTCAAGATGATCAAAGAGAAAATCAAGTCTATCACATTAATCAGTCAAAATCGTTTGAGTGATTGTCTCCCACATTATAGCCTTGCATATATTTGTAATTAAATGTATTCCTTAGAATTAGTTTTCAGTTCTTATATTTATATGTCTTATTGAAATAGACATAGGATGGTTGATCAATTTCTTATATGGTATCAGAGCACTTATCTCCACCGAGAAGCTCTTGATCCTGTAACCATCATTTCTTTGGCCAACACTCCTAAACAAGTCTACTATTAGCAATGACTTCTCCTCCATTCCCACTTCGACATACCGGCCCTTCTCTTCTTCCGTAGATTTCAATCTTTTTACCAAAGGTCACACTAAATCTCCTTTCTTTTTTCTATATTCAAATAATATCTCTTACAATCACAATATTACTCCTCTCCACCACACACGGCCATAACCATCATAATAGAATACCTAACGCTACCTTCACTCTCCCTGTCGCCATAACCATCTGTTCTCCTCAAACTCCACCACCCTCAGTCACCTACAATCAATTTTCCATCCATTTGTTTCTCCAAAACAAAAAAATTTAAAAAAAAAAACCTTGGACCTACATCTCCATTACACATGGTTACATCTTCAAACACAACTTCTCCATCGATATCAGTTAGGTTTTGCAAAAGCTATAATCCTATCACTGTCGCAACCGTCATTCTTCGGGTGAACTCCACCTTTGATCTTCCATCTTTTATTGCATTCACCCTATAGAAAACCACAAAATATATCTTCTTTTGCTTCATCTACTTTATCTCCGTTTACATCTTCAACTTCATCAACTTCTTCTCTTTCTTAAATACCACACTCATCCACTTTTATCCAAGAATGGACTTATCCTACGGTCGTCCATCTTGTGGGAGCATATTAAGGAAAATGACTAACTCAAGATGATCAAAGAGAAAATCAAGTCCATCACATTAATCGGTCAAAATCATTTGAGTAATTGTCTCCCACATTATAGCCTTTCATATATTTGTAATTAAATGTATTCCTTCGAATTAGCTTTCAATTCTTGTATTTATATGTCTTATTGTAATAGACAAATGATGGTTGATCAGTTTCTTATATTTACTATAATAATATCTTTTTGCTAGAAATCATGTGCATCACAACATAAAGCGTAGGGCCGTTCAAATCGCTCGCCGCTCATCGCTCGCTCGACGCTCGTTTGGAAATTGCTCGGAAATGCTCGTTCAATTTGACGCTCGGTTATAAACGAGCTGCTCCGCTCGGTTTAGCTCGAATTATTATTTTTAATTAGTATACATATACATATACATATACACAAATATAAATTATAAATATATACACACACCTATATATTTACACACATTACACATATAGATATTCTTAAATATAAATTAAATTCATAGTTTTATATAGGGTTATTGGATTTTAATAATCCTAAGTTTCACCAGTTGGCCAATAATAATCCCAACTTTAAAAATCCCCTCCAATAATCCAAACTTGTATCCACCGTTGATCCTTTTCAAACATATAAGAATTTTGTCTCCTCAATAGATTCAATTATACCTAGAGACTCCTTAATTGATTTCAGTGCACCTATGTTAGAAAATGATCAATGACGGCTAAACTTTTAAAAGTTGGGATTATTGGAGGGAATTTTTAAAGTTGTGATTATTATCGACCAACTGGTGAAACTTAGGGTTATTAAAATCCAATAACCCTTTTATATATACCACTATATTAGATTTTGGTTCACTATATACAAATTTACAACTACATCTATACGTACTAGACCAACCACGCCAATAAAAAAATTAATATCAAATCTAAAAGTTAAACCCTAAACCGATAAACAACAGACTGCTTATCGCCTCAATGTTTCTTCTCGTTACCCTAAGTCGATCATCTCCTGCTCTCAACGTAATTGTTCGTGCAATATGATCATCGCCTCGTCGGCCACAATATTGTCACTCATAAGAAAAATATAATACCATGAAATGTGCATGTTTTTAAAGACATAAAAACTTGAGACCAAACATTGTCACTATCTCTCTCAGCAAATTTAAATCGGGCAACATGGTTGTCCAAATTGCTCGAACTTCGCTCGACGCTCGCTCAGAATATTTACTGCTTGAAAAACGCTCGCTTGATTTGAGGCTCTGTTTTAAATGAGCCGCTCCGCTCGGTTCGGTTTGTAAACGAGCCAAGCACGAGCAAAGGTCCGCTCGGTTCGGCTCGGCTCGTGAACAAGCGTTAGGTCAACCAACATAGGCCTAACATGCACCACGGACTCCTATTTCGATGAAGATCGATAGAGTTTACGCATCATAAGGCGCACTTCATCTGCATGAATAGGTTCAAACTCTGTTAGTCGATGAGATGAGAAGATTTTAAGAGAGGAGATACGGCGGAGGTTCCGCCACTGGTCTGGTCGCCATAGGGCGCGAAGACAAGGTTGGTGTAGTTGTAGCCAAGGTATTTGCCAGCAATAAAGATGTTAGAACATAAATGAATAAAAAAACTTAGTGGGTGTGTGAATTAGCCATCTAAAAAATACATGCAAACAACTGAGGGTGGTTTGAGAACACAATATCGTTCTTGGTGAGACCTTCTTCGCCGGGGAGGGAGAGGAGACTACAAGGACTTGGCGTGAGCCGAATTGCAAGAGTTGGATTAGGTCGTTTTTGATAGAGAGTTTGGCGAGTGACCGGTGGAGTGGTTTTTTGAGAAAGTAGATGTAAGATAGTAAAACTGATTGATTTCATTCCGTTCAATAGGGTTACAATATATAGAGATAAACCAGGCCCGTGGGCTTGATATCAAAACCCTAGATACCGTATTCTAATACTCCCTCACATACAGAGGGGTAGAGAACTAAACGTTCAGACAGGAATAAAGAAATAAACAAAACAATAAAAAAAACTTGTCTTGATCTCAGTTCTTGATTTGTAAGGTCCAAAGTTCTGCCAAAAAATCCATAAGCTGCTTGAGGATTCATCCACATTCTTCAATGTCTTGTCCTTGATCCTGTAGTTCTGCAAGGGGTGCGGTGGAGGGTTGTAGTCCTTCCAAAGAACGGTGGCAGCTAGGCACGATGACAGAACTGTTGCATCTCTGAAACTGATAGATTACTTTGACTGTAATCGACAGTTCCATCTTTGTTAGCCATAGCAAGATGGAAGATGGAAGAAAGAGGTGATTTTAGGGTTAGTCATTGAAAAAAAAAGAAAGGAATCATATTGAACACCGGCAAACGTGATCGTGCTACGGAGTGTCAAAATGGCATGTGGCGAAGGCCGGTGACCATGGACAACGGGAACGAGTAATAAATTGAAGAAGCGGCTATAGGATTACAAGAACTAAAAGAGAGGGTGGGATCGAACTAATTTAGTCAATATGGGACTTGACATATATAGGTTTTAGATCAAACTCCGAAGCTGCCGTTAACCTTTTCGATTTTGATCTTAGAATGATGCATGGATGATACATATATAAATGAATTAATAAATTGAAATCCAATGCATGGATGATGGATGATACCTTGTACTGGTTCCCAAGGCAATAATTTAAAAGCAACATTGATGTAAACAATAAATCTTAAAGCCATATCTCAAATCGATGTCCGCCAAGATTACAACTACGGAACCGAACTGGAAGTGATCAGCGGGAAAACATGATTATTGAATGAATCGAGACTGGGCTTTATTTAATAGAAAGAAACAAAAATACAATCAATAAACTAAAGAAAAAAATACGAACGAGAATGGACAGGGTGGCGCCCTGTCTAGGGTTTGAACCAAGCGGCGGCTAGGGTTTGTATGTGTATTGCGCAACGGGGTGGTAGAGAGGCTTGCTCTGATACCACGTAAGATAGTAAAACTGATTGATTTCATTCCATTCGATAGGGTTACAATATATAAAGATAAACTAGGCTATGGGCTCAATATCAAAACCCTAAATACCATATTGTAATAGTAAAGATGATGTGCTAATAGATGAAGAGAAGGAAAAGGTACATCGATTTCAGGATATTGTGAATGAGATTTTGAGGCTTATGGGAGCTACAAATGTAGGGGATTACGTGCCAATGTTGAGGTGGTTAGGAGTGAGCAAATTGGAAAAAAAAAAAAAAAAAAAAGATTGATCCTCTTTGCAAGCAAAGCGAAACTTGTTCATGCAGGAGCTATTGGAGGAGTTAAAAGAGAACATGGAAAATTGTAGTAATGGGAAGCAGAGAAAGAATATGATTCAGATGTTATTATTGCTTCAATGCCCTGCTTGCGTCATGCACATATAATGTATATATGTGTGGGCCTTTGGGTGCCAAAAGTGAGATTGCAGTAATTTTAACGTTATTTTACTAATTTTAACCGTCCATATATAATGTATATATGGACGGTTAATCATGCATCATGTGGTGACGTTGATAGCGAAAGACAAAAGGGTACATGCACTAATCGGCCTTTGTCCCGATTGTTAGGTGTTATGTTCCTTATTTCCAAGGCTTGATGCAAAACCAGTATCGAGCCGTGAGTCTCACCGGAAGCAATCTCTCTGTTCCTAGGAGTAGAGGTAAGGTTGTCTACATCTTAACCTCCTCTAACCTTACCCTAGCTTTGCTGTTGGTGGGATTTACTGAGTATGATGATGATGATGGTGTTATTATTGCTTCAAAATTCTGAGCTTGAGTTCTACTCCAATGAAATTATCCGCAGCATCACGCTAGTATATAGTAACAAAAAATATTATATTTTATTCTTGCATTTTCCACCAACAAACAATGATATAAATGAGTCGGGCTAAGCCAAATTGAGCTCGTTGATGGAGTTGGACTCGTTAAATTAGCTCGAGCTCAGCTTAGCTCAATAATATTTTTTCAAGCAGGAACTCCACTTGTAATTGACTAATTTTAAAAGAAACATTTGGAAAGAAAGCGATTTTTTTAATAAATTTACAATTGAATGCCGATAAAAAAATAAACAAAAATGTGTATTCAGATTTATTTAGAAAGGTTAATTTTTGTAAGTTATTACAGAAAAATAAAATTGTATGTTAACTGACTAGAAAAGAAATATATATATATATATATATATAGAGGATCACGCTAAAATGAGAACCACCTCGAGTTGTAAGAACCGCGAGAACTTTTTGATCCGGGCCTTGGTGGACCAAATTTTTTTTTCAGAAACGTAAATGCATGTATAAAAACAACATTTGTAAAAAAAAATTCAAAAAAAAAATGTCGTGGGTGTAGTTTTGAGCAACACAAGTTTGTGTTAACGGGACACGTAAATTTTCCGACCAGATTTACGGGTCCCGTAAACACAAACTTGTGGCGCTCAAAACTACACACACAACATTTTTTTTTTTGAATTTTTTTTTTACAAATGGTGTTTTTATACATGCATCTACGTCTATGAAAAAAAAATTTGGTCCACCGCGCCCCCTACGGTGTAGTTCTCACGGTTCTTACAACTCGAGGTGGTTCTCATTTTAGCATTCCCCTATATATATATATAAAGTATATCGTACATTACGACTTAACGTACTTCACGTACGACAACGTGCGTGATTTGTTCTATAACATGTGTGATTAATATTTTCAATATGCGTGATTATTGTGATTCAACATGCGTGATTTTGGATTTTTGAGTTATAACGTGCGTGATTTTAAAATGAGCGTGCGTAGTTACCTGTCGTACGTAATGTACGTTAACCTTCCCCTATATATATATATATATATATATGGGTGTTCAAAACTATCCGTATCCGAAAATCCGATCCGAAATATCCGAATCCGAAATATCCGAAAAATCGGATATCCAAAATTTCGGATATCCGAAATTTCGGATAACCGAAATTCGGATTCGGATAGTGATTTTCAAAATTTTCGGATATTTCGGATATCCGAAATATCCGAAAATTTAATTTTCATTTTTTTTCGGATATCCGAATATCCGAAAATATCCGAAGTATCCGAAAATATCCGAAATATCCGAAAAATATCCGAAAATATCCGAAAGTATCCGAAAAATATCCGAAAACTTATATTCGGATATCCGAAACTATCCATAATATCCGTTTCCCAATATGAAAAAAATAATAAAAAAATAAAAATTTAGATTTTCGGATATCCGATTCACTATCCGAATCCGTATCCGAAAATTCGGATATCCGAATTTCGGATATCCGAAATTTCGGATACGGATTCGGATAGTGAAATCTGGTATCCGAAAATTTCGGATATCCAAATTCGGATATCCGAATTTTTGGATATCCGGTTTTGAACACCCCTATATATATATAGGGAGAAGATCATACGAGAACCACCTCTTATTGCGAGGATCGCGAGAACCAAGTGTGAACGCAACAATACTCAAACTACAAGGGTTGTAATGTAAAATACGATATTTCCAGATAATCAGTCATCGTATACATTCAAAATTGGTACTATTCACTCATGTCCGACGCCGCCTATCGCCTCCGTCTCCGCCACCACGATTCCGACCACCGATCGAAGATTCCGACAATGTATCTTTAATTCCGGTCACATTCGCAACACCTCAACGACTTAATTCATGTATTAAGACAATTCATCAAATTTCTGCAAACCCTAACATTCTTACAGCATCTTCGTCATTTCTCAGCTTACAAGGTAATGTATATGTCTTCAAAATGCGCATCTAATTGTGTAATTTAACACCTTCTTTTCAACAATCTCAACCTTATAATCAGATTCATAATCGATATGTTCTATATGCTTGTTTAACACATCCGTCTGTTTCATCATTAACTTGTATACATTTTACTAACAACTGTTTGTTTACTAATAATTAACTGTAATAACTCAATTAATCACCATCGAATTGTTCAATACTATCAAATGCCTTATCAATCCTGAATTCAGATATATGTATGTTTGACCTGTGTTATATAATTTACATTTTACAACATATCTTTCTGCAAATATTTGTTCATTAAGATCTGTATACATATTCACAACTGAAATGTTTTATGTTCTGTTAATACATACATTAAAATTACACTTGATTCATAAACATTAAACTGATTTGTTAACATTTAACTATTACATTATTTTATTTATTACATATGCACATATGCATATACATTACTTTTTGCATCTATGTTCCTTCTAATACGATCACATTTGTCTACACACATTTACAAATGTTACACTGTTTGTCATTCTACTTATTGTTACATTATACTATGTTTTTTTATATACTTTCATACATAATATACAACATGTGATCAATATAATAACAACAAATGTTACTCACATTAATTGCAGATATTATGGCATCATCTGATTCGTCTTCAGTAAACGCCCCAATCAATATTATTAGAAATGATCAACATTGTCCAACACCAATGCAATCTGATAAAGGGTTAATTCCTATACTTGATTCATCTTGTGCTGTTGCATCTATCGACCCCATATATGACATTGTGACATATGATAATGTTGAAATCCCGTATAACACACAGTCATATTCTGATTCTGGTTCGTCTTCTTATGTGTCAACTTCATCAAAAACACCAAAACGACTACAATTCCTACATAAAGAACAGAAAGGTATAACATTACTCCATCATCATTTGTTTAAAAACAATTTACATATATACCATTCATTTAATATCAACACTTGATTCATTATTATACACGTTCTGTTATAATACTTATAACAATATTCTAATATCATCTTTTCACAACAATCTAATCTATAAACAAACTGTTATACTACCATATGTCCATTATAATTAATTTTGCACAATTACATGCATACCATATTCAATATGCATATATGCATATGAATTATGTTCATTACACACTTCTACATACATGACCATTTTTATTCATACATACATTATACTATGCCTATATAAACACATTCATGTACTACTGTATCATTACATACATTCAATCACAACATCTGACATTTCAACATCTTATTCCCAATCCATTAATACTTGCACTATTCATACATTAGGTTACAACATAATTCTGTTATTTTTTTATAATATGCATTATGAACCTTATATTCATTTACTCATTCAACAGGTACATTTATAAGTTCAGTTTATTCGTCCCCCGATGGTACCAAATTTTGGACTCCCGACGTTGACATTCAATACATGCCATCCATTGGAAGTGTCTTCCAAAACTGGGATGATGCTATCATGATGTATAAACAATACGCTTCAAAGGCTGGATTTTCTGTCCGTATTGGCACTTTGAAATCAAAGCCAGACCCATCCAATCCCAGCATAAGAATTCCTACACATCGGTATCTTTTATGTTCAAAAAATGGCAAGCCAAAACATAACACTTTCGATTCTTCACTACCACCTACAAACAACAAACGACGTAGCCGATACACCGTCTCTAATTGTGGTGCATGTGCCCGTTTTCGATATTTGGAAACAACAAATCAATTTCAATTATATAGCATTGATGAGCAACATAATCATTGCATGATCAGTAATGAAAATGCTGATCTTCTCAGACAAAATAGACAAGTAACTTATGAAAATCAACAATTTATACATCGGGTCGGGTTAAACAAAATACGGCCAAGCATTGCCCACAATATTCAAGTTTCCTTAAAAGGTGGACCACAAAATGTGCAGGGTACTACAGTGGATTTTAAAAATGTAAGTAGAGACTTTCGATTATTCATTGGTGACCATGATGCAAACCTTTTTGTTGACACCTTACAAGCAAGAAGCCAAAACCGTCAAGATTTCATCTTTGAATATGTTGTTACAAACAACGAGCTTCGTTCCGCTTTTTGGGCTGACTTTGTATCCTTACGTAATTACGAAGCTTTCGGAGATGTGTGTGGATTTGATGCTACATATGATACAAACAAGTATGTCAACTTTCAATATTATTAAATAACAACATATTTATAATCACATGT
This sequence comes from Helianthus tuberosus, assembly GCA_030545235.1. Classification (NCBI taxonomy): domain Eukaryota; kingdom Viridiplantae; phylum Streptophyta; class Magnoliopsida; order Asterales; family Asteraceae; genus Helianthus; species Helianthus tuberosus. The sequence continues at coordinate 135,813,415 of CM060373.1, read as the reverse complement.
TTATGTGTAATTCATTCACATATGCATATGTTGTATATTCATTTTGTATATAAATATGTATACATATATGCATAACATATTTACTTCAAATTTATTATAATTTTCATGTTATGCACTTATGCATACACCATATATTCGTTTATTATTTGCCTCATATCAACTTATGCATAACTGCATATAATCCTATTATGCTATTTAAAATATACATATATAACATTAACCACATGCATATATGCATACAATATCATCTGCATACATGTTTGTATTCATATCCTTACACATACATTACATCGTATGCATATGTGCATATGTTAATATAACACTATATTCTATTTTATCATCATACACATAAATTCTGTTTATTCACGCCTACATACCACAACATACATTTTTTTACATACATGTCGTAACTTTATTTTATGATTTGTATTATTAATACATATTACAATACATATGTTGCAGATACAAGATGATTTTTGTTCCATTTACTGGTGTTGATCACCACAAACGTTGTGTAATTTTCGGTGCTGGATTACTATATGATGAAACAATTGAATCATACACTTGGCTGCTACAAATGTTCCTTAAAGCCCACAAAAAACAACCTTCACTTATACTTACTGACCAGGATGCTTCTATGAAACAAGCTGTGTTAAATGTATTCACCGAATCCACCCATCGTTTATGTATGTGGCACATAACGGATAAACTGCCCGATAAGGTAACGATATTATTAACTTTATCCTATTCAATATTTCAATGTAAATATATATCATCATTCTTTTACTAATATTATAATTTAACATTTTTTATTTATAAATTGTCGACCACTTACAGATATCTAGTGATATACTTGCAAATGGGAATCTGAGAAAATCAATACACAAACTTGTTTGGAACTTGTTCATAACAGTTGAAACATTTGAAGCACAATGGCAACTTTTAATGAAGGAGTATAAACTTGAAAATCACAAATGGTTGACCGATATGTATAACATTCGCACACGTTGGGCACCATGTTATTTCAGAGAGATTCTGTTATGCTGTTTGATGAAAACGACATCCAGGTGCGAAAGTTCTAATGCACGTTTCAAAACTAACTCTAGAGAAACAAACTCCCTTGTCCAGTTCTTAATGTGCTATGATACTGCTATTGATTCCAATCGTAATAAAAAACGTAAGAATGAGTTTGATAGTGACACACGCACACCAAAATTTTTAACAACCCTTCCCATTGAAATTCAAGCATCTGAGATATACACCTGGAATATATTTTTGGAAGTTCAAAAAGAGATTCATCGAGGACTGTTGCATTGTATCATTTCTGAGCGTCCCACCACGTCTGTCGACTCTATTTATAATGTTAGACATCTTAACAAACACAGAGTTACTGTCAACACGTTCGAGGTACCTATCTTGTTAACTATTAATCATTTCTTTTTTTTTTCTTTTTTCTTTTTTTTTTATTACCTTAAATATATGTATATATGCATATGTGCATAACATATGTGCTGCATATTTATTATAATTTACATTTTATTCATATATGCATACATCATCTGATTACTTATTATTTACTTCATCCCAACTTATGCATACTTGCATATATTCCTATTTTATTATGCATACATGTAACTAACACTACAATATGCATATATGCCTACAATACCATATGCATACATATTTATATTCATAACATTCCACAACATGTACACTGTATGTACATATGCATATTTTAATATACCGCTTTATGATATCTATATTATACTAATATACAACACACATTTATTGCATATTTTTATAACTATCCATCAACAAACCTGAACATACATCGTACTCAATACGTAATCATACATTCTCCTATAAATTTTTTACATATTTTTATTATATTATGTTATATGCATATATGCATATATACCACTTTATTATGTTATTCAATACAAACAATACATCATTCATATTTATAAACATCCACTTCACTTATATAGTTATTTAACTTACACTATTCATATTCATGCAGGTTTACGCTGATATCCCATCACACACTTATACTTGTTCCTGCATGGGATTTACACGTATCGGTTATTTGTGCCGTCATATATTTTGCGTATTTTGGTTCAAATCAATTGACCGTATTCCCATCCAATACATAAGTGGGCGTTGGAAACGTGATGCGGTCCCATCCAGCGTGTATAACTTATCACACATGTATTCAACATAGATGAGTGAGACTGGTACACTAAAAACTGAAATACTTGATTTACTTACCCAATGCATGAATCGGATTGGAAAAAACCCATATCGACTTCGTTCATTATCTACACAAATACGATCCATCATAAATGAAATATATAAAGATTTATCTGATGAACCAGAACATAACCCAAAGACTGCTAACATCAGTGATATACTCAACCTTCCAATTCATTCATCTTCAACAATCCAGCCGCCTATGGGCATACGAAACAAAGGTTCGGGCACCAAGAAAAGACGGGTCGGTCCGGGTGAAAAAATTGTTAAACGTCGTAAACGTCCTGCGCGTTTGTGCAACCATTGTAACAAATATGTATTTGATCATGATAGTCGCAATTGTATTAAAGTCAAAGAGGCAAAACGGGCTGCTTACAAGGCCAAATGCGATGTTGCGGCTGCTGCCAACCTTCCTCCTCCCCGATATGATGTATCGGACAATGAATTCGATGTTGAACCTACATATGCATCTTCCGATTCTGGTGAAGAGTTCTACAACGACAACCCTATTGATATAATGTACGATACGATTGCAACAAATACTCAACAAGTCGACCCGGCACCTTCAAAAACATCTAACCAACCCATTAGACGTTCGTCCAGAACCCGTCGTGACCCCAAATATGTTTACAATACTGAAACAGAAGACGATGTTTGATATGTTTTTCCCCCGTTTGAACTTTGCATTTTTATTATCAACATTTGATAATCTTTTTATTTGTCTCAACTATATCAAACATATCGTTTATCATGTGTTACATTCTTTTGTGTTTATTTTTTCAGTTTCATTCACATTTTAACATGCATATCATTACAATCTATGTTTACCTGATTAAATATGCATATATGAATAACTTAAGTGTATATATATATATGTAATATGCATATATGCATATTAACACTGTTTTATCACATGCTACCTTCTGTCATATTTATATAACTATTGCAACATCACATCCACCATTACAACCTTACATCTAATCGTTCCATATGTATATATGCATATATGCATAAACCCGTATGTACATATTGATATACATATGTACATATAAATTATTACATATTTCTATATTGTTATAAAAAATACATCCATTTTACATTATATTATTTCTATTTACATAATTAAAACCATTTATACTACAACATACTACATTATTACACATCATATGCATATATGCATATACAACCGTATCTTGTTACATCATACCTATATAAATTTATATATATGTGCATTATATAGGATTAGGTTCAAGACTGAACACTAGTGTAGTTTACGAACTGAGCGAACTAATCCTGGCCATACATGTGTGTAGATCAATGGCCAGCATTTGATAATGAAATACACTAGTGTATTTTACAATTTGATGATGAAATCCTAACCATCCACGTGTGTAAATCAATGACCAAGATTTGTTCACTCATTTCACAAATACACTCATGTTCACTCTTGAACCTAATCCTGTGCATTCATTCCGTATGTATCAACATGATTTTTATATGCACACATTTATATTCTTCTAATTACCATATTCATATATGCATACATATATATGTCATTACGTATGTAGCAAACTAATTTTTATATGCATATATGCATACATGTACATCATACTACTTTCCATATCTATTGTTCGGATTTACCTTGTTCATTTTACAATCTACATACAACATTATATATACAACAACATTCCCCAACATCATTTAATATCAATCAATAAAAAAATAATAATTAACAATCCATTTTACAAATTGCATATATTATCCTTTCATAACATATGCATACTTTACACACTACATATAAAACTCCAGTAACATCATAACATAACAACCATCAAAATATATATATATATATATATATATATATAATATCATATATCATTTCACCATCAATCCAACAATATTCATAATATCATACCATTTTCCAATTGTTAGACTACCTATCCAATCACTTAACAAACCATATCATCAGTCTATTTACCATTTTTCTAACCCCGTTCAATAAACCATATAACTTCTAACCACCTTACTATTTCGCTAATCCTCTCCAGCACTCCTCCTGCAGTTTTGCTATTGTTTTCAATTTACCCTCTATCTTAACATTCTTCACATTCTTCACATTCTCAACCGCTACCTTCGCTATCTCTAACACCCTTTTTCTATAAATGTTGAAGGTGATAACATCAATGTTGTTGCTATTCGCATTCGCATGTTATTCAACTGATGTTGCTTCACATCCTTCAAATCATTGAATCCACAATCAAACTCCTTTGTACTCCCCTTGTAACATTCCATATGGCGCATTGCAAATACCCCCACAATCTTTCACATTATCTTTTGTTCCCCACGTAATCTTCAATCTCTTAATTACACCTTTTCTAAGCTTTTCTGTATCCGGGTGGTTTACTGACTTCATGTATGTCCACATGTAATTTTTCTGCATAATAAACGCCAAAACAAAAATAAAAAATTAACATCAATTGACAATATACATAAATATTACATTAATTTTACATACCACTTTGCATGGTGTCCCCATGTATCTAAACTCTGATGTCTTTACATGCACTGCATCTCTGTTTGTATCCATGTTATCTATCACCTGCATATCTCCTGTATCCAAATCCATACAAATAAGATAAAAATGTGCCTTCTCGATCATTGGTACCACTATTATATTAAAAGCTCTCAAATCCAACAGCGTGTCGTCCCTTTCAAATACTTCTCTCAAAAACTTTTTCAAAGTTATCAAAGCCAACTCCTCATCTTGCTTTTTCTTCAGCATATATTCCGGCTGCAATTTGTTTTTTGTCACAACAATTATATATATTTATATATATATATATATATATATAGATATATATATGTAAAAATTGTAACAATAAAATTAATATTTTTATATCTATTTTACTTTTATTTCTATTTTTTTTATTTTTTTTATAAACATATATTTTTTTATATATATTATTAATTTTATGCATATATGCATATAGAATAACACATAATATAACCCATATGCATATCTGCATATTATAATATAACCCATATGCATATCATACTTCAATCCATATGCATTATTGCATATCACTTGTTTTATATAAATATATATAAATATATATATATTAAATTTTATTCTATATGCATATATACATATCCAATCACTTTATTATTAACAATCCTATATGCATATTATAATTTAATTCATATGCATATCATAATTTTCTTTATATGCATATATGCATACTATCTGTTAACTCGACATATTACATTATCCTATATATGCATATATGCATATTCACATATTATCTTATTATCCAACACATGTTTACATTTGCATATTATACATATGTATTTATATTAATATATAAACATACTATCCACTTACGAAGTTTGATGTATAACAAAACAACCGTCTTTTCCCGCTCACCACCATCTTTTTCCCCTTAACATTTAACATTGCTGCCCAACAATCTATCAGATTCGTTGATATCTCCTTCCCGAAATCTAGCGTGTTCATTGTATGCCCCAATGCATACAATCCACGTTGTGTTTCAAACATCTTCAACCTGCATGCACATATATTTTTTCAATTATCCAATAATAATTAAATTGTTTTAACTCTGTTTTTTACAACTCTATATACTTTATATGCATTACGCATATTCGTAACAAACATACATGCATATAAATTACATATATAATTATATCTATTTACAACTTACATAAAGCTTAATCCGGATTTGTCCTTTTTCTTTTCTGTGTCAACTTCGCCTTTCCCATCTTCGTCATATACGCCTTTCCCATCTTCGTCATCCTTCTTCTTTCTCTCCATCCTACAATATATTTTTTTGTTTTTTACAAATCAATACAAATAAAATCTACAACACACTACCTAAATATATACATATATGAATTCATATACATATTTATATATAACTATACACACACACGCACAACAAACAATAATTACCTTTTTTTTCCATCACAATGACCATCACAAAATTCCATAACAATTTTTCTGTCTCGTCCAACGGTTTATTCATCGGTACTACCTCCTCGCACTCCTCATCATTTGTTTCTTGCGAACTTGGGGTCAATAATACAAATGATGGCATTGACTTATCGACTACCTTATTCCCTTTCCTACGATACTTATCCGCCACCTTTTTTTGTGCTGCCGATTTATCACCTGTCTGTACATCATTAGTACCCTCACTTTCATCAATTCCTGTTTTTCCACCTTTTTTCACATATGTTTTATCCAAACAATCTTTACTTCCAATTATATCATCTGGATTTTCATCATTTTTCTTCCCACATTCCTCCCCTTCCTTTGTATCATCCGTCCTTACGTTTTTCTTCAACATACTAATAACATCATCAACAATTTCATCCACGTTCTGTTTAACCTTTTCCATCTTTACATCTTCCTTGAAAGACTCATTAAACATCCCAATCACCTTCAACAGTTGTTCATCGTCTGGATTAAGCAAAAACTGTCTTTCCAACTCTTCCTTTATGTCATTCATCTGATGCTTCAATGCGATTACCGTATCTTCTATATCATCCATATGTGTCTGCATTTATTATTTTTCATTCCTTTTTAGTATTCCAATAACAAATTTATTGTATATATTATACAATATTACCATTATTATACTATTCACATCTTCCTATGAATTACACATCATTATTCAATTTATACATCATTATATGCATATTTGCATATACTATAAATTTGTTTATGCATATATGCATATACATTTTATACCCTCATATGCATATGCACATACACATAATCAACCGATTATGCGCATATGCATATGTGATTTTACACTCAACTTATTATATTTAAAATAATAATAATAATAATACTAATAATAATAATAGTAATAATAATAATAATACTAATAACATATTTTTTACACATCTGTATATTCATTTACTACATATACATTCCCAATACATTCAAAAATTTTATTAATTTAACCGTATTATTCATTTATGCATATACATTTCATATACTCATATGCATATATGCATATTAATTACATACCTACTATACTCCTCTGTTTATACCATTACCAACTAATATTCATACGTTTATATTCATAATTAACTTAATATACACATTTGTTTATACCATCATGTGCATATGCATATATGCATAGATACCATTTCAAATATTATATGCATAAATACCTTTCTTTTCCCCGACACCTTTGCTTCAATTTCACCTTTCTTTTTAACATCTCCTTTCTTATCAGCGTATTTCTACATTACACCAAACAATGCATCATATAACAATTTAGCATATTATACATGGAAAATATACATTTTTCATCACACAATATTTACATACCTCAAACGGTCTTCTTTCATTCCATCTAACTTCATTCGCATCCTTCTTTGTATCTTCCATTTCAACATCCATTTCGTCGTTTTTGTATTCATCTTGTTTAAAGTTGTCCCTCACTATTGCCCTTCCAAACCCGCCATTCACAATCTCATATTTTTCCCTCCTACTCAGCATATCTTTTGTCCAAAACTGTAATGGACCATTCGTTCTTTCTTTATTCAATTCTCCACATACCGTCATATCCACATATAACATCTGCAATCACACATTAAACAACATAATAATCATCCAAAACAACCGATTTCATTCACAAACATACAAAAATATACAATCATTTATTATAAAAACAAACTTACAGTCAATATTGGAATTGGCCCGTTGTACGAACTGTTGTTTCTTCCCTTTTTCCAACCGTCTTTGCAACACATTATCTTATTGCATATGTATGCACACCAGTTTACGTCCTCCACTTCTGTACTCTCATCAAATTTGTTGAAATAATCTATTATGCACCGTCCATCCATATTCACACCAACAAGAGTATTCATAAATACTGTCAAAAAATCGTATTTGAATTTCCAACTGACATCATCACTATTCTCTTCAATCCGTTTTACAATGTTTGCTGGTGTTATCAACTTCCCTTTGTACAATGCTTCCCATTCCTTTTTTTTCAAAACTTCAGCATCTTTCTTTTTTTCCTTGTCATCCAATACTATACCGACATTCTTTAATCCTAAAAGATTGCTCACCTCAGTTTTATTGACCTTTATGCTTCCATTTTGCAATTTAATATCCATTGTTGATTCATCAAAACTATCCATTATGAAATACGCAAGCTTTGATGGTATTGAATCTGTATTAATTGTCAGCATCCTTCCAAAACCCATATTAACCACCGTTTCCCTTTGTGCTTTTGACAACATTTTTACCACATAGCTCAACTGGTGTGGTGATATCCTACACTGCAATGTCATTAGAATGTTCACTTTTTTTGTTTTAGCATTTGCTTTCTTCTTTGTCACACTCTTTACCCGTCTGTTCAACCTAACACCTTCATCGTTTTCTGCATTCAAACCAATAAGATATTCATTATACGTTTATGTTACATGGGATCCCTATGTTACATACACACTTAATATCAATATATTAAACAAGTATGTCGTACCTTTGCTTGGTTGTTCAACTGTTGTTGTGTTTTTTACATTCTCCACATCTTTATTTTTAACGTTGTTTTTTTTTTGTTTTCCTCATCATCGACACAATTGGTTCATTATCTTCTTTATCATCATTATGTTTCCTTTTTTTAATATGTGTTGGAATTGCATCAGTTTTCTTAACATCGGCTCTAAATGTCACTTTCCTTTGTTCCTTTTCATCACTTGTTGTACAAACATGCAATTAAACAATGTTAATATACTAAAACTGATAACATGTACGTTTACATATTTTACCATTAATTTATATGCATAAATACATACCATTAATCTATATGCAACTGTACATGTACAAATATTGTATATGCATCAACATGTATGCATAAATGCATACCATTAATGTATGTGCATAAAATCATACCATTAATCTATATGCAAATGTAAATGTAAACATATTATATATACAACAACCTGTATGCATAAATGCATACCATTAATCTATATGCAAATGTACATGTAAACATATTGTATATTCAAAAAACCTTTATGCATAAATTCATACCATTAATAAATATGCAGAAATGCATACCATTAATATATATGCAACTGTAAATATAAAACATATTATATACTAAACAACTTGTATGCATAAATGCATATCATTAATCTATATGCAACTGTACATATAAACATACTGTATATTCAACAACCTGTATGCATAAATGCATACCATTAATATATATGCATAAATGCATACCATTAATATATATGCATATATGCATACCATTAATCCATATGCAACTGTAAATGTAAAACATATTGTATATGCAACTGTAAATGTATACAAATTACTTTGCATACTTTATATGTACATATCACATTGTATGCATATATGCATACTTTGTCAAAACTAACATAATCATACATTTGTGTACTAAATGACCTGTGTATCAATACAACGTACAAAAATTAAGCTCTGTTTCAATAATATTACATAAAAATTGTAATTATTTAACTATCATCACAAAATATACAATCTACATCTATTAACATACTAAATACTGTATTAAACAAAAAAACGCCATTAAAATACCATATTATTTTTCAGAATTGACCTAAAAATGTGTTATACGGGTGAAATGTGCCCTAATTTGTTGTAAGTGTACAAATATGTGTTTCAATTTCAAATTAATGTACATTTTACATGTGTAAACTAAAAATACAATAAATCTATGTATAATTTGTTACCTGTAGTCTTCTTCCTCATAATCTATGTATAATTTGTTACATGTAGTCTTCTTCCTCATAATGCCCTTCGATCTACCCTGTCTGGTTTCACGTTTGTCATCCGATTCACTGATTTCATCTGTATTCATTATACTGTATTATCGGCGATTATAATACTCCGCAACAACTTAGAACAGCCGTAATCGCCGCCGGTTATAGATCGTAATCGCCTGAAATTGTTACAAATCACCGCCGGAATACTCCGCAACAACTTAGAACAGCCGTAATCGCCGCTGGTTATCGATCGTAATCGCCTGAAATTGTTACAAATCACCGCCGGATGAGTCGTTTGTGTGTGTATTCGAATAGTTTACAATAAACCCTAAATACAATCCACAGTTACGCGTTATTACATATCTAGCCATCCGTCTTTTTTTTACAACTTTAATTAAAGTTCATATTTGGTCCTTGTAAGTGGTTCTCGCGGTTCTCGCAATAAATGGAGTTCTCGCATGAGCCCCTCCCTATATATATATATATATATATATATATATATATATATTAAATAAATATTTGGTGTCTCTTACTTTCACAGGCGGGCTTTTAAGTCTGATTTACCGATCATTAGACAACCTCGAAACCTCTACAAACCCAAAAACCGTATAAGCACCTTCATAAGGGGATTCTATTGGCACACCGGCTGGACTATCCGCACACTTTGAAAGTCCAATACGGATCGTATAGCCCTATACGATCCGTATTGGATAAAGTTAAGACATGGCAGACTGACAGGTGCATGGCTTGTCTGGCGGCTGGCCTATATGCATCGTATTGGCCTATACGATACGTATTCAGGCCCTGATTTTTTGAGGTTTGATTTTTTGTGTGTTATGTTTGGTTTTTGGTGTTTTGGGTTTGGTTATTGGTGTTTATTGGTGGTTATTTTTGTTTTAGTGAATTTAAAATCTTTATTTTTTTATGGTTACGTATCGTATTATAGCTTATCGTATCAAATTTTTAACTTTTTAAAATTTCATCGTGACGTGTCGTATGATATGGTATCATCCTTGTACCGTATCGTGTCATATCGTAGTTCTATTTTGTATTATTTTTTTATGTTGACGTATTCACGACGTGTGATATTTGCATTATACGTAACCAAGCAAACCAATCTAAACAGTTAAAATAAACAATCACAAATAGAAATACAAATAAACTGAAACTGCAAATTTAATTACGTAATAAGTTTGTATATATACATGACATCGTCAAAATACAAAAAAAAAGTACAATGATCCTAAACTGCTGGATCCTGACCCTCCTAACTGGTGCCTGAGGGCACCGCCCCCTCAGTCGCGCCTGAGGGACCCGCCCCGTGATCCGCATCTTGTCCAGGGCGAGGCAACAACAGCGGTATCAGCAATGGGGTCCGACCACGGTCGATAGCCACCTGTATATCTTCATGGATCGCCCGCATGAGAAGGGCCTCAGTACGGCGGTGATATGCGTCTATTCGCGCCTGCAACTGGTCCTCCATCTATAGTAACACAAGCGCCACAGCTGGATGGAGCTGGTCGTACAGAACGTGCTAGGGGTACTGAGGCACCCCTTGTGGTTGCGGCTGCGGTGGCGATCCAGGTGGTGGCTGAGCGTGGTCACCATCGGCGTCATTGTCATCGTCCTCGGCGGCATCACCACCTGTCGGCTCTGGCAGCTCCTCTGGTAACTCGGCTGGGAGGTCGGCGGGGACAAACAACCGCTCGTCCGCTCCTATAAATCGAAGCCCGAGCACAGGGAAGTCACGCGTCATGTTCATGCCGATCAGGGTCTACCGTGTCAACCTGGTTGGCTCCACCGTGCCCCCCTCGGTGAACTGTGGGTCCTGCTAGGAAACAAGGCCTAACGAGTGGGCAATATGCGTGATGTGCCCCCCCCCCCCCCCGTACAACAGAGACCTATCCTACCAGTGATATGCCGCCGTGAACCACTGGGCTAGGCAGTGATGGAGGGCGCACGTCTCCCCCCATACAAGACAGTACAGATACAAGAGATCTCTCTGAATTCACCACTCGCGACTTTGGTCGCGTGGTGCAATAGATGTGGCAATAAGCCTGTGAAGGTAACGGTACAGGGGTCTCTGATACATGAAACCCTTGACTTCGAGCGCCCAAAGCGACCCGAACCGATCATCTGCCAGAACCTGACAAGTGTCGAAGGGGGGCATATGGACGCCCTCGGTGTAGATGAGGGTCTCTGTCTCCTCTAACGTGTAAAGGCCGCAGTGCACGGCAAACCATCTCAGTACATCTCATGCCACTCACCAGCTAAATGAAAACTGACCTCTACCCACGGCTCCTTGGGGTCGTCAAGCTACTCTAGCTGGTCTGCATGCCTGAGAGCGAACTCGAAAGACGCCAAGAACTCGTAGACCGTGACCCTAAACGATGGTTTGTATGCCAGATGGAACAGCCTGTCACACAGTGTGGTTAGTATCCATTTCGTATACAAAACAAAGAAAACACAATATCAAATAGTATACCTGTCCCACACAGTATCATGTACGATGAAATCTCGGGCTCTCGCCGCCTCGTCCACCTCCTCGAGATCCGTCCAATCGACTACCGCGTGGCCGCCGAGCTCCATCCGCCGAAACTTTTCACATCTGTGAAAAGCCTCGGTCCCTTGCTCGAACGCTAGATAAGGATTATCTAGCAACGGATCAACATCTGGGCCACCGTGCCCACGCCCACGTCTACGCCCATCGGCCACCACCACTCCCGCCACCGCCACCGCACATCCACCTCTACCACGTCCGCCACCTCCAATGCCACCACCCCGGCCCCGCCCTCTCCCGACAACGTAAGCCATATCAATATAAAAATATAACAAATATAACATTTTTTATTTAATTTTTAAAAAATATATCAAATTTTCTTATTAAACATAAGATTATTAATTTAATATTAAATATAACCTTTTTATTATATTTAAAAAATATAACAATTTTTAATGTGTATTTTAGAAAAAAAAAATGTAACATTAATTTTTAATATTTAATATAACATTTTAAATTAAATTTAAAAAAAAATATAACATTTTTTAACTAATTTTTTTTTAAATATAACATTTTTTATTAATCTGTTAAAAAAATATAACATTTTTAAATAATTTTTTTAAAAAATAACATCAATTTCTACTTAAAAGTAAAACATTTTTAATAAAAAACTAAGATATAAAACATACATTTATATTTTATAAAACATAAAAGAAAAAAATAATACGTTTTTGGACATATACGCATCGTAGAGGCCCATACAGATCGTATCACTCCATACTTGGCAAAGAAAACTATGCATTTTTAAGCAAAATACGATGCGTATAAGCCCATACGCATCGTATTGCTTCTTCGGTCAACGAAAAAAAACCCCAAAATACCAGCCTTTAAACCCAATAATCACACATATTCAATGGTCAAAATTCAAAATTGAATACGTATAAATGATGAGGGTTCAGAGATACATACCTTACTAGTCTTTGATCTTGAAATCAACACCGTATACCGATCGTGTGTTTATACACCGTATATTTGTGTATTTTTATTTTTTTGGTTCGTATTGGAAATAATAACCCCTTGTTAATCAGGGGGTTATATCGTTTTAGCCTTTAATACGCATCGTATAGTCATATACATATTACCCCCCCCCCCCCCCTTGAATTTCAAAGGACCCCCTGGTTTTTGAGAAATCAGGGGGTAATACGCATCGCCAGGCCTATACGATGTGTATTGGTCTGCAATACGGCAAAGTATAGGCCTATACGATCGTATTGGCCATAATAGCAAAATTTGTTTTTTTCGTGTTTTCCTTGGTTCGACAGGTATACGTGTCGTATTTTGACGAATTTTCGCGTATGTTGTCATTTTATGAAGTACACCTTCAATATGCGTCGTTTCGGCGACGTTCGGTTGCGTGTGATTATCGTATTCTATGATTACATACAATTTTGTTTGAAATCTACTTGTATTTTATAGTGTCGTGTTATACGTATACGCACCTTAGAATATCATTAGTTGCGTGTTTTGACGTATTTTAGCGTATTTTGCCGTATTTTAGCGTATGGTAACGTATTTTAGCGTATTTTGACATATTTTAGCGTATTTTGACGTGTTTTAACGTATTTTAGCGTATTTTAACGTATTTTAGCATATTTTAGCGTATTTTGATGTATTTTAGCATATTTTGACGTATTTAAGCGTATTTTGACGTATTTTCGCTTATTTTAACGAATTTTAGCATAATTTAACGTATTTTAGTGTATTTTGACATATTTTAGCGTATTTTGACGTATTTTAACATTTTTAGCGTATTTTAGCGTATACGATCATATTTTGACGTATTTTAGCGTATGTTGACGTATTTTTGCATATTTTGACGTATTTTTGCGTATTTTGACATATTTTTGCGTATTTTTGGGTATTTTGCGTATTTTGACGTATTTTAGCGTATTTTGACGTATTTTTACGTATTTTTGCGTATTTTATCGTATTTTTGTGTATTTTGACGTATTTTGCATATTTTAAAGCATTTTAGGCTCCGTTAAATAAATTAAAACAAATGGAATACATTATACAAATAAATTATTCTTTACAAATCAATCAATATAATGCACTTGTAATGCCCTGGTTTTTCGTACTTTCCATATTTAGAAGGTCTTGCTTGTATTTCTATTTTTTGAAGTCTTGTGTTCTTGTAATCGTTATTTCGTTGTAAACGTTGTAAAATTCGGGACTTAAATCATAAATAAAATTCGTATTTCTTCAAATTCGTGTTATACATACTTCATACGTGTTCATACGTTTAATTTCTTGAAGCATTTGATACATATTCGTAATTCTTGGAAACTATGTGTTAATCTTGCAAATACGTGAAACTTACGAATAATACGTCTTTTGAATGCATATAATACTTAAATACGACGTTCATACGCTTAAACATACCTCATTATACTTGTTTTATGTTAATGTTACATGTTTGATCCTTATAATACGCTTTAGTATCATAAACAACCCTTAAAACACCTAAAAACCTAAAATAGAAACTTAAGGGGGCCAAAATGTCAAATTTAAAACTTAATCACGCACCAGGCTGGGCCTGGCGGGCCGCGACCCGCACCTCAACCACCTTCGCGGGCCGCGAGCCGGGTGGATCCGAGAACTGCCTCAACTAGCTCGTGTATTGGTCATTTTTTTGGGTGTTTTGATTGGTTTTGAGTGTGATTCTTGCATTTAACACTCACCAACCCAACCCTACTTGGTGTGCGTTAGGTGTGTTATGATTTTATTGATATTTGAAGCCCATTTTATGCATTAGTCAAGTTTTAAATTTATAAAACACGATATTCTACTAACACTAAACACACACATGGGCAAGTGCACCCATCGTGAGCGTAGTATAGCGTTGGTAAGATACCGAGGTCGTCCAAGGACACAAGAGCTTTTAGTACCGGTTTATCCTCAACGTCTAATCAATCAAAAAATTTTGAGAAAAAGGTTTTAAACATGAAAAATAAAACTAAAAATGCAGAAATAAAAATAAAATAAAAACAGATAGACAAGATGAATCACTTGGATCCGACTCACCTTTAATGTATCCTTTGATTATTTCCGCACTTTTACACTTTTTAAGAGATTATCTTAGTTATAGTAGTAGGCCCCTCTTTTAAAGGTGACGTTACCCTCAACCCAGTGGTTTGAGTCAGCATGGATACAATCCCAAAGGGTCGGAATATTGAAAGATAATTAATTAAGTTATTAATGCGAAAAGTGGTAGGCCCCTCTTTTGAAGGTGACGTTACCCTCGGCTAAGTGGTTTGAGTCAGCAAGCATACAATCCTAAGTAGTCGTTTTAATGTATTAATAGCAGTTTACATATGAGGGGATCAAGCCATTCGCACCCCCGCCATCTAATACCAGTGGGTAATGAAGGAGGTCCTAGTAAGCTTGACCCAGGTCCTTGCAGGATCTATACACTGAAAAAGGCAAGAACCTTACTAAACCATTCCCTTAACCTCCGACCAGGTAACCAACATATCTTTATATAGACCGTAGAGATATGAATGGTGTAAATCTTTTACTTTATATAGACAATAAAGCAATGTCAAGACACCACGGACAAATGATAAAAAAGTTTCACCTTCAACATAAGAAACTAGTTATTAAAGTCATTAATACAAAACCAATTAAAAAGTGCGAAAAGATTAAAAGTCAAAAGTAATACATTAAAGACTTGTCTTCACCAAGTGATGTAAGAGACTTAGCCAAACATGGCCTTTGATTGACAAGAACTCTTACTATCAATCTTGGATCCCGAGACTACTACACACTCTAAAGGTGGATGATGGATGATGGTGGTGGATGTGGGTGTTGTAGTGGTGGTGGAGTGGTGGCAAAGTGGGAGAGTAGTGGTTTGCCAAGGGATGCCTTTGAAGTGAGCCAAGTACCCCTATTTATAGCCTGAACAGAAGCCCGGCCACGGCCACGTGTCCAGCGGACACGCCCCCGTGGCCATCCCTTTTCTCTTCCCTCATTAATTGCATTTTTCAGCATTGGGCTCCACACGGCCCGTGTTCGCTAGGCACGACCCCGTGGGCAGAAGCGTATCTGTACTACCAAGATTTTGCAAGATTCTGTGAATCTTAGCTTTGACCACGCCTCGTGTTGAGCTAGGCATGCCCCCATGGTGGGCGTAGAAGCTTCCACAACTTTGTCCTTTCTGCAGACACCAGACCACGCCCCCCGTGTCCAGTGGGCACGGGCCGTGGTCAGCCTTCTGTTTCTTGTTTTTGCTCTTGGGGACGCTGTCGAGGGGTCGGGCATGTCACGTTTATTCCTTTTCTTTGTATTTATGTTGGTTTTTGCTGTATATTTGTTCCTTTTGCTCGTTTAAGCTCATTTGGTCCTGTAAATTCAAAAGGAAGACAAAAGCACGCTTTTTCCAACATTAGTACTAAAAAAGGGTTAGTTTTATGGCTCATTTGATGTAATTAATATGTTGCATTTTGCACACAACAAAACCTCCACACTTGAATCTTTGCTCGTCCTCAAGCAAAACTCTATATTATGTGGCTTACACACCCAAATGGAATGGGTAGAAGAGAAGTTTTTGGGCTTGTCTTGAGTGTTGGGAATCCAAGATCTTTATTTGGTTTTATTTTTATAATATTTACAATTTTATTCGTTATGATTTATTTTGAACGTTTCATAAGAGAAATTACTTATATGGGCATAACATGCCTCTTTAAAATTCCATTTATATATAAACATATCTCACGGGAGATCACTCAACACTCGGTCGAAGATGTATTTTTGTGAAACACTCAAGACCGGCATGGAACTTACTTCTACCATATGCTAGCCAAGCAAACAACCCTCCTCCTTTTTAGCTATAAACCTTTGTAAATATCAAGAGGACTTGGGAAAGGGTTAGGCTTGGCCTAAAGGTAGGTGGTTTTGGTTAGTGGTTAGTAAAAAGGGCTAAAAACGTAAAAAGCGTCGATCGTCGTAAAACTTTTTGTCTTTGTGACTTTTATTAAAACTAAGCATCTTCAAACAAAGTTTCTTTGAGGAACGTGTTTGTTTATTTCTAGATTTTCATTTTTTTTATAACGAAATGTCACAAGAAAACCGAGCTTTTTACTAAAATAAAGGGGTTGAAAAGAAAAAGGTTTTGGTGGGTAAAGGTGTTTGTTTTGTGGGTTTAGAAATGAAAAGGTTTAGGCTCAAAGGGTACTAGGGGGATTTTGGGTAGGTGATAAAAAAAATGAAAAATAATGGTGTTGAAAGGAAAATGGGTTAGTCCTAATGCCTCCATCATTTACTTACTTGGGTTTAAGTTGGTAAGGACCGGGAATGTATCATCGTGGCAAGTTCTAGAGTCGTAAGAACCAAGCGGCTATTCACAAAAGAAACGAAAAATGAGCATTTAGTTTAAAGATGTATGCTTGTATACTCAATAAAGGCTCAAAACTCACTTATTGTGGGAATGGGTTTAAAATGTGGTCAAGTATATATAATCAAATTTTAATTAGATTTGTCATGCCTTTTCATAATTTTCTTATGTTGGTTCTTTTTATCACGACGCTATCGATTGTAAATTTGTAAAAATATAACCTTTTTAGAACTTGTTATTCCGAAATTAAACCAAGACAAGTAAAAAAAAAATTTGAAAAATTTTGGGGTGATTAGCGGTTCCAATAGAGTTTTGTGTAAGGCTTATTATTAGGACTAGCAAAATTCAAGATTTTAGCATCCCCCCACACTTAAATTACACATTGTCCTCAATGTGTCCCAAAAATAAGTTATTAGGTTGATTGAATGTGTAAAAATGTGTTTAAAACAAGGTTTGGTGTTACTAGGCATCTGGCCACGGCCTCGTGCTGGCTGAGCACTGCCCCGTGGTCAGAGTGCCAGTAACAGAAACTTACATAATGTGGCCACGGGGCTTGCTTGGTGGACACAGCCCCGTGGCGGGCAGGATTCAGACAAACAGCAGGTTTCAGGCGGTGGACACGGGGGCGTGCTGGCGGAGCACGGCCCCGTGGTGACAATCTGCAATCAATGAAAACAGGTTTGTGGCTTTTGGTTCGGGTTTCCGGGCTTATATAGCACTAATACTTAGTGCTTCCAAGCTTCCTAGGTCCCTGTTTTGCTTAAATACCACACCACACAACAAATAACAACCAATCCTAAACTACCAAAGTTAATTTTCCAACATCACATGCAAACGAAAAGTAAAATGCAGAAAGTAAAAGTGTTAGAGAAAGTAAATTGTTCAAACTTTGGCACGCAGGCCAGTCAATTGTTCGTGGGATAAAAGGGTTAACCTGTGAGAAGCTGCATCCGATGTCTCACTACCTCCAACGCCTCCGAATCAATCCATGTCCCCGTCTTCATCATCTCCTCCTCGATACACCATGTGCTCCCGGATGTGGCTGATGTCATCTTGCATCTCGGAGATGTTCCTCTCCATTGCTCCGACCCAAGTGTAGGTGTTGCTGGCCATATTGTAGGTGTTGTGGGTGCATAAGAGGTTTTCCTACAAAAGATCATGCAAACTCTGAAAGTTAGGAAAACCACCCCTTTGAGACGAGGATGAACTCGCCTGGCCATGAAATTGAGGAGGGGGACGGATTGGGTTAGCGAGAAGAACGAGGGCTTCCTCTGGGTTCTAAACATGCCCCTGAGTGGTTTGGAAATGGACTGTCCCGTCACCCATCTCGTGGATGATCCCCATCGAACAGCAATTAACGAGATCTACCTTTCCCGACCACGGACCCATATGGAAGGATTTCGGCATTCTTTGAACAAAGGTCTTATAGAGGCGGTAGATCCATCCCTCGAAGAAGATAGGTGTCGGGGAGGAAGCCAGTAGATTCAGATGCATGTTTCGGAGGAGCAGATGTGGGACATCAAGCGGAACACAGTTCTAGATACAGTACAAGACCATCAGATCACGTAAGTTGACAACACCGGTGCTATCACGCCTTTGACTGAGGGAGTTACTAAGGACCCTATGAATGTAGCGGTAGAGAGGGTCCCGCAACTGGGAGATTTTCGTTTGGCTTGGATCATATGGACGTTCCCCGATTTGAGACCATGCCGTCTGACGCATGTTGGTTGAGATCTCACGGAGACCACCCGTGTTTTCTTCTTCGCAGGCATCCTCTTCGGAAAACAAACCAATTTGCACCCCAAATTGTGCAATAAAGATTGAAAGCATCTCCCCCGCACACCGGAATTCAACCCCTTCTCCATCAAACGGTTCTGCTTTAGCTTTGAACGCGAATGTGCTATAGAACTTCACGCTGTATTCGTGGATCGCATGGAGTCTAGTGCAGAGGGCCACCCGTAGTGGACCCGTGACCAGGGTGTTGAAACGGTCTAGCTGCCCCACAGCTGTCATACCCCAACCGATGGCGGAAACATCAGAGCACGGCACTGAGCGAAACAGATTATCCAAGAGATTCCATAACAACTATGATTACCAAATATTTAAGCATTACGTCCCATACCATAACATATAAAGTAGCACAATTATTACAGACAAATTGTTCTCAAGGACAAATAAAACTGTTTCGACAACTCATAAATTATTTAGTTTGTTTCTAGACTCTCCTAGCTCGATTTCCACAAAGCAAGCATAGCACATCCTAAACACCTGTCACATACGTTAAAATAAAAGTCAATACACATAGTGTGAAGGTGAGCATACATGTTTGATAGTATAATAGTAGCGAAAGCGATTTACGCAGAACCAGCATGTAACATGTATAATGTGAAGTAGGTAGGTTATCGACAATGAAATATGCACAGACGTGACTGCGAGTTGTAGAATGCGCAACACATATCACCACTGTGACACATGAAAAAAAGCCCTTAACAACCCCTGTCCACGATAGGTGCTGAGTCCAAACTATAGTACTATCGCTGCTAAGGTGTCAGACAACAATCACTGTGTAAACATAACATACTAGCATTCATCGAATAACACGTATAACATGCAAAGTGGTTAGCGTATAAAAGTGTTTGCGTTGTGTGTCGATTGTGATTTTGATATAAGTAACGTATGTAACACCCAAAAGTGCTTAAAGTAAAAAGGGTTCGAGTATACTCATAGATTGTGTTTAATGAATAAACACAGTCTTGGATTGAAGGGAGCACTGAGAGAATAGCCTGAACATAGTACGACAGTATGAGCGTTGAACGATGTGTAAAACGGTGCATTGAAGTGTTGTGGGACAGATGGTGATCCATTCGGATGCCGTCTAGACGGATGACCATTCGATCGCAGGGTTGCCCATTTGGGATGGGTGTGTTTGTGTATGATGGAACTTTGAAGTTTTCGTTGTGGCATATCAAAAGACGAGGAATGTCTCTATCCTTCATGTCGTCTGGTCGGATGGTCATCCGGACGGATAGCCGTCCGCTCGGATGGCGATCCGAGTGGATACTATATTCTTTGAAATTTTGGAATTTGTTTAACAACACAAGTCATTGGGCCGGATAGCCATTCGATCGGATGGCTATCCGGTCGGATGGCCGTTCGTCCGAGAGACTTGTTCGAGTTGGAAAGTCTGTAAAATCAGCTAAGTTTAGAAAGTTTAGCGATTGAACCGAGACGATATGACCCCGTGTCAAACAACAGAACCACAGCAAGCCTAGTCATCTGATCGGATGGGAATCACCCCATTCGTTCGGTGACTGTTCTTGACAGGATTTCATGTTCAACCCGTGAATCTGCGTCACTTCGTAAAGAATCCATTCTCAGTCTGGGTCTATACTAGAGGATGAGTATTGAGCTCAAGAGTACAGTCATGCAGAACGGAACTAACGGTGATGGTTCTTCCAAGGGTAACTTCTACGTTGAATGTTGATGGGAGGTTAACGCGTTTATGGTTTAGGAGCCTTTCGAATTCGAACGATACAAAACAGTTATCGGCTCCGGTATAAAAAAAAACACGAAGCATATATACCATTTACGAGAAACAGACCATTAACCACGTTGTTGTCTGCCTGAGCCTGATGGGCGTTGATGTTGAAGACTCACCCACGGGCTGCTTCCTTAGTTGGCTGCTGCTGCTAGTGTTGGTGTTGTTGATGCTGTTGTTGCGCTGGCTGCTGTTGTGGCTCTTGCTTCACCACTCTGTTTGGACAGACATTTGCGAAGTGGTTGGGATCACCACACACATAGTAGCCTCTTGCGTGAGCAGCGGGAGCAGGAGCTGCTTGTTGTCCCTGAGGAGCTGGTAGAGCAGGAGCTTGGACTTGAGCTAGAGCTTGATGGGGACCAGTACGACAGTTGGCAGTAAAGTGGCCATATAGGTTGCAATGAACACAAAATCGGCATGCAATCCCAATAGGATGGTGATAGGTACAGGTAGGGCACAATGGGTGAGGACTAGTATATGCACGCTTAGCCGGCGGTGCATTGCTCACTGGTGCTGCTACCTGGCAGTTCTGGTTTTGGGGTGGAGCAGGTACTGCATTGAGTGGAGCGGCGGTGACAGCACAGTTCTTATTGTTGTTGTTGTTCTTGCGCTTTTGGCGTGAAGACTTGGAAGCTTGCGGTGCGGCGGTTTCAGCGGTGGGAGCAGCGGTAACTTGATGAAGACTCTTGGTGGTTTTATCGAAGTAGCCAGCCCTAACTCGCTTGTCATTAATCTCGGCAGCGAGCAGATAAGTCTCTTTGATGGTGGTTGTCTTGGCGGCTTGCACAAAATCAACAACACAATCCGGTAAAGCACGGATGTATTTCTTGATGGTGATGTCGGGAGTAGAGACTTGGCCAGGACAGATTATGCTTAGCTTCTTAAAGCGAGTAGTTAGACCAGCATTGTCGCCACCCTCTTGCTTAATGTTCCAAAACTCATTCTCGAGCTTCTGAAGCTCATGGGGAGGGCAGAATTCCTTCATCATGATCTCCTTCAACTCCTCCCAAGTAAAACCATAGGCTGCGTCATTCCCTCGCCTGTTTCTTTCGGCGGTCCACCAGTCCAGAGCCCTGGACTGGAAAATGCCAGTTGCGTTGACAGTGCGTAGGTTTTCAGGACAGCCGCTTTGGCGCAGAGTGACTTCAATTGCATCGAACCATTGAAACATGGCAGTAGGCCCATCTTCACCAGTGAAGTCCTTAGGGCCGCATGCCTTAAACTGCTTGAAGCTAAAAGTAGCTCGAGGAGAGTCGGTCCTTGATTCCTCGGAGGACTTGCTAGTGTTTTCATTAAGTTCGCTGACAATTTGCGGAATGACCTTAGCCATCTGCTTTGCGACTAGAGAAGCGATACATTTGTCAACGTGATTTCGACGTGCGGCGCGGGAAGTGTGAGATCCAAACGACGACATTGTATGCAACAGACATCGTCATAGGATTTAGACGATACACTTAATCTCACCACACAGCGTTTAACCAAATTCTATAAAGCTCGGGAACACATCAATCACTTGGACACATAATCACATAGGCACATAAGCACATAGTCCACTTAAACACGTAAACACATAAGCATGTAATCCACGTAAGCACGTATTTTGCACGTATTCACCTTCCTGTTTTGCACGTATCACCTTTAGGTACTGAACGTGTTCCCTTATCTTTCAAAGTTGAGATTGCAATCGAGAATTGCAAGTGCGAATAGCGAGTAGCGAGTGCGAGTAACATAAGCGATTTGTTAACGTGTGCAGTGCGAGTCATGCATGTTTATCGAAGAGAAAAGCGAAAAGCGTATGAATCTCCAAGATCAAAACACATAAACAAGAAATCCATATATAAAGCACATACAATTTCACATAAAATCGAGGAATCAGCGGTTGCGAGTCCAGAATCGAAACTCATAAAAGCGATAAGGCGTAGTAATCAGCGAAAATCAGAATGTCTTGGGTGTGCTAGACTTTAACTACCCAAAGTGATTCGACTATTCTCAAGGACCTTGAGTACACGTGCTGGCTTAATAGACTGTGCTCTTGCTTCAATCCGGGTGGTCGGCACGAATCCTTTCGGCCATTACGTGACTCCAGTCATTGGAACCCATCGAGACTTTGGTGAGAGTTTTGTAAAGCCGAAATATAGAGCGAAATAAGTCATTAAGATGCAGGTTTCACCCCTAACTTAACAACTCCATTCCTGTTTATGTGATAGAATCACGAGATAGATAGGGAGAATCGCGTCGAAGTATAGATTTCACTCCTGATTCAACATAAATCCTCGTCTTTAAAGTAAAAGGCACGTCGGACGAGCGATCTTGTCGAGAGTTTGCGGTTTTCACACCTACTCTCAACCAGATCATTCGTTTGTGTGTATTGCCAGCGTTCATTTCCTAAGGCTGTAATATGCAGTGCGTATTTAGCGAGTACAAACGAGAGTATAGAGAGTAAACTCGCGCAGAACCCATACCGGGTTCGCATAAGGTGGTCTGTTGGTACTTAGACTATCGACTAGGTCAATTCTAAGACATTGACCCAGACTAGGTCGAGTCTTACCTAATTCCCTATAGTTATGGCTCTGATACAATCCGTCACACCCCAACCGATGGCGGAAACATCGGGGGCGGCACTGAGCGAAACAGATTGTCTAAGAGATTCCATAACAACTATGATTACCAAATATTTAAGCATTACGTCCCATACAGTAACATATAAAGTAGCACAGTTATTACAGACAAATTGTTCTCAAGGACAAATAAAACTGTTCCGACAACTCATAAATTATTTAGTTTGTTTCTAGACTCTCCTAGCTCGATTTCCATAAAGCAAGCATAGCACAGCATCCTAAACACCTGTCACATACGTTAAAATAAAAGTCAATACACATAGTGTAGGTGAGCATACAAGTTGGATAGTATAATAGTAACAAAAGCGATTTACGCAGAACCAGCATGTAACATGTATAATGTGAAGCAGGAAGGTTATCGACAATGAAATATGCACAGACGTGACTGCGAGTTGTAGAATGCGCAACACATATCACCACTGTGACACGTGAAGAAAAGCCCTTAAAAACCCATGTCCATGACAGGTGCTGAGTCCAAACTACAGTACTATCGTTGCTAAGGTGTCAGCCAACAATCACTGTGTAAACATAACATACTAGCATTCATCGAATAACACGTATAACATGTAGAGTGGTTAGCGTATAAAAGTGTTTGCGTTGTGTGTCGATTGTGATTTTGATATAAGTAACGTATGTAACACCCAAAAGTGCTTAAAGCAAAAAGGGTTTGAGTATACTCACAGATCGTGTTTAATGAATAAACACAGTCTTGGATTGAAGGGAGCGCTGAGAGATTAGCCTGAACACAGTACGAGAGTATGAGCGTTGAACAGTGCGTAAAACGGTGTGTTGAAGTGTTATGGACGAATGGTGATCCGATCGGATGACCGTTCGGATGGATGACCATTCGATCAGAGGGTTGTCCGTTTGGGATGGATGTGTTTGTGTATGATGGAACTTTGAAGTTTTCATTGTATCATTTTAAAAGACGTGGAATGTCTCTACCCTTCATGTCGTCCGGTCGGATGGTCATCCGGACGGATGGCGATCCGAGTGGAAACTATATTCTTTGAAAATTTTGAATTTGTTTAACAACACAAGTCACTGGGCCGGATAGCCATTCGATCGGATGGCTATCCGATCGGATGGTCGTTGAACCGAGCGACTTGTTCGAGTTGGGAAGTCTGTAAAATCAGCTAAGTTTAGAAAGTTTAGCGATTGAACCGAGACGGTATGACCCCGTATCAAATAACAGAACCACAACAAGCCTAGTCATCCGATCGGATGGGAATCACCCCGTTCGTTCAGTGACTGTTCTTGGGCGGATTTCATGTTCAACCCATGAATCGGTTGTCTCTTCGTTAAGAATCCTTTCTCAGTCAGGGTCTATACTAGAGGATGAGTAGTGAACCTGAACTAGTGCAGATTCTAACGGTTTTGAGTAAAAAGTTTAGAAAGTTGAAGAAAAGTTTGAAACATTAGAAAAATGTTTAGATTTTGGTGAAATCAGTGTTAAATATTGTAGAAATCCTTTAGATTTGAGTTGTTCTTGGTGGAATGAGGTCACACTTCGCTGTTTATGAACACCTATGATGACGTCACCCTAGAACAGTCCGAATCAGACGGATTTCATGATGAAATAATGAGATTTGTTGGTGGAAAAGATGAAGTAATGTGTATAGATCAAGAAAGTACAAGATTTGGAGTAGAAACTTACACGAATTGCGAGGAATCGAGAGAAAATAGCTTGAGAACGAGCTGGGTCAGAGGAGTACTGTCACATCATGTGAACAGTGATGTGACAGGTGGTATTTATAGCAAAGGTGAGTAAGGCGATGCAGGTGAAGGGTCGAAGGGCCTTCCGATCGGATGGCCATGTGATCGAATGGTCATCCGGACGGATGACCATTCAATCGAATGGTCCTTCGATCGGATGGCTTTTGCTAGTTGATTTCTGACTTTTTGTTTCGTGCTTTGAGCATTGCGTTGCGTTGCGTTGCGAGTAAGCGATGCGATAGTATTACACACTAGTTACACAAATAATATAACTACTAATAATCACAAAAGTAAACCTTAGATTTCGAGTTCGCGATGAGATTGTGTTGTGATTGAGTTGCGATTGCGTTTACGAATAATCACCTCAAAACAAACATAACATGCACAAGTAACACATAATAGCACACACACACACGTAAAACAATATTCAGAACCTGTAATTCAAGTTGCGATGCGATAGCGATGTGATAGCGTTTAGTTAAGTTTATCGCATTGTTACTTCCACATAATACAACTAACAAGCGTAAATTAATGTATCGATTATCTAGATTCGAGAGTACAAGTAATAATTAAGAAAGGAATGACATATTCCAATTAGCAATCTTTTCTTCCTTTGACTTTGACTTGTACTTTGAGTTCCAAAGTCGGGTTGTTACAACAGCTTCCAGGGTTTCGAGGCAAACTTGTCTTGGAATTTCCTCGGGCCTTGTCTTGAGAACATCAAAGCATGCTTGATAGTTCCATTCATTTGGCTTGAACTTTGTGAATTTGCTGGCCATAAGAAAGAAAACACAAAACAATTAGCACGAAATAACAAATTTTCGAAGAAAACTGAAAACAGCAGGCTGGACACGGCCTCGTGGCCACTGGCCACGCCCCATGTTCAACCAATTTCTTCTGGCCTCGTTTGAACGTTGGCACTCGTGGTTGGCCCACGTATCTCATGATATAATTTTTCTTTTAAATAAACGGGGTTGTTTGAAAGTTACATCTATATTACCTAAATAGTTTTGTGCAACACTTGTGAATTGTCTAAATCACATCGTTTATCGTTTATTAATAATGATCAGTGTGCTTCTAATCCCCTTGACCTTGTTCATTGTGATTTGTGGGATATTATCCGATTACGTCAGTTGAAGGCATTCATTACTATATCATTTTTGTGGATGATTACTCACGCTTCACTTGGTTCTACCTATTGCAAACCAAATCACAATTAAAGATGTTTTATTAACTTTTATGAAGTTTGTGCAAACATAATTCTCGCGTAAGATTAAGGTTTTTGAAAGCGATGGGGGTACGGAATTCTTAAACGATCGTGTTAAGCAAATCTTTGATGACAATGGTACATTTCATCGAGTCTCATGCCCATATATACCACAACAAAACGGTCGTGCCGAACGGAAACATAGACACATAGTGGAAGCCAATTTAGCTCTATTGTTTAATAGTCATGTGCCGGCCATGTATTGGGTGTTTGCTTTCAGCACCGTTGTCTATATCATTAACTGCCTACCAACCAAAATCCTAGATAATAAGTCACCCTTTGAACTTTTATTCAACACAACACCCACATATGATAACCCGCGTATCTTTGGGTGCCTTGTTTACCCATATCTATCTAATTACTCAGGACATAAACTGTCTCCTTGCAGCCTTCCGTGTGTCGTTATGGGATATTGCCCTCAATACAAGGGCTATCAGTGTCTAGTTCCGGCTACTAATCGGACTTACATAACTAGACATGCGTGATTCAATGAAACCAGTTTTCCTTATAGAGGTACCTCTACACCACCGTCCTATGATAATCTCCCATGGCATACTTACACCGATCCTGCACCTGCTCCCCCATCGGTTAAACACTTGACACCTACACCTACTATATCACATATGGCTGCGCATACCCAGCCATGTTGTGATGCTCCCTTACCGGCAGTCTCACCTACATCGGTTGTTCCGACAAACCCACCCCCCACTGAACCCATTGAACCTAATACACCACCCACCTCCTCTGCTTTCTCCTCCCCGTCCACAGTCGGCTCATCGTCGAATGAGTCCCCTTCGCCTATTGTTCCACCACCACCATCCACTGCCATACCTCCACCACCACCACTCTCAACCTCCACTCATCCGATGATAACAAGGGCTAAGGCAAACATTTTTAAACCTAAGCATCGTGCCGAGTTTGCTTCGACAGCTCTCCACTCGGCATTATATGCTAATTCAGATCCTAAGGGGTACAAGTCTACGTCTAAACATACACACTAGGTTGAGGCTATACATAATGAGATATCTGCACTTAAAAATAATTCAACTTGGATACTTGTTCCTCGACCTTCGGCACAAAATGCTATTGGCTCAAAATGGTAGTTTCGCATAACGTACCGATCTGATGGGTTAATCGATCGATATAAGGCTCATCTAGTGGCCCAAGGATTCTCGCAATTGTCAGGGTTAGCTTTCTCACACAACTTTAGCCTAGTTGTCAAAGCCGCTACCATTCGTGTGGTGCTTTCTTTAGCTGTCATTAATAACTGATCTCTGCATCAGTTAGATGTAAACAATGCTTTCTTACATGGCCACCTTTCTGAAAAGGTTTATATGGAACAACCACTTGGATTTGCCAATCCTTAGTTTCCTGATTATGTATGTCTTCTGAACAAAGCCATTTATGGTCTCAGGCAAGCCCTGCATGCCTGGTTTCAGCGGTTAAGTGACTTCTTATTGAAAAACGGCTTTGTGGGTAGTCGAGCAGATCCCTCTCTATTTATCTTTAACCGAGATGGTTGTATCCTTTACCTATTAGTGTATGTTGATGATCTGATCTTGACAAGGAACATACCAGATGCCATGACCTGTTTCATTACCTCTCTATGCAACTACTTTGCCATCAAGGACCTTGGCACTCTCAACTACGTTTTGGGTCTAGAAGCCTCATCCATAACCGATGGTATCTTCCTCTGTCAATCCAAGTATACTATTAAAGTTCTCCAACGGACTGACTTACTTAATTGTAAGCCAGTCTCCACTCCTCTAGTTGTTAAAGAGTCCCTCACAGCTAATGGTGTTCTTCATCCAGATCCCACCTTGTACCGTTCACTCGTTGGTGCTCTCCAGTACTTGAGCATCACTCGCCCTGATATCTCCTATGTTGTTAATCATGTTAGTCAATTTCTGCAGGCACCAACTATCACTCACTTTAAATGTGTCAAACGGATACCTTGGTACGTGAAAGGTCCAGTCTCCTATGGTCTTGTTTTCTCTAGACCATCGACCACTATAGTTCTCAGTTATTCTAATGTTGACTGGGCTCGATGCCTCGACACTCGTCGCACTACCTATGGTTACTCCATCTTTTTAAGTGGTAACCTTGTTTTGTGGAGTGCTAAGAAACAACCCACTGTTGCTCGTTCCAGTTATGAGTCTGAGTATCGTGCTATGGCAAACACTGCGGTTGAAATTATCTGGATAACTCATCTATTATTTGAATTACATACTTTACCACATGACAGACCCACATTTCTATGTGATAATAGGAGTGTGTTGTTTCTTACTCAGAATCCAGTGTCTCACATGCATGCAAAGCACATCGAATTGGATTACCATTTCATTCATGAGCTAGTCACATCTGGCAAACTACAGACGTCTTTTGTTCCTACCAAGCTTCAGGATATTTTCACAAAAAGCGTCCCGCGATCTCAGTTTGAGCTCTTTCGCGGCTGTCTTTGTTGTCGTCCGCCACCATTCCGCTTGAGGGGGGATGTTAGCTTACAGTAATTTAGTCCATATATTCTATTGTCCATTTGTTTGTACTTATCAGTTTCTGTATTTATGTTTTGTGTATTTATATTCCTTTCCTTGAACCTTTGGAGGCATCCAATCAATAATATTCACATGTTTATATCGCCCAGCACACTTTAAAATGATTGTGAGCCTACCGCTACATCTTATATAGAGCTACTTATCGTTTTTCATTTTAAGTTCAAAGAGGTTTCAACAGACCCCTGATTTACTATCATTTTCTCTTTTTCTCGCTAGGAAACTCATTTTTTATTTTTCTATTGTTTTTGTATTTTTCTGATTTTTTGATTTACTCCCCCTAAAATTCAAAAAGTAAATTTAAACTATTAAATAACATCTTTTTGGGTTTTCTCAAGAAAAATATTCACAAAAACGATTTTCCGATGTGGATTAACTTGTGTTTTTTCTCGATGTCGTTAACCAAAATTTAATTTAATCAGAAATGATTTATCGAATTTTAGACAAATGAGTTGGCACGCTGGTAATCTGTGTGAACCAAAACAACATTGACGAGTTTCATATGAAACAATCACGTTTGAGGTAATATTCGAGATCAACATGTTTGGTCAAGCAGTGTTGTATGAGATGTTACAGATTCTCAAAGCAGCTTAAATATCGACAAAGATATGAGAGATTTAGAAATTGAAAACCGTAATCCTGCAACTGCTTCATGCATTGGCAAGAATCTGAGTGCTCTCCCAAACTGGATATCCACCCGGTGTGGATTTCAAGGTCGATTTGCAGCTGCCATTAACGAATTCACTATCAGCATTTAAGATCAGAAACCTTCGGGTCTGGCTAGTAAGAAGCAAATGAGCATGTGGGAAAGCTAGTACGCATCATCATTGGTCGTTCCATACACGATGTCTTCCACATACTTTTGCACTAGCAAAGGTCTTCGATTTCCTCCTTGAGAAGTAGTGTATGGTTGTCCAATCCACTCCAAGGTATCCGCACACCCGGTTAGTTTGTTCAACAAACACAGTTTCTTCAATCACACCATGGAGAAATGTACACTGCATGTTCATCTTGTGAGGCTGAAACTTCTTGTGAGAGGTACAACCCTTGAATCTTTGAAAAGTCTCAGACGTGCGGCAGGCGCGTACATTTCGTTGGAATATATCCTCTTGACCCGATCAAAAAACCATAACAATCAAACTTTGGCAAGTATTTCATCTTGTCAAAGTTTTCAACTTCATTCATCCACATTCTTTCAACATCATTCCTTTACCAGACATTTTGTCTTCTTTTCTCTTTCTCTCTCCATCAAAGGCAACATTTCCTCCTTGATTTAACAATATGTCAGAGCCGCATGTCGCCGATCAGGTGTTGGATGATCCACTATCAACAATCCTGCGAGTATCAATAGTTTCTCCTGGAACATCCTGCACCCTCATTTAACAATCAATTGGAGAGCGGGACCCAAGCCTTCGTAGACTTGGGTCGTCCGGCATCATCGAGAAATGTGACTTCGATTTCCCGGTGATTCGGAACTGATTGAGCTCCCCTGAAACAATTACTGATTTTGGTTTCCAAATCTGTTTTTGTTTACCATTTTTAACATTTTGATTAACAGATTGTGTTTGGATAACTTCCGATTTTAAAACCTTTTCAACTTTTTTTCTTTGTTTCTTTTTCTGTTTCATTTTTCGCTGCTTAATAAGACGAGGGTCCTGTTTTGGTGAAACAAATCTTCCATGGTAATCGTTACCACAGGGGCATTCAACTTTTGCTTTTCCCTTTGTGAGATATGGATAGTTTCTGACAATGTGTCCATAGTCACAACATTCAAAGCATGATCTCTTCTTAACAAACCTTGGAGTATCATGACTGTGATAGCTTGATGATGAACTTCGTGATCTTGAGGTACTTGGTCCTACATCACAACCGTTTGTTTGTTGTGTGTACTTGTTTTGACTATTTCTTTTCAAAATCTGGACTTGTTTAACAAAATTCGCGTTGGACTTTTTTTCAAAAGATTCGATTTTGTCCGTCCCTCGAGATTTCACGAAGTTAAGATTCTGAACCTTCTTCTTGTTTTGGCCTTGTTTGCCCTTTCCTTTTCTTTGGTTAGCGTGATTTTGCTTTCGTTGATTGTTTTGGCCTTGTTTTCCCAAAAGCTTACTAGTAGAATCTTCTAAAACTTTATCAATGATTGATTGACATTTTTGATTGGGAAATCCTTATTTGAAAATATTTTATCAGATCCAATCAATGTGTAAAGCAGATTCACGCTTTCACAACTCTCAGTAGAAGGTTCAACAGACTTAACCATAGCAGTCACAGACGGTTTTTCTTGTGGATCACAAAGAATGTGATTATCGAGAGGTATGTTTTCCTCTTTGAATCATTTGTCTCATCCGATTGACTTTGACTTGTGGATGCACCCTTAGTGAACCCTAAACCGACTGTAAATTCATCATGACCTAAAGGAACAGTGGATTCAAAATGTGGTATATCCTCATCATCTAGCATTTTGGTATAGTTGTGTCTAACCGAAGGAGGACAGGCCTGATAACCTATGCATTTTACATCACCTTTCTTCATTTGAACATCGATGATATGATCCAAAACATATCTCGAGTTAGAGTAGCTATCCAATTTGAATTTGATTGCATCATACTCGCATCGTGCATAGGCAAGCTCTTTCTTTGTTTCATCAATGATACGAATGTAGTTATTAATACCAATTTGCTTGTTGAGAATGGTTTTCTTAAGTTCAGAATTATCTTTACTTAAGGTTTCAATTGTTGTTTTAAATTCCTTTTCATTTTTCTTAAGAGCTGTGTTTGCCTCAGTACACTTTGTCAAATCCACAATCAAACTCTGATGATGCTTCTCAGTGTGATAAAATTTACCCTCTAGTTCTAATTATTTACCTTTTAACACCATACATTCAATACACTTAGACAAGATAGGTTTATTGAAACTTACCTGACTAGATTGGCAATCCAAGCGAGCCATGAATGCAGCACGAAAAGTAGAATATCCAACTTCTGAAAGATGCTTGGAAAAATCATAGGATGAGTCTTCAATTTTCTGTTCCAAAGCTGCTTCTATGCTATCCGTCGATTCAGTTTTAGCAATCACATCATCTACCTCAGCACCATCTTCGGATCTATCTTCACCAGAACTCGATCCTTCTTCATCTGAACTACTGCTATACCCTGAACTTTCATCATTTCCCGAAGATTCCGCATCGCTAACATTCTTTACAATTTCTGCATAACATGCAGTTCCTCCTCCACCACTGTTTCCTAATTGAACAGACCAATCACAGATTTCATCAGCCTGAACAATCAACGCCCGGTTTGCATTGTTTGTAGGAACCATTGCTCTTTCATTGTTAGCTACTTGATTTCTATTGAAAGGATACTGGTTTCCTTGCTGTGGGGGCTTCGTGCATTCTCTTTTAAAGTGCCCCTTTTCTCTGCAATTGAAACAAGTAACCATCCCCTTATCAAAACCATATGCAGTATTCTTTTTGCTTTCCAAGCTAGTTCTTCCCGTTTTCTCCATAAAGTATTTTTGTTTCCTCACTACGCTTGCAAAGGCCCATTTGATATCAATCAACTCCATCTCCTCCTTATCTATTTGTGTGTAATATTCATTGATGTTGCCAACTTGTCCAGCTACTAATCCGTAACAGGAACTCACCAAATGTAACGCTCCCCATTTTCGCACTTTCTTATTTTAGCATGTCATGTTGTACTTTCCATATTTAGACACTTGTACTCCCTTTGTAATCTACTTTCGTTTCATTGGAAATTCAAGACTATTGATCATAATGAAAACGAAGCTAGTTTTTTTATCATGTTTGTATATTCATAGTTAGTCTTACGTGCAACTGTTAATCAATTCTCGTTTGAACGAAATATTATTCATGGATTCTTAATTCTTTATTTATCGACACTTGTTACTCGTTAAACTAGTTAAAACTCTTAAAATAATAAGATTCGGAAGCTTCGTGAAATGAATAAACATTTTAAGAATTTTTATCCTAACTCAAATTCATTTATTTTATAAATATGGTTATTTATCTATCCTACTTTATTTAATTAATAAAATAAATTAGTTTTTACTATTTAAAAGTTTATTTTTATAATAAACTAAATTGGCTCGTTAAATTTTAAAGTTAGTAAACTAACTTAGTTAGTTGAAATTATAAAGCTAGTTCTTTTTTTAAAAATAGCATAATATAAGTCCAAGGACCATTGTGTAAAATCTTAAAGTATAATAAAACAAAAAAAGGAATTAAACCCTCAAAAACCGCTGACCACAACACTCGAACCCGGGTGACCGGCTTAACCAAACACATGTATAACCAGCTGAGCTAGGTCTTGACATTGAACAAATCAAAGCCCACTTTTTATTTAAAAGCTTGTTACAATTAAATAAAAAAAAAGTAAAACAAAACTGCAGACCGCGGGGATCAAACCCGGGTCGACAGCTTCTCCACACGCGCGCCAAACCAGCTGAGCTGGGTCTTCACATCGAAAGGAACCCGGCTCCAATTTCATTTAACAACTCGCTCAGATAGCCTGATCAGCGCGACCAGCTTCTTTCCAGCTCAATTTTTAGCGCGATTTTTGAGTTGTTTTGAGTTTTAAACTTAATTTTAACATTAATTACCCAACTACAAACTAACCTAAACCTTCCCTATAAATACTAAGTGTTCTCCAAGCCATTTACACTTTACAAATCATCTAAAACACTCTCAAATCCTCACCAAATCAGCTGCAAAACACAAGTTCAAGCAGATTCATCATCTCTTACAAAAGTATGCATAACTTTCTCATTTCTTGTCCGATTCACTCCATTCTTTTTCCCATTTACTTAGAATAACCTTAGGAACATTTCTAGAGGTTTTCCGTGGAAAACCAAGCTTTGGAATGTCACCAAAAAGGCTCCAAAGTGGACTGTTTGTTTCTGTTTTCATCTAAACTTGTTTAATCTTAATAAACTTGAGTCTATCTCATCTCAAACCTATGTGCTAATGCTCATAATCAATTAAATGGTTAGTTGGGCTTAAAAACAAGGCTGAGAAATGTTAAATCAGAGGTTAAAACCTCACAAACATTCTGTTTTAGTTTGGGTTTTACCCACAAGAAGTGTTCAAGCTTGAAGCTTGAAGAATGTGTGATTGTTAGACTAGCTTGGGCTATCTTTCATAAAAATCCACTCACTTCTTGATGTTCTTTCATAGATTAGATAATATATTTCATTATTCTTGTAAGTTCATGACCCTCCTTGTTGGTCATAACAACAAGTGTAGTGGTGAACAATAGAGGTACCTAAATGGAAGCTTTGTTCTTCCTACCTCATATATGAATTCTATGATATTTAGAGGTGCCTAGATGAAGAATTTAATCTTCTACCTCATGCTTGACATATATGATGTAGTATACTCTATATAATACTTATGTAATATTCAAACAAAATGAACCCTTGATGATGAACAAGTGGACATTGTCAAGATAGTAAGTATATCATCTAAACTTTATATGTGATGGATGATTATTTTCATATGGCTATGTTCATGTTATTTAAATTTCAAATCTCTCATCTTCTGTTATTCCCCCAAACTCATACATCTTTGTTCCTTTGTGTAGAAGGACAAGGTGCTCCAAATTAATCCATCAACCAACATCACTCGCGGGATTTTAAGTAAGAAAGCTTGCAAAAACCATGAGTATACTCGATCCCGTTTTCCTTTTTATCACTTTTGGGATGCAACATGTATGTTATAGAAACTTACACTTCACATGAAACTATTTTAAACTCTATCCATTCTTAACATGAAACTATATGATGCTTGTTTAGTCTTGTATGCTAAGGTAAACTATTTGTGTCGATTATATACTTCATTAACTTTGCTAGCCTACCTTAACAATTATAGCGCTATAGGAGTAATGCACCGCCCACGATTCTTGGGGTATTGTTAAGTTAAACATGTTAACCTCCCTTTATTCTATTTAGGATAGGCTATTTTAACGCATTGGAATCTTGGGTTTGAACATATAAGTACACCGTTTCGGCATGCTAGTAAACTTGCTAATTATGATTCATGTTGGATATGAGCACTTAAACTATTTTATGCTATATTATGCTATGTAACAAAAACTTGTATACTCGCCTTTGATTTTGCATTGAACTCTATTTTAATACATGTTGCAGGTTGAACTGTTGAGATGATGATACAAGATGAAACAAGATTTAGGTGGACTTAGATACACACCTAGATTAATTTATCTATTTTGATGTTATGTTCGTTTTGAGACAATGTTGTTTCTTGTATTTGAATCTTGTATGAAAATCTAGTTATGAAATGAAATTTGAATTAAATCAATTATTGTCACATAGTGTTATGAAGTCTCTTGCAATCTCATTTTCGTCTCATCCCGATGTTTCCGCAATCGATTGGGGTGTGACAGTTTGGTATCAGAGCCATAACTATAGAGAATTAGGAAAAAGGAGAAAATGCTTTGCCCTAGTCTATAGTTTTATGAACTTTGTCTCTTATTTGTTGTTTAAAACTTATGCATTCTACCTTACATGCTTCCTAGAAATTCTTCTTGTTTGTTAATTACATGCCTTTCCTAAGGCTAACATGAATACACTTTGTTTATTTGAAGACTCTTGTAACAAAAGACGAGACGACTTTACCAAAATAGGCGTGAAACCCACAATTTGTTAACGACTCTCATTCTACCTTAAACTATTTTTTGCACGAAATTACGCCATTAAGCTAGAAGTGAAATCCACAACTTAATGGTGATTTCCATTTCAACTCTAGTGGACCCTCGTTAAAGTGTCGAAATTATATTTTGACCCGACGAGTACTAATGCGTGGTCGAATAACGGTGTTCGTTTATGTCTAAGTTTGGAGTTTTACCTTGACTTTTAATTTTGAATAGCCTACTTTTAATTAAATTTGTGTTTTGCAGGTTTAACAGAGTTTAAGGAGCTTTTCGGGAGCTTTACGGGTCACTGGGATGAAAAACAAGCCATCGGGATGCGAAACGGGTCAACCGAGACCAAAGGATGCGAAAAACGGAGACTTGGTGTTGTGGGCACCGTCACCGACGCCATAATGGGCCGTCGGCGATGCCCTTTAGATGTTGCCGTCGCCCAAAAAGTCTGTAGGCAGCGAGATAAATCGTCCGGCAAAAAAGCCAAAAGGACAAACCGTCGGCGACGGGTCCTTGGACCGTCGGCTACGGCTTCGGCTGAACTAGAACGCGAAAATTCCAATTTTTGTTATGTTGGAATGAGTTTTAATGAGGAAAGGATCATTATTCGGGAGTTACACTTCTTGGGAGTTTGAATAGAGTTCTTGGAGCCATATTCACCTATCATCTTCACTTCCAGTCCACCTACCATCACATACATCATCCGAATCAACCGAATTAGAACCCTAGTTCATCACCATTTCATTCATCTTTCAATTCATCCATCATCACCATCTTACCCAAAACCCTAATCACCATTCCATCATTCTCCGAATCCAAGATGACCCAATTCAAGCTTCCATCATCCGTTGGTCGTGCCTCTTCGACCATGAGTGGCTAATTCTTGGAGGTTTCACCCCGGTGTAGGTTATTGTAAGTCTAGGGTTTAAACAATGTTATTAGTTTGATTTTGTGACAACTTGAATTGTGTTTGAATTGATTGATAATTGTCTTGCATTTGAACTATATTTGTGAATTGTCGAATGAGTTATGAAATTTGACTTTGCGAAACAAGTCTGTGCAATTATGCCTTGTCATTCAAAAGGTTTTACTTGTCCGAAGTAACGAAGTGCATTGTGGTGCGTGATATGCGTTGATAGCAATTGGCACCTAGGCTTTGATGATAGAAATCCGTTAATAACATATTCTAGTGAATCAAATTTAAAACGTGTAAGAACCCTACGAGTGCAATTACCGAACCGAGTGTGAACCTTGTTTTCTCTATCTTGTTTAAACCTTTAATTACATTCTTGTAATTGTTAATCATTAGTAGTCATCAATCCAATTACTTTAGTAATTTTAATTTACATCTTTTCAATCAAACAAAAATACAAAAACAAGTTAGCAAGCTTCATAATTGTGACACCTTTTAAGAATTCATCCAAATCCATTCGCAAACCACATACTCTTCATGGTTCGACCCCTTGCTACCACTAGCTAATTGTTAAGGGTAATTTGGGTTATAAATATTATCTTTGATTGGAGCGCGACACTCCGATCAAATTTTGGCACCGTTGCCGGGGAGTGCGTGCGCTTTGTGTTTGGATATTGTTAGGAAACTTTATTTGTAAGTATTGAAGAAAATCACAATCAACTGGATCTATGAAGAGATCACAGTCCTGAAGATCACGAACTAGAAAAAGAAGATCAGATGGGACAACCGGAATACATAGCATCTACTTCAAATAATCACAAGTTGATCAAGAGCTAAATTGGATTATCAGAAAAGGTCATTTCTGATGGATCTGATGATATTTCTGATGAAATATCATCAGTATCTGACGATTCTGATCATCAAGAACTTTCTGATGATTTGTTCAT
Organism: Helianthus tuberosus; assembly: GCA_030545235.1. Lineage (NCBI taxonomy): Eukaryota > Viridiplantae > Streptophyta > Magnoliopsida > Asterales > Asteraceae > Helianthus > Helianthus tuberosus. Next base: position 135,775,254 of record CM060373.1, on the reverse strand, counting down.
CAGAATTTCTGATGAAGTGGTTTATCAGAATTCTGATAAAATACCCACTTGTCTGAAATTGGCTCTGTCCTGCCACACTTACCGAAGCAAGTTGACATTAATTGATATCATGATGAAAAAGGCAACTTGAACGTTGGAATCAATAAATATGTCAATTGGCTACTTTTTGCAGGAATTATTGCATGAATAAACTATTGTTTATTCATGCACCAAGCCGTCTATAAATAGAAGGCTCAACCAGGAGAAGCAAAGTGAGTTTGAAGCTTAGCATTCATACATACATCCAAACTCCATTGCCCTCTCACCCACAGAATTCAAGATTCGTTTGTACTAGATAATAATCTTACAATCACCTTGTAAACCATTTTGTTTCAAAGTGATATAAACTTGATAATTCCGTAGGTCTTGTTTCTTGAAAGTCTGATTTCCATTTCCGCACATCTTTTTCGCATTTACTGAAATCACTTGCCATATTACGTGAAAAGAAGTTGTTTTGAGTTGATAATTCTGTAGGTCTTGTTTCTTGCCCTCTCACCCACAGAATTCAAGATTCGTTTGTACTAGATAATAATCTTACAATCACCTTGTAAACCATTTTGTTTCAAAGTGATATAAACTTGATAATTCTGTAGGTCTTGTTTCTTGAAAGTCTGATTTCCATTTCCGCACATCTTTTTCGCATTTACTAAAATCACTTGCCATATTACGTGAAAAGAAGTTGTTTTGAGCCCGTAGTGGGATCAACAATTGGTATCAGAGCAGATTGAATAAACTATTTTCAAACGATCAATCGCTCATCTTCTTTTCTCTAAATATGGCCAGCTTTCAATCCTGGAATAATGCTTTTAACATTGGTTCTATGTCCAAACCTCCGACTCTGATCAGAGAGGAATACCCCCAATGGAAAATCAGGATGGTCAATTTCCTTAATGGTCATGATCGAGCTCTGTTTCAATCCATTGAAAGGGGTCCACATACACCAATGACTGATATACCTGTTATTCCAGCAACTGACCAATCACCAGCTATCCCTACCTCCCGCGCTCCCAAAAGTGAAATAAACTGGAGTGCGGAAGACAAGGACCTGGTGGCTGGGGATGAAAGGGCAAAGTCACTTTTAATAATGGCCATCCCCAATGACATATTTTCACAAGTTGATGCATATGCATCAGCTAAGGAAATATGGGATCAGTTGGAAAATCTTTGTGAAGGAGGAAAAAGGATGAGAAGAAACAAGAGAACAAATAATGTCTCATCTTATGAAAGGTTTAAAAGTTTGCCAAATGAAAGGTTAAATGATACATATCAAAGATTTACAAAACTTTTAAACGAGCTAAAGAAATTTGGTATAACAAAATCAAACGATGAAAGAAACATAAAATTTCTTGATGCCCTTCCTAGAGAATGGAGAAGTCTAACCATGACTTTATCATCAACCTTAGAACTAGGAAACATGAGTCTTCATGACTTATACAGCATCTTGATCCCCAGAGAGGAAGAAATATTTGAAGAAAATATTCAAAGAGGGGGATCTTTAGCTCTTATCTCAAACTCACAAAGATCAACAACAACCAATGATCCACAACCATCAAACAGTCAAAATCTTGAAACTTCTGATGCATCATCAGACTTTTCAGCTTTTGCTGAAGCAATAGCACTGCTCACCAAAACATTTGAGCAGAGGTTGAGGGGAGGTAACCAGAGATACCAGAGGAGTGACAAAGGAAGGATGGATGGAAGATCTAAAGAAGAGATTAGATCTAAGGATAAAGGGAAGGCTAAAGTTGTGTGTTACAAGTGCAAACAGAGAGGTCATTATGCATCAGAATGCAAGACCAAAAAGCTGAAGGATGTTGCCTATTATGAGAAAAAGCTTGAAGAAGCAAAGAAGCAGCAATAAGTAAGCTTAATTGCTGGAACAGATACATGGTTATCTGATGATTCTTCTGATGATGAAGAAGAAGAATTGGCAAATTTCTGCCTCATGGCACTCTCTGAAGGACTACTAGAAACATCAGAACAAAAGGTAAATTTAGACAATCTTGATCTTGAACATAAACTAAACAAGCTCATGTCAGATTTTCTAAATCTGCAAGAAAAACATCAAACAGATATTAGAAAATATGATGAGTTGCAAAGGACTTTGAATAAAATCATTCTTGAAAACCAACTTCTTATAAAGGACAGTTTAGATCAAAGAGCAAAAATTGAGTTTTATGAAAATGAAAGAAAAGATCTTTACAAGAAAATCAATGACAAAGAAATCAATGTAAGAGGTTTTCAACAGGCTAAAGAGTTCATAAATTTTATTGAGTCCACACCAAAGAACAAAGGAGAGGGTTTAGGCTATACAAGCTCTACAATATCAAATAGAAATAAACCCACTATCTTTGTAAAAGCAACTCATCAGATTTCTGATAATTTAGTATCAGAATCTGAATCCGAATCTTGCAATACAACCTGTTCTGAATATTCTTTTGAAAAACCTAACTTCAAAACAAACAAGAGTGAATGCATTCAAGAATCTGTAAAAACTCCAGAAGCAGTTCACTCATCTTTTCAAAATTATCCACTCATTCCATCACAAAAGGAAATATCAGAAAATTCTAATAACTCTTGTATGTGTGTTGACATACTGAAGCTTGTCCAACACCATCTTCAAAAGAAAAATGTAAAATCTGTTAATGGCTCAGCATATAACAGAGTTTCTGATGCAAAACCAAGAAGAAGAAAAAATAAAGAAATTAATATTCCATCAGAAACAGTACCCAAGCATGCCTGGGTACCAAAAACCCTCTAATCATTTCATTTCAGGACCATCATGTGCAGCAGATCTGGTACTGCAACTCAGGAAGCTCCAAGCACATGACTGGGGACAGGAGCTTACTCAGCAACTTTGTTTCAAAGCTGGGTAGAATGGTAAATTTTGGAAATGGAGTGAAAGGGAGGATCATGGGATATGGTTGCATAAGATATGGATGTTTGACCATAGAGAAAGTAGCCTATGTTGAAGGCTTAAAGTATAATTTGCTGAGTTGTGGTCAATTCTGTGACAAAGGTTTTCAGGTAACTTTTTTACCAGAAAAATGCTTGTTAATAGGAATAGATGATAATAAAATTTATTTAAGTGGGAAAAGGATAAGAAAATCAATCTACTATTTTGACTTCAAAGAAGAAAGTGAACATCCAAAACTATGTTTATTTTCAAAACTCAACAAAGGTAGTAGTTGGTTATGGCACAAAAGGCTTGCCCATTTAAATTTTAAAAATCTAAGCAAACTAGCAAGCAAAGGTCTGGTAAAAGGATTACCTTTGATATCCTCAAAGAAGGATAAAATTTGTGAAGCATGTGAAATGGGAAAATCCATGAAAAGCTCACACAAATCAATTTCTGAATCTTCTATTTCACAAAACTTGGAACTATTACACGTGGATTTGTGTGGACCCATAAGTACAGAAAGTTTTTCTGGAAAGAAATACATACTAGTAATAGTGGATGACTTTTCCAGGTACACATGGGTAGAATTTTTGAGAAAGAAAAGTGAAACTCCTGATCTGATCATTAATTTTATTAAGAAAATTGAAAATCTGTTAAAACTAACAGTAATAAGGATCAGATCAGACAATGGAACAGAGTTTAAAAATGAAAAAATTGAGAATTTTCTTGTAAGTAAAGGAATTTCTCATGATTTTTCTGCTCCAAGAACACCCCAACAAAATGGGGTGGTTGAAAGAAGGAATAGGACCTTGGTAGAAGCTGCCAGAACCATGCTTGCTTATGCTAAATTGCCTACTCATTTTTGGGCAGAAGCTATAGCAAATGCATGTTTTACCCAAAACCGATCCATAATCAACAAAAGGCACAACAAAACACCTTACAACATTATAAATGGAAGAATACCAAGTATAAAATTTTTGCATACATTTGGTTGTAGATGTTTTGTTTTTAACGATTTTGAAAGCCTTGAAAATTTTGACAGAAAAGCAGAAAAAGGTATTTTTCTTGGTTACTCTTTGTCCTCAAAAGCATACAGAGTTTTTATTCTCAACACCAGGACCATCAGAGAAAGTTTGTATGTCTCATTCGATGACTCATCAGAAACAGAGGTTTCTGATGCATACATGAAAGAAATAAACTTTTCTAATAAACAAGAAAATTATGAACATCTCTTTGAAATATTAACTGAAGATTTCCTAGAACATGATAATGCTTACAAAAATAAATCAAAAGATTATTCATGTACTAACTCTGCAGAACAAGTATGTAGTACATCAGAAATCCAGAATTCTGATACTTTTCACAAAAATGAAGCACCTATTAAGGGGGAAACTTCAAATCCATCAGAACCAACCACATTTCACAACAAGTTAAGATGGATCAAAGGACATGTTCATTCTGACATCATAGGCAATCCTGCAGATGGTGTCAGAACAAGATCTGCAACTGCACATGAATCTGCATTTTCTGGGTTCTTAAGCAAGAAAGAACCCAAATCTGTCAAGGAAGCTCTAAATGACCCAGACTGGATTCAAGCTATGCAAGAAGAGCTTGATCAATTTGAAAGGAGCAAGGTATGGGATCTGGTACCCAAGCCAAAAGACAAATCTGTCATAGGCTCAAAATGGGTGTTCAGGAACAAATCTGATGAAAACGGCATAATCACCAGGAACAAAGCAAGGTTAGTGGTCAAGGGTTACTGTCAACAAGAAGGTATTGATTATGACGAAACCTTTGCACCAGTAGCTAGATTAGAAGCTGTAAGAATTTTTCTTGCTTATGCTGCATCAAAGAATTTAAAAGTTTATCAAATGGATGTAAAATCAGCTTTTCTGAATGGTAAAATTGAGGAAGAAGTCTATGTGCATCAACCAGAAGGCTTTGTTGATTCAAAATATCAAAATCATGTTTATAGGTTAAACAAAGCTTTGTATGGGTTGAAGCAAGCTCCTAGAGCCTGGTATGAAACTTTATCAAACTTTTTACTTGAATCTGGGTTTACTAAAGGAACTATTGACACCACTCTTTTTCTCAAAACACACAAAGGTCATACTTTGCTGGTCCAGATATATGTTGATGACATTATATTTGGATCAACCAATGAAAAATTTTGTGACAAATTTCAAAAATTGATGACCAGCCACTTTGAAATGAGTATGATGGGTGAGTTAACCTTTTTCTTAGGGTTGCAGGTAAAACAAAGAATTGATGGAATATTTTTGAGTCAATCAAAATATGTGAAAACAATTCTACAAAAATACTCACTTGAAAACTACTCTGTTTCAAAAACTCCCATGGCAACAGGGAACAAGTTAGATTCTGATAAGAATGGTATAAGTGTTGATATTAAAACCTATAGAGGGATGATAGGATCACTGCTTTATTTAACTGCAAGCAGAACAGATATCATGTTTGCAACATGCTTTCTGGCCAGATATCAATGTGATCCCAAAGAATCCCATCTAAAAGCTGTAAAAAGGGTTTTTAAATATCTCAAAGGCACATCAGAAATTGGTCTCTGGTATCCTAAGGAAACAAACCTTGAATTAATTGCATACACAGATGCAGATTATGCAGGATGGAAAATTGACAGGAAAAGCACATCCGGTGCCTGTCAACTCTTGGGAGAAAAATTGGTTTGTTGGGCAAGCAAGAAACAAAACTGTGTTGCCACATCAACAGCAGAATCATAATATGTAGCAGCAGCAAGTTGCTGTTCACAAGTGATGTGGATGCAAACTCAACTAAAAGATTATGGAGTAACTCTGACAAGAATTCCAATTCTATGTGACTCAAAGAGTGCTATTGCAATAACAGAAAGTCCAGTTCATCACTCAAGAACCAAACACATAGATGTCAGATACCACTTCAAAAAAGATCATGTGGAGAAAGGTAACATTGAAATGTATTTTGTTCCAACTGAAAATCAAATTGCTGATATCTTTACAAAACCTCTTGATGAAAAGAGACACAATATTTAATCAGCAAACTAGGCATGGTTAATCTAAATGATGAAGATTTCTCAGAAAACACAAAAACACAAATTGAAGACCAACTTGTTGAAAATCAAAATTCTGATATTCATAGATCAAATCAACTAGTTTCTGATAAAACAATCCATCAATCTGATGGAACACAAGAAAATCTGATGAACTATCAATAAATGATATTTTATCAGATAATCTAAAGAAATATCAGAATATCTGGTGAAAGCACCAGAAGTTCTGATATAAAATCAGAAATTATGTTGAAACATCAGGTCAATTTGTAAAAATACATCCTCATGCATAATCCAAATATTGTAATTACTTATTTTTGTGTATTTTTGTTTTGTTTTGTTTTATTTTTAATTAAAAAAATTTATGAACTCTGATGATATATGCAGAAAATACAAAATCTTAAAAGTTTTGTTCAAAATTTTATGATATATATATATATATATATATATATCATGAGAAATACCTGGGGAGACACACAAAAGGTTTTGATTGGACCTTTTAAACAAAAAGGGGGTCCCACATACAGAAAATGTGCAAGTTGAAAACTAGTGTTTATCTACAAAAACTTTGAAGTCTCTAAGTTTCTTTAAAAGGATATACATTAAATTAGAGATAAATCAAAGGTTTTTCAAAAACGGTTGTTTCCTTTAAAGGATTAAAACATCATAAAGGTGTCATTAATCACCTTGAACTCAAACAACCCACGACAAACACTCAAAAAAAAAAGCTCTGCCGATACACCCTATAAACACCTCATTCAAAAACAGAGCCTTCCATCTCCAACCTTCAAATTCAAAACCCTAAAACCCTTTTCAGAAAACATAACCCAAATTCTCAATGGCTGCTATCAACATCAACATACCACAAATTGAACACTCAGTTCCTTTCATCAGTGAAGATGAATTTCTTCCATTAAAAAGCAACAATGAAGCAATGAATGATAACATCGAAGAGTATGATATGAAGTGTCAAATTCTCATTGAATTTCTAACCAGATGCCCGTTAGCTCAAGCTCTTACTAAGATCAGAGAGGTACCACAAGAACTCATACAACAAGTTGTAATAACTCTCAAAATCTCAAGTCAAACTGAGCTAACAGCACATGTATGGGGAAATATCTTTATTAAAATTTCACTAGAAAAGATAAGGGAATGTTTGGAGCTACCCTTACATCAGAACTTTGAAAAGTCACCAGAAAGAGAAGATATGTTTTCACAGCTTGATGCTGTAATGGGTTACAAAACAAAGATTTCAAGAATCAATGAATTCAAGAGAAACAAGCTACCTGCCTTCTGGCAAGTTCTAATGGAAATTCTGAACAAGTGTTTATCGTCAAAGATTGGAGGTACAGATCAGATAAATATGAACATTCTAACAATCATGTTCAGTCTCATTAATGGATTGAACATTGATTATGGAGCAGAAATATTTATTCTGATCAGAAGATCAATTCTGACTAAAGTTGGAAGAATAGATTCACATCTACCCTTTCCAAGATTTCTATCTATCATGATTTCTGATGCGTTTTTGAAAAGAAATATGGAAATTCCAGCATCGAGAAATATGTGGAAGACAGAAATTATGAAACCTTGGAATGCTGCAGGGTCTTGGAAGTTAGATTATGATGTACCTGCTCTGACAGAAAATATGATGAATCTGATACCAGAAGAATCACCATACAGAGCAGAATACCTGAAAATGTTGAACAAAAAGTCAGAGAACAAAGGAGTTTTTGAATAAGTGTCCCCTATGGAGAATGATGCACAGGAGTCAAGCACACCAAGAATGGAACAGCAGGATGAATCTAATCCTCATTCAGCTGATAAAGATGTAAATATGAGTCCTGTGGCTGAAGAACATCATGCTGAAGACTCACACATTGGAGAAACATGTGCACAACAGTCTAAAATAAACATATTTTATGAGTCTGAGAATGATTCTGATGAATTAATTCAAGGAAAACATGAAATCTTACTTAGAGATACTATTTCTTCAAAACAAGATGTGAGTAAAACCAAAGACTCATTTTCTGAATCAGATTCTGAGGAGGAAAATGTGGTGACAACAGGTGGAGATCAGCCTGCTGATCAAGGAAACCTGGATGAGAAAACTAAGAGTTTCTCAACAACTCATGGAGAACCTGAAAAGGTTCAAGGATATGAGGAAATCCAGAACTTGAATTTGTTTCAATTTTCTGGTGAGGATATAGGAAATTTGGATTCTTCCAATCCTCTTAACCTCAGAACAGCAGAGAATGTGTTTTTTGTTGGAGTTAGAAGAGAAACATCTGTTGTTTTTCTAATTTCCCAAGAACATCAATCTATGTCACCTAAACAATTTCAAAAAGAACCTGAAGATATAGCTGCTACTGAGAAAACAGCAACAGAAGAAAAACTTGATCTGATACTAGAAGAAATCAGAAATCAAAAGTCAGATATCAAGTTTTTGTCAGAAACTGTCAAAGCTGTGCAGAAGCAAACTGAAGACAATACTGCAGCCCTCAACAAATTGCAAAAGTCATCAGAAAACAAAGAAAGCTCATCAGAAATTAAGAAAGCTCTCAAGGAACTGCATGATATCAAGAAAAAGATGGCTGAGGTTGCAACTGCAGGAGAAAGCTCAAGATCAGGGAAGCTTCTTGAAGAAATACAGTTCCTCAGAGCTAACAACAGCAGCATGACTGAGGCTTTTGAGAAACTATTGATGGAATTAGATGCACAAAGAAATCAAGAAGATCAGGAGTTTCAGAAGATGAAGAAACAAGAGGAAACAAATACTCAAGCTCTTACTAATGTTCATCTGTTAGTTAAGAGATTAGAGTATAATGTTGCCAGACTAGCAAATATTGATCTTCATGAACTGAAAGCCCCAATTCCACAAGAACGACAAGCAAGAAGATCAGAAACTCCTCAACAACAATCAGAAACCATTCAACAAGGTCAAACCAAACAAACGGAAACCTCAACAGCTGAAAAACAGAAGCAATCCATGGGTCCACCTCAAGATAAACAAAAGATACTCATGGGTCCTCCACCAAATGTCTCAAAGCCAGACACGTCAAGGATACAACAGAAAGATCATGTTCCAATACAACCATCTTCTACAACTATCACAGGAGAAACAGAGTTAAGTATAATGATGGATACAAAAGAAAAGAGAAGAATGGAACATGAAGTGACTTCCTCAAAAAGGCCAAGAAAAGAAATGATAGAAGATTCAGAAGGGAACATCAGAGAAATGGATGTGGTGAAAGGTGATTTACACACTATTATATACCCTGAAGAACATCTAAAGAATTACTATTGGAAAGGTCCAGAAGACAACCCAAAGAGACCACTCTCTCCACTAAGCAAAGGTATTATTGAAAATAGAAACAATGGAGGTTGGGAAATTTTACACAAGCACATGACCAATCCAATAGTATCAATTGAAAGAATTGATACAATGACCACTGGAGGAGGCATCCTAGGCAATGAAGCACAAAACAAGTATACCTTGATCAGAAAAGATAACAATCAACAAAGGGTTACTGATGCAGATCTGGCTGATAATATTCACCCATTGGGAATAGTCAAAATGAAGAATATCATTGATGAAATGAAAGGTAGTTCAGTTATAATCAGAAGAGCACTTGAAAGTCTCAAAAGAGCAGGAGCAAAATTATACAAAAGGGCTGCACTTCCAGACTTTGATCTATGTATCAATTTTGAGTACAGCAACAAAGTGCTAATACCTCCTCCGAACACTTCAATTCCAGCTGAAATTACTTCTAAACCAATACCAACCGGAGTTATCTTTGATCAACCAGAAATGTGTGTAGTCTTCAAAGATACTAATGAAGAGAAAGCTCTGTTCAGAATCAGTGAAATATGTAGGTATTCAAATCAAACACTAAAATATCTAAGGAACTGCATGAATGAAAAACAAGAGCAGCTCAAAAAGAAGGGAAAGAACAATGAAAAGCTGAGAAAAACAATTGAAGAGTGCATTGAAAATTGGATGGAAGCAAGAGGATGGTATAAAGAGATGTACAAAGTAACTCAAAAAGGCAATTGATCACAAGAAAAGACTAAAACCAGGAGACAAATACAGAAGTGGAGTGAAGATCAACTAATGAATTGATAAGATTAAATTCCTGTTTTTGAACAAAGCTTTAAATTTGTCTGAATTATGGTTAGTTTGACCATATTCAATGTTTCTGAACTTAGTTGTTTTTGAATTTCTCTTTCAAAGAAAGTTGTTTATGTTTGATATAGAGGTAGTTTATTTTCTTATAATACTTAGGGGGAAACTGTTAGGGAACTTTATTTGTAAGTATTGAAGAAAATCACAATCAACTGGATCTATGAAGAGATCACAGTCCTGAAGATCACGAACTAGAAAAAGAAGATCAGATGGGACAACCGGAATACATAGCATCTACTTCAAAGAATCACAAGTTGATCAAGAGCTAAATTGGATTATCAGAAAAGGTCATTTATGATGGATCTGATGATATTTCTGATGAAATATCATCAGTATCTGACGATTTTGATCATCAAGAACTTTCTGATGATTTGTTCATCAGAATTTCTGATGATTTGTTCATCAGAATTTCTGATGAAGTGGTTTATCAGAATTCTGATAAAATACCCACTTGTCTGAAATTGGCTCTGTCCTGCCACACTTACCGAAGCAAGTTGACATTAATTGATATCATGATGAAAAAGGCAACTTGAACGTTGGAATCAATGAATATGTCAATTGGCTACTTTTTGCAGGAATTATTGCATGAATAAACTATTGTTTATTCATGCACCAAGCCGTCTATAAATAGAAGGCTCAACCAGGAGAAGCAAAGTGAGTTTGAAGCTTAGCATTCATACATACATCCAAACTCCATTGCCCTCTCACCCACAGAATTCAAGATTCGTTTGTACTAGATAATAATCTTACAATCACCTTGAAAACCATTTTGTTTCAAAGTGATATAAACTTGATAATTCTGTAGGTCTTGTTTCTTGAAAGTCTGATTTCCATTTCCGCACATCTTTTTCACATTTACTGAAATCACTTGCCATATTACGTGAAAAGAAGTTGTTTTGAGCCCGTACTGGGATCAACAGATATTGTTTGAATTTGCGTGATTAACTGTTATATTCGCCTAGTTTTGTTTTGCACTTTTTCTTTTTCCTTGTTACGCGGGGTGTGTTACTTGTGCAGGTTACAGGTAGTGCATGCATACGCGGAACTCCGGGAGGACTTCACCGTTAGTCTACGAACCATAAATCGAAAGAGTTGCAAGAAGGAATTTAGCAAGCCGATTGGAAGCAACACTTGTTTCTAACCAAGTCACCCAAAAGCCATAATTCACACCATCCATTGAAACCGATTCAATGGCAAACCAAAATTCAAACCAAAACCTCAACCAAAACCAAAATTCGAACCAGTTCCAATACCGAGGAAACTTCAATCCTGCCCAAAATGTCCAACCTATACCTCAAGAGCAACCGGGTGGTAATAACAACTCTAGACCACCCACACCACCTTTCCAAAACCAAAGAACCAACAATACCCAAAGAACACCCCAACAACAAAACCTTCACCGACATAACTCCTTACCCAACAACCTTGATGACTGGAATGTTAATTCCGACCGTAGAGGCAATTGAGATTGTGGCAATCCCACGAACGAAGACCCGTTCTTTAATATCGATGACTTGAGAAATGCTATCCCTGATGATGAGCCATTTAGTGTTCCCGGTTACCAATCGCCGGAGCATATGAGTATTCACTCGGAATACTCGGAAGATGGGGGTAACTATGATGATCGGGTCGATGATGAAGATTGGGGGTATGTAAACAGGGGTAATGTCTACAATGCTAGAGGTTTTGAAGATGATGAGTTTAGCTACCAAAATGCCAATTTTGTGGGGAATGATAACTACGGGTACGGGAATGTGAGGAATGACGGTTACGAAAACAACCGTCAACCACGAAACAACAATCAAAGGAACCGGAATGATGGGTTTTACAACAACAATAACAATAATAATGTTAACCCTAACCGGATTCCTCGTTTCGTGGGAGGAGGTAATCAAAGAGGTAATCAAGGTGGAAACCGAAGAGGTGATAGGGGAGGTGATACAAGGGACAATCGAAGGCCGGTGGATCAAGAAGTTAACGGTCCACATCATCTTCAACAACCACCATGGGGAGTAAATGACCGCTTTAGGCCGGTGGTCACGGACAATGACTCTCCGATAGTTTGTGAAAGAAGGATGTTTGATTGCAAGCCCCACTACATCAATATTGTTCCCCATTTCAATGGGAGGTCTAACGATGAACCATATACGCATTTGGCGGAGTTTTCGTCCATATGTAACACTATTGGGGGGCATAATTTTGCATTGGAAGAGGTCAAGCTTCGACTATTTCAGTTTTCGCTAAAAGATAAGGTGAAACAATGGTTCCTTACACTTCTGACAAATAGTATTCGAACATGGGGCGAGATGCAACAAGTCTTCCTTGATGAGTATTACTCGATGGCAAAGACCGATGATGCTAGAGATGAAATTAGGTCTTTCCGCTAACTCTCAAGTGAACCATTGCATGAAGCTTTCACAAGGTATAAGGAATTGATTCGAAAGTGCCCACATCATCAAATCGAAAAGTGGGAGTTGGTTAAATGCTTTGTGAGAGGATTGGATGACGAGACATGGAATCGCCTTGAGTCAACGAGTAATGGAACTTTATTAAGTAACCATGAAGATGATGATTGGGAATTTCTCGAGAGGATGAGTAAGCGGTCCAAGGCAAAAGAATCGGCCGATAGAGCTAAAAAACATCCCGTATCTCGGTTACTTCCCGATCTTGACTCTAAGGATCGGATTTCTACTTTAGAACGGGAGATAGCTCGCATGAAGAAAAAGGAGGTAAATGCGGTGGAGTTTGCGGTGTGTGAAGATTGTAGGGAGATTGGTCATCGGACCGATCAATGTCAAACGGGACCGAGTGACTACACGGAAGAGGTAAATCAAGTGTTAGGGGATAGAAAGAATAATGATATGAATTCGAATACTTATCATCCCAGATTGAGAAATCATCCCAACTTCCGATATGGGAATGCCGCGAATCAAATGAACCAGAATTTTCAACTGGGTAACCAAAGCGGGTCATCATATCAAAATCGCCAAGGTGGTAATCAAGGGGGCTACCAACGTAATTACAATTAAGAGTAACAAAGTCGGGACAATAATTACCAAGGTGGGTACCAAAGGGATTACAATAATCAAGGTGGTAATGGAAGCGGGTCGAATAATCAAACCGGTGGTGATGATTTGAGTGCCAAAATGGATGCTTTGTTGAATGTGGTTAAGGAATCTAACAGTGATATTATGGAGATGAAGAAGACAAATGAGATTCGGGACAAAGCACATGAGGCATTAGCAAAACAAGTGGGCCAACTTGCGGAGGAGATGGCACAAATGGGAGGGAGCATGGGGAAGCTTCCAAGTAACACCTTGTTGAATCCTAAGCATCAAGGGTTATGATCGAAGAACACACGTGAGGTACCAATTAATAAAATAAATTTACGTAGTGGTCGAGTCGTAGATAACGGTGTCCAAACACCATCACCCCCGTTGTGACCATCCCCGTTCCTTAAGGCTAAGGAAACGGGTGTGGAGGTTAATACCGCCCCGTATCCCGAAGCATTGAAGGGACCCGTGAAGAAGGTTGTAAATAAAAGAGGTCCACAACAAGAAGAGTTGTGGGAAGTTTTCAAACAAGTAAAAATTAATTTTCCTCTTTTGGATGCAATCAAGCAAGTACCGTCCTATGCTAAGTACTTGAAAGAATTGTGTATCCAAAAACGAACTCACAAATTTCCAAAAAAAAATAGATTTAACCGAAAATGTGAGCTCGATTCTTTCTGGCGCGCTTCCACCCAAGCTCCAAGATCCGGGTGCACCTATCATTTCAATTCAAGTAGGTGACTTTAAAATCAACCGGGCACTTTTAGATCTTGGCGCTAGTGTGAACCTTCTACCGGGTAGTTTATATGACCAATACGAGTTTGGTCCACTTCGAACGTCAAACACTACTGTGGTGTTAGCCGATTTGACACCTAAACTACCCCATCGAATTGTCTCGGATGTGATAGTAAAAATCGAGGATTTTTACTATCCGGTGGACTTTTTGGTACTTGATTATGTGGCCAAGGACCCAACCAAGCAACCTACGGTGATTTTGGGTCAACCGTTCCAAGCAACCGCAAAATCTCAAATTGATTGCAAAACGGGAACGGTTGACATGACATTTGGAACCGAAGTTTGAGGTTGCATGTTTTTTCGGGATTGATGACTCCTTCAGTCGATGATGAATGCTATATGGCGGACATTTTTGACACGTGTACACCTCTTTGCGACACAGTCGTGGATGAGGAAAACACAATGGAGGAATGTTTTATGTTTGACAGGTCACAGGTTGAGACGGATCAATGCATAGACGAGGAGGTGAAGAGTTTAGAGGTGCTTGCGGTTAAAGAAGGAAAACCGACATGGACGCATCAAGTGGAGAGTTTACCGGAGAATATTTACACCAAATTAAAGCCGTCATTGGTCGAGCCTCCGGAGGTCGAATTGAAGGCGCTACCCAAGCATCTTAAGTTTGTTTATGTGGGTGAGGGTAGCACGCTCCCGGTTATTATTGCATCCAATTTAACTAGGGAGCAAGAAGAGAAGTTGATGAAAGTATTGGTCACTCATAGAGCCGCTATCGGGTGGACCATTACAGATTTGAAGGGAATTAGTCCCTCGGTGGTGATGCACAAGATCATTACGGAAGATGGCATGAATCCTTCTCGCGACACACAATGGAGACTAAATCCGAACATGTGAGAAGTGGTTAAGAAGGAGGTATTGAAGTGGCTAGATGTGGGTATCATATACCCTATCTCTGATAGCCAATGGGTAAGCCCAATGCAAACAGTTCCTAAGAAAGCGGGCATTCAAGTTGTCACAAATGACGCAGGTGAAGAGGTCGCCACTCGGCCGGTAACCGGGTGGCGTATTTGTATTAACTATAAGAAGTTAAATGCTGCAACTTCCAAAGATCATTTCACTTTGCCATTCATTAACCAAATTGTTGAGAAATTAGCCGGACAAAAAATTTATTGTTTTCTGGATGGTTATTCCGGATACAATCAAATTGCTATTCATCCGGAAGACCAAGCAAAGACTACCTTTACTTGTCCATACAGTACCTTTGCATTTAGGCGAATGCCCTTTGGACTTTGTAATGCCCCTGCCACCTTCCAAAGGTGTACGATGAGTATCTTTTCAAATATGGTGGGGAGTCTTTGGAAATCTGCATGTATGATTTCTCGATATTTGGGTCATCATTTGATACATGCCTTTACCAACTCGAAAAAGTTTTGAAAAGATGTGTTGAGAAAAATCTAGTTTTGAGTTGGGAAAAGAGCCATTTTATGGTACAGGAATGGATTGTGTTGGGGCATGTCGTCTCGAGTCAGGGGATCGAGGCGGATTGAGCAAAAGTGCAAGTCATATCTACGTTGCCTTATCCCATAAGTGTTAAGGGTATTAGGTCGTTCTTGGGACATGCGGGGTTTTATAGGAGGTTTATAAAAAGCTTTAGTGATATAACAAAACCCCTATGTAATTTATTATTAAAAGATAAACCGTTTGATTTTGATATAAATTGCCAAAACGCTTTTAACATTTTGAAGCAAAAGTTGGTTGAGGCCCCAATCTTGCAATCACCGAATTGGTCTTTACCATTCGAAATTATGTGTGATGCAAGTGATTATGCAGTGGGGGTCGTATTGGGTCAACGGGTGGACAAGAAACCGGTTGCTATATACTACGCAAGTAAGACTCTCTCGGATGCACAATTAAATTATGCAACTACCGAGAAAGAGCTACTTGAGGTGGTATATGTGTTGGATAAATTTCGTGCTTATATATGGGGTACTAAGGTCATTGTATATTTTGACCACTCTGCAGTTAGGTATCTCATGGACAAGAAGGATGCAAAGCCGAGATTAATTCTATGGGTTCTCTTGCTACAAGAATTTGATTTGGAGATTCGGGACAAGAAAGGGAGTGAGAATGTGGTTGCGTACCACTTGTCTCGATTGGTTGTGGAGGAGGATTCTTCTCGTGAAGAGATTAATGAGAACTTCCCAGATGAGCAAATTCTAAAAGTTTCAATATTACCATGGTATGCTAATATTGTCAACTATTTGGTTACATGTGACATGCCAGCTCATTGGGATAGAAGGAAGAGGTTGCGTTTCCTTTCTCAAATCAAGTACTACACGTTGGAAGAACCGAACTTATTCAAGATATGTCCAGATCAAGTCATTCGAAGATGCATACCCGATGAGGAGATTCCTAGTGTCTTGATGCACTTGCATTCATTTGCCTGTGGGGGCATTTCAATGGTCACAAAACCGGGCACAAAGTGCTCAATAACGGTCTTTATTGGCCGACTATTTTTAAGGATGCTTTTAATTTCGCTATGAATTGTGTTGAGTGTCAAAAGTTAGGGGGAATTTCAAAAAGGGATGAGATGCCCATGCAACCGATCCTTATTGTAGATATTTTTGATGTATGGGGGATCGATTTCATGGGCCCATTCTCTAATTCGCATGGCAACTTATACATCTTGGTGGCAGTCGATTATGTATCCAAGTGGGTTGAAGCGATTGCCACCAAGATGAATGACCATACCGTTGTTTGCAATTTTGTACAAACAAACATAATTTCTAGATTTGGGACTCCCCGAGTAATCATTAGTGATGGGGGATCTCACTTCAAGAATTTTAACTTTGGCAAACTATTGAAACGGTATGGTGTTGACCATCGAATCGCTACTCCCTATCACCCACAAACAAGCGGTCAAGTGGAAGTTTCCAATAGGCAAATAAGAGAAATCTTGCAAAAGACCGTTCGACCGGACCGAAAGGATTGGTTGACGAAGTTGAATGATGCTTTATGGGCTAATAGAATGGCTCATAAAACACCTATTAGAACTACACCTTATCGCTTAGTTTATAGGCGAAACTGTCATTTACCGGTTGAACTTGTTCATCGTGCTTGGTGGGCCATAAAAGAGGTTAACATGAAATATGACGATGCAGGAAAGGAGCGAAAATTAAAGCTTTGCGAGTTGGAAGAGCTTCGGGAAGAAGCGTAGCCTCGAAATACAAGGATGATATGAAGTGGGTGCATGACGCGAAGTTGAAGCCAAAGGAGTTTGAAGTAGGTCAAAAGGTTTGGCTCTACAACTCACAACTTAAATATTTTCCTGGAAAGCTCAAGAGTAAATGGATGGGCCCGTACGTGATCACACGGGTCGGGAAACTTGGAGATGTTACAATCAAGGATCCGAAGGATGGGTCGAAGCAAGCGGTTAATGGGCATCGTCTTAAACCGTTCCTTGATGGTAACAATGATAAAAAGGATGAGAATGTGGAGTTGGTGAACTTCGTGATAAGTGTGCCAATTTATGAGGTCAACTGAAAGGACTGGTAATGAGTTTTGTAGAGTTGTGTATAATTTATTTTCATTGTTTGTGTATTTTTGTGGTAATCATTCTCGTTTCGTACTAACCCTTTTGATTGTGTGAATTCCGGATATCACGAACGTGTCTTGAAGACAAAAGGTATGTTTTTAAACTTATTTTTGTGTATTAGGGACAATACACGACTTTGTGGGGGGGGGGGGGTGGTAGGACCGTTAACGGTTTAGCGTTTTCAAAAATTTAACTTATAAAAAATCATAAAAAGATTTTTAATAATTTTTAGGAATTTAAAATGTATATAGTTCTTTTATAAAAATTTCATAATTTTCTCCCTATTTTTCATAAAAAAAAATCGAGTTTCTGCTTACCGTCGGCGACGGTGGGCAGGCCCGTCGCCTACGGTCCTTCAAAAGCTCCGTCGGCCAAAATCCTCAGTAGACAGTCAAATAGTCCGTCGCCCACATTGACCATTTTGATGATCCGTTGCCGACGGTCCCTCCAAGTTGATCCGACGCTGATCTCATTTTGACGCAAGGGATCGAACCCAAACCAAATTTTTACCATCTTAACGTGTCCAAAACTCGGTTACAACCACATGTTTCACTCCCATCAATAGCATCTGACCCACAAACCCGTTTTACCACTCATTCTCTTGCATTCATTACACCCACAACCTCTTTCACTTCATCTTCTCCACAAACTCATTCAACAACCCTAATCTTTAAGCTATAATAACTTCGTCAATTCTCAGCCAAATCTAGTGATTCTTGAGCCTATTCCGTGAAATTTTTCAAGAGAAACAAAACCCCTATAACGGTTTTCATTAATTCTTGCTCATTTGCAAGATTTCTGGGCGTGATTTTTAAGGTTTTTGAAGGGTGCTCATCAAGTTTCTGGCTTAGCATCTTTTCTTAGTTTTTCTTGTTCATCTACATCAAAGGTATGGAAATTCTTTAAATTTAAGCATGATTATCATATGTTTAGTTAATTTCTTCCGAAATTTTAAGCTTATTGTTTAAGAGTAGGTTGTTTATCATAATGTATGATGCTTTAGCATAAATTTAAGGATGATTGTTTGATTTGGGTGGGATTTGAACATGCCCTAGTCTTAGTGATGTGATTACACTAGTTAATTGCATGATTGAGCATAGTTGTGATGTTGAATATTGTTGAAACCTTGAAGCTTTGAGAAATTTTGTGAATAAACATGTTAAAATTGATATGTAGATGGTAAAATATGCAAGTTTAAAAAGGCGATTTTGCATCTAGTTATTAATTGAGACGCAACATCACATATTATGTTCAAAGTCTTAGATTGTTTGAAGATTTCGGTATGCTAATTGTTCTTTTGTCTTTTGATTGTAGCTATGTTCGGAGGAAGAAAGAGATCAAAAACTTCCGGACAAGGTTCATCTTCTGGAACCGGTTCAGGCTCGGGTCACTATCAGAGACGATGGGAATAGTTAAGCAATGTGGAAGAAGGTGACGGGCAACTATATCGACAGGATTGGAACTGGGGAGAGTTCAAAAATAGTCGGTCGGCCTCAGCATGGAAAGACGACAAGAAGAAGGCTCTTTCCCGGTACAACAACAAGAGGTTAAAGGCAAAAATGTGGATGATGAAAATGGTCACGGGTGTTTCAACGGCTGTACCTGATAGAGTAGTATGTGAACGTGCGGTGAATGTTGAGGAATTCCGCATAATTGGCATAACTCAAAGGTTTGAGAAGCTCGGGTGGGAACGAGTACTAGATTGGTGTGAGGATATCACCACACGAGTCTATTTGGTTGCGGTTTGTGAATGGTTGTCAACTTTAAGGTTTGAAAACTCTGATGGGCCGGCTCCTACATGGCAGTTAATTGGCAACATTGGCAAGAATCAAATGATTATGTCGTTCGAACATATGAATGCCATCGCTAGATTTGATTCATTGGGGGTTGAAGCATATGATTATTATGACTATGATCATTTTTTGGATAACAAAGCAAACACTGCTGATCCGGATCAAATGTTAGCATCTGTGTTGCCAGGTTCTGGAGGTGCGGGGGAATCTAGGAACGATTTGTCCTTGGAGGGTAGAATATTACAAGGCATTTCGTTGGAAAATGTAATGGTGCGGTTCGGAGACCGTGGGACAGTGAAGGCACCCGACTGCCGGGTCTTATACGCGTTGTTGTATGGGACACCAAGGTTGTCATGGTGTCAAATCGTGATGATAAACACGTGGGACACAAGGGAGTCGTTCAAACGGAAGATGATCCCCTACGTGCGGATAATCAGCGCGATGATTTTACAACAAAACGCGTTGCCCCAGGAATCGCTATGGGTTTCTAAACCCATTGATTAGTTTAACCTTGCTTCAATGAAGAGGCATTGGAAAATCACGGTTAAAGTCTTTGGTCATCTTCATACAGTGGAGGATGATCAAGGAAACAGTTATAGGTACACTGATCCGAGCGAGGCTGAAGAGGGTGGTGATGATGAGGAGATGGTTGACATAGAAGATGAGACTAAGCCTGCCGGTCCACGGGGACCAAGGCAGAGGTACAGGCGGCAACATCGGGAAATTTCTGCCGATGTAGCAAATTTTGTGAATCAGAGAAAGGAACTGTCGTACAAGGATTTTAACCGCGTGCAACAGGTGATTTATGATAATGTGTCGGAATGTATAGGAGAAGGAAGGGAATATGAAGTGAGAAGGAAGGCATGGGAAGAGATACACGAGGCCCAGATGCAGGAACAATGGGCCCTCCAAGTGGCCTATCGTGAGAGGATGGAAAAACACATGGAAGATCAGCAGATGCAACAAGTGCTCCAAAGATCCCAAATGGAGCGTTTGATACAAATGAAGGAGGATGAGACAGCCCGAAGACGGGCATGGGAGGAAGATGAGGAGAGGCGTCAAAACGAGCAAAATGAATTGGAACAACGCTGATGGAGCGCCTTATACGTGTCTAATCAAATGGCTATTAATAACGCCAATGTCCTCCACGATCAGGAGCGACATCAGAGAGACTATGAAGCCGGCCTTCCTTATGTGGAACATGCAGGGTGGACCGATTACTCCAACCTCCGCGTTCCACGAGGCCCAGCTGATACATCTCCTCACTAGCCCGAAGCAGTTGGGTCCAGTTTCATTCCGATACCATACCAGCCGCCACCCCAAGGAGAGACGGGCCCCCTCAATAATTACAGGGAGATGTTCGAGGCCCTCACTGGCTACTCATACCAGCCAAATCTGCCAGTTGACCCGAACAAGAGATATCAGCGGTGAGGGCAAGGTATGTTTTGTGTTGTTGTTGTATATTTGGTTTTTCTTTATTGGTATTTCGTTAGTATTTCTTTTTGCCTAGATAAATGAATGTTGTGGGTGTATTCCCTATATAACCCTCACAAGACCTCTCGTCCTCCCAAGCTATTGGGGGGTTTAAAAGGGCTTGTTGCATAAGCTAAATGCAACCGTGATTCTTACGAAAGTGAGTTAGGATTGTTATTGTTGTAAATTATTTTTCCACATAAATCAAGGTAAATTAACGCATGACTTGGTAACACTTTCATAAAAATGGTAGAACTAAGTAGCTAACAAATTTCAATGGTTGTGAGAAGCATGCTTCTACACAAGGGTTAAAATTTGTAGGTACATCATGTTCGAGGGACGACCGTTTTTGTGAAGAGAAGAAGAAGATATGCGCATCTAACGCGAAAAATCAGGTGCATGCGTTTCCTTTTTACCTTGATTCTTAGATTAGTAATAAGTGGATTGTAATTGTATGTTATTTTCCAGGGTGGTTAGCCGTGTCACATCCCTTGTGCATTCTAAACTCTAGTTCTTACACATTGAGGACAATGTTTACCTCAAGTGTGGGGATGGGGAGTAGTAAAAGTTTTTCGATAATTATGTATGCATCCATAATTACGTAACTCCTTGCACAGTCCGTACAGTTCGTTTCATCCTCGTATCACTTCCTGCTTTCAGGTAAAGTCATGAGTACCTGAGACATTCTATTTCTAGTATACGTATATATCAATTCTCACACATAGTTGCATGTAATTTCTAGTCAAAGACAAGTGCTACTCCAGTGAACCCTAAGTCTCGTAGTGTCTTTTCTTGACTCTTTGAAAATAGTTTCAGGTAGTGGATGTCGCGGAAAGTTTTATGCAATGAAAACTTTTTGAAAATTGTTTTCGTGAAAGGATCCTAGAGATTGTAGACTAGACTCGAGAAGGAATCCTGGTTCACTACAATCGCAGCTCTGATACCAATCTGTCACGCCCCTTTCTAAGGCGGAAGCACGAGGTGTGATCATGAAAGGTTCTCATTGCATACGAATGGTAAACATACTACATGCTCGTAAAATGACTTCAAATACCAAACATTTCATAACTGAAAACATGGTTTAAGTGTTTACATCACAAGACAACATATTGTCTGAAAAGATTACAACTTTATTCAAAGACAAACATTAACAACATCCAAGAGCAAGAGTATGACCGCGCGCACATCCACTTTAGTTACCTAAAATACATGTGAGTTTTTGGAAAAACGTCAACATAATGTTGGTGTGAATTCATGCAATTTTTGTATTGAACGTTTGGACACTTTGTATGAAAACATGGTATTTAATTTGAATGTATCAAGTATTTCTGTATGTATCAAGTTTGTTAATGGGTTGCAAGGCCATTAACATGTGACACGACATAGGAAGCATCCAAACCATAGGCATTTTTCTAGTTGTCGATTCACGATGGAGACACAAAAGCACTGCTTGGTACTAGTTATCACCAAGAGTGTGGCTGCCCGAAAACCCATTAGATCTAACCTTTTGTTCTGCGGTCTTAGTATGTACACGATTAATGGTGCTTCTAGTACCCTATTCATGACACGATTTCTAGTATCATCCCGTATTTCTTGTATCCATCATACCATAACTCATGTATTTTCCCCAAGTTTAAAAAGTATGTAAAAGATTTAAAAGTGGGGACATAATCTCACTTTTCTGTAAACATTTAGTAACATGTACTTCACCCCGAAAGTTATAAATCTGAAAACAGTTAAAAGAAAAGGGGGAGCATGAACTCACAACTTTGCGTCTCTTGCGCCGTAAACTTCACCGGGTTTTGCTTAAATAGTGTCGTGACCTATACGTGTTTATTAACGTTAGTCACTAGACTTGTATCGCACAAGTACAAGTCACCATCTTTTATGTATTTGTTCTTGTGTTAAAAATAATTTATATTTTTAACTATGTATCTTACTTATATTATTTTCTCAAAAATAAATATAAGTTTCTTGTATTTTTCACCTGAGTTATGTATTTTGTCCAAAACTTCATTTCACATTCATAACTTTTCCAAGTTACATAATCTATCAAGTAATATATTTTCATAAATATATTCTCTTGTATTTGTCTAAGCATGTTGTATGTGTATTTTGTATTTTTACTCCTTAGGAGTATTTAGTGTATTTTCAAGTCTTAACACACTATTACATATAATACATACTACATACACTTAGCACAAAATTTGGTGATCAATAAATATATATATTTTCCTCAAAAATATACATACTTAATATCAATTTTTATCTTGAAGAAATCATCATTTCTTAACTTGAAGTTTACATAAAGATTAGGGAAACCTTGGTAAATATTTTTAGGGGATAAGTTTCACCAAAACTTATAGTTTTCTAAGTGTCAAACTTCTATAGAAATTTTGACATAGTTTCCCCTAAAAATGGAGGTTTCCCATGTTTTCAAAACATGTGTTTATTTTCTTTTAAAATCATCACAACAATCATCAACTCATTTAACACTTACCGAGTGTCAAAATCAAGTAAATTACACTACATCATGAACTTGAAGTTTTGTAAAAACTTGTAGTAACTTACCATGTTATTTAGTAGGTTTAGTTACCCTTAAAAACATGGTTATTTGTTTGTAAATCACATTCTTGAAAGATTTAGTCATTTACAACTTGTAAGATGATTTTTCTAAAAATATTTCTTTTGTATTTTTCTTGTTACATTCATGTTCCTAGTCTTGTTTAAACACTAAAAATATTATTAGTTTACTTAGAAACCTTGACTTTGTAAATCTCATAAATAAACTTGGTTTCTTGGGAAACTTATTTTTGTAATCATCTATTTACAAGATTTGTATCTTGTTTAAACCATCTTTACATATGAAGATCACTTTCATCATTCAAGTTCATGAAGACATAAAGTATGATGATCTTGGTCTTTCACAAGATCACCACTTTAACTTACTAGATCATGTGTTTAATCACAATCTAGTAGTATCACTAACACTAATAATCAATCAACAAGAAGCAAATCATCATCATTTACATGTATTCTTATGTATTTAAGCTTATGTTAAAGTATCATGATCATGTTCTTTTGTGTTCTTCAAGTTTATCATTGTTCATCATCTTTTAACCAACAATATATGAAGTAACAAGTTACAAGGAGCTTACTACTAGCACAAGGGCTAGGGAAGAACACTTGAGGTTGAAGATAACAAATGGGTTGGTTGATAGCAAATGGAGGAGGTTCTTCAACTTTCACAAGCTCCACACTTCGTTAGGCACCTTTTGCAACATATAATGACCTTGTAGTGGATGATTAATGGTTGAAGGTGGTGGTGATGGGGGTGGTGGCTCACGGCCGAGATGAGGGAGAAGGGAGGAGAGAGGTGTGGTGTTGAGTGGTGAAATGGTGATACTTATAATGCTTGCAAGATTTCCATATCATTAAGAATCCAAGAAATATATTATGAACAAAGGAAATCTAAGAAAGATCAAAGTGAATATTGTAGGATCTTGGCAAATATTTGGTGGGGCCACCCTCATGTGACCGTCCACTATTTAGAGGGGGGTAAAGTGAAATTTCAATTCCTATGTACATAAATAAGTTAGTTTCAAGTGTAAAGTTTAGGGACTTGATGTGTTGTTATGTTATAAGGGGTGTTATGGTGTTCGGGGACCATAACTAGTTCAGAAATATTAAAACAATGCTTCTAGTAATATTTTGATGTTCCGGGTAATGTCCAATTGTTCGGTTAAATACCGGTTCGTTAAAGTGCTAAATTGCACCGTTTAGTGGCCTTTATGTATCCTTTTATGACCCTTTTAATTCCCAACACTTAGGAGGGTATTCTGGATAATAAAACATGAATTCTGCATAATATTTATGTGTTAAAAAGCTGATTATAGCTGATTTGTGCGGAATTCTGCATTTAAAGTGCGTTTCAGGTGCTTTTTAGTGCATATTCTAGCTTCTGGAAAGTCTATATGTTAACCCTTGTATATACTCTTGGGTTTTAATGTATTCTTGTCGTTGGACCTACACCTAGGCTCCAATTCTATTGTCTGACTGCTTTCTGCAGAATTGTTGACACAATGTGTCTTACCGGTGAGTTTACTAGTATTTCTGACGCAACACTATCATTAATGCATAAAGCAATTTCTTGTAGTATAAAACGTGCATGAATTCACATGTATAGCATATAATCAGATAATGTTGACACTTAAGCACGTAATTGTAGTCATTAAGTATTAATTAAATTGTACGGAAATTACCGGTTTTGTGCCAGTTGTCACAGTCTCCCCGTGTTAAAAGAATTTCGTCCCGAAATTCAGGCTGAACTAACTCTCGCAGGAGTTTTCTTGAACAGGTGGGGGTACTTTTCTTTAAACTGGTCTTCACGTTACCACGTGTACTCGGGTCCGTGCTTAGAGTTCCAACGTACTTTGACAAGCTTGACACTACTCCTTCGGGTCTTGTTGACTTTCCAGTCAGTAACCTCAACGGGTCGTTCTGTAAATCGGAG
The DNA here is from genome assembly GCA_030545235.1 of Helianthus tuberosus. NCBI lineage: Eukaryota > Viridiplantae > Streptophyta > Magnoliopsida > Asterales > Asteraceae > Helianthus > Helianthus tuberosus. The sequence goes on along the minus strand of CM060373.1, from coordinate 135,749,898 downwards.
GGTCTCGTCGATATGCACTTCATCCGCAGGGATGATCACTGTTTCTTGGGTTGGACTCTTCTTGAGGTTTGATACATGAAACGTATCATGTACTCCATTAAGTTCTTCTGGTAATTCCAACTTATATGCCACGGTACCAATTCTTTCCAAAATCTTGAATGGTCCAATGTATCGTGGATTCAGCTTTCCACGTTTTTCCGAATCTTACTACGCCCTTCCAAGGTGAGACCTTTAACAATACTTTGTCTCCCACCTCGAACTCTAATGGTTTTCGTCTTCGATCAGCGTAGCTCTTTTGTCGATCTCGAGCCGCCTTAATGCGATCACGGATCTGCATGATTTTTCCGGTCGTCTCTTGCACAACTTCAGGACCAACCATACGTTTGTCTCCAGCGTCTGCCCAACATAAAGTCGAGCGGCACTTGCGGCCATACAGAGCTTCGAACGGAGCGGATTTTATGCTCGTATGATAACTGTTATTCTAGGAAAACTTAACTAAGGGTAGATGAGTATCCCAGCTGCCGCCTAGGTCCATAACACATGCGCGAAGCATATCTTCTAGCGTTTGTATGGTCCGTTCGCTCTGACCATCTGTTTGTGGATGGAAGGCCGTGCTTAGATCTAATTGAGATCCAAAGGCTTCCTGAAAGGATTGCCAGATCCTTGAGACAAGACATCCATCTCTGTCTGATATAATTGAGATAGGCACTCCATGACGTGCCACGATTTCTCTTAAGTACAACTCAGCAAGCTTTCCAGTGCTATCCTTTTCTCGGATCGGTAGGAAATGCGCAGATTTCGTCAATCGATCAACTATCACCCATATCATATCGTGCCCTCTCGGGGTCCTGGGTAATTTCGTTATGAAGTCCATCGAGATTTGTTCCCACTTCCACATGGGTATCTCTGGTTGTTGCAGTAGCCCAGATGGTTTCTGATATTCAACCTTAACCTTAGCACAGGTTAGGTATTTTCCAACATAAATAGCAACATCACTTTTAAGTCTCGTCCACCAATAGTAGTCTTTCAAGTCTTGATACATTTTGTCCGATCCTGGATGGATCGAGTATCTCGACTTATGAGCTTCATTAAGGATGACTTCTCGAATACCGCCATAGAGCAGAACCCAAATACGTCCCTTAAAGTATAAGGTTCCCTCTTTGTTTGGCACCATATTCTTCAGCATACCTCGGAGGTATTCAGCTCTACGATTCTCCATCTTAAGGGCTTCTTGTTGTGCATCATGAATGCGTGCAGTGAGGTTTGTTCGAATAGTCATTTCCAATGCTCGAACCCTCAGGGTCTTAACCATTTCCTTTCGACTTAACGCGTCTGCTACAATGTTTGCCTTTCCAGAATGGTACTTAATCTCACACTCATAATCGTTTAGCAACTCGACCCAACGTCGTTGACGCATATTTAATTCCCTATGATCAAATATGTGTTGTAGGCTTTTGTGATCTGTGAAGATTGTACATCGAGTACCGTATAAATAATGTCGCCAGATCCTCAAGGCGAATACCACCGCACCTAGCTCCAAGTCGTGCGTGGTATAATTCCTTTCATGCACCTTCAACTGTCTTGAAGCGTAAGCGATGACTTTTTAGCGTTGCATGAGCACGCAACCCAACCCTTGACGCGAAGCGTCGCAGTATACCACGAAGTCTTCAGTGCCTTCGGGTAAGGATAGTATTGGTGCATCGCATAGCTTATTCTTAAGCAATTGGAAGGCTTCTTCCTGCTTATCACCCCAGTCGTACTTTTTGTCTTTCTGAGTAAGGGTAGTCAGCGGTTGAGCTATCATAGAGAAATTCTCGATAAATCATCGGTAATAGCCCGCTAAGACCAAAAATTTTCGAACTTCAGTCGGGGTTTTGGGGGCTTCCCAATTCTTTATGGCTTCAATCTTGGATGGGTCTACATGAACGCCCTTCTCGTTCACAACGTGACCAAGAAACTGTACTTCGCGAATCCAGAATTCGCACTTGGAGAATTTTGCATAGAGTTTCTCTTTCTTCAGTAGTTCCAAAATGGTTCTGAGGTGTTGCTCGTGTTCTTTTCTCGATCGCGAGTAAATCAGAATATCATCGATAAATACAATCATGAATTTATCGAGATATGGTTTGCATACGCGGTTCATCAGGTCCATAAATACCGCTGGTGCGTTCGTCAATCCGAATGGCATCACAAGGAACTCGTAATGCCCATAACGCGTTCGGAATGCAGTCTTTGGTACGTTTTCCTCTTGAATCCTTAACTGATGGTATCCAGATCGAAGGTCGATCTTGGAATAGTAGCTCGATCCTTGCAACTGATCAAATAAGTCATCAATCCTCGGTAGTGGGTACCGATTCTTGATTGTGAGCTTGTTTAGTTCTCTGTAATCGATACACATCCGCAGTGTCCCATCCTTCTTCTTTACGAACAATACTAGAGCTCCCCACGGTGAGAAGCTTAGCCTTATGAATCCTTTATCCAACAACTCCTGGAGTTGTGTAGATAATTCTTGCATCTCTGATGGTGCAAGCCGATAGGGTGCCTTGGCTACAGGAGCGGCTCCTGGAACCAAGTCTATACGGAATTCAACTTGTCGTTGCGGAGGTAGTCCTGGCAGATCTTCGGGAAAAACATCAGGGAATTCCTTCACCACAGGAATATCTTCGAGTTTCGGCTCCTCAGCCTTCTTATCTACAACGTGCGCTAGGAAAGCAACACATCCTTTCCTTAAGCACTTCTGTGCCTTCATACAACTGATGATTCGCAGAGGCGCGTCTCGTTTTTCTCCATGTACGAAGAGAGTTTCATCATTCGCCAAAGGGATGCGAATGATTTTCTCATGACAAATAACTTCAGCTTTGTTCTTGGACAACCAGTCCATTCCGACCACTACATCAAAGCTACCCAATTGAATAGGTAAGAGGTCGATGCTAAATCTTCGTTCACCAAGTTCTAATGTGCAACCTCTAACGAGTTTACTCGATTCAACGAGTTTACCATTGGCTAGTTCTATGGAATAAGGAATATCTAATCTACTAGATTCTATTCCAAGCATACGTTTAAATTCCACAGACATGAAGCTATAATCGGCACCAGTGTCAAATAATATGGATGCAAAGTGATTGTTAACGAGAAACGTATCGGTGACCACATTGGGGTCCTCGCGTGCGTTCCTTGCTCCAATCACAAATGCTCGAGCCTGAGCGTTGTTCCCCCTTGGGCAATCTTTTATGAAATGATCCTTGCTTCCACAACCAAAGCATCCTTGGTTCTGCCCAGCTCCATTACCATTCCGGTTACCATTGCCATTGGCATTTCCACCATTGTTTCTATTACCGGCGCCATTGAGGTTTCCGTTCCCGTTCCTTCCTTTTCCCCAACAATCCTCAGTATGGTGACCCAGATTTCCACACTTGTCGCATTTTGGAATGCGAAAAACTCCTTCGTGATGACGCTTACACTTGTTGCAAGTGGGCAGAGTGCCCAGGTACCTTTTGGTAGGAGCGTCATTCATTGTTGCAAGAGTTTTCGCCTCCTAAGGCGGGTTGGAGTCTCGTTTCTTGTTGTTGGAACCCTTGTTGTTACGTGTCGCTTGATTCAGGTTCGAATGCTTCCTCTTCTTGTCACCAGACGACTCATCATGCGTCTCGGTCTTTTCAGTTGGGTTCAGCGATAACTTCTTCATACGAACAGCATCTTCAGTAAGGCTGACAGCCAGAGTTATAGCCTCAGTGATCGTTTGAGGTTTGGCCGAAGTTACCATGCTGCGAAATTTTGAGGCTAATCCCCAAATGTAGCGTTCAACGCGCTTAAATTCGGGAGTCACCATGTAGGGGATCACTCGACAAATCGTGGAACCTTCGAGTATAACCAGTATTGTCAGCACCTTCCATGGTCAAGTGCCAGAACTCAGTCTCCAACCTTTGGAGTTCAGCACGAGAGCAATACTTTTCTCTCATACGTTCCTTTAGCGCATCCCACATCATGCCGTACGCAGCATCATCACCCAGAGTCTGGACTTGTAAATTCCACCAAGTCAAAGCTTCATCAACAAACAACCCCGTAGCAAAAGTGACTTGCTGATCCGCGATACACTTGCTCATGTGGATAGTGGCATCAGTCTTCTCCGTCCAGCGTACAAATGCCATGGCACCTCCAATGTCATCGTAGTTTAGTGGCTTGCAGTCGAGAAACTGCTTGAAAGTGCAGCCCTGAGCTGCGTTTCCTCCAGATGAATCTCCATTCCCATTACTTCTAGCATTGCTTGGTCCTCCACTTTGTCGGTGCGGTTCGCCTCGTGTTGAGCGATAGCTGCGGAGATCCTTTCTTCCAATAGGGCATTCAGTTCTTCAGCAGTCCTCGGTAGGAGAGGAGGAGGGGGTTGATCGGAACCTTGATTGTTCACAACTCTCCTAGGTGCCATGTTATGTCGGAACATAACACAACAGGGTTAGACATTTGTTTGATATCGTCATACGAGACAGTAATAGTATATATACATAGGCATATACCACATAAGTGACATCAAACAATCCGCCATATAAATCTATTCATACAGCAACAAGCATGCATAACTAGATAAATACTGATGTGTCATAAGATATTCACCGAGTCTTTACACATATCAGGGCAACTTGTTACATCATTGTTTGCAAGGTAAACAAAATGCATAAGGGTTACATCTCCCCAAAGTACAAGTTTAATACATGTAAAGGACAAAATATCTTACTTCACATTGGCGGTTCTTGTCTTTTTACCCTATATTATTACTCCAACAGAGTATTTAATAGGCTGGGGGAGGGTGTTCACGTTTGCCCTTTTCTTGCACTGAAGGAATCTATACGTGACAAGACTTGTTGTGGTTTCTGTACACTGAATTCCATAATTATGTATGCATCCATAATTACGTAACTCCTTGCACAGTCCGCACAGTTCGTTTCATCCTCGTATCACTTCCTGCTTTCAGGTAAAGTCACGAGTACCTGAGACATTCTATTTCTAGTATACGTATATATCAATTCTCACACATAGTTGCATGTAATTTCTAGTCAAAGACAAGTGCTACTCCAGTGAACCCTAAGTCTCGTAGTGTCTTTTCTTGACTCTTTGAAAATAGTTTCAGGTAGTGGATGTCGCGGAAAGTTTTGTGCAATGAAAACTTTTTGAAAATTGTTTTCGTGAAAGGATCCTAGAGATTGTAGACTAGACTCGAGAAGGAATCCTGGTTCACTACAATCGCAGCTCTGATACCAGTCTGTCACACCCCTTTCTAAGGCGGAAGCACGAGGTGTGATCATGAAAGGTTCTCATTGCATACAAATGGTAAACATACTACATGCTCATAAAATGACTTCAAATACCAAACATTTCATAACTGAAAACATGGTTTAAGTGTTTACATCACAAGACAGCATATTGTCTGAAAAGATTACAACTTTATTCAAAGACAAACATTAACAACATCCAAGAGCAAGAGTATGACCGTGCGCACATCCACTTTAGTTACCTGAAATACATGTGAGTTTTTGGAAAAACGTCAACATAATGTTGGTGTGAATTCATGCAATTTTTGTATTGAACGTTTGTACACTTTGTATGAAAACATGGTATGTAATTTGTGTAGGATCGTTTTACCGACCAAACGAGTTGTTCAGAAGAGTTTTTGCTCAATACGAGAGGTGGAAACAAACGTATCGAGGTAATTCAGCTAACAATTCACTTTAAACTGTCTTTTGATTGATTTGACAAAGATTTACAACGAGTACACACTTCGGCAGCAGTTCGGTACTGAAACCGGAAAGTGGCAAATGACAAGGCACGACAGGTATTTATAGGTGAGGTAATTTCGCATGAAACAGTTCATGCGAAATAGTGATTTCGCACGAAATTACTCAAACAAAAATACATTCACACGAAATTACAATTTCGTGCGAAATACCTATAAACATACAATTCTCGTTTTCTGTGCCCTGATCTATCTAATACAGTACAAGACTCGATACAAGACGAAGTCAACAGACGTATGCACCAACAGACTCCCCCTCGGATGTTGACGAGTCTTCAGTGTCGACTCTTCAACGTCTTCAGTCTTTATCAGTCTTTTACTCTTCTTGAAGTATCTGACAGTGTAAAACATCCTCAGTCTTTTCTCTTTTTCTCTCTACCAGGATCTCAATCTGTCTCCATCTTCTCTTGATCAGATCTCTTGATTTATTAAGTTCATCAGCATCAGCAATACCAAGATCGTAATCTGGCTTCACATTCTGTTCAGGATCAGGAACCTGGCTAACCTACACACAACTCTACCTCACAATAAATTTCACAAATTTAAAATTTGACAAATTTATATATCACTTGCAGGTATCAATCAATCAATACATGATTTCACAATGTTAATATCTGATGAACCACTTGTAAGCAAAACATTTATTTTTATTCATTATAAACAGACTCCCCTTCACGAAATGTTCATCATGTTCAGCACTTGGAATTTGGAAACTCAGCTCTTCAACATCAGTTGTCGAAACTCTTTTTGGAATTTTCAAATTTATGCCAAAACACACTGAAAATCTTTTTGGATTTTGAAAAAAAATATGCAGTAGAGAAATATATACAGACATTATTTTTTGTGAGTTTGCGTAAGAGGATCATAACAGTTTTTGAGACAAATCACCAACACCGTTAACCTTTAAACATTTTAGGTTCTAAACGATTCACTTAGATTGTCAGTATACTGATCCACTTAAATTCTCACACAAAGTTCAACTGTATCGAGATACGAGATTAATGTTTTAGATACTTAAACTTATTCGCGTGTCCCACCTCAGAATATACTCCCGTATCCAGATCCCAATATTCAGTCTTACAGGTGAGTATACCTAGATGATATCTGTAAATGGTTAAATGCGAGGGCCGTGAGAGCTCAGGCTATTGCTTCCGCAAAATCAGAGAGATGACGGCTTCGACTTTTGGTGGGTTCCCTTTAGAGAATCTTTTCTTCAACAGCACACGATTAGCATTTTGCAATGTTTCATCATTTTTTATGCTGAGGGGGGTGCTATATTTCAAGCAAGGAGTATTATACGGGGACTAGGCCATTGCTTCCGCAAAATCAGAAGTCCCGGGATAATACCCCAGATATCACTAAGCATAAAGACCTAGTATCTCAGAAAGATGGACCTTTCAAACAAGATTTCAGGGGTTACCCATATATCCGAGAGATATTCCCCACGAGATAAGTAAGTTTAATATTTAGGTTTATATCTTGACACAATCTACTAAGCGTGTAAAAACCTACTGGCACATCATCAGAGAGACCGTTTATCACATTTGACTTTCCAATTCTTTAGCGTGCTGTGATTGTCCACTGATATACTATCGTTTCCTCTTTTTCACAACAAAACTCATTTTTTATTTTATCATGTTTTTGAATTTTTCAAATTTTCTAATGTTTTTGGATTTTCCAAAATTTCTTACTCCCCCTAAAATTCAAAATCATTTAAAGAAACTTTGAAAACAAACTATACAAGGTAAAGTGACAACTGTTGTGAATTGCTTCAATTCGCCATCCACTTGGCATAAACAATCAGAACTCCCCCTTACAACAAAATATTTTTCCATTAAGATTTCAAAACACTTAAGTTTGTTTTAATCAAAATGGTTTTTCCGGAAAATAAGTTTTGTTGATTTTACCACTTGTAAAAATGGGGTTTGGTTCATCATTTTGTTCTATTTTCAGATCATGAGTTTATCCCTTTTCAAAACTCTTTGAATAAAGATTAAATCAAGTTCAAATGAATGACCTTGATTAACCACTTGTACATTCAACTTTACCAGATGTAAAATAACATATGACAATTTTAAGAACGACTATCACTTCCAAACTAAAATACCACTTGTAAGAAAGATGTCGATTCCTACTCCACACTTACCAACCTGGGAGTTCCGGCAATTCCATCACCTGTAAAATTTAACAATTTTAAAAGTACAAATTGTTAATAATGATGCCGATTCATGCTCCACTATTACCAACTTGGGAGCTCCGGCAATTCAGGATTTTTAATTAAAGAACACAGATACCCAAGCCTGACCAGCTTTGGGTGTAACCTTCTCAACTTCACCTGGGGTTTAAACATTTCTTTTTTCTTTATAAAATTCTTTCACCCCTTTGGCCTTCCCATTGACCATTTTCCCAAAAATGTGTTTTACTTTCCCATTGAACGCTTTCTCGACATCAAATTCTTTCTTCTCAGAATAGAATTGATTCGAGATTTCAACTTTGCCAACCTTTTGTTTAAAATTTTTAGTCCTCAATGGTGGAAAGTTCTCATCATCCATTGGAGGAACTGATTTCTCATCTTTTACCTCAACTTGTGGCTCCTCTGATTTTCTGGAATCAGATTCATTGCCAGATTTCACATCTGATTTCTTAACAACCCACATTTGGTTATCAAGATTTACTCTTCTTTTGTAAAAAAAAAAAAAATTTCGAACATTCACCAACTTCATATGTTGAATTTTTAAAAACTTTGAATTTTTCAGTTGGTGGTTCATTTTTCTCAACAATCTTTTCTTTAAGTTTAGAAACACCTTCCTGTTTGATGTTGGTTGCTTTAGGACAATTCCAAGCAATATGACCAACTTCTTGACATCTGTAACAAGTTCTTGTTTCCTTTCTTTGATGAACTTCATTCTTCATTCCCTCTTGCTTTTTAGCAAGGAATTCTTTGTTTGATTGCTTCCAGAATAAGCTCTTTTCTTCCTCTTCAGAGCTTGCTCCTGAAACAAATACAGTTTTTAGTTTATAAGTTTTCTCATTTTTATGATTTTTCGGTGGAATAAATCCAAAACCTTTCTTTTTGAAATTACCGTTATGGTTTGGTTTCTTTCGATAACCTGAACCAGAACTGTAACCCTTTTTCTTGTTTAACCTTTGTTGAATTCTTGAGGTGTAAGGTTTGGATTTTTCAAAAAGATTTTCATCTTTTATTTCAGAAATATTAATTTCTATTAGTTTGAAAACCTTTTTGATCATTTCAGTTTTAACACCTCTTATTGGAAATTCCTCATCAGAATATAATTTGTCTGAATCATTCAAAGTATATGCCACTTTGATTGGTTCATCATTCAAATTAGATTTTGATAACATGAATTCTTTATTGTAAACCCTTTTAACCGATGACTTTGGACTATCAACTGATGATATTCTCGAACTTTCAGACTCAGACTTTGACTCTGACTCCTCATCTTAATCCAACACCTGATCGACCACCTTTTTTATTAACTCAGACTCATGATCAGTGTCAGACGATGTGAATGTGACATCAATGTTTTCTGGTAACTCATCAGTTGTTTCGGACTATAACTTTATATTGACTGCATTTTTGACTTGCTCCTCATTTGGTTTTCTGGGAGAATAACCTTCCCAGATCGGAGGCGGACACTTTTTATAATTTGCACTTTGTTTCTTACCAGTATCCTTCTCTTTTGGCTTCTCATCTTGAAAAGCTTCAAGACCTGCAACAGTTGGATAAATTCTGTCAATCAAATAATCATAACTAGAATAACTCTGTAACAACCGTCTAATTCTTTCATTCTCTATTTTTTCTGTCTCCAACTCTTGCTTCCACTTTGCACTTTCTTCAATGTAAAAGTTTATAGCTTTCTGCTTCGACATCATCACAGCATTCATCATTGTCAACGCATCTTCTCTTTCAGAATTTGTCTTTTGCAAACCAGTTACGGTTCTGTTCAATACATCATATGATTCTTTTACGTAGTTAAGATCGAACAATAATTTTTCTTTCAACTTATCTTGCTCACTCAACTTTTCATCTTTCTCTTCACACTACTTACAAGATTCCAAACACTTTAGACACGGTTTAATCACCTCCACAACCTTTTCAATTTCTACTATCTTTTCAACTTCAACAATTTTCTCAACTTCAACCACTTTTTCTGATTCAACTATCTTCTCAGCGATTTTAACTTCTTCACTTTGTTCAGATTTCTCTTTTTGAGCAACGCTTTCACATTTCATCTTCCTCTGTTCTTTTGCTGCTCGTCTTTCCTTCAGCTTCTCCAATCTATCTGCAAAATAAAATTGAAAACTTTCAAGAGATAACATAGATTTTCCAATATTTATTTGTGTCTCCTCTTCATCATCATTGTCATCAGATGATGATTGATAAAAAAAAAAAACTGGCTCTTGGATGATTTGTGCAGTGAGAGCTACTACTTTTGAATCAGGTGGAATATATTTGTCCCAACTGAAACCCTCTGCCACTTTTTCATCATCTTGATCAATGATACCAAAATAAGCTTTCTTATTTGCTTCTACGATCATTGTGGCATGAGCAGTTTGTGGTTCTTTTTGTTTGTACGGTTGATCAGCAACTTGTTGGTATATGGCTTTCCGATAGTAATCATCTTTTCCAAACGGATTCTGTGCTCCACTTGCTTCTCGATTTTTACATTCCCTCTTGAAATGTCCTTTCTCCCTGCATCGAAAACAAGTAACTTTAGATTTATCAAAACCCAAAGTAGAAACATTTGCATCCAGAAAATCATCTCTTCCTATAATCATTTTGAATTTTTCAACTCTTCTCAAGACACTAGCTAAACACCATTTGATGTCCATGAGCTCCATTTCTTCTGCATCGATCTGATCGTAATCCTCTTTTGTCAACATAGGATTTCCGATCCTTCCTGCAACCAATCCCTCATAAGATTCCAACACTGTAGCAAGTAACGACATGTGACTTTTGGCAATCTCTTCAGAAAAATTTTGACCATTCTGAAGATGCAACGCGATATTGCAATTCAACACTTGACCATTACTGTTGTTTGAGCTTTGAAACTGATGACTTGAAGTTGAACTCTTTGGATTAACACTTGGATATGATGAAAATCCACTGTTGCTGTTTGGACTTTGATTTACTGAACCAGATGAATTTTCAGCACTAAAAGCAGTTTGAACTTTCGGACTTGCTTCAACCTCTTGAACACTTCCTTTATAATACAATTTGACATCTTGTTGACCACTCGGACTGTTCATTCTTGCAATCTTTTGCTGTTCCAGATCTTGACCCTCAATCTTTTCAATGAACTGGGAAATAGTCAACTTGTCATATTCTCCAGTATTCTTCAAAATCATCAAGTATGTACCCCACTCTTTCTGAGGTAATGCATCAGCTAACTTATCGACCCATTCTTCTTGATCTTTGACAATTTCTAACAAAGACATAGATCGCACTAAGTGGCAATATCTTTCAATCAGCTTCTTTGATGATTCACCCGGCAAGCTTGAAAACAAATCAAACTCATTCTTTAGCAATGCTTTCTTGCTCCTGATCATCTTTTCACTTCCCTCAAACTTAATTCTAAGTGCTTCCCAAATCGAACGTGAAGTGTTATCATGTTGGAGCAAAATGAAAATGTCTTCTTTCACAGCTTGCTGTAGCAAACTGATCATCATCTTTTCTGCTTTGTACATGTCTCGTTCTTTGTCCGTAAATTCAGAAATTGTTTTAATAACTCCCAAATCTGTACGCGGTTTGACATACTTTTTCTCAATACATTCCCAAGATCTCAAATGATTAGCTTGAACCCAGTTTTCAAACCGATCTTTCCAACCATAACACTCCTCAATACCCATGAGTTTCGGGGGTTTTTTGCAAAGTTCCAGTCTCATTCTCCATGTTCATGCTTTGAGCAATAGCAGCTGGAGTAGTCGGAGCTGTAGCAAACGCGTTATAGAATTCCTCTTCCATGATTTGGTAACAAGTTTTTCAAGAATAGACACTTTCAAACGAAATTAGATCTTTTTCAAACGAAATCTTCAAGCGAAATAACCTTTCAAGCGAAATAAGTGATTTCGTGTGAAATACTCAAACGAAATTACAATTTGATGCGAAATAACGTGGTTTCGAACGAAATAGGTAATTTCGTACGAAATTAAGTACCCTTTTCAAACGGAATTACAATCTGGTGCGAAATAAGGCTATTTCATGCGAAATTAGAACCTTATTTCGTGCGAAATACTGCTGATGTCATCATCTCGAGCTGATTTTGTCAAAATTGATCAAGTTTTTGTCCGATTTTAAGTCCAATTCTTTCAAGGCTTTGTTAAAACTCAGTTTCGCATATAATGTGTGAAATTCAAAGCATTTTGACCGTGAAAACTTGTTAATTTTGAAAAAGAAGGTGTAGAAATCAGATTTTGCAGCTGAATTGATATGAACTCTTCCTCCTGAGCTCTGATACCACTTGTAGGATCATTTTATCGACCAAACGAGTCGTTTAGAAGAGTTTTTGCTCAATACGAGAGGCGGAAACAAACGTATCGAGGTAATTCAGCTAACAATTCACTTTAAACTATCTTTGATTGATTTGACAAAGATTTACAGCGAGTAGACACTTCGGCAGCAGTTCGGTACTGAAACCGGAAAGTGCCAAATGACAAGGCACGACAGGTATTTATAGGTGAGGTAATTTCGCATGAAACAGTTCATACGAAATAGTGATTTCGCACGAAATTACTCAAACAAAAATACATTCACACGAAATTACAATTCCGTGCGAAATACCTATAAACATACAATTCTCGTTTTCTATGCCCTGATCTATCTAATACAGTACAAGACTCGATACAAGACGAAGTCGACAGACGTATGCACCAACAATTTGTATGTATCAAGTATTTTTGTATGTATCAAGTTTGTTAATGGGGTGCAAGGCCATTAACATGTGACACGACATAGGAATCATCCAAACCATAGGCATTTTTCTAGTTGTCGATTCACGACGGAGACACAAAAGCACTACTTGGTACTAGTTATCACCAAGAGTGTGGCTGCCCGAAAACCCATTAGATCTAACCTTTTGTTCTGCGGTCTTAGTATGTACACGATTAATGGTGCTTCTGGTACCCTATTCGTGACACGATTTCTAGTACCATCCCTTATTTCTTGTATCCATCATACCATAACTCATGTATTTTCCCCAAGTTTAAAAAGTATGTAAAAGATTTAAAAGTGGGGACATAATCTCACTTTTCTGTAAACATTTAGTAACATGTACTTCACCCCCGAAGTTATAAAACTGAAAACAGTTAAAAGAAAAGGGGGAGCATGAACTCACAACTTTGCGTTTCTTGCGCCGTAAACTTCACCGGGTTTTGCTTAAATAGCGTCGTGACCTATACGTGTTTTATTAGCGTTAGTCACTAGACTTGTATCGCACAAGTACAAGTCACCATCTTTTATGTATTTGTTCTTGTGTTAAAAACAATTTATATTTTTAACTATGTATCTTACTTATATTATTTTCTCAAAAATAAATATAAGTTTCTTGTATTTTTCACCCGAGTTATGTATTTTGTCCAAAACTTCATTTCACGTTCATAACTTGTCCAAGTTACATAATCTATCAAGTAATATATTTTCATAAATATATTCTCTTGTATTTGTCTAAGCATGTTGTATGTGTATTTTGTATTTTTACTCCTTAGGAGTATTTAGTGAATTTTCAAGTCTTAACACACTATTACATATAATACATACTACATACACTTAGCACAAAATTTGGTGATCAATAAATATATATATTTTCCTCAAAAATATACATACTTAATATCAATTTTTATCTTGAAGAAATCATCATTTCTTAACTTGAAGTTTACATAAAGATTAGGGAAACCTTGGTAAATATTTTTAGGGAATAAGTTTCACCAAAACTTATATTTTTCTAAGTGTCAAAATTCTATAGAAATTTTGACATAGTTTCCCCTAAAAATGGAGGTTTCCCATGTTTTCAAAACATGTGTTTATTTTCTTTTAAAATCATCACAACAATCATCAATTCATTTAACACTTACCGAGTGTCAAAATCAAGTAAATTACACTACATCGTGAACTTGAAGTTTTGTAAAAACTTGTAGTAACTTACCATGTTATTTAGTAGGTTTAGTTACCCTTAAAAACATGGTTATTTGTTTGTAAATCACATTCTTGAAAGATTTAGTCATTTACAACTTGTAAGATTATTTTTCTAAAAATATTTCTTTTGTATTTTCTTGTTACAATCATGTTCCTAGTCTTGTTTAAACACTAAAAATATTATTAATTTACTTAGAAACCTTGACTTTGTAAATCTCATAAATAAACTTGGTTTCTTGGGAAAATTATTTTTGTAATCATCTATTTACAAGATTTGTATCTTGTTTAAACCATCTTTACATATGAAGATCACTTTCATCATTCAAGTTCATGAAGACATAAAGTATGATGATCTTGGTCTTTCACAAGATCACCACTTTAACTTACTAGATCATGTGTTTAATCACAATCTAGTAGTATCACTAACACTAATAATCAATCAACAAGAAGCAAATCATCATCATTTACATGTATTCTTATGTATTTAAGCTTATGTTAAAGTATCATGATCATGTTCTTTTGTGTTCTTCAAGTTTATCATTGTTCATCATCTTTTAACAAACAATATATGAAGTAACAAGTTACAAGGAGCTTACTACTAGCACAAGGGCTAGGGAAGAACACTTGAGGTTGAAGATGACAAATGGGTTGGTTGATAGCAAATGGAGGAGGTTCTTCAAGTTTCACTAGCTCCACACTTCGTTAGGCATCTTCTTGCAACATATAATGACCTTGGAGTGGATTATTAATGGTTGAAGGTGGTGGTGATGGGGGTGGTGGCTCACGGCCGAGATGAGGGAGAAGGGAGGAGAGAGGTATGGTGTTGAGTGGTGAAATGGTGATACTTGTAATGCTTGCAAGATTTCCATATCATAAAGAATCCAAGAAATATCTTATGAATCAAAGGAAATCTAAGAAAGATCAAAGTGAATATTGTAGGATCTTTGCAAATATTTGGTGGGGCCACCCTCATGTGACCGTCCACTATTTAGGGGGGGGGGGGGGTAAAGTGGAATTTCAATTCCTATGTACATAAATAAGTTAGTTTCAAGTGTAAAGTTTAGGGACTTAATGTGTTATTATGTTATAAGGGGTGTTATGGTGTTCGGGGACCATAACTAGTTCAGAAACATTAAAACAATGCTTCTAGTAATATTTTGATGTTCCGGGTAATGCCCGGTTGTTCGGTTAAATACCGGTTCGTTAAAGTGCTAAATTGCACCGTTTAGTGTCCTTTATGTATCCTTTTGTGACCCTTTTAATTCCCAACACTTAGGAGGGTATTCTGGATAATAAAACATGAATTCTGCATAATATTTATGTGTCCTTGGACCGTCGACGACGGCTTCGGCTGAACCAGAATGCGAAAATTCAAATTTTTGTTATGTTTGAACGAGTTTTAATGAGGAAAGGATCATTATTCGGGAGTTACACTTCTTGGGAGTTTGAATAGAGTTCTTGGAGCCATATTCACCTATCATCTTCACTTCCAATCCACCTACCATCACATACATCATCCGAATCAACCGAATTAGAACCCTAGTTCATCACCATTTCATTCATCTTTCAATTCATCCATCATCACCATCTTACCCAAAACCCTAATCACCATTCCATCATTCTCCGAATCCAAGATGACCCAATACAAGCTTCCATCATTCGTTGGTCGTGCCTATTCGACCATGAGTGGCTAATTCTTGGAGGTTTCGCCCCGGTGTAGGTTATTGTAAGTCTAGTGTTTGAACAATGTTATTAGTTTGATTTTGTAACAACTTGAATTGTATTTGAATTGATTGATAATTGTCTTGCATTTGAACTATATTTGTGAATTGTCGAATGAGTTATGAAATTTGACTTTGCGAAACAAGTCTGTGCAATTATGCCTTGTCATTCAAAAGGTTTTACTTGTGTGAAGTAACGAAGTGCATTGTGGTCCGTGATATGCGTTGATAGCAATTGGAACCTAAGCTTTGATGATAGAAATCCGTTAATAACATATTCAAGTGAATCAAATTTAAAACGTGTAAGAACCCTAGGAGTGCAATTACCGAACCGGGTGTGAACCTTGTTTTCTCTATCTTGTTTAAACCTTTAATTACATTCTTGCAATTGTTAATCATTAGTAGTCATCAATCCAATTACTTTAGTAATTTTAATTCACATCATTTCAATCAAACAAAAATATAAAAACAAGTTAGCAAGCTTCATAATGGTGACACCTTTTAAGAATTCATCCAAATCCATTCGCAAACCACATACTCTTCGTGGTTCGACCCCTTGCTACCACTAGCTAATTGTTAAGGGTAATTAGGGTTATAAATATTATCTTTGACCGGAGCGCGACACTCCGATGAAGTACCAACCACATTTAGGGTACGAAATCGTCAAGTTAGGGGTGAAACCCACATCTCGTCGATTAAGTACCATTCCTCGATTTTCAATCTCGCCAAAGTCCCGATTGTTTCAATCGATTAGAGACGTGTAGTAACTGGAAGGGTAAGATGCCATTAATCGCTTCTCGACAAGAGTATCTTACCTATAGGCCAAAGCACGATTTCTTTAATTCGAAAGGACTTTCGACCCACTTTGGAATAGTCGACATTTCTCTACTCGAAACAATCTGATGTTTTATTGAGCCTCTCTTTTATGTATCTCAATTTATATGTGATTTTATACTTGAACGTTCGTTCATTTCAAACTTTTTACTCATTTCGCACGTTTATCGCAATCAAAAACAATAATAATCCCTCGTGAACAAACTAAATTTAAGATGCTTTCACTATTCGTTGAGTATGCTATGTGAAGTTCATGTTATACTATGTGAAAAACCATGATTATGCTATGTGATACAACTTGCACATATTATGCTATATGAAACGTTTGAACTTTTATGCTATGTGAATCAATTTGAACACTTTTATGCTATGTGAAACTTTATGCTATGTGAATCTTTTCATGAAAATGGTTTTCTTAAAATATTATGATCAAGTCTCATCCTTTCCTTTTCTTTCGAACTTCTAGATGGCATCTTCAAGCTCATCCGAAAAGCCCAAGTCCAAGAAGGGTTCCCGCACTGGTTCCATCTCTAAGAAAGAACTTGTAGGCTTCATTGCTGAACAGATGGCCGATCAAATGGCTCGAGTTATACCCGACATCGTGAGCCATATTCAAACCATCACCGATTCGCCTCATGGCTCTGTAGACTCCAAGGTGGATAAACCAAAGCCACCATTCCTCTTCAAGCAATTTATGGCTTGCAAACCCGTAGAATTTTCAGGCAAGGATGGTGCCACCGCGTTGCTCACTTGGTTTGATTCTATGGAAATCGCTTTCCGTCAGAGTGGTTGCCCTGATGAATTACGCACTCAAAACGCCACTGGTGTGTTTCGATCAAAGGCCCTGGACTGGTGGACCTCTGAGCGAGGCACAAGAGGAGAAGATACCGCTCATGCTCTACCATGGGCAGAACTAAAGAAGATCATGAGGGAGGAATTCTGCCCTCCGCATGAACTCAGAAAGTTGGAGCATGAATTTTGGTTTCTGAAACAAGTCGGTGATGACAACAATGGCTTAACCACCCATTTCAAGAAACTTAGCATTATTTATCCCATCCAGGTTGATACGCCTGAAAATCAAATCAACAAGTACATCCATTGCTGCCCTGATTCCTTCATGAACCTCATGGAAGCTGCTCTTCCAGCAACCATAGAGGAAACCTATCGATTGGCCGCTCGCCTTAACAACAACATTGTCCTTCATAGGAATTCTGAAAAGGCTTCCTATAAGAACGTGCACCAAGCCACTATTGAACCCCCCTCGTCCACCAAAAAGAACCAGAACAGGAAGCGAAAGGCTTCAAGTCAGAACTATGCGGTTGTTACTCCGCCAAACCCTCCAGCTTTACAATCTAACCTTCCTACACCTGCAAACGAACGAAAGTCATACACTGGGATTCATCCCAAGTGTACTACTTTCAACTTTCACCATCCTACCAATGCCAATTGTCGCCATTGTACCCATTACAACCGTTTTGGCCATAACACCGCCTACTGTAAGAACAACCCCACACCGCAAGCTCAACAAGCTCAAGCCGCTCAACAAAACGACAAACCAGCATGAGCCTGCTACAAATGTGGTGACACAACTCACCTTTGTCCTCAATGTCCTCAACTCAACCAGGAACAACAACCTCCTCGTGGACACGCTTTCAACATTAACGCGAATCAGGCACGCAACGACAATGACGTCGTTAATGGTACGTTTCTTGTTAATAACCTTTATGCTTCGTTGTTATTTGATACTAGTGCAGACAAAAGCTTTGTGTCCGTTGAATTCGAACCTTTGTTAAATGTTGCACGCACTAAGCTACCTAAGTCGTTTTCTGTTGAAGTTGCCAATGGCAAATCCATTCTAGTCGATTTCGTTCTTCGTGATTGTCTTCTTACTCTTAACGATCATACCTTCTCTATCGACCTTATACCCTTGCAATCGGGTAGTTTTGACATCATCGTAGGCATGGATTGGCTTCATGAAAACCATGCTGAAATCGCTTTCTACGAGAAGTATGTTCGTTTGCCTCTTCCGCCTGGTGACACTTTACGCGTTTATGGAGACCGACCTTCAAAGGGACTAAGATTGATGTCCTGCACACAAGCGAACAAATATTTACGCAAACCGTACTTTACCTTGATGTTCCAGTGGTGCGTGACTTCCCTGGCGTCTTTCCTGAAGATCTGCCTGGTCCTCCTCCATCTCGATCTGTTGACTTCCGTATCGACCTCGTACCTTGTGCGACTCCTGTTGCTAAAGCTCCGTATCGTCTTGCTCCCTCCGAAATGCAAGAGTTATCTAGTCAACTACAAGAACTCCTTGAAAAGGGCTTCATTCGTCCAATTACCACACCTTGGGGTGCTCCTGTACTCTTCGTAAAAAAGAAGGATGGCTCGTTTCGCATGTGTATCGACTATCGTGAGCTTAACAAACTCACTGTCAAGAATCGTTACCCTCTTCCGCGCATCGATGATCTCTTTGACCAACTACAAGGCGCTACTTGCTTATACAAGATCGATCTTCGATCTAGTTATCACCAGCTTCGTGTTCTCGAAAAGGACATTCCCAAAACCACATTTCGCACTCGCTATGGACACTACGAGTTCGTGGATATTCCCTTTTGTGTTCATGGAACTCATGAATCATGTTTGTAAACCTTATTTGAATCGTTTTGTGATCGTCTTCATTGACGATATTCTTATTTATTCGAAATCTCGAGCTGATCACGAACGACATCTACGTCTTATACTCAAGCTCTTACGTGTTGAACGTCTATATGCGAAATTTTCCAAATGCGAGTTCTGGATCAAAGAAGTCCAATTCCTTGGACACGTTGTTAGCAAAAAAGGAATCCATGTTGATCCTTCCAAGATCGAAGAAGTGAAGAATTGGACCGCGCCTAGAAACCCTTCTGAAATCCGTTCCTTCTTAGGATTGACGGGTTATTAACGGCGATTCATCTCAAACTTTTCAAAGATCGCCGTTCCTCTCAATTCGTTAACTCAAAAAGAAAAACCTTTTGCTTGGGGTCCTGAACAAGAGGAGTCTTTTCAAACTCTTAAAGAGTTGTTTTGTA
Organism: Helianthus tuberosus; assembly: GCA_030545235.1. Lineage (NCBI taxonomy): Eukaryota > Viridiplantae > Streptophyta > Magnoliopsida > Asterales > Asteraceae > Helianthus > Helianthus tuberosus. Next base: position 135,730,338 of record CM060373.1, on the reverse strand, counting down.
ACGCTCCTATTCTCGCTCTTCCTGATGGGAATGATGACTTTGTGGTATATTGCGATGCCTTGAATCGTGGTCTTGGTTGTGTTCTCATGCAACGAGACAAAGTCATCACTTACGCCTCTCGTCAACTCAAAATACATGAGAAGAACTATACTACCCATGACCTCGAGCTTGGCACAGTTATTTTTGCGTTGAAGATTTGGCAACACTACATATATGGTATGAAGTGTGTGGTTTTCACTGACCATAAGAGCCTACAACATATCTTTAACCAAAAAGAGCTTAACATGCGACAGTGTCGATGGGTAGAATTACTTAACGACTACGACTGTGAGACACGCTATCACCCTAGTAAAGCGAATATCGTGGCCGATGCACTTAGTCATAAGTCTCATGTTAGTAGTATTCGTTGTTTTCACACCTCGAGCGATCTTCATACTTGCATTCGTGAAGCGCAATACTCGTTTGTCAATGAGGGAACCATGTTCGTCGAAATACGTGGTGCTACTGAAGACCTGCTTGTTACGAAATCCGATGGTCTTCAATACTGTCGTGCTCGCATTTGGGTGCGAAATCACGACAATCTTCGTGAACTCATCATGAACGAGGCAAACAAATCAAAGTACTTGATTCATCCTGGTGCTGACAAGATGTACCACGATCTACGTGCATTGATGCGTGTGTAGAGTGATATATTTTTATGTATATTTTATGCCCTTTTTAACACTTTAGTCAAGTTTTAAATTTATAAAACACGATATTCTACTAACACTAAACACACATATGGGCAAGTGCACCCATCGTGAGCGTAGTATAGCGTTGGTAAGATACCGAGGTCGTCCAAGGACACAAGAGCTTTTAGTACCGGTTTATCCTCAACGTCTAATCAAATCAAAAATTTAGAAAAGGTTTTAAACATGAAAATAAAAACTAAAAATGCTGAAAATAAAAGTAAAATAAAAACAGATAGACAAGATGAATCACTTGGATCCGACTCGCCTTTAGTGTAACCTTTGATGATTTCCGCACTTTTGCACTTTTTAAGAGATTATCTTAGTTATAGTAGTAGGCCCCTCTTTTGAAGGTGGCGTTACCCTCAATCCAGTAGTTTAAGTCAGCAAGGATACAATCCCAAAGGGTTGGGATATTGAAAGATAATTAGTTAAGTTATTAATGCGTAATGTGGTAGGCCCCTCTTTTGAAGGTGACGTTACCCTCAGCTAAGTGGTTTGACTCAGCAGGGATACAATCCCAAGTAGCCGAGTTAATATATTAATAGTAGTTTACATATGAGGGGATCAAGCCATTCGCACCCCCGCCATCCAATACCAGTGGGTATTGAAGGAGGTCCTAGTAAGCTTGACCCAGGTCCTTGCAGGATCTATACACTGAACAAGGCAAGAACCTTACCAAACCATTCCCTTAACCCCCGAGCAGGTAGCCAACATATCTTTATATAGACCGTAGAGATATGAATGGTGTAAATCTTTTATTTTATATAGACAGTAAAATAATGCCAAGACACCACGGACAAATGATAAGGAAGTTTCACCTTCAACATAAGAAACTAGTTATTAAAGTCATTAATACAAAACCAAATAAAAAGTGCGAAAAGATTAAAAATCAAAAGTATTACACTAAATGCTTGTCTTCACCAAGTGATGTAAGAGATTTAGGCAAACATGGCCTTTGATTGTCAAGAACTCTTACTATAAATCTTGGATCCCGAGACTACTACACACACTCTAAGATGGATGATGAATGATGGTGGTGGATGTGGGTGTTGTGATGGTGGTGGAGTGTGGGTGAAGTGGTAGAGAGGTGGTTTGCCAAGGGATGCCTTTGAAGTGAGCCAAGCACCCCTATTTATAGCCTGCACAGAAGCCCGGACACGGCCCCGTGTCCATTAGGGACGGCCCTGTGTCCATCCTTATTCTCTTTCTTCATTAATTTCAATTTGTCTGCATTAGCTCCACACGCCCCCGTATCCGCTGGGCACGGCCCCGTGTGCAGAAGCGTATTTGTACTATCAAGATTTGCTTGGATTCTGCGAATCTTAGCGTTGACCATGGCCAGTGTTGAGCTGGGCACGCCCCCTGTTGGGAATAAAAGCTTCTATAGCTTTGTCCTTTCTGCAGACACATGGCCACGCTGGGCACGGGGACGTGGTCAGCCTTCTATTTTCTTGTTTTTGCTTGGGAAGATGTTGTCGAGGGGTCGGGCATGCCACGTTTGTTCCTTTTCTTGTATTTATGTTATATTTTGATGCATATTTCTTCCTTTTGTTCATTTACGCTCATTTAGTCCTGAAAATACAAAAGGAAGACAAAAGCACACTTTTTCCAACATTAGTACTAAAAAAGGGTTAGTTTTATGCCTCAATTGATGTAATTTATATGTTTTATTTTACACACATCAAATACCCCCACACTTGAATCTTTGCTTGTCCTCAAGCAAAACTCTTTATAATGTGGCTTATACTCCCAAATGAAATGGGTAGAAGAGAAGTTTTTGGGCTTGTCTTGAGTGTCGGGAATCCGACATCTTTATTGGGCTTTATTTTTATGCTATTTACAATCCTATTCGTTATGATTTATTTAGAACGTTTCATAAGATACATTACTTATTTGGGCATAACATGCCTTTTTAAAATTACATTTATATACAAGTTCACATACCTCACGGGAGATCACTCAACACTCGGCCGAAGATGTATTTTTGTGAAACACTCGAGACCGGCATGGAACTTACTTCTACCATATGCTTGCCAAGCAATCAAACATCCTCCTTTTTAACTATAAACCTTTGTAAATATCAAGAGGACTTGGTAAAGGGTTAGGCTTGGGCTAAAGGTAGGTGGTTTTTGTTAGTGGTTAGTAAAAAGGGTTAAAAGCGTAAAAAGCGTCGGTTGTCGTGAACCCTTTTTTTGACGTTTATTCAAACTAAGCATATTCAAACAAGATTTTTGAGGTACTTGTTTGGTTATTTCAAAATCCTCTTTTTTTTTTTTTTTGGTCACAAGATAACAGAGCTTTTTACTAAAACAAAAGGGGTTTGAAAAGAAAAAGGTTTTGGTGGGTAAAGGGTGTTTGTTTTGTGGGTTTTGAAACGAAAAGGTTTAGGCTCAAAGGGGTTAACTAGGGGGATTTTGGGTAGGTGATAAAGAAAATGAAAAATAATGGTGTTGAAAGGAAAATGGGTTAGTCCTAATGCCTCCATCATTTACTTACTTGGGTTTAAGTTGGTAAGAACCGGGAATGTATCGTCGTGGCAAGTTCTAGAGTCGTAAGAACCAATCGGCTATTCACACAAGAAACGAAAAATGAGCATTTAGTTTAAAGATGTATGCTTGTATGCTCAATAAAGGCTCAAAACTCACTTGTTGTGGGAATGGGTTTATAATGCGATCAAGTATATATAATCAACTTTTAATTAGAATTGTCATGCCTTTTCATAATTTTCTTATTTGGTTCTTTTTATCACGACGATATCGGTTGTAAATTTGTAAAAATATAACCTTTTAGAACTTTTGTTCCCAAATCAAACCAAGACAATAAAAAATGAGATTAGCGGTTCCAATAGAGTTTTGTGTAAGGCTTGTTATTAGGACTTGCAAAATTCAAGGTTTTAGCATCCCCCCCCCCCCACACTTAAATTACACATTGTCCTCAATGTGTCCCAAAGATAAGTTTTTAGGTTGATTGAATGTGAAAAAGGGAGTTAAAAACAAGTTTTTATGTTACTGGGAAGCTGAACACGGGGTGTGGTGGGCTGAGCACGGCCCCGTGGTCAGACTGCCAATATCAAATTTAAATAGAAGGCTGGGCACGGGGGCGTGTTCAGTGAACACGGCCCCGTGTCCAGTTACCTGAACTGGGCGTTTTCTGCAGAACCTCGGGCACGGGGGCGTGTTGGGCTGAGCACGGCCCCGTGCTGAACTTGCTATAATGAAGAAAAATTATCGGGAGGCTCAGTTTTTGTGCATGGGGTGTGGGTTCAAGTTTCCCTTAGTAACCTCCACCTTTTCGAGTGTGTTTTATTCCTGAAAAGTAAAGCTAAACTAGAAAACGTAAAAGTTAATCTAAACTAAAACTACTGATAGTTCCGCGGAATGCCTCCGTGGTGCGCCACGTTTATAAGGGTCCTTGGCTAGACCCACCTTATCGGGTGGTTCTGGCTCATCTTCAATTAGGGGGTTGTCATTGTCGATTGGATATTTTATTGATCGTTCAATATCGACACATCTTTTGAAGGCCCCTAATTGAATGGGTAAGTTGTTTTTCTTCCGATTAATCAAAGCTTTGTGGGTTTTCACAAAAGGTTGTCCCAACACAAGTGGAGCGTCATCAAGGATGACAAAGTCGGTTGGAACCATCGTGTGATTTGTTTGGACTAACACATCTTCAACTATCCCCATTGATTTTATTATTTTCCGATTAGATAGAAAAATGGGTATTTGAAGAGGAGAAAAATCACCAATACTTAATTTTTCAAAAATGTAGTTTGGCATTATATTAACACAAAGGTCTTTATCAATTGTAATATTACTAATAAAGGAATTTTAAAAGAAACATGGAACCGGTGTAATGTTAATTTCAAATGGATCTTCTTTTATTAGCGTAGTTTGATCATTTGTTAACTTAATGCTTACCGTTTCGTCAATTTTAGTGTTAGTGTTTAACTCTTTTAAAAACTTAGCATGAGTGGGTGCTAAACAATGATTTTCGAAAGAAGGTGACAAGAGATTAATTTCTTTAAAATTAGACTCTTCTTGAATTTTAACGTTGTCGGACTCACCTTTTTCGTTGTTTAACTCATGTGTCGGCTTTTCACTTACTTGTTCTTCCATTTTTACCTTTTCAACTATCTCTTCTTTATTACAAGTCAATTCTTCCCTTGCGCGACATTCCTCTTCCCTTGCGCGGGCTTCTTTTATACAACGCTCAATAGTTTTAAGGTGTTCTATTATTTAAAGCTTGAATTCGGAAGTTCGATCCTTGGCTCCTCATAGTACTCATATGAGGTAGATGGTTCGCACCATTGTTCCTCATAGTAAGTATACGAAGGATAAGGGTCGTAACTTGGTTCTTCATAATACTCATGTGAGGTGGGTTGTTCACGCCATGGTTCCTCATAGTAATCATATGAAGGTGAAGGCTCATATCTTGGTTCCTCAAAGTATGATTATGAAGTCTCATACCTTGGTTCATCAAAATATGAGTATGAGGGAGAAGGTTCATACCATGGCTCTTCATAGGGTGTGTATGAAGTTGACGGCTCGTACCTGGGCTCCTCATAGTAGGTGTATAAAGGGGATTGTAACAACTCTGATATTTTTCCTAACTCACGGTCCTGATGAACATTTCCGCTGCAATGTTTTTAAAATAACCACCGGTACCACTTGACTGTTCGCGGCTTCCGTCCAGGGTGGGGTCGGGGGTCGTGACAGAAGTGGTATCAGAGCCACTTGTTTAAGAAATTAGGTGTTGTAATAAAATACCTAAGTTTAAACGAAGAGTTAGGAACTTGATATTTTCTGGTAGCACCCAGGATAGTATTTAGACTTGAACATAAGAAAGATGCCTTAATATGAGCTCCAAGATGAGCTAATTACTTATATAAGTATGATGTGATAGATATTGGTATGCCATAAGAATGATGATTAGAACATTGCAAGGTACGATAAATAAGCAATAACACTTAATTGCTGTTAATTCTTGCTTATTGATACTAATTGGTCTAGAATAAGATATGTTATGGGAATATAAATTTCCTTGATTCTAGATGAAAGCCTTAATAAAAGAGGCACTTTTTAAATTCTTGAAAATATACTATTTATGGGAAATATAATAATTACCTCTCCGGCGAGAACCGGGTAAGATGAGGTTACCTCTCCGGCGAGAACCGGGTAAGAAGGGGTATAATATGTCAAACAAGTGACAAAATTCCCTAAATAGTACCATGACCTGATGTCTGACTTGTTTTTGGAAAAATCAATCTGTTAAATACATTGACCTTATAAATGGTATGTATGATTATATATATATGTATATCTATAAGGAAATCCAAAAGCCATAACAATTGACAATTTAAAATAAATCACGAACATAAGTGTCAATAATAATTCTAGATTTCTTTATCAGGAATCTCTTGCATATATCTATAATTCCGATATCAAACATTATTTCGTTTGATCATCTGCCTCGTAACTCGTGCGACATTATAAACAGTGGAAACCCTTTAAGTTGGGACGCCATCAAAAGTATAAGAATTTCCAATGTGTTACCATAAACTATTAACGCAAGTAAGAAGCATCTAAAGTTGTGCTAGTGCACAAGAAAACACATGAAACTTAAATTATACGTCCACAAACGTCAAAGTATATCACACACGACTTTCAAGGCAAGACCTTTGGAAAATATAATTGGGCATGACGACATCAATGTGAATCCCGTCAGTGGAAGAACTACTAATCAAAAAGCAGCACTTGGCCACATGATCCTACAAACGACATGAAGCTTGCTGAGGTACGATAGAACAAGATTTCACAACAATCGGTGCATAGTCTAATCCAATTCTTGACACTGCAAAAGAAGTCACATACCTTTACAATCCCCCTATTTAATTTTATTCGGCATTCCCTGGTAATGTCACTTAACAACGGTTATCACACAAAATCCCAGATAAAATTCTTAAATTCCTTTTGTTAAAATTCAGACCTCTGCACATAGTAAATAGACTTTTGCATTTCTACTCTCCTAATGGTCATCATGAGGATTTCTTTCATAATCACGAATATTTATTTGGTTGTTTCATTTCTTGGTAAATCCACACGTTACACATGCACTGTTTGTTGCGCATGTGGTTAGTTTGAATTATGAAGACCATGGGAGGACTTCAATCCAATTTGTTTTTTTATCAAAACTCAAATATCGTTTCACTATACTTGATCTTTGCATTGTAAATCGTGTTTCTTGCAAAATGATGACTCTTTGATATCGAGTCAATGAATTTCTTGAAAAACTTGATTTTCTTTTGAATAGCATACATGGTTTTTGTTGTGACCATGTCAGAACTTTCTTATTGATACATGAACTCTTTGTGTTTAAACCAAGTTCTATTGTTTGAACTTGCTCGCATTACGTATTCAATTCAAGGTCCCAGGTCATCATATTCGAATTAATCCTAACAAGCCCTTCAATTACTTTGAACCATAACAGGCTTGTTTGGTCTTCAACTTCATCAAATCGTTTCTTTGATCACGATCACCTTGTGGTGACGTTTTCACAAAATTGAAGCTTGCGCTAATCTCGTTTGCACACATCATATACGGATTTAATTATTTATTTATTTATATTGAATCTCCTTTGTTGGTTTATCCTATAAAAGCAATCTTAACACAATCGTGTGCTAAGATAATGATACACAAATTCATGTCATATTTCAGTGTATCTCTTAATGGTTCTTACAACATCAATCGAGCCTTTCGTGATATTTATTGCTTTATCATCTTCAATCGAAAAACATTATTCAATTGTTTCAATTTCAATCGAAAATCCTACTAAATTTGTTTGAAACAAACATTCGGACTTACTTCATTTGATTTAAAACACGGTGAACTCGTCCAGTCACCGCTATTTATTATTTCGATCACTACGACACCTTGTGGCGTCGGTATAGACTTGTAGCTTGAGCTAATTTATATATACCTTTCGCTTGACTCATCCTTGAAAGTGGTCTTAATACAACTATGTGTTAAGACAATGATACACTAAACTCTGTTGTATATCAGTGTATCCTTATAATTCGATAAATGTCAACCCATTGATTTTTCTCTGACAAATCATTTTCTTACTTCTATTTCATTCGAGTTTGTTGATTCTGAGTCTTCCTCAGTTGACAATCAAAGTAAATTTTCTATTGACAGTGAATTCTATTGTTTCTAAAAATCATTCACAACTTGTAAACATTCACATCTATTATATATCTCTTTTGACTTGAACCTAATCACCTTAGAAACTATATTATTTCATCTCATTCATTTGACATCGACTTCTTGAACTAATTCAGTTAAACCATTGAGCCCCAATTATTGTAAAACACATATTCATCTTAAAACTGTTCTTATTGACTAAGACATGACATAACTCTAAAAGAGATATCATAGCCCAAATCTCGAGGACGAGATTTTTATAAGGTGGGGAGGATGTAACAACTCTCATTAAAACTACTATTCCTCATGTTATTTTATCCAATAGGAAACCCTAATTGAACCCCCAAGTAATATTGCATGACCCCTAAAATTTTCAGAACAATCAGAACTAGGATCAGGGCCCCCTAAAACTCAGGGGGGTATTCCCTAATTGGTATTATCCTCACTGTTTGTTGTCTAAATTGAATTTCGTCGAACGGTCGACTCACACAGGCTACTAACAGACGTGGCTACCCTATCCTAGAAGTGACCCGTCGCCCCACGCGAGAGCCTCTCGTGACACGCGACAGCGCCGTTTTTCCAGTATAAATAGAGGAGTTTGGCACTTGAATTTTGGCGTTGGTTCGACGTAAAAATTCGTTTTGTACGTTGAGATATCATCATTTTACTCCAAAAACACACACAATCACGAAATTCTGCCGCGATAACAGGGTAATAACTCAATCACTGCTACGATTTAATGTCCGATTGATAGAAACCAATCCGATGGATGTTTAAGTGCTGCCCAAACTCGGGTTATGCTTTGTCATTCATCGTGAATTCGATGGATGTTTAAGTATCGCACTTTGTCATTCATTGTGAAGGTTTTGATCTCATGAGTTATCGTAAAAGTTGGATTAAAGTTACTAACCTAGTTTTCGTGTGCATTGTTATTTAAATTAGGTTAACAGGCTTATCAGTAGGCTAAACTCTGCCCGTTTAAATCTGCAATGTGAGTCATTCTCTTTTTATCAAAAATTGTTTTCTTAAAACTCTACTTGTTTTCAAAGTTATAATTACAGGGATTAAGTCTTTGTAATCTTTAATTACTGCCTGTATGTGGGGTTTTGTATACAATACTTAATAACCGTCACCGTTGGACAACGGGTTAGCCAATGGGTGATATGACCATAGTCACATAAACGAGTCGAGTGACAAATACCGTTGGGTAATTGGTTGATATATAAACAATGTAATCGCCCTTAATACTGTATATTATAACAATGTGTCTTTTTGTACAAAAATGAATGAACTCACCAGTATTTCCTGCTGACCAAATCTTTTTAAAACGTGTTTCAGGTAATGACAGTAGATTGGAATAAGAGTGATGATACGGCACCGAAAGACTTAAAGAAGTGGCTTATTTTATCAATTAAATTAAATTAAGAAAACCTGGTTTCATATATTCGGGTTTATCCCTTATTAAAGCTACCTTTGTAAAACTTGGGTTTTATCCCATCTATTTAATAAATAAAAATCCGGTGTTTTCTACAACTCTGATATTTTTCCTAACTCACGGTCCTGATGAACATTTCCGCTGCAATGTTTTTAAAATAACCACCGGTACCACTTGACTGTTCGCGGCTTCCGTCCAGGGTGGGGTCGGGGGTCGTGACAGGGATGGCTCAAATAGGTCACAATATTGTACCGAATGAGGATTACCACAAATGGTGCAATAGTCTTCCCTATAATCCTCCTCCTCATAGTGGTAGTTGTAATCTCCTGAGTATTGATCCATAAGAATCACTCAGCAGACCACAACAGAGTCTCGGGACCAGAAAACCAAAAATAAAAACGGAAACAGAGGTTGGACACGGCCCCGTGTTCAGGTTCTGTATCTGGGCATTTTAATAAAAGTGACTGGTTTTGTGCAGCACGGGGGCGTGTTCAGTGAGCACGGCCCCGTGTTCAGACTCTGTATCTGGGAGTTTTAAAAAAATATGAAGCACGGCCCTGTGTTCAGTGAACACGGCCTCGTGTTCAGTCTACTGTAAATGCAAAAACTAACTAAAATGCATAAAATGTGCGCGCGATTTAAAAAGTTTTTGAAAAACTGATTAGGCCGTTGATTTTAAGCTTTCTTAAAATCCTTGTGTCCCCGGCAACGGCACCAAAAACTTGATGCGTGTGTAGCGTGATATATTTTTATGTATATTTTAAGCCCTTTTTTAACACTTTAGTCAAGTTTTAAATTTATAAAACACGATATTCTACTAACACTAAACACACATATGGGTAAGTGCACCCATCGTGAGTGTAGTATAGCGTTGGTAAGATACCGAGGTCGTCCAAGGACACAAGAGCTTTTAGTACCGGTTTATCCTCAACGTCTAATCAAATCAAAAATTTAGAAAAGGTTTTAAACATGAAAATAAAAACTAAAAATGCTGAAAATAAAAGTAAAATAAAAACAGATGGACAAGATGAATCACTTGGATCCGAATCGCCTTTAGTGTAAACTTTGATGATTTCCGCACTTTTGCACTTTTTAAGAGATTATCTTAGTTATAGTAGTAGGCCCCTCTTTTGAAGGTGGCGTTACCCTCAATCCAGTAGTTTGAGTCAGCAAGGATACAATCCCAAAGGGTCGGGATATTGAAAGATAATTAGTTAAGTTATTAATGCGTAATGTGGTAGGCCCCTCTTTTGAAGGTGACGTTACCCTCAGCTAAGTGGTTTGAGTCAGCAGGGATACAATCCCAAGTAGCCGAGTTAATATATTAATAGTAGTTTACATATGAGGGGATCAAGCCATTCGCACCCCCGCCATCCAATACCAGTGGGTATTGAAGGAGGTCCTAGTAAGCTTGACCCAGGTCCTTGCAGGATCTATACACTGAACAAGGCAAGAACCTTAGCAAACCATTCCCTTAACCCCCGAGCAGGTAGCCAACATATCTCTATATAGACCGTAGAGATATGAATGGTGTAAATCTTTTATTTTATATAGACAGTAAAATAATGCCAAGACACCACGGACAAATGATAAGGAAGTTTCACCTTCAACATAAGAAACTAGTTATTAAAGTCATTAATACAAAACCAAATAAAAAGTGTGAAAAGGTTAAAAATCAAAAGTATTACACTAAATGCTTGTCCTTCACCAAGTGATGTAAAACACTTAGGAAAACATGGCCTTTGATTGTCAAGAACTCTTACTATCAATCTTGGATCCCGAGACTACTACACATACTCTAAGATGGATGATGGTGGTGGATATGGGTGTTGTGATGCTGGTGGAGTATGGGTGAAGTGGTAGAGAGGTGGTTTCCCAAGGGATGCCTTTGAAGTGAGCCAAGCACCCCTATTTATAGCCTGCACAGAAGCCCGGACACGGCCCCGTGTCCATCCTTATTCTCTTTCTTCATTAATTGCAATTTGTCTGCATTAGCTCCACACGCCCCCGTGTCCGCTGGGCACGGCCCCGTGTGTAGAAGCGTATCTGTACTATCAAGATTTGCTTGGATTCTGCGAATCTTAGCGTTGACCACGGCCCGTGTTGAGCTTGGCACGCCCCCGTGTCAGGAATTGAAGCTTCTATAGCTTTGTCCTTTCTGCAGACACCTGGCCACGCCCCCCGTGTCCGCTGGGCACGGGGCCGTGGTCAGCCTTCTGTTTTCTTGTTTTTGCTTGGGAAGATGCTGTCGAGGGGTCGGGCATGCCACGTTTGTTCCTTTTCATGTATTTATGTTAGATTTTGTTGCATGTTTGTTCCTTTTGTTCATTTACACTCATTTAGTCCTAAAAATACAAAAGGAAGACAAAAGCACACTTTTTCCAACATTAGTACTAAAAGGGTTAGTTTTATGCCTCAATTGATGTAATTTATATGTTGTATTTTACACACATCATGCATCCTATTGGTGGACTGGCATGAAGAGGGACATAGCCACATACGTTTCTAAGTGTCTCACCTGTTTGAAAGTTAAAGCCGAGCACCAACGACCTTCTGGTCTACTTGAACAACCTGAAATCCCCGTTTGGAAATGGGATAGCATTGCTATAGATTTGATAACCAGACTCCCTCGTACACTGTCTGGTCACGATAGTATTTGGATGATTATCGATCGTTTGACCAAGTCCGCTCATTTCCTTCCCATTCGTGAAGATTTCAAGGTTGAACGACTTGCTCGACTCTACACTGACGAAATCATATGCCGTCATGGCATTCCCCTCGATATCATCTCTGACCGTGATGGTCGTTTCACTTCGCGTCTCTGGCAAACTTTCCAGTCCGCTATAGGTTCTCATTTAAATCTCAGTACAGCCTTTCATCCTCAAACGGATGGACAGACTGAACGTACTATCCAAACCCTAGTGAGCATGCTCTGTTCTTGTGTCATCGACTTTGGTGGTAGTTGGGATGTGCATTTACCATTAATCGAATTCTCGTACAACAATAGCTACCATGCCAGTATTCAAATGGCTCCTTTTGAAGTATTGTATGGTCGCAAATGTTGATCTCCTTTAAGCTGGCACGAGATTGGTGACAAACAATTTACTGTTCCTGAGATCATACAAGAAACAACGGATAAGATCCTTTAAATCCATGATAATCTACTCAGGCTCGAAGTCGACAAAAGAGCTATGCTGACAAGAGACGCAAACCATTGGAGTTTAACGTTGGTGACCATGTTCTACTCAAGGTATCTCCTTGGAAAAGAGTAGTTCATTTTGGTAAAAAAAGGGAAAGCTTGCCCCTCGCTATGTTGGTCCTTTCAAGATACTCGAGAGGATTGGCAAGGTGGCGTATCGACTCGATTTACCTCAAGAACTCAACAACGTGCATCCAACGTTTCTAGTCTCGAATCTCAAGAAGTGTCTCACCGAAGAAGGACTTCAAGTTCCTCTCGAAGATCTCCAAATCAACGACACCTTACATTTTGTGGAGAAACCCGTCGAAATCATGGACCGAGGTGTCAAGAAATTGAGGCGCAGTCAAATTCCTATCGTTAAGGTTCGATGGGAAGGAAAACGTGGCGCTGAATTTACTTGGGAACTCGAGAGTGATATGAAGACCAAGTATCCGCATCTTTTCGTTACTTCTTCCTAAATTTCGGGACAAAATTTCCTAAAGGAGGGGAGACTGTAATGCTCCGCATTTTCGCACTTTCTTATTTTAGCATGTCGTGTTGTACTTTCCATATTTAGACACTTGTACTCCCTTTGTAATCTACTTTCGTTTCATTGGAACTTCAAGACTATTGATCATAATGAAAACGAAGCTATTTTTTATCATGTTTGTATATTCATAGTTAGTCTTACGTGCAACTGTTAATCAATTCTCGTTTGAACGAAATATTATTCATGGATTCTTAATTCTTTATTTATCGACACTTGTTACTCGTTAAACTAGTTAAAACTCTTAAAATAATAAGATTCGGAAGCTTCGTGAAATGAATAAACGTTTAAAGAATTTTTATCCTAACTCAAATTCGTTTATAAATATGGTTATTTATCTATCCTATTTTATTTAATTAATAAAATTAATTAGTTTTTACTATTTAAAATTTTATTTTTATAATAAACTAAATTGTCTCGTTAAATTTTAAAGTTAGTAAACTAACTTAGTTGAAATTATACAACTAGTTCCCTTTTTAAAAATAGCATAATATAAGTCCAAGGACCATTGTGTAATATCTGAAAGTATAATAAAACAAAAAAAAGGAATTAAACCCTCAAAAACCGCTGACCACGGGACTCGAACCCGGGTCACCGGCTTAACCAAACACACGCATAACCAACTGAGCTGGGTCTTGACATTGAACAAATTGCGGCCCACTTTTTATTTAAAAGCTGGTTACAATTAAATAAAAATAATAATAAAACAAAATTGCAGACAGCGGGGATCGAACCCGGGTCGACAGCTTCTCCACATGCGTGCCAAACTAGCTGAGCCGGGTCTTCACATCGAAAGGAACCCGGCTCCAATTTCATTTAACAACTCGCTCAGATAGCCTGATCAGCGCGACCAAACTATTTGGGATACGCTATTTTAACGCATTGGAATCTTGGGTTTGAACATATAAGTACACCGTTTCGGCATGCTAGTAAACTTGCTAATTATGATTCATGTTGGATATGAGCACTTAAACTATTTTATGCTATATTATGCTATGTAACAAAAACTTGTAAATTCGTCTTTGCTTTTGCATTGAACTCTATTTTAATACATGTTGCAGGTTGAATTGTTGAGATGATGATACAGGATGAAACAAGATTTAGGTGGACTTAGATACACACCTAGATTAATTTATCTATTTTGATGTTATGTTTGTTTTGAGACAATATTGTTTCTTGTATTTGAATCTTGTATGACAATCTAGTTATAATATGAAATTTGAATTAAATCAATTATTGTCACATAGTGTTATGAAGTCTCTTGCAATCTCGTTTTCATCTCATCCCGATGTTTCCGTCATCGGTTGTCGGGTGACACAAAAGTGTTTAGAAGCTCCATGTGTTCTTTGGCAACTTCTACACTAACTTTGCTGAGATTAGAGGTATCAAGACGGACTGTATTTGGGTTAGATGTCGGTCCACCATAAGGATTAGATGAACCTCCATAGAAAGCTTGTTGAGTTGCTTGATTTGGGTCTAGGAATGGTTGGCGAACAAAGGCGGGTTGTTGTGGTAGGAAAGGGTTTGCATTGGAAGGGGTTGGGAAAACGGGTTCAGAAGTTGCGGGTTGTGGTGGTAGGAAAGGGTTTGCGTTGAATACAAAAACAGTTTGTAACTTGGCGTGTTGATCCGGTTGTGAAGTTCCACTTATACCACCACCAATACCAAATTACATTTCCAGATTTTGCGGAACTGAATTCTTTTGGCCTTTCTAATTTCTTCATCTTTATTCTCTAACGTTTGAACAAATTTATAGATACTAATCGTGTTCAAAACGTCATTTTTTAGGATCTACAAGAAACACAACGAAACAGACACGAAGTATGTTTCGTGGAACAATATTTATAACACGAAACATATGTATTTCGTGTATCCTATTTCGTGTCCAATATATTTCGTGTATATACATTTCCTACATAAGCCATGTTTGTTCCGTGTAGTATATGCATACAATCCATGCATATTTCATGTGGAACATTTGAGATTCAACAAGACTGTTTCATGCATGTGCACATGTAATTCTCACAAAGTGTTTCGTGTGTGCATATGTATTTCATGCATGCATTGATGTCTTGAATAACGATGACATCATCATTATGATGTCATGGTTATGATGTCATTCTAGTACGTGTCGTATTGTCGTCACTTCCATCTTGTACGCCGAGTCGAACCGACGGAGGAACGCGGTCGACTTCGGTCGTGTCTTGAACGGTCTCGAACGTCACTAGCGGCATCCACACTAAGTGCATCAACACGTTTTAAAAACATTTGATCAGCGAAAAATACTGGTGAGTTCATTCAATCCGTATAAAACACACAGTATTGTAATTACAACATTAAGAGTTTTTATATTTGTTTATATCTTTCAATTACCCACAGTACTTGTCACTCGCCCATTTCTGTGACTGTGGTCATATTACTGTTGGCTAACTCTTTGTCCAATAGTAAAGCTTATCAAGTAATGTAAACAAAACCTCACATAACGGCTGTAATTTCATATTACAAAGACTTAATCACTGTAAATACAACTAGAAGACATTTAGGGTTTTGAAATGCATTTTGATAAAAGAGAATGACTCACTTTATAGATTTAGGGTTTTTAGTGATAGCCTTCTGGTCTAAGTCTTGGGTTCCTAATTAAGCACACAATGAAACACGTATTAGTGTATTAACATAATTCAACTTTAACGATAATCACGAGATCAAAACCACAATGTAGATGACAAAGTATATCCTTATTCAGGCAGTACTTAAACATCCGTTGGTTTGGTTTCAGATGGATCGGACATGGTATCGTACTGGTGATCTGAGTTAGCACGCTGATTATAAAGCAGAGTTTTAGAGCTTCGGGTATTATAGCAGTACTACGAGAGAAAGAAAAGAGATTGAGCAAGTCTGGAATGCTCAATTTATAGCTGAATTTTGACCACATCACGTCGCGCGACCGAGTCTTCCTTTCATTGTCGCGTAGCACGAAGGTGTTAACCTAGGGCATATATAGCATGAGTCACCACGTACCACGTGGTGCTACGTGTCTTCTGGCGGTCAAAGGGGTGTCGCGTCACGCGACCGCTTCTCATAACATCGTCGCGTAAGGCGACGTGACCCAAACCCAATTTCGTCGTTTTTCATGTTGGTTTCCATCGTACGCGTTTGGGGTCTTGATTATGATTTGTTATGTGCCTTTTTCGGGAGTTATAATATCCTTATGGCCGGGTGACCACTACTGTCCCCCATTATACCCTTACTGGTGAGTCTAGTACGTAGACCAACACCAAGAGATCTTGCACCCCTCCTTCGCAACAACTCAACGCATCACTTGATAATCGAACTAGCCCGGGTTCATGGACAAGCCAGATGCACGTCATCGCATGATATGTATCGTCCTATCTTGTATTCAATTTTATTATATTTAAAAAAATATGATTTACGATTTTTATGTTTTTTATTTTAATTTCCGAGTAAACTGCCATTTTGGTCCCTGTGGTTTGGGCATTTTTGCCATTTTAGTCCAAATCTCAAACTTTTTAAATCTGGGTCCCTGTGGTTTGCATTTTGTTGCCATTTTAGTCCAAAACTCAAAATCTCTCATTTTTTTACTGTTTTAAGGCCCTTTTTTTTTGTCTTTATATGTAGGGGTAGTTTGGTTATTTAATTTTCATTAAAGCAATTTATTTATTAAAAAACCCACCTAATATAAATACCACCACCATCAAAATCTCTGCATTTCCTCTCTCTCTCTAAACACCATTTCATCAATCTCTCCATTAATTCACACACAAATTCACGCAACACATCTGTAATCCACTCCATTATCTCATCAATTTCAATTTCATCATCTCAAATCCACGGTAGAAATCGACGGAGATGAGTGGCAGCACCAGGTGGCAAACCATCATCTTCTTCAAAATTCAGACCCAAACCCTCCCAAACCACAAACCTTCATGTCTCCTGCCATTAACACTTGAAATTTAAAAAAAAAAATCAAAAGCAACGAGAGTGGTAGGAGGAGTTTACCGGAACCCTGTTGGAAAGAAAGAACGCCGGTGATTACGGCTGCCACCACCGCCCCCATCTGCCACCACTGCCCCCATCTCTCTACACCACCAGCAGCAAACACCAGCCACCACCGCCCCCATCTACCACCACCGCCCCCAGAAACCATCATCATCAACCATCAAACACCACCCCACTCCACTGACCACCATCTTCGCAATACACCAACCACCACCGAGAGACAAAAAAGTTCGTTGATCTCGTTAACCTGCAACTTTCATACCATCTATTTTCATCTTCTCCGACGAGTCCTCCGGCCACCATCACCTTCACCGTCGCTCCATCATAACCACCACTCCGACCACCGCATTCTCCGGCAACTGTTGCGTCCATCATCAGTCTTTTTCGTCATCATCGTCTCTGAACTTCACCGGTAACCTCCAACATCTCCGGCGACCACCACCTCCATCTTCCTGTATCGGACCTCCATCTTCCTGATTGTCTGATTTTTTTCACTTGTATCGTCGTCTGATTGTTGTTGGCTGAAGTTAATTTTAGGGTTTTGATGTAATTGGGATAGGGGGTATTTATATTATGTGGGTTTTTTAATAAATAAATTGTTTTAATGAAAATTAAATGACCAAACTACCCCTGCAGATAAAGACAAAAAAGGGCCTTAAAACAGTAAAAAAATGAGAGATTTTGAGTTTTGGACTAAAATTGCAACAAAATGCAAACCACAGGGACCCAAATTTAAAAAGTTTGAGATTTGGACTAAAATGGCAAAACTGCCCAAACCACAGGGACCAAAATGACAGTTTACTCTTAATTTCCAGAATTTACAATGAATTAACTAAGGGGACCGAAAGTATAAATAGTTTATCAAAGCTTACAATTTTCATTTTTCAAAAGGCGGGTAGTTAGTATTTCAAACCACAATCAAAACCCATGTTTAGTTTTTAACATTTAAATCCCACAAAACTAGCCGCCACCCGCCACTGCATCAACCCAAAACATTTCACCAAATTTTAAACCCTGGACCCGCATCCGACGTGTCAACCTCCCATTCGTCCCTTCAAAAATTTCATTTCGACAATTTTCACTCTCACCCCTCCACCCCAAAACCTTAAAAATTTCAAAACACAATAAAAATGGCGGCATCTCCTTCCTTAAAAATATAAAACCAAACCACTCACACTCTCACCACACATCTCCACCAACACCCACATTAATCCAACAATCACCCATTTGTCTCCTGTGTTCGTTGCTGTATTCATCAATGGCGGACCAGGAGAACAATTGCGGCGTGAGAGTCACGCGCCTGGCGAAGAAGAGAGCTATGGAGGCAATGGGGGCTCACTTGCAACCAAAGAATAAGAAGAGAGTGGTGTTGGGTGAGTTATCGAACAATGCGGTATCGTCGAATGCGGATACGGGATCTGATGGTGGTCAGATCGTGAAATGTGGGGCCAAGAAGGTGAAGAAAGTGGTTACAATGGAGGTGAAAGAGAAAGAATGTGAAGTGGTTGCTGAGAAGATTGATGATGGATTGGTTGATAGTGACCCTCAGATGTGTGAAGCTTATGTTTCGGATATTTATGAGTATCTTCATAATATGGAGGTTTGTTTCTGATTCTGTTATTTGATTTTTAGGGTTAGTGTTAAGCTTGGGAGGGGGGGGGGGGGGGGGGTGGATGGGTTCGGGTGACGGGTCAGAATGGGTTTGGAGCAAAATGAGTTTCGGGTCAAAACGGGTTCGGGTCAATATGGGTTTGGAGCAATATGAGTTTTGGGTCAAAACGGACTGATTTAATTGATTTGGTTTGAGTTGATTAGGGTTTTGATAAAATGAGTCTGGATCAAAATGGGTTCTTTTAATTAAAGTATCAATTTAGTTTAGGTTAAATCCTGTATTGACCCGTTCCAAATTAATACTTTTGAATCGGGTCAATACGGGTTTTTGGCAAAATGAGTTTGGGTTAAAATGGCTGTTTTAGAAAGGTATCAATTTGGTTCGGGTCAAAACGGGCCTTTTTTAAAAAAAGTACTAGTTTTGTTTAGGTCAAAACGGATCTTGAGAAAAATTGCATTGGGTCAAAACGGGTTTTTAGCAAAACGAGTTCGCACAAAACGGGCTGTTCTAGAAATTAGTATTAATTTGGTTTGGGTCAATGGGTTCTGACCAAGGTAGGGTCAGGTTGAAATGAGTCATGTTAGATAAAAAGCACCTAACTTTTGGTATAATGAACTGTAAATCTTGATCTGGGGCCAAAGTATTTTACTATTTTGCATTCAATTAATAGATTTGTGTTTTTATTTTTGAATCCAGATGGAGGTAAAGAGGAGACCAAAGGCGGATTACATCGAAAAAGTGCAAAAAGATGTGACAGTTAACATGAGGGGCGTATTGGTTGATTGGTTAGTTGAAGTTGCAGAAGAATACAAGCTTCTTCCGGACACTTTATACCTCACAATCTCATACATCGACAGATTTTTATCAGCAAATGTTCTCAACCGACAAAGACTTCAACTTCTTGGCGTTTCTTCGATGCTGATTGCGTCGTAAGTATCACAATTCCGTTGCTTAACAGATTCTGTTTGGTTTCATATTCGACGCTCATCTAATCTTGTTTTATGATCACTAGAAAATACGAAGAAATCAGCCCTCCACACACTGAAGATTTCTGTTACATAACTGATAATACGTACACGAAGCAAGAAGTGGTTAAGATGGAAGCCGATGTGCTAAAAACGCTCAAGTTTGAAATGGGAAATCCCACAGTCAGAACTTTTCTTAGACGGTGTACTCGAATTGTTCAAGAAGATTATGATGTAAGCTCTACTGCCTTTATGTTTAATGATTGTTTTGTGCGTTGTTGATCATTATGTAATGGTTTATTTATGGGTATGTTTTGAAATTTGCAGACACCCAATTTGCAGTTGGAGTTCTTGAGTTATTATTTATCCGAATTAAGCTTGTTGGACTACAGTTGCATCAAGTTTTTGCCTTCTATGATAGCTGCATCTGTTACATTTCTTTCGAGATTCATTCTTGATCCAAATTCACATCCCTGGGTAAGAATCATTAACATTTTTTTTTTTATAATTTTAAGGTTTTTAAATTATTATTATTTTATAAAAAAGGGAAACACTGATTCTTATGTAATTATATTATTTGTTGTACAGAACTTGGCGCTGCAACAACAATCCGGATACAAGCCATCGGATTTGAAAGAATGTGTTCAAATTTTACATGATTTGCAGTCAAGTAGAAGAGCTGCAAATTTAGTGGCAATTAGAGAAAAATATAACCAACATAAGGTTTGTTCGGTATTACTATTTACTGCTCCTAATTTACATGATTTTTGAATCTTGATACCATTGGTTTAAAATGTGATTTTAACTGTTGAATATTTTTCATTGCAGTTCAAATGTGTGTCGGGGTTGTCTTCTCCTTCTGTGATTCGATCTTCCTACTTTGATGACATCAAGGAGCAATAAATTTTGAAAAAATGATGACGGGTGTACGCGTACTTATGAAGATTTGTATTCGAATATTGAAGGATTTGAAGGAAAGTGAATCATTGACTATGGTTGTGACTATGATTGTAGTTTTGCTTTTACAGATACAATTTTGGATGAGGAATAGACATTATTTATTACTTGTTTAAATCAAAGGAATACATGTTACTTTTGCTATCAGAAAGTTTGGTTTCTGGTTATGGCAATAATGTAATAAAACCAACTTATAGATTGATCAACATTTTGATTTTTGGTTCTTTATATTTTATAAATTTTCATAAACTATTGAAACTGATAGAGCCCTCAACACCAAAGCAAATCTTTCGGTTTAGCGTCTTAAGGGACATGGTGTGGTTGTGTGGTGGTAAGGTGCCTCTCTCTCTCTGTTCTAGAAGTGAGACGTTCGTATCCTGTAAGGTGCAAGCGTATGAGTAATTAGGAGTAGGTTAGCTTGCCTTTCAAAAAAAAGTTGGTTTGGTTAGTTTGAGGTTTATATGGTTTGGTTTATAAGTTGAAATTTTGGTTTGGAACTTGAACTGTTAGTGGTTTATTTTTTATTCAAGTTTAAAATGCATAGTCACTTATAATTATACATTGTCTTCATCATTATAAAAATGTGATAGAAAATAATGATTTTTTATAAGAAACTTGGTTGAAACCATCAAAACGAGTTGTAGTTAATGGTTCGGTTTTAATTTTAGTATTCAAAACTGTAGTTAATGGTTCGGTTTAGAGTTTTAGGGCATGTTTGGCTAAGCTTATTTAAGTGAAAAATGAGTTTTGTGAAAAGAACTTATTGACTTATAACTTTTTGAAAAGAAATTTTTAAAAAAAGTGTTTGAATTAGCTTATGGGGTGAGAAAAGTCAATAAGTTGTTTTTTAAAAAGTGTTTGGCTTAGCTTATTGATGTAAAATGACTAAAAGGGACAAACAAATAATATAAGGAGTGTTAAATTAGGGGTAATCTGGTAATTTGGTGTTTGAAAAGTTATAAGCTGATCAAAAAGTCACAACATGTTAACTTCTCAAAAACTATTTTTTCTTCTTTTCAAAAAGTCATTTTGAAAATGACTTTTAGGTTTGCCAAACACTAAAACTCTTTTTTTTTGCCCATGGCTTTATAGCCTAGTGGCATCTTGGGGGTGGGATAAGACTTTGGGACCAATAGGTCCTGGGTTCAATTCCCACAAGGGGGGTTTTCCCATATTTATTGGGTTTCCTCCTGAATTGGTGTATAGGCATGATGCCTAGTGGAGATGGATATGATCGGGTGGTTCCGCTGATGGCACAATAATACTAAAACTCCTTTTTAGATTTTTAATTAAGTCAATAAGTTGGTTGGAAAAGCTTAGCCAAACATGCCCTTAGTCAACTATGAATTTCATACTTTTTTTTTTTTTTTTTTTTTTTTTTGAAAATGGAAAGCCTTCAAAGCTAACTTATCATTAAGGTGTTCACTGTTTGATTAGTAATAAACAAATTTGGTTTTAAAAATAAACCATAAAGTGAAAACATATTTATGTTAATAAAAGCTTTGTAAGTCGTAAACAAAAATAAAATGTCATAGAATCTCAACGAACTCAACCAAGAAAACCTACTATCTATACAATCGATCATAACAGAATAGTTGTGTTGCTACAAGACTTAACAACTAAGGGCGTTTGGTTCGCGAAATGATTTGAATTTGAATTGGAACTTGTATATGAATTAAAATTCAAAGAAATTGAATTTGGAATTTAAACATTCCAATTGGAATTAAAATTGTTGCAAATGGAATCTCAATTCTATTTTTGTTGTGTTTGGTTGTCAAATGAATTGAAATCCATCACCTTGGCACCCACAACCGCTAGTTCAGGTCGAAACGGTACGGGTCGAAATGGTTCGGGTCGAAGCGGTTCGATTCGAAACGGTACTGGTTGAAAGGGTTCGCGTCGAAACGGTTCGATTCGAAACGGTACGGGCCGAACGGTTCGATTTGAAAATGTACGGATTGAAACGGTACGGGTCGAAACGGTTCGCGTCGAAACGGTACGGGTAAAAACGGTACGGGCCGAAACGATTCGATTCGAAACGGTACGGGTCGAAACGGTTCGCGTCGAAACAGTATGCGAAAGGCTTCGTGTCGAAACGATACGGGTCGAAATGGTTCGCGTCAAATCGGTTCGCGTCGAAACGGTTCGATTCGAAACGGTCGACTCGAAACGTTACGGGTCGAAACCGTTCGCGTCGAAACGGTATGACTCGAAACTGTTCGCGTCAAAACGGTACGGGTCGAAACGGTTCGGATCGAAACAAGTATGGGTCGAAATAGTTCGGATCGAAACGGTACGGGTCGAAACGGTGCGGGTCAAAACGGTCAAAGATTCCAATGAATTTACTTTAATTCCTTTAATTCCTTTACATATAGGAATGATTTTGAATTCCTTTAGTTAAAGGAATTAATGTCTTATTCCAATTCCGTTGTCAACCAAACACATGAAGATTGGAATTGGATTTTTTTCTCTATCAAATTCTTTTTTTTTTTGAACGGCCAACAAACTCAATCCCGAGCACTCTCGGGGCACCCACTGGACAAACGGAGTACTCCGAGAGTAACCCGAGTCCACCACCAATTTCGGGGAAAACCCGGTGACCTACCCGCCCGTAGGCACGACGGTGAAGTTACCGGTAAAACCCGTTTGGCTCAAGGATCCAACCCAGGTTTCCCTGGGTCTCCTATCATTTCCCACCAGTGCCTCACTCTGCACCAAGTGGGAGTCGAACCTGCATCTCTCAAGAGAAATGCGAGCCCTCCACCACTTGATCTAGAGATCATTGGCCTCTATCAAATCTATGAACTAAACATCTTAAGAGATGGAATTCAAATTCCAATTCCTTTAAATTCCATTGAATTCCTGCGAACCAAACGCCCCCTTAGATTTTGAAGCAGTGCAAGATTGGAGTTGATGCCTTCTTCGTTTCTTGGGCCTCTGTTAAGTCCTTGTCTGTCGTAAGTCTTCGTTCCTTCCATTTCTTTTACTCGTACCTTCGCATTACATTTTGGAATGAAGGAGACCAATGCTACGAGATCCAAATCACCATGAAGTTCGAGTAAAGACCCCAGGCCATGACTAGCTTTCATCCCTTCCACTCGCGACTGTACTTGTGTTGTGGTTTCTCGTTTTCGAGTTGAGTTGGGTGTAACCTGTCAAGTTGCACCAAACATATATCCAAAACCTTTCTTCATATTATACATACTCTTAAAAGGCAAAGTCGGTGGAAACCCCACCGACTTTGCTTCCCTCTCCACCCATATTTTCACGATGTTGCAATTTTAGACCATTGACTTTGGTACCTTCAAAGTTTCATAAAATGGCAAATTTACTCCCTAATTACTACTCCATTTTACAAATAGTTTGCTTTTAACACCCTAACTTTGTGATAGTTTCCTTTTCAGCTCCAACTTTGTTATAGTTTCCTTCTTACCTCAAAACTTTATCAAATTTTATCTTTACCATTTCTTAGCCCTTATGTTTAGGAAATACAATTTTTAACCACTTAACTTTTTATGAACTTTGTAACTGCCACTTTCACCCCCTCGAGAGTTTTTGGCTTGACGATATAAAGTCGAGTTAGTCGGGTCGCGTATAATACATTATGATTGTACGATATAAATTCGATTTACGTTAAGTTTTGATCCATCGCAATGCAACTATATGATACATTGAGTTCAATCGAATACGTTAGAACGTGCGTTTTCATATGGTTAACATATCACATAACGCTTGGACTAATCCGTTCGATATTTGTGAAGTACCCACGCCGCAACGCGCACAGGTCTTATTACTAGTTTCATATAAAAAATATGGATGGCATGTGGTCTTTGGTTTCAACTTAAAATGTGAAGTCGTTGCTAAAGTTACTAATACCTTTCATGTCAAAAGTGACTTTCAGTTTTCCATAATGATGCATATGGCTTTATAGTCTAGTGGCATTCTAGAGGTAGGATAAGATTTTGGGACCAATAGGTACTGAGTTTGATTCTCACAAGGGGGTTTTCCCATATTTATTAGGTTTCCTCCTGAATTTGTGTATTGACATTATTGCCTAGTAGAGATGGATATGATTGGGTGATTCCACTGGTGGCACGATGATACTCTAGGGGTTCGTCAGTAATCCAAATTTACCGTTCAAAAAAAAAAACTATGTTGAACATGTTAATAATCTAGCTTTTTAACTTGATTAGCATTGGCGGATTAATGTAATAATGACTTAAAGGTTACGTTTATTGAGAAAAATGTATAATATGAAAATATGGTAGAATACTAATAAGTGTACAAAGAACTATAGAATATGAAAATATGGTAGAACACTAATAAGCGTACAAGTAGGGATGGCAAAAAAGCCTGATGGGTATACCTGAAACCGGAAACATATGGGCCGGGTTGTAACGCTTCAGTTTTGTAACCTTCCGCATTTAGAAAGTTTGTCGTATAATTTTATTTCTAAAAACTTAACTCTCTTGTAATCGTATTTTGTTTCGAACCATTCAAAATCCGAGACGTCGATCATGATATAAATTAACTATTTTGTACGAATTATACTTTGTCTATTCTATACATGCTACCTTTGATACATATTCGTAACTCCTGTAAACGCATTATTCTTACAAGCAACTCTCGAAGATACGTGACTTTATACAAAAATACATGCATTTTAACTCCATTACACGTTCACCACACTTAATCCATCTTTTATAGGTATATTACACTTAGTTGCATGTTGATTATACTTAAAACCACCTAAAATACGTCAAGGACTGAACTACAGGGACCAGAACTGTAATTAATGGAAGTTTACCCGGAGAACCGAGGCCGCGCGTCGCAGCACACCCACTCAACTCTTCCGCGACCCGCGGAGCTGTTCAATCCGTGCCAGCCTCCTATCAGCTCGCTGATTTGTCCTTTTTTCACACACAACTCCTACCTAAATGCCTTTAATACTCAACCAACTTGCATTTAACACTAGCCTAACCCTTTCCACTCTTCCATTTCACTCTCAAATTCTCACAATTCTTCCAACACTTTCAAGTGTTGGCAGATTGTATACTTTGCTAAAAACAATGAACTTGGAGCACTTTTTCTCTACTTTTCTTGTACCAATCTCCTTGGATGACCTTCAAGGATGCTATCTAAGATTCACCAAGGTGTAATCACGAGATACCTCACTCACATAAGGCTCCAAACTCAGATTTGATTTTCTGATTTTGTTTATGTTCATGTAACTTCATTTTTACATACTTTCTTCACCATTTCTTCTTCTATAAAGGTGGGAATACCTATTGGAGTGTTTCCACAAGATTACCAAGGTAATCTAATGTGGAACATCACCATTTTTGTAAGACCCTAACACGTTTAACCTTAAAACGACGCAGCGGAAATTCGAGTCTGAAAATTTCTTTCATGACATACATCTTGACATTCTAGAAATTCATTTTATAATATATGAACATAACTTATCAACACTAAATTACATATTTAAACATTCCCGTACAATCCGACTTGTGACTCGATCTTCGATCTCTACTCCTTAGTAATCCTCATGGCTTGTACTACCTGCGCTCACCACATAAATTCATAACGTTAGTACGTATCATAAGCATACAAGATTTGTTCACGTTTACTTTTCATTTCATTAACTCTTTACATCACTGCTTTCCCCCTGATCATACGATCCGTAGTGAGACTTCCTTGGTATTCCTGCGTTACACTTCATTACCAGGCACGCTGTTATTATCGTTAGTACTCAATTTCATTGAATACATGCGTACATACTTTCATACAACCTATACATACACTTACGATCACGTAGCAACATACATACCTATGTACCTACATACATACGTACGTGCATACCTAAATACATACATACATACATACATACATACTTACATACCTACATACATACATACATACCTACATACATACAAACATACATACATACTTACATACATACTTACATACTTATTCCATACCTTCTCACAACTTACATACGTGCATACCTTCGTACATACTCACTTGACTACAAGTACATACCATCTACATACACCCTTACATACATACACTTATACTTATACAACATACATACGTATACACCTACATACATACCTACATTTATATTTTCAATCACCCATTGCAATATACCCGACTCATACCTGCCTACTCATATACGTCTTCATATATATCCTTATGTACTCGCTTACACACTATAATCTTACATACATTCGCGCATACACGCTTACATACACTTCTACATACGTGTATAGAGAGATATACAACATCCATACATACCTATTCATACATACGCTTACCCTAATGGTCACAAAACATGAGTTAAATTAGTCATACGCAACTTAAAACGCGTTTAAACGAGTTCCCAAGCCAAAACTGAGCAAACAAGCAACTTTCGCCAACCAGGGGGGGCTCGCGTGACGCCAAGGGCCCTGGCGTCACGCTAGGCCCCTGTTTTGGCAGAAGATGTGCAGCAACTTGCTGCACATTCCCAGCACGATCCCGTTTCACGGAAACGATCATAACTCTCTCGTTTTGGCCCGTTTTGCCCGATTCTTTTTCCTACACGTCCATAATTTAATTCCCCATCTAATGGAACTAAAATCCAACATCCGACTTAATAAAATTTCAGACTTTTAACTCTTCGGCTTATTACCCCTTTTCCCAACTTTGACCCGTTCATGCATTCATCAACGTAACTTGTTCGTTTTACCATAACCTCTTATAAACATAATGATATCAATGACGTCTATCATAAATTACTAAATTCTTGGATGTCTTGCATCCTCTTAACACATTATCATTCATATGCTCATTTCGACCCGTTAAGGTTATTCGCACAATAATTGGTCTATGACTAACCAAACCATCATCCCCACTTCCCTACTTGTCCAAAACATTACACTAATCGAATAACTTGTTTCTAAGCTACTTTTAAGATCATTTACCCCAAAATACCCATCAAGGGCATTTTGGTCAACCTTAAACCCATCATTTACGACGAAATACTTTAACACATATTTGACCTCAAACATCATGTTTAATTCATTACAACACTGTATTACTTACTTGTACTAAGAAGTGATTATGGAAATCACTTACCTTATGCGTCCGTGCTCGTATCTGATTCCTTGCCTCTTCTTGACCCGTTAACACCTCATGCTTCAGTCCGTCTCGACGTGATTCCTATACTTTCATTTCATCGAAATCACGCTCTTATTAGCATACACCTTTGTACATGTAACAATCATATCACTCGCATAATTCACACTTAACTTTCCTTAGTCATTTCTAACAAGCATTAAAATACACAATCAACTTCATATAATCATATCCGTATACGTTAAACTCATGTAACTCATCATGTCATTACATTTAACACGGATTGCTATAACATGTACCATACGACTTCCCATCAACCTACATTTACGACAACGAGTCAAATCATGTTTCTTATACTTAGTTGACTTCAAAAGTCAACTATTAACCATACTTAACTATCGACTTATCATCATATACCCGTAACATCATAATCGACTATACGGACGACACTATATGCATCTTATCATACGCTTGGTGTGCGTACCACCTTTTAAGCATAACGTACAACTAATTCATGCATGAATCTTCTAAACTCATACATAACTCATCAAATCCTTCTACTAATCATCATATACCATTCCAAATGAACATTAAACATAACATCATCATATTCCTATCCTTTCATCTAACAATAATTCATCATACCCACATAATACATTAATCATTCAACAAGACTTGAGCATAGGAGGTGATTCTAGTCATCCTCTTCACCCTAATTAACGGGTTTCACCTCTAATCATCAAATTAACGCAAACCATACATAACCCATGTTCTATACGAGGATTCTAACCCTTGTACATGATCAATTTCATATTAACTCACGGATTAGAACATAACCCACTTCACCCATGATCACCAATCTTAGATTTAAAACATACCTTATGATCCTCTCGTGTTGGTGATCATTAATCCATGCTCGGTTATGGATTTGGGATGTTAATTCATTCTTCAAATTGAAGCTTTTGAAGAACTAGGGTTTTGGGGCTCTTGAGAGCCCCTGATCGATCTATCCAGAACACACACGAAAGTGTGTGTGTGTGTGTGTGTTCTTTTTCTTTTAATAACCCAACTTTCGTTAGTTCCACTTTAGCCCCTCGGGTTTTGCCTTTAAAACATAACTGACACTACCTTAATCATTTAAGACTTTTGACCATACCCTTAACTAGGTTAAATAGCCTAGTTATTTATTTCCTGACGTGTCACATAATAACATATAACAAATATTAACATTCAGATTTTGGGGCGTTACAATTTTCAGGTCCAAACTTTCTATTTTGAAGAAACTTGGTTAAACCTTTATAAAACATAACTTTTCTTGCTTGAATCTTGTACCTAGCAACCTCCTAAACCTAGGTTGTGGGACATGTTGGGGACAATTCTTACAAGTTTAGAGGTACAAACAACCTCTAAACTTTCTGAGACTTATGTTAGATGGAAGTGTGAACATTGGATGCCTTGGCATTCCTAACTTG
Source organism: Helianthus tuberosus (assembly GCA_030545235.1). Lineage (NCBI taxonomy): Eukaryota > Viridiplantae > Streptophyta > Magnoliopsida > Asterales > Asteraceae > Helianthus > Helianthus tuberosus. The sequence goes on along the minus strand of CM060373.1, from coordinate 135,701,106 downwards.
ATTACACACCTCACTTGATGTTTTTTTTGTTAATATTCCAAGTAGCTTTCTAGTATCAAAGTAACATAACCCCGTCTAGCCTCCGACACTTAGGATTACCTTTCTATGTCATATTCGCTTACCCGGGTTAAAGACTTACTTGGCTACTTGACATGTAATAGTGAGTTCTTTTAATTCTTGTTATTCATGACCCTCCGAAGCATCATTGTGGTGATTTTGTGTAGTGGTGAATCATACAATGAGGTTAAATCCTTCATGCTTGACTTACATGATATCTATAATGGACTTAGCTTAGGTTATTATTATAATTATGTAAATACATATATATACAAGAACGTGGCTGAATTTATGACGATAATCGGACCACGATTATTCATCATAAACTTAGGCTACATTATCTACAATCTAAGTCTCTCGTTAACGATTCTAATGGGCAACCTAGGACCCATGAAACAACATACAACATAGTGTCAAAAACGAGTACTTAGAACTAGATAATACTTTTTGTAAATATATACTTTTCGTACTTCAAATTCTAAATCCCGAATCTAATCACTCCATAAACATCATATAACCTTACCATTTACTACTTAAACACAAACCACTCGTCACTCACGGATAATTGGAAGGCTTTGCAATGTTGTGAGTATACTCGACGCCCTTTTTACCGTTTTACACTTTTTGGGTGCAACATATTTACATATACAAAAACACACTCAACATACATACTTTTATGCAATCATACATACAAACAATCCAACTATTATGTTATGCTTGATTCATATTTTCTGGGATTGTTCATTTTATGATGTACTTGTCATGAACTTCGTACGAGCCTACCCTTAACATGTATAGCACTATAGGAGTAACGCACCGCCTGTGAACGTTGGGTTATGTTAAGGCATTCATTCATACTTGCGTTAAACTTTGGTTTGACTTGTTTGTTCACATGCCGGTTTATACGTTAATCTTGATAACTAGGTTTGCCATGTGGATTGTTCATTTTCTTTCTTTTATACTTATATGCTAGTACACCAAACTTGTATACTCGCCAATACTTTTGTATTGAACTATACTTTTAAACATGTTGCAGGTTTATGATGCTAATGGTGATGCACAGAACTTAGTAGGATCCCTAGAAACGCATTTTAAACTTTACATACTTGTTGTAATGTAATTCATTTGTTTCAACTTGTTGTATTCTATATCAAACAATGTATTTGATTCCTTTAGCAATGAAATGAAATCTATTATTAAATACTTGTCACATTAGTGTTATGAAGTCTCTTGCAATCTCGTTTTCGTCTCACTCCGATGTTTCCGCCATCGGTTGGGGTGTGACACGGGTATACCCGAAGCCCGACGGGTATGGACCGAGTGGGATTAAAAGTATAAAAATTTCGGGTACGAGTACGGGTATGGGATTTAGTGACACCCAACCCGAATAATACCCAAAAAGTATATTAATTTAAATTAAATTAATTTTCCATTTATATAAACTTAGTACATGCACTTATTCATTATTCATAGATTTTGCTCTTTTGTTTGTCTTCAATACTTTAACATATTCATACAAAATTTTATGTTTAGTTATATTCATACAAGATTAAGATGTGTATTAGTTTTGGGATTTTCTAAATACATTTCAAGTTGTTAGGGATATAACTTGGGTCCTGATTAATGCTACTATTTTTCATGTCTGGTGTTCGATTAAATGCAAAATACATAAACTGACATTATATATTCCAAAATATCGGTACCTTAATTAGTTAATTATATAGATATATGTTTCAAATATGCATTTGAATATGATATGTATGTCTGTTATTAAAATAGTAAATTATATAAACATTAGAGTAAAAAATGCACATGGGAGTCTCAATGGTATTTTTAACAAATTAACGGTATATCTGATACCCACATGCGTACCTGATACCTAACGGGTAATTAATCGACAAATACCGACGTTTAACGAGTCGTGCATGAAACAAAGAATTACAACCGGATACAGGCTTGGGATTACCAATATCTAACCCGAACCCGACCCATTGCCATTCCTACGTACAAAGGACTATAGAAGAAATATATTGGGTAAATTATTTTGTGACAACTCGAGTTTTCAAGGTCTTTCCTTGACTTGTAACTGTGCATTTTGATATATGCTGAGATATGGTGTTAGTATTAATATGATTAATGTGTTAATGTGCTTAGTTTTTATAAACTTATGTATTATTTAAAAGTTAAAGATAACACTTGATGAAACACTAGGATTTCGCCATAACCATCTCGACAAAACATGGTTGCCGACGAAACAGGGGTTTCGTCACCCCCACACGACGAAACATGGAGGTTTCGCCATGTCAGGCCTTGGCCCAGTGGGGTTTCGGCCCAACATACTCTTTATATCTAAGTTCCGCATTCATCGGTTACGTAAGTTGTTTTTGTGAAACCCTAGAGTCTCTTTTCCTATCCTCTGTGCGACGGCAACTATCATCTTTCACCATCATCTCTCTCTCGAATCCTTGCTAGTTCGTCTCGTAACCGGTTAGTGTATAGATATTAATTGACTGGTTCAATTTGCTATCATAACTGATTCCATGATGCCATGATAGAGTGCTTTGATTGTTACTGTCTAATGATTTCTACATAGGATTGTATGGTTAGATGGTTATGATGGTCGATATGTTGAGATTCAATTGTTTGATTAGTATGATACTGGTTGGTAAATTGAGGATTTGATAATCTGTATGAGATGATGTAATGATGAGATTGTTTATGGTTAGGGTTTTGTTATTTGGTTGTTAATCTTGTGGATTGGATCCGATGATGTGATTATATTCCTCCATGATTCACTGTTCGGAAGTTTACGTTACGGATTGATGTTCTGTTGTATGTTGTTATGCATATTGGTGAATCATATTAGGGTGAAGTATTTTGTTAATAGATCATTAGATCCATGATGATTGTATTGAAACCATCGCTAATGATTAGGGTTCTAGGAGGATAAGAAACCGAAACCACGTAAACCTGTAACTGGTTCATCGATTGTTGAGAAATGACGAAACATCATGTGTGACGAAACCCTATAGGTTTCACCACATTACCTCTCGACGAAACCCCATAGGTTTCGCCATGTCTCACCTCGACGAAACCCTAAGAGTTTCGTCGCCTAGAGGTTTCGCCGAAGGTCAGAGTCTCGTTAATAGATTGCAGTCTGTTAGTGTGTATCAATGTATGGGTATATGCTTATCTTCATCTGTTGAAGTGTATCAGTGATGCATGACAAAACATGGTTCAGTGTTGTTGGTATGCTTGGCTATTAGCTACTGTAATGGAACATATGAACTTTGAGCTTGTAGATGTTGATTTGTTGTTTAAGTGTTACTTGATATTAATTGCCTAAGCACACTTGGTGGTATTACTGTGAAGTGAGTTTGCATGTGAATCATTACAAACATAAACTGATTGTGTATATGTGCATACTATAGGCTTTGATTGAATTGTTTGTGCACGTGTATTTAAGCATACCGAGCAAACCGAGGTGAGTTCACACACTTTCTAAGGCATGGGATTCCCGGTGGTGGGGAATGGGTTAAAGGATTTAAAACGGAACCTACATATCCTCCTTAGGTAGGATATGTACGGCCATCCTCCATGGGTAGGATGCCAATCTTAATTCTGCGTATTCTCTTTGGGTAGAATACGTACCTTCGTCCTCCTTGGGTATGACAACAACCTTAAACTTACTAGACAAAACTCTATCATGAAGTCCCTCATTTTTATATCGACTTAATCGCCGGGCCAATGCCGTTCGGACGGGCGTGTACTAATGGATCTAGGCAAACTATCAATGATGATAGACATTGACGTAGGGCACAACTATTGTTCGTCAATTTTCGATATGGTAACGGTCTAGTGGTTCACATGGGGAAGCCCCCACTGATTATGGATACGGTTTGGGAAATAACTGAAACTGGTTAACTTGTGGTTTACGAAACAACTTGTGGTTTTCAAAACAAACTGGTACAACTAAACAAACCAACCGTGAACTCGCTCAACTTTGTTGTTGACTTGTTGTTACATGCCTTGCAGGTCGTTAGATGCTTATGGAGCTTGCACGAGGAGGAGGTCGTTGTGGGATATGGATTGTTATGTCCCGTATTTAACATTTGAACTTTAACTATGTTTTGGTTATTTAAATATTACTATGCTTCCGCTGATTGCTTAAACATGTTTGGTTTCTTTTGAACACCGATTATATTGGTTTGGTATTATTTACTTAATTGCATAGTTCAATATGATTGGTGGCTGGATCCTGGTCAGTCACGCCTCCAAGCGGTGATACTCCGCATGTGGATTTTGGGGGTGTTACATATTTTTTGAGTCCCTATGTTTTAGGGGTTTTAACCACTTGAGTCCAAAATCAAAAGCCATGAGTCCCTATAATCACTTTTCTTAACCATTTGAGTCCAAATTTCTAACACTGTTAGAATGTTTTGGTTAAGTATTGTTAAATGACTAAAATACCTTTATAATTAAAAGATAATTTATTATTAGATTTCTCTCTCTCTTATATATATCTCTCTCCCCTTTATCTCTTTCTCTCTCTCTAAACATTCCGCACCTTCATCTCTCTATCATCTTTCTTTCTCTCTCTAGACCACCTGCATCTCCCACCACCATCAACACCACCACCGTCACCACCAAAGCCACAACCACCTCCGTCAACAACCACCACCTCAACCACAAACCTCCAGCACAGTCACCGTCGCACCATCAACACCTACTTCGCCCCACCTCTTCAATTACCCTTTGACGTGATTGTCGTGGTCACGCAAATTTAATCCCAATAACAACTATATAGATAGTGGCAAGAGGGTATCGAACACAGGGAGTTTGTGGAATATGTGTTATCTAAATGGTTTATCTATAGTACTAAAGTTAACTAAATTTCAAGAAAAGTAAATTCAGAATTTGGATTGATTGGTTTTAATTAACTAGATTAAACTTAACTAGATTGCAATTCAAATGTTGGTTTTGAAACAGATTAGGAACAAACGACCATCCTAGATTTCAGGTTTGCTTCAACAATTGTGCTATCATTTACTAGAAAGATCTACATAGACATAGCTCATGTGAAATTATTTGTTGTGATAAAAGGGAACTAAGTACTCAGATTCCTAGAACGTGAGGTTGTTACCCGATGACCAATTGACCCTTACCCAATCCTAATTCTACCCATGATATCTCGATTGCCAACGGCACCAAGAACGTATGGTTTCAAAGAAGAATAACTGTAAACATCAACAATTTACAACCAAACAAAAACACACCATGATAAACAAAACATAAGTTTAATTCATCATTCTAGAAATATAAAATAAGCACAATAGTTTCACAAACCTTCCACCTAGGATGACCATAAAGAGTTTAGCCCTTCATGGCTAGAACCACCATCCCCCAACCAAGTCTCCAACCAAATTAGTGTGTCAAGACAAGACGTTCATAACCGACCCAAAAAAAAAAAAAAAAAAAAAAAAAAAAAAAAAAAAAAAAAAAAATATCAACTAAGAAACAACCCTTTGAGAATGTCCCCAATTCGTTTACTCATGATTGGTAACCGAAAAGCCCATCATAGCATCATAAAACATCATCAACAAGGCCTTAAATGCTGTAAGTTACGAATTCAGAATAGTCGGTGCCAACCAAAAGAAATCTGCCGTCAAAGATGATCTCTCTTCCTCAAAATTTGCGCACACATTAATTGATGAGATGATGTTGTTGACTTGTGTGTTGTAATGATATATATATGATGATGATTATGTTGATCAAAAGTCAAGACCTCATGTGCACCTCTTCACGTGATATATGGACCCATTCCATTAAATGCCATCCAACATACATATGCATTCGTGATGTATGAGGATGGATGATGATGTCCTTTTGATGTACAACCACTTTTTGTTTGCCAAAACCCAAGATGTGATGATGTTGTCTGTTGCTCCCACTAAAATAATAGTACCCATTTGAATATCAAATAAGTCCACCTTTTCCATTATGGCTGCTATCCAAGTCCCTTCTCTTGAGGTTCGAATTTTTGTGAGAATAATAAAAATCATCATGGTGCCTTCTCACGTGATTGTGCTCCAAAAGTCAAATGTCTTCCAACATATGTTTGCGTGATGTATATTGGCTGCCACTTCCTTGTCTTGTCACGTGAATGATCATGATTTCCTTCAAAGTTTGATGATAATATGTTGATGTCACAAAATATACTTGTTGCCTCTAGTCTCTTGGTGTACATGTATAATATATGGTGAGAACCAATGAGTCACGTGAATGCAACCTTTTCCAAAAACAATTGCGCTGCCAACATGTATCACCAACCATAGCCTACGGTTCCAATTTAACCGAATTAAGCAATTTACCTGCAAAACACACAAACACTCGTAGTTATCACATTCACGATACATAACCGTGTAAAATATGGGATATGCACGTATTTAGCTCATTTAAGGGTTGTCCTACGGACCACCCGTCACCCTTCTTCAAATTCTCAATTTAAAATCACCAATAAAAACCTATAAAAGTAAAACACAAATCACTTCATTTAAGCCCCCTCCCCCCCCCCCCCCCCCCCCCAAAAAAAAAAAAAAAAAAAAAGAATTTAATCACCCTCAAATCAAATACTTCATGGATCTTGCTTGATTCATGGATCTTGCGAAGAGAATTTGAAAAGAATTTGGGCTTAAAAACAGAACATTGAGATCTCATGAGTTTTCTTCAACAAGCCTATTATTCTTTTGGAGAATGTCACCTGTCTACTAATCTTGTTCTCAATCCTCTTCAACTGTACCCTCCCTCTCCCATTTTCTTATTGATCAAAACCCTAAAAAACAAGAACAACAACAACATGATATATAACATGTTGATCTGAACCCTAAAAGGATGATCAAGATTTTCTGGTTCAGTTGGCTTACTTTTTTTGGGTTTTTTTTGTCAGAACAATGATCCCTTGATCTTGATCTTAATCCTGATATGGTAAGTACTTGTTATTATTCTTCTTGAGTTTTTACAGAAAACCCTAAAAAGAAAGAACAAGACTTTGTTATGTATGTTTGCAACAAGTACAGAAGTAGAAGAATGTTTTAGTTTCTATTCTGGTGTATGTTCATTATTTGATGAAATATGTATAGCGAGAGCGAGTATGCTGGAGGTTTGTGGTTGAGGTGGTGGTTGGTGATGGAGGTGGTTGTGGCTGTGGTGGTGTGGTGGTGGTGTTAATGGTGGTAGGGGATGCAGGTGGTCTAGAGAGAGAAAGAAAGATGAGAGAGAGATGAAAGTGCAGAATGTTTAGAGAAAGAGAAAGAGATAAGGGGGAGAGAGATATACAAGAGAGAGAGAGTGAGAGAGAGAAATCTAATAATAAATTATTTTTTTATTTTTTAATTCTATGGTTATTTTGGTCATTTAACAATACATAACCAAAAAATTATAACAAAGTTAGAAATTTGGACTCAAATAGTTAAGAAAAGTAGCTATAGAGACTCAGGGCATTAAACATTTTCATTTTGGACTGAAGTTGTTAAAACCCCTAAAATACAGGGACTCAAAAAGTAATTTACCCAAAGATATTATAACTTTAGCATTTCACAACTCGCGTGAACAGTGTTTTATATTTTTTTTCCCTTTTACTTTTTGCCCTTTTGCCCTTTTGTCTTTTTTTATAGTTTTATTATTTTTTTTTTTTGCTTTTTGATTTTTTTGGCATTTTGTCTTTTTCTTTTTTTGATTTTTATTACATGAAGAGTGGTTGACACCTGCATGACATTGGTTGCTTTTAGTTTTTTTTTCCGGCTTTAACTTTTTTTATTTGCCTTCCCTTTTATCCTTTTGAGTTTTTTATCGTTTTCTATTTTTTTATACTTTTGTGATTTCTTTTATATTTTGCTTTTTATTTACAATTTTGTATTCTTTTACCTCTTAACTTGCAGCGTTGACACTTACAACCCTTTAACTTTATAAAACTTTTTAATCAAGTTTTACGTGTTTATTTTTATTTACGTGTTGGTATAAATTAAAATTGATTTGTGTTATTTTGCGTTTAGACATAATTTTTTTGTGGAAGTGAGTTGGCTCAAGTATAATATGTTCTCATCAGTATAATTATGTACGTTTTTTGTTACTCTATATTTTAACGTATTTTTTTTTTAGGAAATGAGTTGATGGAGAGTGCAAAACACGAGCTTTAATGTGTGTTATACGATGTGTTTTAATGTGTTTTACGCGATTATATGCCTCGAATGTGTTAACTACAAAAGTTTGTGGTTTTACAAGGTAATCGCGTAATTCAAGTTGGAGAGTTTAGAGATGAAACGGAACGAGAAAGGATGATTAGCGAGAAATATCACATCATTCGGGACTTGTTCGGGGCCAAAATATAGCTTGGAAGTGTGAAAAACATGAAAGAACAAAGTATAGGGGTCTTACAGTCATCAATGGAAAGTTAAAGCATAGCTAAACATGGATTCAAAGAGCCGGCGTAGGCTACGGATGAGCCAGCGTAGGCTACGGTTCCTCTACATCAGCCAAAAAGGTTCAGCAACGATGAGGCGTAGGCTACGGCCATATGAAACAATGAACAACAAGTTGAGAGCATAGGCTACGACCTGTGGGTGCAGGCTACGGCTCAGCAACGCGCATATCTTGTATTTGAAGCATTTAAATGGGTTTTTAAAACCCTAATTCAGGGCGAAGCACTCTTGGACGAAAATTAGGGATAGAAGCACACCTTGGGACTTGGTTTTTCATTAATTATCACCATAATCTTCATTAAATCCACAAGATCAAAGATGCATTCATCCATTTATCAAGCTTTTGACGATCAATCGAGCGAGATGAGGATTCTTGTAAGTTAACTAATTTTATGTGTTTGAATTAGTTTGTAAACTTGGTAATTTAAGCATTCGATGCTTTTTACCTTTAGATTTGATTGATTATTTTTAACGGATTGATTTTCTTCAAACTTTAGTTCTTATTCATTCAATTCCCGAGAGTTCTAGTAATTAGGATATATTTGATAGGGATTAGGGTTGGTAATTTCAGTTGATTGCTTATATGATAACCTTCCGTTGTTTTACAATCGAAGTAAGTAGTCTTTGGGTAATCATAACCAGCTAATCGAATTAAACAATCATGTCTATGTGATTGTCACAATTAAACACAAAATTGAAGTTGGCTTTGAATCTAAAATCCGAAGGAACCATTGTTCCTCCTATTGTCACAACTTCGTTTTAGTAATTCGTTAGTTTCATCAAAGAAACAAACAATCGAGTTTACATTTTTGCAAGTAGTTAATCAGTACTTAATTCATAACACTTTCCACCAGACTCCTCTGGATTCGATACCCTGCTTACCCTAGATACCTAGGTTAATTAAGTTTTTGCATGACCCGTTCAACAATCATCAAAACGGCGCCATTGCTGGGGAGTCGTGTGCAAAGTGTTTTGTTTTGAGTATTTGTTTAGAAATAATTAAAAAACCCAAAATAGTGTTTATTTGTTTTTGTTCAGAATTACGCGTTGGTTATGTGTTTGTGTTTGTGCAGGTGAGTTTGTGCATGCATGCACCATACTCGGAAATCCGGAAAGTCTTCACCGTTAGTCTTTGATCCCGAAATTGAGAGGATAGTTCGGAAGACCCGGGTCATTCATAGAGAGAAAAAAATTCTGAAATCTCCAACGCCAACATCTAACCTAAAGGAGAATTTAGAGAATCTTGATTAGGCAAACTACAAACCCACTTCCACAAACCCAATTCTCACCGACTACTACACAACCTTCACCAAACACCTTTATACCATCTCAACCACCACCACAATCCACCCAACCAACTAATACTACCCCACCTTCCATCAACTTCCACCAATGCCTCCACCACCATTCCCCAATCTAGATAACCTACCACCATTCTCAACCCAGCCAACATCTTCCCAATACCCGTTATTCACACAAACATCTAATATCCAACACTCTTCACCGTATGTGAGGATTGTTGCCGATGATAATCCCATTCCATCAAGTAAAACTCGATCTGTTAATCCATCAACCTCAATTCCTTTACCAACCCAACCCAACCTTCACATTACCAGCCAGCTCAGCAACAACAGTTTTCATTTGGAGCTTTAATGTTTGAGCAAGTGAATAGTTCGGGGGAATTCGGAGATGGATATTGGTGTGTGTAAGGTGTAATATGTTTTAATTAATATTTTAAGCCCATTTTACACATTAGTCAAGTTTTAAATTTATAAAATACGATATTCTACTAACACTAAACACACACATGGGCAAGTGCACCCATCGTGAGCGTACTATAGCATTGGTAAGATGCCGAGGTCGTCCAATGACACAAGAGCTTTTAGTACCGGTTTATCCTCAACGTCTAAACAAATCAAAATTTTTAGAAAAGATTTTAAACATGAAAAATAAAAACTAAAATGCTGAAAAATAAAATAAAATAAAAACATATAGACAAGATGAATCACTTGGATCCGACTCGCCTTTAATGTAACCTTTGATGATTTCCGCACTTTTACACTTTTTAAGAGATTATCTTAGTTATAGTAGTAGGCCCCTCTTTTGAAGGTGACGTCTCCCTCAACCAGTGATTTGAGTCAGCAAGGAAACAATCCTAAAGGGTCGGAATATTGGAAGATAATTAATTAAGTTATTAATGCGAAAAGTGGTAGGCCCCTCTTTTGAAGGCGACGTTACCCTCGACTAAGTGGTTTGAGTCAGCAAGGATACAATCCCAAGTAGCCGGTTTAATGTATTAATAGTAGTTTACATATGAGGGGATCAAGCCATTCGGACCCCCGCCATCCAATACCAGTGGGCATTGAAGGAGGTCCTAGTAAGCTTGACCCAGGTCCTTGCAGGATCTATACACTGAACAAGGCAAGAACCTTACCAAACCATTCCCTTAACCCCCGAGCAGGTAGCCAACATATCTCTATATAGACCGTAGAGATATGAATGGTGAAAATCTTTTACTTTATATAGACAGTAAAGTAATGCCAAGACACCACGGACAAATGATAAGGAAGTTTCACCTTCAACATAAGAAACTAGTTATTAAAGTCATTAATACAAAACCAAATAAAAAGTGCAAAAAGATTAAAAATCAAAAGTATTACATTAAATGCTTGTATTCACCAAGTGATGTAAGAGACTTAGCCAAACATGGCCTTTGATTGACAAGAACTCTTACGATCATTCCTGGATCCCGAGACTTACTCCACCACTTGATCTAGAGATCATTGGCCTCTATCAAATTCTATGAACTAAACATCTTAAGAGATGGAATTCAAATTCCAATTCCTTTATATTCCATTGAATTCCTGCGAACCAAACGCCCCCTTAGATTTTGAAGCAGTGCAAGATTGGAGTTGATGCCTTCTTCGTTTCTTGGGCCTCTGTTAAGTCCTTGTCTGTCGTAAGTCTTCGTTCCTTCCATTTCTTTTACTCGTACCTTTGCATTACATTACATTTTGGAATGAAGGAGACCAATGCTACGAGATCCAAATCACCATGAAGTTCGAGTAAAGACCCCAGGCCATGACTAGCTTTCATCCCTTCCACTCGCGACTGTACTTGTGTTGTGGTTTCTCGTTTTCGAGTTGAGTTGGGTGTAACCTGTCAAGTTGCACCAAACATATATCCAAAACCTTTCTTCATATTATACATACTCTTAAAAGGCAAAGTCGGTGGAAACCCCACCGACTTTGCTTCCCTCTCCACCCATATTTTCACGATGTTGCAATTTTAGACCCTTGACTTTGGTACCTTCAAAGTTTCATAAAATGGCAAATTTACTCCCTAATTACTACTCCATTTTACAAATAGTTTGCTTTTAACACCCTAACTTTGTGATAGTTTCCTTTTCAGCTCCAACTTTGTTATAGTTTCCTTCTTACCTCAAAACTTTATCAAATTTTATCTTTACCATTTCTTAGCCCTTATGTTTAGGAAATACAATTTTTAACCACTTAACTTTTTATGAACTTTGTAACTGCCACTTTCACCCCCTCGAGAGTTTTTGGCTTGACGATATAAATTCGATTTACGTTAAGTTTTGATCAATCGCAATGCAACTATATGATACATTGAGTTCAATCGAATACGTTAGAACGTGCGTTTTCATATGGTTAACATATCACATAACGCTTGGACTAATCCGTTCGATATTTGTGAAGTACCCACGCCGCAACGCGCACATGTCTTATTACTAGTTTCATATAAAAAATATGGATGGCATGTGGTCTTTGGTTTCAACTTAAAATGTGAAGTCGTTGCTAAAGTTACTAATACCTTTCATGTCAAAAGTGACTTTCAGTTTTCCATAATAATGCATATGGCTTTATAGTCTAGTGGCATTCTAGAGGTAGGATAAGGTTTTGGGACCAATAGGTACTGAGTTTGATTCTCACAAGGGGGTTTTTCCCATATTTATTAGGTTTCCTCCTGAATTTGTGTATTGACATTATTGCCTAGTAGAGATGGATATGATTGGGTGATTCCACTGGTGGCACGATGATACTCCAGGGGTTCGTCAGTAATCCAAATTTACCGTTAAAAAAAAAACTATGTTGAACATGTTAATAATCTAGCTTTTTAACTTGATTAGCATTGGCGGATTAATGTAATAATGACTTAAAGGTTACGTTTATTGAGAAAAATGTATAATATGAAAATATGGTAGAATACTAATAAGTGTACAAAGAACTATAGAATATGAAAATATGGTAGAACACTAATAAGCGTACAAGTAGGGATGGCAAAAAAAGCCTGATGGGTATACCTGAAACCGGAAACATATGGGCCGGGTTGTAACGCTTCAGTTTTGTAACCTTCCGCATTTAGAAAGTTTGTCGTATAATTTTATTTCTAAAAACTTAACTCTCTTGTAATCGTATTTTGTTTCGAACCATTCAAAATCCGAGACGTCGATCATGATATAAATTAACTATTTTGTACGAATTATACTTTGTCTATTCTATACATGCTACCTTTGATACATATTCGTAACTCCTGTAAACGCATTATTCTTACAAGCAACTCTCGAAGATACGTGACTTTATACAAAAATACATGCATTTTAACTCCATTACACGTTCACCACACTTAATCCATCTTTTATAGGTATATCACACTTAGTTGCATGTTGATTATACTTAAAACCACCTAAAATACGTCAAGGACTGAACTACAGGGACCAGAACTGTAATTAATGGAAGTTTACCCGGAGAACCGAGGCCGCGCGTCGCAGCACACCCACTCAACTCTTCCGCGACCCGCGGAGCTGTTCAATCCGTGCCAGCCTCCTATCAGCTCGCTGATTTGTCCTTTTTTCACACACAACTCCTACCTAAATGCCTTTAATACTCAACCAACTTGCATTTAACACTAGCCTAACCCTTTCCACTCTTCCATTTCACTCTCAAATTCTCACAATTCTTCCAACACTTTCAAGTGTTGGCAGATTGTATACTTTGCTAAAAACAATGAACTTGGAGCACTTTTTCTCTACTTTTCTTGTGTTTTCTTGTACCAATCTCCTTGGATGACCTTCAAGGATGCTATCTAAGATTCACCAAGGTGTAATCACGAGATACCTCACTCACATAAGGCTCCAAAGTCAGATTTGATTTTCTGGTTTTGTTTATGTTCATGTAACTTCATTTTTACATACTTTCTTCACCATTTCTTCTTCTATAAAGGTGGGAATACCTATTGGAGTGTTTCCACAAGATTACCAAGGTAATCTAATGTGGAACATCTCCATTTTTAGGACCAAACTTTCTATTTTGAAGAAACTTGGTTAAACCTTTATAAAACATAACTTTTCTTGCTTGAATCTTGTACCTAGCAACCTCCTAAACCCAGGTTGTGGGACTTGTTGGGGACGATTCTTACAAGTTTAGAGGTACAAACAACCTCTAAACTTTCTGAGACTTATGTTAGATGGAAGTGTGAACATTGGATGCCTTGGCATTCCTAACTTGATTACACACCTCACTTGATGTTTTTTTGTTAATATTCCAAGTAGCTTTCTTGTATCAAAGTAACATAACCCCGTCTAGCCTCCGACACTTAGGATTACCTTTCTATGTCATATTCGCTTACCCGGGTTAAAGACTTACTTGGCTACTTGACATGTAATAGTGAGTTCTTTTAATTCTTGTTATTCATGACCCTCCGAAGCATCATTGTGGTGATTTTGTGTAGTGGTGAATCATACAATGAGGTTAAATCCTTCATGCTTGACTTACATGATATCTATAATGGACTTAGCTTAGGTTATTATTATAATTATGTAAATACATATATATACAAGAACGTGACTGAATTTATGACGATTATCGGACCACGATTATTCATCATAAACTTAGGCTACATTATCTACAATCTAAGTCTCTCGTTAACGATTCTAATGGGCAACCTAGGACCCATGAAACAACATACAACATAGTGTCAAAAACGAGTACTTAGAACTAGATAATACTTTTTGTAAATATATACTTTTCGTACTTCAAATTCTAAATCCCGAATCTAATCACTCCATAAACATCATATAACCTTACCATTTACTACTTAAACACAAACCACTCGTCACTCACAGATAATTGGAAGGCTTTGCAATGTTGTGAGTATACTCGACGCCCTTTTTACCGTTTTACACTTTTGGGTGCAACATATTTACATATACAAAAACACACTCAACATACATACTTTTATGCAATCATACATACAAACAATCCAACTATTATGTTATGCTTGATTCGTATTTTCTGGGTTTGTTCATTTTGTGATGTACTTGTCATGAACTTCGTACGAGCCTACCCTTAACATGTATAGCACTATAGGAGTAACGCACCGCCTGTGAACGTTGGGTTATGTTAAGGCATTCATTCATACTTGCGTTAAAATTTTGTTTGACTTGTTTGTTCACATGCCGGTTTATACGTTAATCTTGATAACTAGGTTTGCCATGTGGATTGTTCATTTTCTTTCTTTTATACTTATATGCTAGTACACCAAACTTGTATACTCGCCAATACTTTTGTATTGAACTATACTTTTAAACATGTTGCAGGTTTATGATGCTAATGGTGATGCACGGAACTTAGTAGGATCCCTAGAAACGCATTTTAAACTTTACATACTTGTTGTAATGTAATTCATTTGTTTCAACTTGTTGTATTCTATTTCAAACAATGTATTTGATTCCTTTAGCAATGAAATGAAATCTATTATTAAATACTTGTCACATTAGTGTTATGAAGTCTCTTGCAATCTCGTTTTCGTCTCACTCCGATGTTTCCGCCATCGGTTGGGGTATGACACGGGTATACCCGAAGCCCGACGGGTATGGACCGAGTGGGATTAAAAGTATAAAAATTTTGGGTACGAGTACGGGTATGGGATTTAGTGACACCCAACCCGAATAATACCCAAAAAGTATATTAATTTAAATTAAATTAATTTTCCTTTTATATAAACTTAGTACATGCACTTATTCATTATTCATAGATTTGCTCTTTTGTTTGTCTTCAATACTTTAACATATTCATACAAAATTTTATGTTTAGTTATATTCATACAAGATTAAGATGTTTGTTAGTTTTGGGATTTTCTAAATACATTTCAAGTTGTTAGGGATATAACTTGGGTCTTGATTAATGCTACTATTTTTCATGTCTGGTGTTCGATTAAATGCAAAATACATAAACTGACATTATATATTCCAAAATATCGGTACCTTAATTAGTTAATTATATAGATATATGTTTCAAATATGCATTTGAATATGATATGTATGTCTGTTATTAAAATAGTAAATTATATAAACATTAGAGTAAAAAATGCACATGGGAGTCTCAATGGTATTTTTAACAAATTAACGGTATATCTGATACCCACATGCGTACCTGATACCTAACGGGTAATTAATCGACAAATACCGACGTTTAACGAGTCGTGCATGAAACAAAGAATTACAACCGGATACAGGCTTGGGATTACCAATATCTAACCCGAACCCGGCCCATTGCCATTCCTACGTACAAAGGACTATAGAAGAAATATATTGGGTAAATTATTTTGTGACAACTCGAGTTTTCAAGGTCTTTCCTTGACTTGTAACTGTGCATTTTGATATATGTTGAGATATGGTGTTAGTATTAATATGATTAATGTGTTAATGTGCTTAGTTTTTATAAACTTATGTATTATTTAAAAGTTAAAGATAACACTTGATGAAACACTAGGATTTCGCCATAACCATCTCGACAAAACATGGTTGCCGACGAAACAGGGGTTTCGTCACCCCCACACGACGAAACATGGAGGTTTCGCCATGTCAGGCCTTGGCCCAGTGGGGTTTCGGCCCAACATACTCTTTATATCTAAGTTCCGCATTCATCGGTTACGTAAGTTGTTTTTGTGAAACCCTAGAGTCTCTTTTCCTATCCTCTGTGCGACGGCAACTATCATCTTTCACCATCATCTCTCTCTCGAATCCTTGCTAGTTCGTCTCGTAACCGGTTAGTGTATAGATATTAATTGACTGGTTCAATTTGCTATCATAACTGATTCCATGATGCCATGATAGAGTGCTTTGATTGTTACTGTCTAATGATTTCTACATAGGATTGTATGGTTAGATGGTTATGATGGTCGATATGTTGAGATTCAATTGTTTGATTAGTATGATACTGGTTGGTAAATTGAGGATTTGATAATCTGTATGAGATGATGTAATGATGAGATTGTTTATGGTTAGGGTTTTGTTATTTGGTTGTTAATCTTGTGGATTGGATCCGATGATGTGATTATATTCCTCCATGATTCACTGTTCGGAAGTTTACGTTACGGATTGATGTTCTGTTGTATGTTGTTATGCATATTGGTGAATCATATTAGGGTGAAGTATTTTGTTAATAGATCATTAGATCCATGATGATTGTATTGAAACCATCGCTAATGATTAGGGTTCTAGGAGGATAAGAAACCGAAACCACGTAAACCTGTAACTGGTTCATCGATTGTTGAGAAATGACGAAACATCATGTGTGACGAAACCCTATAGGTTTCACCACATTACCTCTCGACGAAACCCCATAGGTTTCGCCATGTCTCACCTCGACGAAACCCTAAGAGTTTCGTCGCCTAGAGGTTTCGCCGAAGGTCAGAGTCTCGTTAATAGATTGCAGTCTGTTAGTGTGTATCAATCTATGGGTATATGCTTATCTTCATCTGTTGAAGTGTATCAGTGATGCATGACAAAACATGGTTCAGTGTTGTTGGTATGCTTGGCTATTAGCTACTGTAATGGAACATATGAACTTTGAGCTTGTAGATGTTGATTTGTTGTTTAAGTGTTACTTGATATTAATTGCCTAAGCACACTTGGTGGTATTACTGTGAAGTGAGTTTGCATGTGAATCATTACAAACATAAACTGATTGTGTATACGTGCATACTATAGGCTTTGATTGAATTGTTTGTGCACGTGTATTTAAGCATACCGAGAAAACCGAGGTGAGTTCACACACTTTCTAAGGTATGGGATTCCCGGTGGTGGGGAATGGGTTAAAGGATTTAAAACGGAACCTACATATCCTCCTTGGGTAGGATATGTACGGCCATCCTCCATGGGTAGGATGCCAATCTTAATTCTGCGTATTCTCTTTGGGTAGAATACGTACCTTCGTCCTCCTTGGGTATGACAACAACCTTAAACTTACTAGACAAAACTCTATCATGAAGTCCCTCATTTTTATATCGACTTAATCGCCGGGCCAATGGCGAGCGGGTTATTAGTTAATAGCGCTATTAGGGTTGACAAGCCTCACACCGTGCCGTTCGGACGGGCGTGTACTAATGGATCTAGGCAAACTATCAATGATGATAGACATTGACGTAGGGCACAACTATTGTTCGTCAATTGTCGATATGGTAACGGTCTAGTGGTTCACATGGGGAAGCCCCCACTGATTATGGATACGGTTTGGGAAATAACTGAAACTGGTTAACTTGTGGTTTACGAAACAACTTGTGGTTTTCAAAACAAACTGGTACAACTAAACAAACCAACTGTGAACTCGCTCAACTTTGTTGTTTTTTTCTTTTTGATTTTTTTGCTTTTTGATTTTTTTGGCATTTTGTCTTTTTCTTTTTTTGATTTTTATTACATGAAGAGTGGTTGACACCTGCATGGCATTGGTTGCTTTTAGTTTTTTTTTCCTGCTTTAACTTTTTTTTATTTGCCTTCCCTTTTATCCTTTTGAGTTTTTTATCGTTTTCTATTTTTTTATACTTTTGTGATTTCTTTTATCTTTTGCTTTTTATTTACAATTTTGTATTCTTTTACCTCTTAACTTTTAGCGTTGACACTTACAACCCTTTAACTTTATAAAAACTTTTTAATCAAGTTTTACGTGTTTATTTTTATTTACGTGTTGGTATAAATTAAAATTGATTTGTGTTATTTTGCGTTTAGACATAATTTTTTTGTGGAAGTGAGTTGGCTCAAGTATAATATGTTCTCATCAGTATAATTATGTACGTTTTTTTGTTACTCTATATTTTAACGTATTTTTTTTTTAGAAAATGAGTTGATGGAGAGTGCAAAACACGAGCTTTAATGTGTGTTATACGATGTGTTTTAATGTGTTTTACGCGATTATATGCCTCGAATGTGTTAACTACAAAAGTTTGTGGTTTTACAAGGTAATCGCGTAATTCAAGTTGGAGAGTTTAGAGATGAAACGGAACGAGAAAGGATGATTAGCGAGAAATATCACATCATTCGGGACTTGTTCGGGGCCAAACTATAGCTTGGAAGTGTGAAAAACATGAAAGAACAAAGTATAGGGGTCTTACAGTCATCAATGGAAAGTTAAAGCATAGCTAAACATGGATTCAAAGAGCCGGCGTAGGCTACGGATGAGCCAGCGTAGGCTACGGTTCCTCTACATCAGCCAAAAAGGTTCAGCAACGATGAGGCGTAGGCTACGGCCATATGAAACAATGAACAACAAGTTGGGAACATAGGCTACAACCTGTGGGTGCAGGCTACGGCTCAGCAACGCGCAGATCTTGTATTTGAAGCGTTTAAATGGGTTTTTAAAACCCTAATTCAGGGCGAAGCACTCTTGGACGAAAATTAGGGATAGAAGCACACCTTGGGACTTGGTTTTTCATTAATTATCACCATAATCTTCATTAAATCCACAAGATCAAAGATGCATTCATCCATTTATCAAGCTTTTGACGATCAATCGAGCGAGATGAGGATTCTTGTAAGTTAACTAATTTTATGTGTTTGAATTAGTTTGTAAACTTGGTAATTTAAGCATTCGATGCTTTTTACCTTTGGATTTGATTGATTATTTTTAACGGATTGATTTTCTTCAAACTTTAGTTCTTATTCATTCAATTCCCGAGAGTTCTAGTAATTAGGATATATTTGATAGGGATTAGGGTTGGTAATTTCAGTTGATTGCTTATATGATAACCTTTCGTTGTGTTACAATCGAAGTAAGTAGTCTTTGGGTAATCATAACCAGCTAATCGAATTAAACAATCATGTCTATGTCATTGTCACAATTAAACACAAAATTGAAGTTGGCTTTGAATCTAAAATCCGAAGGAACCATTGTTCCTCCTATTGTCACAACTTCGTTTTAGTAATTCGTTAGTTTCATCAAACAAACAAACAATCGAGTTTACATTTTTGCAAGTAGTTAATCAGTACTTAATTCATAACACTTTCCACCAGACTCCTCTGGATTCGATACCCTGCTTACCCTAGATACCTAGGTTAATTAGGTTTTTGCATGACCTGTTCGACAATCATCAAAACGGCGCCATTGCTGGGGAGTCGTGCGCAAAGTGTTTTTTTTTTTAGTATTTGTTTAGAAATAATTAAAAAACCCAAAATAGTGTTTATTTGTTTTTGTTCAGAATTACGCGTTGGTTATGTGCTTGTGTTTGTGCAGGTGAGTTTGTCCATGCATGCACCATACTCGGAAATCCGGAAAGTCTTCACCGTTAGTCTTTGATCCCGAAATTGAGAGGATAGTTCGGAAGACCCGGGTCATTCATAGAGAGAACAAAATTCTGAAATCTCCAACGCTAACATCTAACCTAATGGAGAATTTAGAGAATCTTGATTAAGCAAACTACAAACCCACTTCCACAAACCCAATTCTCACCGACTACTACACAACCTTCACCAAACACCTTTATACAGTCTCAACCACCACCACAATCCACCCAACCAACTAATACTACCCCACCTTCCATCAACTTCCACCAATGCCTCCACCACCATTCCCCAATCTAGATAACCTACCACCATTCTCAACCCAACCAACATCTTCCCAATACCCGTTATTCACACAAACATCTAATATCCAACACTCTTCACCGTATGTGAGGATTGTTGCCGATGATAATCCCATTCCATCAAGTAAAACTCGATCTGTTAATCCATCAACCTCAATTCCTTTACCAACCCAACCTTCACATTACCAGCCAGCTCAGCAACAACAATTTTCATTTGGAGCTTCAATGTTTGAGCAAGTGAATAGTTCGGGGGAATTCGGAGATGGATATTGGTGTGTGTAAGGTGTAATATGTTTTAATTAATATTTTAAGCCCATTTTACACATTAGTCAAGTTTTAAATTTATAAAATACGATATTCTACTAACACTAAACACACACATGGGCAAGTGCACCCATCGTGAGCGTACTATAGCATTGGTAAGATGCCGAGGTCGTCCAATGACACAAGAGCTTTTAGTACCGGTTTATCCTCAACGTCTAATCAAATCAAAAATTTTAGAAAAGATTTTAAACATGAAAAATAAAAACTAAAATGCTGAAAAATAAAATAAAATAAAAACATATAGACAAGATGAATCACTTGGATCCGACTCGCCTTTAATGTAACCTTTGATGATTTCCGCACTTTTACACTTTTTAAGAGATTATCTTAGTTATAGTAGTAGGCCCCTCTTTTGAAGGTGACGTCTCCCTCAACCAGTGATTTGAGTCAGCAAGGAAACAATCCTAAAGGGTCGGAATATTGGAAGATAATTAATTAAGTTATTAATGCGAAAAGTGGTAGGCCCCTCTTTTGAAGGCGACGTTACCCTCGACTAAGTGGTTTGAGTCAGCAGGGATACAATCCCAAGTAGCCGGTTTAATGTATTAATAGTAGTTTACATATGAGGGGATCAAGCCATTCGGACCCCCGCCATCCAATACCAGTGGGCATTGAAGGAGGTCCTAGTAAGCTTGACCCAGGTCCTTGCAGGATCTATACACTGAACAAGGCAAGAACCTTACCAAACCATTCCCTTAACCCCTGAGCAGGTAGCCAACATATCTCTATATAGACCGTAGAGATATGAATGGTGAAAATCTTTTACTTTATATAGACAGTAAAGTAATGCCAAGACACCACGGACAAATGATAAGGAAGTTTCACCTTCAACATAAGAAACTAGTTATTAAAGTCATTAATACAAAACCAAATAAAAAGTGCAAAAAGATTAAAAATCAAAAGTATTACATTAAATGCTTGTATTCACCAAGTGATGTAAGAGACTTAGCCAAACATGGCCTTTGATTGACAAGAACTCTTACGATCAATCCTGGATCCCGAGACTACTACACACACTCTAAGGTGGGTGATGGATGATGGTGGTGGATGTGGGTGTTGTAGTGGTGGTGGTGGAGTGGTGGCAAAGTGGGAGAGAGGTGGTTTGCCAAGGGATGCCTTTGAAGTAAACCAAGCACCTCTATTTATAGCCTGAACAGAAGCCCAGCCACGGCCCCGTGTCCGCTGGACACGCCCCCGTGGCCATCCTTTTTCTCTTCCTTCATTAATTGCTCTTGTCTGCATTAGGCTCCACACGGCCCCGTGTTCGCTGGGCACGGTCCCGTGTGCAGAAGCGTATCTGTACTACCAAGATTTGCTAGATTTTGCGAATCTTAGCGTTGACTACGCCCCGTGCTCAGTGGGCATGCCCCTGTGGTGGGCAATAGAAGCTTCTACAGCTTTGTCTTTTCTGCAGATATCTGACCACGCCCCCGTGCTCGGTGGGCACGGGGCCGTGGTCAGACTTCTGTTTCTTGTTTTTGCTTGGGAAGATGCTGTCGAGGGGTCGAGCATGCCACGTTTATTCCTTTTCTTTGTAATTATGTTAGTTTTTGTTGCATATTTGCTCCTTTTGTTCATTTAAGCTCATTTGGTCCTGAAAATACAAAAGGAAGACAAAAGCACACTGTTTCCAACGTTAGTACTAAAAAGCTTTAGTTTTATGCCTCATTTGATGTAATTTATATGTTTCATTTTACACACATCAAATACCCCCACACTTGAATCTTTGCTTGTCCTCAAGCAAAACTCTTTATTTTGTGGCTTACACACCCAAGTGGAATGGGTAGAAGATAAGTTTTGGTCTTGCCTTGAGTGTCGGGAATCCAAGATCTTTATTAGGTTTTATTTTTATATTATTTACAATCATATTCGTTATGATTTATTTAGAACGTTTCATAAGAGAAATTACTTATTTGGGCATAACATGCCTCTTTAAAATTCCATTTATATACAAGTTCACATACCTCATGGGAGATCACTCAACACTCGGCCAAAGATGTATTTTTGTGAAACACTCGAGACCGGCATGGAACTTATTTCTACCATATGCTTGCCAAGCAATCAATACTCCTCCTTTTTAACTATAAACCATCGTAAATATCCAGAGGATTTTGAGAAGGGTTAGGCTTGGGCTAAAGGTAGGTGGTTTGGGGTTAGTGGTTAGTAAAAAGGGCTAAAAACGTAAAAAGCGTCGGTCGTCGTAAAACTTTTTATTTTTGTGACTTTTATTCAAACTAAGCCTTTTCAAACAAAGTTTCTTTGAGGACTTTGTTTGTTTATTGCAAGACTTCATTTTTTAAGGAAGTGTCATAAGAAAATTGAGCTTTTTACTAAAATAAAAGGTTGAAAAGAAAACAGGGTTTTGGTGGGTAAAGGGTGTTTGTTTTGTGGGTTTAGAAATGAAAAGGTTTAGGCTAAAAGGGGTTAACTAGGGGGATTTTGGGTAGGTGATAAAGAAAATGAAAAATAATGGTGTTGAAAAGAAAATGGGTTAGTCCTAATTTCTCCATCATTTACTTACTTGGGTTTGAGTTGGTAAAGACCGGGAATGTATCGTCGTGGCAAGTTCTAGAGTCATAAGAACCAAGCGGCTATATACACAAGAAACGAAAAATGAGTATTTAATTTAAGATGTATGCTTGTATGCTCAATAAAGGCTCAAAGCTCACTTATTGTGGGAATGGGTTTATAATGTGATCAACTATATATAATCAAATTTTAACTAGACTTGTTACGCTGTTTCAAAATTTTCTTATGTTGGTTTTTTTTATCACGACGCTATCGGTTGTAAATTTGTAAAAATATAACCTTTTAGAACTTGTTATCCCAAATTAAACCAAGACAAGTAAAAAAAATGAAAAGTTTTTGAAAAAAATTGGGGTGATTAGTGGTTCCAATAGAGTTTTGTGTAAGGCTTGTTATTAGGACTTGCAAGATTCAAGGTTTTAGCATCCCCCTACACTTAAATTACACATTGTCCTCAATGTGTCCCAAAAATAATTTTCTAGGTTGATTGAATGTGTAAAAAGGTGTTTAAAAACAAAGTTTTATCTTAGTGGGTGCCTGGACACGGGCCCGTGTTGGTCCGGGCACGGCCCAGTGCTCAGATTGCCAGTAACACATTAAACAGAAGGCTGGGCACGGGGGCGTGTTCAGTGAGCACGGCCCCGTGTCCAGTTACCTAAACTGGGCGTTTTCTGCAAAACCATGGGCACGGGGGTGTGTTGGGCTGAGCTCGGCCCCGTGCTGAACTTGCTGTAATGAAGGAAAATTGTCGGGAGGCTCTGTTTTTGTGCATGGGGTGTGGTTTTAAGGTTCCCTTAGTAACCTCCACCATTTCGAGTGTGTTTTCGACCATTACAACATCATCCAAACACCATTTAATACTTAAAAACCATCATTTATTAAAACGACAAAGGATCCTAAAATAAAGTAAAAAATGAAAAACTAAGAAGTTCCTAGGATAGATAGTCAAATAATGCAGGAAGTCATTTTTAGGAGTTCTACCCTTATTGTAGGAATGTCAAAAACTCGGAAATAGTTTTCTGGTACTTAAGGATTTTGTAGAACTCGGAGCCGAGGGATGTCTTTTAAATGTCATTGAGTCATTCCTCTATCTCCCTAGGGAGGAAGAAGGCGGGCTCATTCTCCACAATGTTTTGCGGAGGAGGTGCGACGGCCACCGGAACCCTATGTAATATGTCTTGAGGGATGCCACTTGGTCGGAATAATGATTTCCGGCACAATATTCCACCCTCGATGTGCAATGATTGGCACCATGGGAGGAGAAGCAAGAATATTTAACCTTTGGTGCAAAAGGTTGACTTCTTGAAAACACCCCTCTAGTCCCACCGAAAGATGGTTAATACGGTCAATTAGGGCTTCCTCTACTCCTGTCATTTCATCGATGGCTTCCCTCAAGGCATACACGTAGTTGACTAGGGAGTCTTCCACTGATGATCTTCTTCCTCGTCGATCGTTTCTTGATTGGGCTGAGGATGTTCTGCTATTCCTGCTCGACATTCTAAGAAAACAGGTCAAAAAGTTCAAATTAATGAAACAGTAACTCCAGCCACGGCCCCGTGCTCGCTGAGCACGGCCCCGTGGCCACCAATTTGCAGATTTTTAAAACAAGGAAACTTAGAGTTTTAAATTATTTTTCTGGCTTTTGAAACATTTCTGAGCAGAAATAACTTAAAACAATGTTGTAAAACTTATTTTTGATAAGTTTCCTTGGTTAAACATCTAACAATTATCACAATAAAGCTTGAAAACTTGAAGATTTCAAGCTTTAATGGAGGTTTTGAGGAGTTAGTGAAGAAGAAGGCAATAGACAAAAGTAGTAAAGACAAGATGGTTGTTGAGAAACTTCTTTTACAATATACCTTGTAGGGTATATGTGAAGATCCCACCAGATCTTTGTCTTTGGAATGAGTCCAAGTGTGCATGAATCTTGCTGCGTTTATAGAAAACGACAGCACGCTGACCACGGCCCCGTGTCGGCTGGAAACGGCCCCATGGTCAGACAAGAGTCTGACACATTTTGTCCGTATTCTAATTTAAAATCAGACACAAATCTTCAGGTGGGCACGGGGGCGTGTTGACCTGGACACGGCCCCGTGGCTAGAGGAGTTTATGAAGTTTTGTCTTGTTTTAAGGAATTTATCCAGATCGGGCGGTTCCTTACTGGATGGAACAACACCGAAGTTCCTAAGGTACCTTAATTGCCCCTGATTTAGACAAAAACTCAAGAGGTTATCGGAAAGGGTGAATCCTAAGCTAAATACCGGTGTGCGAGACCAACCTTTATTTCCCTTATCTGGGCTCTCGTTAAAGAAGGTATATGTTGAATCGCTCAGGTCTATGTATGCATCGGTGGAGACCAATGGAGAGTCCTTCACGGCACAATCGACACAGGGACGACTATCGCTCATGTCCTCACAAGAGTTAGAGGTGCTTTCGGGAGCAACGATGTTGTTATATTCCGAATGCGACGTCAACAATTCTCCTTGATCGTCGTCTTGAGACGAATTATTTATTTCCGTCTCAAGTTCTCTTATCAATTGGAGAATTACTTCTTCCATTCGAAATAATTCTTTGAGAATCATATCATCTAGAAGAGATGATTGAGAGCATTCGAGGGAGAGAAAAGGATTGTTTTTACTTTCGCCCATCTTAAGGCTACAGGAAAACGATGGGTCTATAGAGTGGGGAGTGTAATTTAAAAAATAACATTTTAAATCTTCATGAGTTCCGCCACATATTTGACACCACGCACCATAAGAGGAGCGAAAGTAAAAATGATCAGTATCACTCATGTTTGTGTCAAAAATTACCAACCGTCGGGATCCTACAGTTCTGTTTTCAGTATCTGAAACTTGGGCACGGGGGCATGTTTAGTGGGCATGACCCCATGTTCAGCTACTGTCTAACTTAAAACAGGATTGCCAGTGCCAAAGATTGGCCACAGGGGTGTGTTCAGCGGGCTCGGCCCCGTGATGAGCTCTGCAAAAGCTGGAAAATCTAGAAAAATCCTAAAAAAAAATGAAAAACAAGAAAAACGATTAGGCCGTTGATTCCTAACTTTCTTAAAATCCTTGTGTCCCCGGCAGCGGCGCCAAAAATTTGGTGTGTGTAAGATGTAATATGTTTTTATTAATATTTTAAGCCCATTTTACACATTAGTCAAGTTTTAAATTTATAAAACACGATATTCTACTAACACTAAACACATACACATGGGTAAGTGCACCCATTGTGAGCGTAGTATAGCGTTGGTAAGATACCGAGGTCGTCCAAGGACACAAGAGCTTTTAGTACTGGTTTATCCTCAATGTCTAACCAAATCAAAATTTTTAGAAAAGCTTTTAAACATGAAAAATAAAAACTAAAATGCTGAAAAATAAAATAAAATAAAAACAAATAGACAAGATGAATCACTTGGATCCGACTCGCCTTTAATGTAACCTTTGATGATTTCCGCACTTTTTCACTTTTTAAGAGATTATCTTAGTTATAGTAGTAGGGCCCTCTTTTGAAGGTGACGTTACCCTCAACCCAGTGGTTTGAGTCAGCAAGGATACAATCCCAAAGGGTTGGAATATTGGAAGATAATTAATTAAGTTATTAATGCAAAAAGTGGTAGGCCCCTCTTTTGAAGGCGGGGTTACCCTCGGCTAAGTGGTTTGAGTCAGCAGGGATACAATCCCAAGTAGCCGGTTTAATGTATTAATAGTAGGTTACATATAAGGGGATCAAGCCATTCGCACCCCCGCCATCCAATACCAGTGGGCATTGAAGGAGGTCCTAGTAAGCTTGACCCAGGTCCTTGGAGGATCTATACACTGAACAAGGCAAGAACCTTACCAAACCATTCCCTTAACCCCCGACCAGGTAGCCAACATATCTCTATATAGACCGTAGAGATATGAATGGTGAAAATCTTTTACTTTATATAGACAGTAAAGTAATGCCAAGACACCACGGACAAATGATAAGGAAGTTTCACTTTCAACATAAGAAACTAGTTATTAAAGTCATTAATACAAAACCAAATAAAAAGTGCGAAAAGATTAAAAATCAAAAGTATTACATTAAATGCTTGTCTTCACCAAGTGATGTAAGAGACTTAGCCAAACATGGCCTTTGATGGACAAGAACTCGATTAATCTTGGATCCCGAGACTATTACACACACTTTAAGGTGGATGATGGATGATGGTGGTGGATGTGGGTGTTGTAGTGGTGGCAAAGTGGGAGAGAGGTGGTTTGCCAAGGGATGCCTTTGAAGTAAACGAAGCACCTCTATTTATAGCCTGAACAGAAGCCCGGCCACGGCCCCGTGTCCGCTGGACACACCCCCGTGGCCATCCTTTTTCTCTTCCTTCATTAATTACTCTTGTCTGCATTAGGCTCCACACGGCCCCGTGTTCGCTGGGCACGGCCCCGTGTACAGAAGCGTATCTGTACTACCAAGATTTGCTAGATTTTGCGAATCTTAGCGTTAACCACGCCCCGTGCTCGGTGGGCACGCCCCCGTGGTGGGCAATAGAAGCTTCTACAGCTTTGTCTTTTCTTCAGATATCTGACCACGCCCCCATGCTCGGTGGGCACGGGGCCGTGGTCAGCCTTCTGTTTCTTGTTTTTGCTTGGGAACATGCTGTCAAGGGGTCGGGCATGCCACGTTTATTCCTTTTCTTTGTAATTATGTTAGTTTTTGTTGCATATTTGCTCCTTTTGTTCATTTAAACTCATTTGTTCCTGAAAATACAAAAGGAAGACAAAAGCACACTTTTTCCAACATTAGTACTAAAAAGGGTTATTTTTATGTCTAATTTGATGTAATTTATATGTTACATTTTGCACAAATCAGATATGAAGAGTATAAGAGTTATGGGGGTAATCAAGGTAACAGGAAGGTGGTGAATGCAGGGAGTTTTGAAAGGTATGACACAGGGTATGGATTCGTCGAAAGAGAGAACCAAGATACATCTAGGTATTGACAACATGCTAATCAATCTGCTCCGATTAATCAGCAACCGGTTTATACAAGACCCATAAACATTCTGTTGCCACCACCCGTTCAGCAAATACTGATGCAGCCAAGTCTACTTCCAAGGAATCTAATCCCACTGGTCAACCAATATGAGGGTATTCCAAGAAGATATGACCGTGGAACAGTGCGGGGGATTGAAGGTACTTCAAACCCGCGATCGCCAACAACCCGTCACCGGTTATGATTCCTCAGTTACCGGGTCGTTCATTCGAAGTGCGAGCTCAGTCTATCCAAAATTCTCCTAAGTATCACGGTTTGGCCACTGAGGAACCGCATTTACATATTGCCGCATATGATGCTCGTTGCAACACCATCGGGGGCCAAGGATTCACATCGGATGATGTGAAATTGGTACTATTCCAATTCACAAAGACAAGGCACAACAATGGTTTCATACATTGCCTTCGGCTTCTATTTTCACATGGCCCGAGATGAAACAACTGTTCTTGGATAAGTTTTACATGCCTTAAAGGACAAGTGATGCTCGGAAGGATATTCAGAACTTCCAACAGCAATCGGGTGAGTTATTTCATGAAGCTTTCAACCGATTCAAGATGTTGTTGAAGAATTGCCCACAACACGGTATTCAAATGCGGGAATTACTGAATGCCTTTCATGAAGGCTTATTACCTGAAGATGCACGCGACTTGAGTCCAATATCAAATTACGTTTGGTACAAACTATGAGAATGTCGATTGGGACTATTTGGAAAAGATGGCAAATACGTCGAAGAGAAAAGCTCAATCTTCGAGAAGAGGTTGGCATGTGACAATAAGGGTAGTTGAGAACACATCGGAAGTGGGTGCACAAATGCCTATGTGTGTGCATTGTGGAGACCTAGGGCACATAGCTGACCAGTGCCCTAGTATTGTGGGTAGATATGATTAGGTGAGTATGCTGATGGAAACAGGTATTCGGGTTTCCAAGGTAGCAACCAATCTTTTCAGCCCTGTAATCAGATAATACTAGCAGAGTAATGGTCAGAACAATAGTGAAATTATGGAAATGCTGAAGGCCATGCAACAAGAAATGCAAAGAAGGAATCAACTGGATGATGCACGGGCCCAAAAAGATGAAATTTGTGATAAAGCCATTCAATCATTGACGACACAGATGGGGCAGCTGGCTAGTGAGGTAGTTGCGTTGAAGCAACAGAATGGGAAGTTGCCAAGTGACACTCAACTGAACCCCAAGAGTGTAAAGAATATACCAATCTGCGGTTTAATTGTAGTTCCTAAAAATGCTTTACATAATAAGTGTTTAACTTCTTCTGTCTCTTAAGTGATTGCAGGTGTAACTTAACCAAGTGAGGGAAGTAGTGGAAGCGATCCAAGGGAACCGGTTATCCCAATCCGAGTTGGGAAATTCAAAATCCACAAGGCATTGTTGGATTATGTAGTAGGGATGAGTGTACTTCCCGTCAGCTTGTATGACCAATACGACTTTGGTTATCTACACGCGGTTGATGGCATGGCTATGTTTGCTGATGCAAGTTGGAAACAACCCCGAGGGGTTATGAAGAATGTAATTATATAGCTTGGCGAATTTTACTACCCGGTGGACTTCATGGTGATAGACTATGCACCATCACAGACATACGAGCAGCCACAGGTAGTTTTGGGTCGCCCATTCTTGTATACAACAAATGCCCAAATTGATTGCAGGAAAGAGCTAGTTACTTTGAGCTACAAGGATAGTAAGTTATGTTTTAATGTTTTTTCAAAATTCATTACTTACGATATTATTGATAATTTGAGTCATACTGTTGCTACTAATGAATCTGTGTCACATGTGAGCAAGGGCACGGTAGATGTGCATGGTGTTGAGCTTTACAGGTCAAAGGGCGAGACGAGTGGAAATCAGGCAAAGAAGGTGGATGTGCGAAGGAGATCTGATGAAGGAAAACCACCTGATGATGGGAATGAGTGGGGCAATCAAGCTGAATTTAACCCCAATTGGCGTGGAGCTGCAAACCTCCCAAATAACTGGATGGAATTGTATGTGGAGAAGTGGGGAGGCAAGCAATCATCTGAACCGCCATGAGCACGTCAGGTACGGTCTGGCTGAAGACCTAAAACTTAGTGCTCTCGGGAGGCAGCACGAGGATGTAGAGTATTGTATATGTTGTTTTGTTTTGGTGTGTGTTCTGTTTTGGCAGGTTACTTCATTTCAATCCTCGCAGATGCAATGATTTAGGTGTGGGGATGTTTGGCAACATCCCCGATGAGGTATCAGAGAATCCAAGAGATGTTTACGTCCCTGTCCGTTCATAGTAGCCGCACCACTACCGACACTTGTTGATTGAATGATCAGGTCCATGTGTCCCTTTATTCTTTATTTGCATATTTGGTGGTGTGAACCGTTGTGTTTTGGGAGTGGGTTTTATTTGTGAGTTGATTAGCCGTTTATGGTTTGTTAGGTGGTATCTCTCGAGTTTAGACTATAAATTGCACCATACATTAGGGACAATGTATCCCAAGTGTGGGGATGCGGTAACTCGGGAAAGGGTTGGTCGGGTTGATGATCTTGAAATGCTTGAATTGGTTGAAATTGGAAAGTTGAAAAAATTTGAAAATTTTTGTCTCGAGTATACTTGAACTACATGA
Organism: Helianthus tuberosus; assembly: GCA_030545235.1. Taxonomy (NCBI): domain Eukaryota; kingdom Viridiplantae; phylum Streptophyta; class Magnoliopsida; order Asterales; family Asteraceae; genus Helianthus; species Helianthus tuberosus. The sequence continues at coordinate 135,670,211 of CM060373.1, read as the reverse complement.
AAACCAAAGTTTTCAATCGCTATAGGGTTCCTACTGATATTAAGCTAATCTAGATCCCTTTTCATGGTTGTCCCTTTAAATTTTATGAGAGTATTTCTGACAAGATTTAGAGAATAGTTGAGAAGAGATGCCTAACTAGGGTAACATACTTTAGGAATTAAACATGATATATGTCGGTAACCCGTATTCCTTTCGTTCTATGAGATATTTGAGCCTACTAGAATTTTTAGTTGAATTTCAATAACTTGTTCATTTGCTGAGAGTAGGTCGTATGTTGCTTTGTGTTAGAACTTGTGTGGTTTGATACATGCTGAGACTGTGGTCTAATGTAAGGAATAGGATCCCTTTATTGTGTTATCTGTTGATTGTTTATCTAACCCACCTTAGTTACCCATGTTGAGCTTTATACCTTTCGTTTGTTACACCTTATGTGACCCGTTTGAATTATCAACCATGATTGACAAGTGTATTTAGAAGTGTGTTATGAAAAAAAAAACAGAGAAGAAAAAAAATTCAAAAACATATCCTTACCTTTACCCAAAACCCAAAAGTCCTTTTGATATATGCTATTTTATTTGTTACAGTGGAGGCGTGACTGCTATACAAGCTTATGATTGCAAAGTATCATATTTGGTTTTGAGTGATATATATATACTAGCACATTACACGCTAGTTCAGATACAACCGAGAGGAGTGCTTATTGTGAGGGGCGTGTGGCATGTGTGTAGGTATCATAAGCATGTTAGTTTTAGTTTGGCAGGTCTTAAGTGTTTTAATTGTGCATCAACTAATTGTCAGATCGTTAACCTCGATTGTGTTAGTCTATGGGATGGGTATGACTTGGGATCTTAAATTGTTAAATTGGTAGGGATTTGAAAGTGATTTGTTAATGTGGTGAGTAATGTTAGTGATGGTTGCTTGAGGACAATCAAAGATAAGTGTGGGGATGTGATTGAGAGTGCGAAACACGAGCCTTAATGTGTGTTATACGATGTGTTTTACGTGATTATACGCCTCGAATGTGTTAACTACAAAAGTTTGTGGTTTTACAGGGTAATCGCGTAATTCGGTAAAGTTGGAGAGTTTAGAGATGAAACGGAACGAGAAAGGATGATTAGCAAGAAATATCACATCATTCGGGACTTGTTCGGGGCCAAAATATAGCTTGGAAGTGTGAAAAACATGAAAGAACAAAGTCTAGGGGTGTTTCGGTCATTAATGGTAAGTTGAAGCATAGCTAAACATGGATTCAAAGAGCCGGCGTAGGCAACGGATGAGCCAGCATAGGCTACGGTTCCTCTACATCAGCCAAAAAGGTTCAGCAGCGATGAGGTGTAGGCTACGACCATGGGGGCTTAGCCTACGACCAGATGAAACAATGAATAGTAGGTTGGGACCGTAGGCTACGACCTGTGGGCATAGGCTATGGCTGGATGAAATCAACAACGTGCGGATCTTGTATTTGAAGGGTTTAATTGGGTTTTTAAAACCCTAATTCGGGGCGAAGCACTCTTGGACGAAAATTAGGGATAGAAGCACGCCTTGGGACTTGGTTTTTCATCAATCATCACCGTAATCTTCATCAAATCCACAAGATCAAAGATGCATTCATCCATTTATCAAGCTTTTAACGATCAATCGAGCGAGATGAGCGGCTAATCATCTAGTGGTTTCCTCCGGGTGGAGAATTCTTGTAAGTTAACTGATTTTATGTGTTTGAATTAGTTTGTGAACTTGGTAATCTAAGCATTCGATGCTTTTTACCTTTGGATTAGATTGATTAGTTGTAACGGATCAATTTTATTCAAACTTTAGTTCTTATTCATTCAATTCCCGAGAGTTCTAGTAATTGGGATATATTTGATAGGGATTAGGGTTGGTAATTTCAGTTGATTGCTTATATGATAACCTTCCGTTGTTTTACAATCGAAGTAAGTAGTCTTTAGGTAATGACAACCAGTTAATCAAATTTAAAAATTATGTCTATGTGATTGTCACAATTAAACACATAATTGAAGTTGGCTTTGAATCTAAAATCCAGAGGAACCATTGTTTCTCCTATTGTCACAACTTCGTTTTAGTAATTCGTTAGTTTAATCAAACAAACAATCGAGTTTACATTTTTGCAAGTAGTTAATCAGTACTTAATTCATAACACTTTCCATCAGACTCCTTTGGATTTGATACCCTGCTTACCCTAGCTACCTAGGTTAATTAGGTTTTTGCATGACCCGTTCGACAGTCATGATGAGTCAGGTCAAATATAATACACTTTCGTGCTTATTTTATTTAAGTTTTTAGTTTCTCTATGTTTTGACGTAAATTTTGTTCGGAAACGAGTAGAGTAAAATATAATATGTTTTCATTAGACGGTATAAATCCGAGTCACTTTGCGTTTTGACATCGGCGCAACGCGCCACAACTATTTTCTTACCTGCTTATTTTATTGTACATGTCGGTACAAATTAAAGTTGGTTTACCTTTCGATGTAATTTTTTTTTCACAATATGTCAAGTCAAATATAACACGTTTCTATGTTTATTTTTATTTACTTTTTTTTTTCCTTTCTTTATTTTTTAACATAGAAAACTGGGAGAAGCCAATATAACACCGATACAATAATTAACAAATAAAGAGCTTGTAAAAAAATTTAAAATAAAAATTTAAACAATCGTTTTTATGATGTATGCAAAAAAAAAGGCAAGCGAACAAGTTGTTTTAAGTTAAACGAGCCATTTCAAACTTTTAGGGGCCGTTTGGTAGCCTCTTAAAGACCATTCAGATGCTACCTCTTAATGGTTTAAAACTTCTGAATGAATTAGAGGTAACCTCAAGTCTGAATGGTTAAGAGGTAACATCTGAACGCTAAATCATCACATGTCACATTCTTCTACCTTCTCATTGGTAAACTTCTTAATGGTTCCATTAAGAAGTAGCCTCTTAATGACCATTCAGAGGCTACCAAACAGCCCCTTAATGTGGCTTGAGTGCAGAGATTAACATTTCTGTTTCTTAGAAACCCAAACTGGTTCCAAATAGGTTTTTTTGGCCGGTTTTCGGCCAAGCCGGTTTCAGTTCGGTTATGCCCTGGTTTGGCCGGTTTTTAACACCAGTTTCGGTTTACTACGCGCACCTTTTTTAACCAAAAAAATGGCTGGTTTTTCTTACTACCTGTTCCAAACCAATTCGGCCAAAAATCGGTTTGCTGCAGTTTTTGTCTTGAAAAATGGGACCGGTACCAAACCGAACCGGTTTATACGATATTTCAGGTAGGTTCTAAAAACCGGTTTGGTGTTCATTTCTACTTGGGTGGCCCGTTTTCATCGTGCTAAAAAAATACCCATCTCAATAACCCAAATTTCCCAATAAAAAAAAGAACAAATCATCAGAGCCATGATACCAAAAACACCTATGAGAAAGCAACTTCCAGCAAAGAGACTTTATACCAAACAAAACTACAATTTAAAGTTACTAAATGATACCAAATTACCTACAACTAAACAAACTTTCTCAAGATACACAGCCTCCAGAAAATAACGACAAGATCTTAAAAAACGTTACATTCGGAAGTCCAAGACAATAACTACATTGTTTGAAAAACAGGCCCCGATCTTATCGCCTTCTTTGTTCCAGCAAACTTCAAAGATCCCTCCACTCCCCATATATGTTTTCACTACCTTTGCTTCTTTCACAGACCATATGTGCATGCATTTATCCAATGACCCGCTTGCCAAATACTCCCCGTTTGGGCTAAATGCGACAGAATATACAGGGTCCCTACATTCGAAAAAATTTAAAAACATTACAAATTACTCGTGCACGTACATCACATTGCTGGTGTCGGAAAAATTTTGGACGATAAGTGGGTATATAGGTGAAAGTGCAAGTAATAATATATTCCGAATGAAGTAAAAGACGAAAATCTTGATATAAGTGACGTACCCATGGGCAACTAGGTTGTGGAGAAGTCTCCCGGTTTCGACATCCCATAGCTTTATGGTAGAGTCAAATGATGCACTGTTAACAAAAAAAATTAATAAAGTTAGATATAAAGCAAAAAAATGCTATATATTGCGTAAAAAGTCTTGGGGTGTTGAATGGGTTGTGTTACGAACACGAAAATTTGCCACATACCCGAAAATCATGTTAGACACGTGAACCTGAACACGACACGAATTTCACGTATTGACACAAAAGCACGACCGGTTTAACCCAAAATTTACATTTTATTATATGTTTTTGCATATTAATACTCTAAAATTAAAATTTTAAAACCACAAGTACAAATGCATATAAAATAATGAGTAAATTACGTTTTTGGCCCCTGTGGTTATATCACTTTTACTATATTAGCCCAAAATAAGAATTTTTAACATATCTGCCCCCATGGTCTCTATAACTAACCATTTTGGCCCCCATGATCTCTAGACTTAGGGGCCAAAATGGTTAGTTATAGAGACCATGGGGGGCAGATATGTTAAAAATTCTTATTTTAGGTTAATATAGTAAAAGTGATATACCCACAGGGGCCAAAAAAGTAATTTACTCTAAAATAATTGTTTTAGAACCAAATTTTACATTTCTTACATGTTTTTGCATGTTAATACTCTAAAACTAAAATTTTACAACCACAACTGTCTTTTAATTATTAAAAAACAGTACAGGTAATGACATAATAATATTTTTTAATTTATATAAAAATAGTTAAAAGTTCAACCCAGGAACCAGCCAAGTCAACAAAACACGCCCTTTTAGCTAAATGTGATGTTAGTTATAATCCAAAAACGGGTCTTCTTGAAAGAAAGTGAAAGTTGAAGGGGTGATCCATAAAAGAGTTATCGGTTTAGTTTTAGAATGTTTTGTAAGTTTATCAAGTTTATTTAAATTACTGGAAGATAGGAATTTGAGTATAAGTATGTTAAGTCTTTTTCTAGTTTAAATAGAGTTGAAAGTTACGGTCTTTTGTATTCTGTGATTTCCGATGGGGCAAATAAAAAGTGTCAACAAGTTTTTGGTCAATTTTCTTATTCATCGTTCATTATTTTCTGTTCTATAATGTGTTCACAGATTCGACCTGAACCCATTTAGACTAAACCCAAACCCACAAACTTCATGTTACGTTTGTGTCGGGTCAGAAATTGACACCCCTACAGTGCCCACATATATAGTCGTAAAAAGAATGACAATAAATAAACAGCAAAAAAATCAGTGTATAAACTTTTAAAAGACGTATATTTACCTCGCCAACACTAAAGGCTGGTTAGGGTTGTTGGTTCCCGGACCCGTTGGGCTCCATCGGATGGTATATATTTCCTGTAAGTTAATATCATAATGTTAAAATTTAAAAATAGCAAAAAAAGATCATAATATGTAGGAAAAGTATTTAATACGGTGTACCTTTGTATGCTCCTTTAAATCATGCAAGCATGTATCCTGCTTCAAGCTCCATATCTATGAATTATAAATTATAATCATTGATTAATTTAAGTATATAATCGGGGCTTCAAGCATAGTCAGTTTTACGATATAAACAAACACCTTTGCAGTGGAATCGTCTGAGCATGAAGCCAGAAGTGTACCCGTAGGATCCCATTTGATAGCATTAACTTCACCCTAGAGTTAAAATTTAATAATATTTTGAAAAAAATAAACGTATACAAAATTCAAATATAATACAAAAGAAATTAAAAAAAGCTAAAGCAAACCTGATGCCCTGCAAAAGTTTTAACAGGCCGGTTATCTCCAACTTTACAAACATAAATCATGTTGTCGGTCGAACATGTTGCAAATGAGACGTTATTACGCCAATCGACATCAAGAGTAGGTGCTGCAATGATAAAATAACTCTGGGGTCACGTGCATAGCAATTAACTATAAAAATGGGGGAAAATATTACTTGAATAATTTCCTATTTACCAAAAAAAAAAACTAATATCAAATATGCCCATACAAAATACTTAAAATTTTATTTTTACCCATTTCATCAAACAAAACTTATAATATGACCATTATACCCTTCTCTTTCTCCTTACACTCAAAACTCCCACATCATGATGCAAGTTGTAAAGAAAGGGTATACATGTCATAAATTTGAAAATGGGTTTGTTTGATATTATGATTCTTTGTTGGATAAATACAATAGAGTAAAATGTCATTTTTATCCCTAAGGTTTGGCCAGTTTTGCGACATTCGTCCAAAGGTTTGTTTTTCCGCATCTGGATCCAAAAGGTTAGAAATCTTGCCGTTTTCATCTCGCTCGTTAAATCCATCCATTTTTCTCCGTTAAATGAGGGGCATTTACGGTTTTACACAATTTTATTAAAATAAAAAACACTATAAGAAATAAAGATCCAACTCTCTTGACTTTCTCCCCACCCAGACCCGTTAATCATCACAAAAAAAAACTGTCTAAAAAGACAAAAGTAACCCTGGCTTAACATTAAAAAATGGATGGAATTAACGAGTTGGATGAAAATGGCAAGATTTCAAACATTGTGGATCCAGATGAGGAAAAATAAACCTTTGAACGAAAGTCGCCAAAGTAACCAAACCTCAAGGACGAAATGGCATTTTACTCCAAATATTATACAAAGTTTTGAGGGGGATATATGGAAAATATCCTAAATTATTAAAATACAGATAAACACACCTGCGTGAAATTCAAACTGTTGCTTCCATTCTCCGGTCTTAATGTCCCATACAATTGCGGTTTTGTCGACACTGCCACTTAGAAGATAATCTCCTTTTTTGTTCCACTTCAGAGAGAATATCGGTCCTTTATGTTTTGCTAATGTGTTTACAAGCTCCCCTAAACAAAAAATTCATGTTATTTGTTACTGCCACCTCAGCAGAATCCGTCTTTTTTTTTTACTTTTAAAATTTAAGCACTCACCATCTTTACTCCATATTCTGGCTTGACCGTCATACGAACCAGTTGCAAGAAGTGTACCCTCACTCTACGTAAAACAAAAGAGAGGATTAATGAAAGAACTGGGCCCGTTGAAATACAAAATTCCAAACGTAGAAGCTCACGGCTCGCTCGAAATTGGCTTGTTTGTAAACGAGCCAAGGTAAGCTCACTCGTTTGGCTAGATTATACTGATGCCCAAATTTTAGTGTATATATACAAAATTCTGTAGTTTGTGAATTATGTGTATGTTAGATATATTATTTTTCTTTTTATATTTATCAAGACGTGTAAAAGTTCAAAATTTTAAAAAGAGTAAAATGCCATTTTCGTCTCGGAGGTTTAGCCAGTTTTGCGACTTTCGTCTAGATGTTTGTTTTTCTGCATCTGGATCCAAAAGGTTTGAAATCTTGCTATTTTCATCGGCTCGTTAACTTTATCCATTTTTCTCCATTAAATTAACAAAAAACGTGAAAATGCCCCTGACTTAACGGAGAAAAATGGATGGAGTTAACGAGCCGGATGAAAATGGCAAGATTTCAAACCTTTTGGATCCAGATGCGGAAAAACAAACATTTGGACGAAAGTCGCAAAACTGGCCAAACCTCAGACGAAAATGGCATTTTACTCTTTTAAAAAAATAAAAATTTGTAAAAAAATGAGCTGGCTTGAGCTCAACATTTCAGCTCGTTAAGATAAGCAAGTCGAACTGAGTTGGCTCGTTTAACTTCGAGCCCGGACTCAACCTGGCTCGGCTCAGCTCATTTACAGGCCTAAACACCGGTCATATAATAAACCATAATATAGCAGTAAGAACTCACATTCCAGTCTAGTGTCGTTACATCTTTACTCTTATCATTTGTTCTACCTCTGTAGTGTTTTAAAACCGCAACATTTAGGGGCCCTTTTTGTGAATTTGAGCTACACGGTCCATCACCAACGGTCCAGATCCTAGCTGTAGAATCTCCCGACCTAAAAAGTATAGATAAAAATATACAAATTTAAATAAGACTCTAGCATTCCGTTTGAAATCAATATTACCATATAAATTTACATAAATAATATTATTTACAAAAGAAAATGCACACACCCGGATGCCAAAAGAGAACCGGTTGGACTCCATGCGCATACAAAAACCTTCAAGGAGAAATGGTTAAAACTTAAAATATGTAATAAATCATTATTATAAATAATTCCAAATTATTAACTTTTATACTAAAATATAAACTACACACCTCAGAAGTATGACCTTCTAAAACGGTCACATCAGAGTTGGGAATAAGAGAAGACAAAGGCATTGAATTGTTGTCAACTTCCATTGGTTCTGGTCCTACTTCACATTTCGAGAAACATATTATTAACGAGTAATAAAAAAAGATATTGGGTATAGTATAAAGCAAACTGCTTAAAGATGTAACAAAGTAACAAACTTTGGTTTGATTTTCATTAAGGTTAATCTTCTAAGTTAATTGGATCTCAAGCACCACACAGCCACATCAGCTTCAAATCATATAAAAGAAGTCAACATGGTCAACGTTATTTGCATGTCATTACTGACAGTCCAATTACCTTTTTTTCGGGGTGCAAACGAGCCGAGCCTTATCGAGTCCGAGCCAAGCTTGAGCCTAAAATAAAGCTCGTTTATTTATCGAGCCTGGCATGTGAAGCTCGTCATGCTCATCGAGCCTTAGTGTAATATTAGTTTTTATTAATATATAATAACATTTACCCCTAATTAAAGTTGTCTAGTAAACGAGCGGAGCTTATTTAAACTTGTTTACGAGCCCAAGCTAGCGAGCCTATACGAGTCTGTTATTTATATTATCTTTATTTAATATATTAATTACTAGATAATAATCGAGCCGAACTCAAGCTTGAGAAACTACCAATCGATCCGAGCTCGAGCTCTCATTAGTTAATCGAGCTCGAGCTTGGGCTCGGCTAGTTTGCACACCTAAATTTATGGGTAATCTTCTAAGTCAATAGGATCTCACACATCAACTACAAGTCATATAAACAAAGTCAACATGGTCAAAGTTATTGGCACGTCATCATTGACGGTCCGATTACCTTTTTATGCAATTTACTTGTACCATATACATCTACCTTTATAAGCATCATGAACCATGCACAAATAAATCTTTTTTTTTTATTAAAGTACATTACCTTCTGTGGTCACATTTTCTTCCTGTTTGACTTGTGTTTTATCCTCTTCACGATGCGCATCATCAAGATCCTCGTTTTTCTTTTCCTTTTCTTTTTGTTTCGCCTTATCTTTTTCTCTCTCTACTTTCTCTCTCTCGAGTTCACGCTCTTTGTCCCGTATTTGTTTTTCTTTTTCCCGTTCTTGATGAATTTCAATTTCCATTTTCTTTTCTCGTTCTCGTTCTCTAACACGTTGCCGTTCCTTTTCTCTTTCTCTAACATGTTCTTGTTCGATTTCTTTCTCCTTCTCTCTAGAACTTTCTTTGTCTTTTTCTCGAGAATGTTCTTGCTCTGGCTCACGATTGCCTTTGTTTTTCTCGCGCGTTTTAGCTTTCTGCGCGTTTTGTTTCTTCTCGTTTATCATTTGTTGTAGTTCATAAACGTTTTTTGTGATAAGATCGATCGGTTGTATGAACGAGAAATCTTCGTCAATGTCAGAGTCATTCTGAAGACCCAACAAACACGTTAGTCAAATAAATGAAAAAATCGCATCCAATAACAGGGGTGAGCAGAAAACCGGAAAAACCGAAAAAAAACAACAACAACCACCATACCCAGTATAATCCCACCGGAAAAAAAAACGAACAGAAATTTAAGGTTCGGTTACGGTTTTGCATTTTATGAAAACGGAAAAAAAAAACCCAACCGAACCGAATAACCTAAAAATATTTTTTTATGTTTGTTATATATTAATTTAGGAATTATTAGTTTTATTCTTGATTGTTAAGTATTTATAATAAAAACATTAGCATTTTTATTTATCTTCGAATATCAATTGGCTACAAGAAATAACAAAACTTAACATGCAAATTAAATGATTTTCAAAGCATTATAAAAGAAAATGTCTTAATAAAAACTTTGGAGAAACATAAAAATAGATTAGAAGGTTAGGTTTATGTGGACAATATTAATTAAAAAGGTTAACATAATAACTTAAACGTAAACATCTAAGAAAGATTTTTAAATCTTGGATTATACTTTTTATTTTTGAATCTTACATAATTTTGTTCCAAAAACCTAAAAAACCGAAAAACCGGACAGTTGCTAAACCCGACAAAACCGAAAGGTTTTCAATAACCGAAAACCAAACATTTCGGTTATGGTTTCGCTTTTACTATAAAACCGAACCGAGCCGTGAACACCCCTATCCAATAACATTATAAAAATAGTAACCGTGCTTACGCATGATAGGTTTGCTTCGAGTTCAAGATACTGTATTCCTTTCTGCACAAATGTAACAAGCGCACCCGGTGGAACCAGATTTCCATCTATTGTACTTTTATTCAATGCAGCCTCGTAACCCAATGTGAAGGCAGTATGTGTGAATCCTAAAACAACCAAAGACGTTAACTTTAATAAATCTAACAGCAGTAGCACGGTTATAACTAAGCCTAGCAATACGGGCAGTCAGGCCAGGTTATGTAACGGGTCAAACAGGTCATCTGAAAATAGTATCCAAATGGGTGCACCGTATTTGTTTCTATGGCGACTGGTTGCGGCGGTGGTCAAAGGCGGTGGTCATGATCCCTTATGAGAAACAATATCTATCATAATTTACATTATCAAGCCGCAAATAAAATCTATATCCTTATATAAAGTCGAGGGATTACGCTACAATAGCCAAAGAAAACCAAAGATACAATCTTTTATTCCACCGAAAACGCGAGGCAGAAAAGTTGAATTATAGTCAAGGTTACCCAAACTTAATCATTAACCAAACTAATAACATATTTTACAATGATGCAAATTATAAATCACATGCTAATGACCATTATTATTACATAATTCAACCTCTTCTTTAATGATTAGTTGGTTGATGCATCCTGAATTTGAACCAAGCATATCATATAATTCATAACTTTAACTAATCCAAAAAGGATGAATACAACCCCCCCCCCCCCCCCCCCCAAAAAAAAAAAAAAAATCAAAATAACAAAATTAACAACTAGTAACCCAGACCCAGAAACAGAATCTATCAATAATCAACATATCAGATGAAACCCAAAAAGGGTTAACAGGATCTCTCAATCTTGAAGCAACCCACAAAATCAAATGATAAAAAGATAGAAACTTTAGTAAAAACAGACCTGATTCATGAAGATAACGGTAGACCAAGTAGTTCAACTCTTGTGAATTCATGTTAATCATGCTGCAATTATCAACATCAAGCCCTAACTAGAGAGGAAATTGGTTGAATTTCCAGACGAAATAATAAAGGGGTTTTGGTTCTTTTGGAGTGAGGGGTTATAAAAAGGGGGAGGGAGGGGGTCCGTTTTATCGGGTCAAAGCCCGGGTTGTGAAATTTCGGGTCAAAATTCAAACGGGTCAAACCCGAGTAAGTTACAACTTTGGTGTTACTGTTTGGTACCTGAAGTATTTAAGGTTGAGTAAATTTGGTTCAAAAGGTTTTATATAGTTTCGATTTTAGTCCTAAATAGCTAATTAATGATTATTTTATATTTGAGTATTTATGGTAATTTACTAAATTCTTACTACATTTTCAATTAATATTTGGTTTTTTTAATTGTCGTCTGGGTCTGAGTTGGTGCCAGATGGATGAGAGAGGGTGTATGGTGACATATGTTTTTCATTGCCGCTATTGATGAACTTTGAGTTCTTTTTTTTATAATTAAATGAATGATAAAAAGTAAGGGTGCATGATACGCTTTGGATGGGATAGGGATAAAGAGTTGGTGATTTTGGCATTAAAGATCGGGATTGCGGTGCTCATGATACTAATTGTCATCCTTGCTTTTGTGGTATTATTATATTATATTTTAATTTATTCCTTTAGCGGTATTTAGAATCCTTTATAAGAAATATGATTATAATTGTTATATTTATTATTTTGTTATCATTATAAATAGGACACTCTTATTATAATTACAACTATCAGTTTTATTTCAGTTAATTATTTAAAATTAGTTTTAGATGGGTGGATTAAAATGATCGATTTTCATGCTTTTATGATGAAAATTGTTATAGGCTAATTTTTTATAGCTATGGATCACATATCCTTAGATTGGCTTGGAACACTGATCCTTAATAGATTGTGCAGGAAGTCTGAGGATTACGGATCCTTATTATTACATAAGTTGGCTAACAATTGTTCTCTATGTTCTCTCACGATTATGTGCAGGTCGTGGGCGACGTGGACCAAGTCATAGTTGGAATCTCAGTCAATATTCGTTAAAGATGTCACACATGTTGAATTCCCTCAACGTTCATGAGCTTAGACGTGGTCTCCCATGATTTTCGGACTTAGTTGTTACTTTGATTCAAAAGGGGTTGATCAAGTGTTTTAGGCAAGAACATTACCTGATACACACACTGAGACTCTCGAATACAAGCTCGCAAACAACACTCTCTCACACATTAGAAAATAATCCTTGTACCACACTTGATCAACATCCGAAGCTATAATCGTTTTGTGTAATATAGTTGATAGTGATAGTTTTCACTATCCGAGGTTTTTTATGCCGGAGATCTTATAAAGATCAAGAGTTTTTTCCTCGTATAAATCATTGTGTTCACTGTTTTCAACATTTCACATTTGATCATATACTTGTTCATCATTCAAGCATACTACCTCACAAAATCAGATTTGGTTACATTATCCTTTGTTTGATTTTTGACCAAATAGTTTGGTGCTCACCATGGGGCAGGTGGTGTTTCCATTATAAGAAAAATCTGTTTTTTGTTCATTTTTGTTCAAAATCATCACTTCCATGGCTTCTCAGGGAAAACCACTTCAAATGCCATGTCGGCGGTTACCTCATCCTAAACTAATGCATCATTACCTCCTATTCCACCACTATACCAGAAGAATGCAAATAATACTTAAAAGAAGACATCATCAGTCTTCCAAGGATCAAAAGTTTCTACTAGTTCTTCTTCTACTAACACTAACAGTGATATTTCTGTTTTGTTTTCGCAGATAAAGAGCTACATGGAGCAACTAGACAAGACTAACCAAAGGTTCCTTCGTGAGATTGATGACATCAAGAAACAGAAGAGGCCAGCAGAGGATCACTCTCCATTGGTGCCTAGGATGTTGGACTTCGTCACCCCAGCAAATGGAGTGCAACAGTCCAGGATGTCCAACACGCAACCTCAGGTATCCTCAATTCCACAACAGGGATCACTGGCAATGACCATTCCTCAAGGATCCTCGATCCATCAGCATGGATTAATGACGACTACTCAGCATCAAGGATCCTCCCTTCGTTTTGCGGAATATGTGGAGACATTTCCGGCCCAAGGATCCTACTTCAACAATCAAGGATCCTCACCCAGGGTTCAAGGATTTATAGATCACATACTAGACCTCCGGTGCACACCTACCCGGGACCTAATGTCTTTCAGGATCAAGGATCCTTAGGGAGACAGTGATGGAGAAACTCTGAAATTCATGAAGGGGATTTCATACCAATGCAAACCATTGCTTCTTCGGGACCTACCATTATACCAGACATGTCTTATTCTCGATATACTTCTGGGATACCAACTTCAAATCAGTCAGAAGGTAACAATCTTAATACTTCTTTTGATACTAACTTTGGTTACATGCAGGATGCAGGAATCAACCAAGCTATGGCTAGAGAATTGCAGAAACTCAAGGACATGATATCCAGTGTCCCAGGAGTGGTTAAACCTATTCCTGAGATCCCAGATGGAAGTTACAGAATATCTCGCTTTGCACCTCCCATATGTAATGCCGAGATACCAAAGCATTTTCAAACCCCCGAACATGAAGTTATACGATGGTACCACTGATCCAGAAGAACATGTAGCAATACAATGGGGAGTACGATGCAAAAGACAGCTCCATGGCTCAGTATGTGACCAGAGTAAAGGAACTTGCCAAGACCTTCAGTGGCTTCAAGCTAGAGTACGTCCCCCGAGGAAAATAACAGAAAAGCAGATGCCCCTCAGCAAATTGGCTTCGGTGGCATTCGTTCATCTGGCTAGGGAAGTAAAAATGGAGGTTCTGACCTCCCCCTCCATAACAAATAAATAAGTAGCAGCGGTGGATAGGACAGGGAAATCCTAGATGACCCCCATCGTAAACTTCCTGAAGGACGGGGTCCTCCCAGAGGGTGAATGGTCGGCCTAGAAGGTAAGGGTAAGAGCTTTACAATACGAACTCATAGACGAGGAACTCTACCGAAGGTCATACCTAGGCCCTTCCCTGAAGTGTGTGGACGAGGAGGAGGCGAAGTATGTAATACAAGAGATACACGAAGGAATTTGTAGTATGCACTCGGGGCCAAAAACAGTTGTGGCCAAAACGATGAACGTTGGATTTTACTGGCATCGAATGTATGAAACGGCCTTAGAGGAGATTAGAAAATGTGATAACTGTCAAATCCATGCCCCCATGACCCACCATCATAAACACCCCATGGTCCCAGTCTCAACATCTTGGCCGTTCCAAAAGTGGGCCATAGACATCATCGGACCATTCCCGGAGGGCCCGGGTGGGGTTAGGTTTGTCGTAGTGGCCATTGATTACTTCACAAAGCGGGTTGAGGCAAACCCTTGGCAAAAATCACGAGGGAGCAAATGAAAAGATTCATTTTAGACAACATTATCTGTCGATTTAGAATACCACTGGAGCTCGTTAGTGATAATGGCATTCAGTTTGCGGGAAACCCCTTCAAGCCCTGGTGCGAGCAGATGCACATTCAACAGATCTTCACGTCGGTCACTCACGCTCAGAGCAACGGGCAAGTAGAAAGGGCCTACAGAACAACTCCCAAGGTCTGCAATGAGGAAACCCCCTTCTACTTAACTTATGGGACAGAGGCAATAATTCCTGTTGAGATAGGTTCACCCACAGCCAGGATGAAGTTACGGGACGCCGAGAATGAACAAGACCTACGAATGAACCTCAACCTCCTTGAGGAAAGGAGAGAGATTGCTGCAGTGAGGGAAGCCAGGTACAAGAAGCAGATAGAAAAATACTACAATGGCAGGATGAAAAGGCTCAACCTGGTTCCCGGGGACCTGGTCCTAAGGGCTAACGAGACCAGTTTGCAGGAAAACACGGGGAAGCTGGGACCCAAATGGGAAGGACCATATAGGGTCGTATGGGCAAACGGCAAGGGAGCTTGCAAACTAGAAACACTCCAAGGCAAGGAAGTCCCAAGGACTTAGAATCTAATGCAGCTCCGAAAGTATTTTGTGTGAAGGACAATCCCTACGAGGGAAGGCAGGAGAAACGGCCTGAGGGCCACTTTTGTAAAATGACTTATAGCTAAGTCCTCTCTTTTTGTTCCTTTTATAAGACTATGTACTGGGGGTTCCTGTCCCCCAACACGTTTGGTAATGGATGATTTTCTTTTTACAAAATTGTTCTAGCACATCAGGATTATTAAAGAACATAGTCCAATAACTGGGTAATGCACTAAGGCAGATGTGCCTAATGGCTGCAAGACCCAAGAAACGAAAATGGTAAATAACATACTGATGTGTGCAAAATGCAACATATAAATTACATCAAATGAGGCATAAAACTAACCTTTTTTAGTACTAATGTTGGAAAAAATGTGTTTTTGTCTTCCTTTTGAATTTATAGGACCAAATGAGCTTAAACGAGCAAAAGGAACAAATATACAGCAAAAACCAACATAAATACAAAGAAAAGGAATAAATGTGACATGCCCGACCCCTCGGCAACATCCCCAAAGGCAAAACCAAAAAACAGAAGACTGACCACGGGCCTTGCCCACTGGACACGGGGGCGTGGTCAGCCACCTGCAGAAAAGACAAAGCTGTAGAAGCTTCTACTCCCACCACGGGGGCGTGCCCAGC
The DNA here is from genome assembly GCA_030545235.1 of Helianthus tuberosus. Classification (NCBI taxonomy): domain Eukaryota; kingdom Viridiplantae; phylum Streptophyta; class Magnoliopsida; order Asterales; family Asteraceae; genus Helianthus; species Helianthus tuberosus. Next base: position 135,654,283 of record CM060373.1, on the reverse strand, counting down.
TCAGCACGGGGCGTGGTCAACGCTAAGATACGCAGAATCTTGCAAAATCTTGGTAGTACAGATATGCTTCTGCACACGGGGTCGTGCCCACCGGACACGAGCCGTGTTGAGCCTTCTGCTGACACATGCATTTAATGAAGGAAGAGAAAAGGATGGCCACGGGGCGTATCCGCTGGACACGGGGCGGTGACCGGGCTATAAATAGGGGTGCTTGGCTCACTTCAAAGGCATCCCTTGGCAAACCACCACCCTCCTACTTTGCCACCACTCCACCACCACTACAACACCCACATCCACCACCATCATCCATCATCCACCTTAGAGTGTGTGTAGTAGTCTCGGGATCCAAGATTGATAGTAAGAGTTCTTGCCAATCAAAGGCCATGTTTGGCTAAGTCTCTTACATCACTTGGTGAAGACAATTCTTTAATGTATTACTTTTGATTTTTAATCTTTTCGCACTTTTTATTTGGTTTTGTATTAATGACTTTAATAACTAGTTTCTTATGTTGAAGGTGAAACTTCTTTATCATTTGTCCGTGGTGTCTTGGCATTACTTTACTGTCTGTATAACGTAAAAAATTTACACCATTCATATCTCTACGGTCTATATAGAGATATGTTGGCTACCTGGTCGGGGGTTAAGGGAATGGTTTAGTAAGGTTCTTGCCTTGTTCAGTGTATAGATCCTGCAAGGACCTGAGTCAAGCTTACTAGGACCTCCTTCAACACCCACTGGTGTTGGATGGCGGGGGTGTGATGGCTTGATCCCCTCATATGTAAACTACTATTAATACATTAAACCGGCTACTTGGGATTGTATCCCTACTGACTCAAACCACTTAGCCGAGGGTAACGTCACCTTCAAAAGAGGGGCCTACCACTTTTCGCATTAATAACTTAATTAATTATCTTTCAATAATCCGACCCTTTGGGATTGTATCCTTGCTGACTCAAACCACTGGGTTGAGGGTAACGTCACCTTCAAAAGAGGGGCCTACTACTATAACTAAGATAATCACTTAAAAAGTGCAAAAGTGCGAACATCATCAAAGGGTACATTAAAGGGGAGTCGGATCCAAGTGATTCATCTTGTCTATCTGTTTTTACTTTATTTTTATTTCTACATTTTTAGTTTTTATTTTTATACTTTAAAATCTTTTCTCAAAAATTTTAGATTGATTAGATGTTGAGGATAAACCGGTACTAAAATCTCTTGTGTCCTTGGACGACCTCGGTATCTTACAAACGCTATACTACGCTCACGATGGGTGCACTTGCCCATGTGTGTGTTTAGTGTTAGTAGAATATCATGTTTTATAAATTTAAAACTTGACTAATGCGTAAAATGGGCTAAAAATATCAATAAAATCATAACACACATAACGCATACCAAGTTTTTGGCGCCGTTGCCGGAGACATAAGGATTTTAAGAAAGTTAGGAATCAACGGCCTAATCATTTTTCTTATTTTTCTATTTTTTTAGGATTTTTCTTAATTTTTCAAGCTTCTGCAAACTTCAGCACGGGCCGTGCCTGGTCGGACATGGGGCCGTGCTCAGCAACCTTACTGGCAGTTTTTGTTTTCTGAGTTACAGAAGAGTGACCCCTGGGCCGTGACGGTGAACCACAGGGCCGTGCTGAACTTCCCAGTAACTGGGATCTAGAACACAATCACTGTAACCACGACCACGGGGCCGTGGTGAGATTTCTGATCAACGTTCTTTTTGTTTTTATCACAGGACTTGGAACCTAGACGCAGCACCTGAACTTTCTATGCAGTGCATGAGCTCCAGTTAGATAAAGACATAATAGAACCTCTAGACGAAGCCGAACGCTTTCTAAGAAAGAGACTAAAGGCTAAAAATCAAGAGAAAGTTTCGGGGGACCAACCTCAAATGGCAGATCAGCGTACCCTAATGGATTACCTACGGCCCACGGTAGGTAATCTCGGAGCCGCTATCAATGCACCGAATGTTGATGCCAATAACTTCGAACTTCGGCCGCATTTGATCCAAATGCTCCAAAATTCCGCAACCTTCCATGGCCTAGCTGACGAAGATCCCCATTTACATATTACCAACATTTTGGAAATATGTGATATCTTCCAGATCAACGGAGCATCAAACGATGCCATTCGCCTCCGAATGTTCCCATTTTAGCTAAAAGACCGAGCAAAGGCTTGGCTTAACACCCTCCCAAGTGGTTCGGTAAACACTTGGGATGAACTAGCCCAAGAGTTTCTATATAAGTATTTCCCTCCTTCTAAAACAGCTAAATTAATGACTGGAATTAATACATATTCACAAGAGGACGGGGAATCCTTATATGAAACTTGGGAAAGGTTCAAAGAGCTATTAAGAAAGTGCCCTCATCATGGTCTTGCAGTGTGGCAACAAGTATCCACTTTCTATAATGGGTTGTTGCAACACACAAGACAAACACTCGACTCTAGCTCTAGGGGACTCCTAGGTAATCGTCGCCCAAATGAAATTTATAATCAAATTGAGGAAATTGCTCAAAACAATTTTCAATGGCACACTCCCCGAGGCACAAAATCTATTGCCCTGGGCGCCCTTAAGGTAGATGAAAACACCTCTTTACAAGCCCAAATCGAGGCCCTATCTTCAAAAATCAAAAAGTTAGAAATGGCAAAAACGGCCTCGGTTATGGCTTGTGAAGGGTGTGGTGGGCCACATGAAAATTGGAGTTGTATGAAAGAAATGGATAATCAAACGAAAATGGTAAACTACATTGATAATAGACCTAGGCCATCGGGTCCCCCAACGGGTACCTACAACCAAGGATGGCGTAACCACCCTAACCTTGGTTGGAGAGAACCCAGCAATAGTAGTAACCAAAAAAACCAAAACCAACACACAAACTTTCAACAACAACAAAGAATTGAGTCACAAAATTTCTCTCAACAACAAGGGGGACGAGAGAGGCTTGAAGATTCTGTTTCACGCCTCATCTCCAAAACCCAAAAGAAGAACTCGGACCGATTCCTACAAATGGAATCAAACTATAAAAATCAACAAGCTAGTATTCAAAACATTGAAAAACAACTAAATCAACTAGCTCAAAATTTCTTCGAGAGACCACAAGGCATGTTACCTAGCAATACCGAACCCAACCCAAAGGCGCAAGTGCATCTCATAACATTGAGAAACCGTACTGTAGGTCCCGAGGAGGCTCCACTACCCCCATCCGACAAAAATCCACCCATTCAAACCACAACCTCACCAACGAAGGAAACAACTCCTCCGCCAATTCCCGAGGCTACCAAGAACCCCTCGGTACCCTACCCCGGTCGGTTACTTCGCCAAAAGACCGACTAGCAATTCACAAAATTCTTAAACTTACTAAAACAATTGCATATCAATCTTCCATTTGTGGAAGTCCTCACTCAAATGCCAAAATATTCAAAATTTATGAGAGACTTCCTCACTCACAAAAGGAAGTTTGAAACATTGCAATTGGTCAATTTAAGTGAAGAATGCTCCGCCTTGCTACTCAACAAACTCCCACAAAAGAAGATCGACCCCGAAAGCTTCACCATCCCTTGTTCTATTGGAGGATCTCATGTACGCAATGCACTAGCTGACCTTGGGGCTAGCATCAATGTTTGACCGACTCGGACTAGGTAAGACAGGCCCCACAAAGATGAGCATATAACTCGCCGATAGGTCTATCAAATATCCACAAGGTGTCGTCGAAAATCTATTGGTAAAAGTCGGAGACTTTGTCTTCCCGGCTGACTTTGTCATACTCGATATGGAGGAAGACACCGAAATACCACTCATTCTAGGAAGACCATTCCTTGCCACCGCTCATGCAATGGTGGATATGAGTGGTGGGAAGTTAACATTGAGGGTCGGAGACAAAGAGATAAAGTTCGGGGTTGGGAAGAGAGTAGAAGACGACCCGGTCAACTACATGGATGTCATAGACTCAAGCTTGGATGCCGCTCTCCGACGGTGCAACATGGGGTGCAAGACATTTCACTTGGGTAACATATGACTGACTTTGGGTCTAGCCAAGGACCCTTATAAACGTGGCGCCCCACAGAGGCCTTCCGCAGAACTATTCGTAGTTTTTAAGTTTAGATTAACTTTTATGTTTTCTAGTTTAGCTTTACTTTTCAGGAATAAAACACACTCGAAAAGGTGGAGGTTGCCAAAGGAAAGTTAAGACCACATCCCATGCACGAAAACAGAGCCGCCCGACAATTTTTCAGCATTACATCAAGTTCAGCACGGGGCCGTGCTCATCCCGATACGTCCCCGTGCCTAGGCTCTGCAGAAAAGTTGCCCAGTTCAGGTAACTGGACACGGGGCCGTGCTCACTGAACACGCACAGTGCCCAGCCTTCTGTTAAAAATTTGTTACTGGCAATCTGACCACGGGGTCGTGCCTGGACCAACACGGGGCCGTGGCCAGACGCCCAGTAACACAAAATTTTGTTTTCAACACCTTGTTACACATTCAATCAACCTAAACACTTATTTTTGGGACACATTAAGGACAATGTGTAATTTAAGTGTGGGGGGATGCTAAAACCTTGAATTTTGCAAGTCCTAAAAACAAGCCTTACACAAAACTCTATTGGAACCGCTAATCACCCCAAATTTTTTCAAAAAAATTCATTTTTTTACTTGTCATGGTTTAATTTGGGAATAACAAGTTCTAAAAAGGTTATATTTTTACAAATTCACAACCGATAGCGTCGTGATAAAAAGAACCAACATAAGAAAATTATGAAAAGGCATGACAAATCTAAATAAAATTTGATTATATATACTTGATCACATTATAAACACATTCCCACAACAAGTGAGTTTTGAGACTTTATTGAGCATACAAGCATATATCTTTAAACTAAATGCTCATTTTTCGTTTCTTATGTGAATAGTCGCTCGGTTCTTGCGACTCTAGAACTTGCCACGACAACACATTCCCGGTCCCTACCAACTTAAACCCAAGTAAGTAAATGATAGAGCCATTAGGACTAACCCATTTTCCTTTCAACAACATTATTTTTCTTTTTTATCACCTACCCAAAATCCCCCTAGTTAACCCCTTTGAGTCTAAACCTTTTCATTTCAAAACCCACAAAACAAACACCCTTCACCCACCAAAACCTTTTTCTTTCAAACCCTTTATTTTAGTAAAAAGCTCGGTTATCTTGTGACGTCCTTTATCAAAAAAAAAAAAAAAGTCTTGCAATAAACAAACAAGTTCCTCAAAGAAACTTTGTTTGAATATGTTTAGTTTGAATAAAAGTAATAAAAACAAAAAGTTTTACGACGACCGACGCTTTTTACGCTTTTAGCCCTTTTCACTAACCACTAACCAAAATCACATACCCTTAGCCCAAGCCTAACCCTTTCCCAAAGTCCTCTTGATATTTACGAAGGTTCATAGTTAAAAAGGAGGATGATTGATTGCTTGGCAAGCATATGATAGAAGTAAGTTCTATGCCGGTCTCTAGTGTTTCACAAAAATATATATTCAGCCGAGTGTTGAGTGATCTCTCGTGAGGTATGTGAACTTGTATATAAATGAAATTTTAAAGAGGCATGTTATGCCCAAATAAGTAATTATTCTTAAAAAACATTCTAAATAAATCAAGACGAATATGATTGTAAATAAAATAAAAATAAAACCAATAAATATCTTGGATTCCCGACACTCAAGTCAAGTCCTAAAACTTCTCTTCTACCTATTCCATTTGGGTGTGTAAGCCACATAATAAAGAGTTTTGCTTGAGGACAAGCAAAGATTCAAGTGTGGGGGTATTTGATGTGTGCAAAATGCAACATATAAATTACATCAAATAAGGCATAAAACTAACCCTTTTTAGTACTAATTTGGAAAAAGTGTGTTTTTGTCTTCCTTTTGAATTTACAGGACCAAATGCGCTTTAACGAGCAAAAGAAACAAATATACAACAAAAACCAACATAAATACAAAGAAAGGGAGTAAACGTGACATGCCCGACCCCTCGGCAGCATCCCCAAAGGCAAAAACAAGAAATAGAAGACTGACCACGGGCCGTGCCCACTGGACACGGGGGCGTGGTCAGCCACCTGCAGAAAAGACAAAGCTGTAGAAGCTTCTACGCCCACCACGGGGGCGTGCCCAGCTCAGCACTGGGCGTGGTCAACGCTAAGATACGCAGAATCTTGCAAAATCTTCGTAGTACAGGTACGCTAAGATACGCAGAATCTATATAACGTATAAGATTTACACCATTCATATCTCTACGGTCTATATAGAGATATGTTGGCTACCTGGTCGAGGGTTAAGGGAATGGTTTAGTAAGGTTCTTGCCTTGTTCAGTGTATAGATCCTGCAAGGATCTGGGTCAAGCTTACTAGGACCTCCTTCAACACCCACTGGTGTTGGATGGCAAGGGTGAGAATGGCTTGATCCCCTCATATGTAAACTACTATTAATACATTAAACCGGCTACTTGGGATTGTATCCCTGCTGACTCAAACCACTTAGCCGAGGGTAATGTCACCTTCAAAAGAGGGGCCTACCACTTTTCGCATTAATAACTTAATTAATTATCTTTCAATAATCCGCCCCTTTGGGATTGTATCCTTGCTGACTCAAACCACTGGGTTGAGGGTAACGTCACCTTCAAAAGAGTGGCCTACTACTATAACTAAGATAATCTCTTAAAAACTGCAAAAGTGTGAACATCATCAAAGGGTACATTAAAGGCGAGTCAGATCCAAGTGATTCATCTTGTCTATCTGTTTTTACTTTATTTTTATTTCTGCATTTTTAGTTTTTATTTTTATACTTTAAAATCTTTTCTCAAAAATTTTAGATTGATTAGACGTTGAGGATAAACCGGTACTAAAAGCTCTTGTGTCCTTGGACGACCTCGGTATCTTACCAACGCTATACTACGCTCACGATGGGTGCACTTACCCATGTGTGTGTTTAGTGTTAGTAGAATATCGTGTTTTATAAATTTAAAACTTGACTAATACGTAAAATGGGCTAAAAATATCAATAAAATCATAACACACCTAATGCACACCACATACACACGTGTACGACAGTATAGCAGACATGTTGATCAAAAGGCCCGACTGTGGCGCTGGACGAAGTCGACTAGTCCAAAGGAAACAAACAACAGTTTATTGCTATGAACAACAATCACAAACTTGTTTAAACTGTTCCTTATAAACAATACAAATTTTGTAAATAAACTACAAAATAAGTGTACATGAACACACTAGGAAAATTTGTAAACAAGCTACAATTTAAGTGTACATGAACACACTAAGAAAATTTGTAAAATAAACTACATATTGAGGGTACAAGGACACACTAGAAATTTTGTAAGCAAGCTGCAAACAAGACATGTGCAAACATACACTACAAGGAAAATTTGTAATACAAACCACAAATAAAAGACTACTCTTCCTTGACAACTCTTGGGCAAAATTATGGCTCCGAGGACAAAAGACCTAAGGGAAAATGCAGCGGCCAACTCTTCCCGAGCCATCCATGCTGAACTACAATTGCAAGAAATCCCTGCAAAAAAGAAAGAAACATACAACAAACAAGAGGAGATACACAAGCACACAAGGAACATGAAAACCAACCAAGGATAACAAACATTAACATAGCTAAGCATAAAGGAGGCCCCAACATAAAGGCCCCCTAGACAAAAAGGATAAAAGTGTTCGAGGTGCAACGTTTTTAAGTGTTTAATACAACCATATCGAAGATCATTGTTTTAAAAAGAAATCATGGAGAATCCTCTCCTGACAGGGACTTGGGCGAGGAAGGGCCAGCAGGTGTGAGCAATGATTTGAGCTCATCCAGGGACATCAGTGGATTGTCAGTGATTTTGGTAAGTAAAGCAGGGGTCTTCTCACTAAATTCCTTATCCAATTTGGCCAGTTGTTTCTTGGCCTTTGAGTTGTAAAGGGGGATCTCCTTCCTCTTCAAACCTTGAGAAAAGTAGGAGTACTCGTCCTTCAGACCCGGCTGGTAACCCGCGTCCCTGTATGCCCTATACACCCTCTCGAGGCTGCCTTTGAATTCCTCAGATTGAGAAAAGTCAGAGAGGAATAACCCAAACCCCTGAGACAAAAGCCAATGATGTTCTCTAGCCAGCTTCTGGCTATCATCCATTGCCATCCCCCAATCAGCATACAAGGCCTCAACGTCCACTCCAGAAACAGAGGCAGCTTCCTTATAGTGTTTCACATCTGCAAGCAGGCTCTCGCTTTCCTCTAGCCAAGCTCCCTGTTCTCGCTCCTAGGCCCTTTCTTTTTGCTCCAACAGTGCCCCAGCATTCTGAAAAAGAAAAGAGTTATTCATAAAAAAAGGAAGGAAGGGGGGGGGGGGAAGAGACATTACCTCCTTCTCCAATAGTCTCCTCTCAGCATCAACCACCTGACATCGAAACTTGGCAGCAATAGTTTGAGAGGTTTTCAGTTCACTCAGTAGCCCCTCGTTTATGTCTCTCAACTCATTGACCCTCTACAACATACCGGCCCCTCTGAAGAAACCTTCGCAGATGGATAAGCAGTATTGATCGTCAAAAAGTTCCGCATCCAGCGCGAAGTTCATGAACTGGTGAGGAGGAGGGAAGGCATGGGCCATGAAATTTCGGGCAACTTCGGGAGTTCCCACAATAGTGGAAGGGGTTATCCTCCACTTAGGGACATATGGGACAGGAAACCCCTCAGCAAACAGGGCCGCCAAGGGAGAGTGAGATTGAAAGCCCTCTGGCAACTTGAACTTGCTGGTGCCAGTGGCCTGGGTGGGAGAAGCTTCAACAGTAGGATTGGTAGGAGCAACATTGACCTTCGGGGCTTTTCCCTTTGCCCGGGAGGAAGCAGGAGCAGCAGGAATCAAGATAGGGGCTTTGGAACTTCCCTACTTCATATATAAAAAAAAGAAAGAGAAGAGGTAAAGGACCACAACATGCAAAAAAGAGTAAAAGAAAAAGGAATGATGAACTTAGAAGGAGAGGCTCATTGACTAGGCTTGAGGAGGGCCTCAAGGTCTTCAAGTACTTAGACAGGGAGCCCTTGGTATTCGTTGGGGAAGCTTCTAAAACAGCCTAGGACGCTGGAAGAAGCTTTTGACCGCTTGCACTCCTGAGCCTTAGATGGATGTTTCGAGGCTCAGGGACTACAACCTTGGAACCAGCTTCAGAACCCGCCTTGCGTTTCCGTGATTATCGACTGGCTAAGTCTTCATGTTCTTCATAGGGGGGGGGAGTTATGAGAACCCTAGGACCTCTACGAGGAGCCTTCCTCGGCAGAAGGAACCTTCTCCACTTCCCCGACGGCAGCAGAACTCCCAACATCAGGAGTTTTCCCTTCAAAAACATTTCCCATCTCCGGGTTAACCACACCACCAACCACGAATGTCACCCCCTTACAATTCGCCTGTAACAAACTCGACAGGGACATCTCTGCAAAAGTAAACAGGTACTAGAGATGACTGGGCAAACCAAAGACAAAGGCTATAAATCATAATGCAATCAATATCGCTACAAAAACAAAGAGTTTACCTCTCTTCTCACAATAAGCTTAGGGACGAACAGGGTATAGGGGCTCAGACCCCCCACAGCCAAAATCCCTTCGGGGAAATTGAAAGCCCTGGTAGGATGTTCGTACATCCTCTTCCACAAAATGGTCTCGTTTGCTGAGAGTGCATGGACGCTGTTCTCAATAACCGCTTTCGGATCCTTCAATGGGGGAGATTCTGGGATCAGGGAAGCCGAAACGAAGATAAACCTGTTCTTCCATTCTTTTGGGTAGGTGGATGTTGGCATAAAAGAGTAACAGGGTAGAGAGACATTATCCTTCCTTTTAGCAAAGGGAAACCAATCTCCATCTGATTGGAGCCGATAGAAAATTCGGAAGAGGGGTACAGATGGTTCACCAGAGACAGCGATGCAAGAAAGCTTGAAATGCACCATCCTCATAGAGGCAAGAGGATGAAACTGAGAAAAGTGGTCGCCGTAATACTTTAGGAGTGCAACCTTGAACGGCGACAAGGGGCAGCGAACGCCGCAGAAGGAGAACGCGAGAGTATAAAGAACGATCCTTTCCGGTGTACAGACCGCCGGATCATCTGGGCCGGTCAAACATGGGGAAAATTCCTGAGGGATTTGATATGTTACAACAAAGGACTAGAGATCTTCCTTTGTTAGGATGGAACGTATTAACGATCAACCTGTGCGGCTCATCATTGAAGAGATCAGAGAATATATAGGGATAATGTTGGGGAATAAAGAAGTGGAAGTTATGGTAAAATAAAGAGTCACCCAGGGTTTTAATAAACTTGCAGACTAGGGCGGTAACGTCTAATCACCAATTAAAAAATCGAATTGTGATTAGGGGCAAGTGTATTGTAACAATGATCCCCAGTCGTTGGATCTTAAAACTTTATCGATTCAAGGGAACCGTCGGAAGTCACCATCATTAAAAGGCCCCACCGTCACAGTCTAAGAGACGCTGCTACAATTCTGGAGCCACTTAACTTCAGCCCAGGCTCACATGACTCGGGCCTCGTAACCTGGGGCTAGAGATGACATGACAACAAGGCCCATTTGTTGCCTAGTGAACCCGTCTTGGGCTCCCATTTTGTTTGGGCTGGCCTACAGGCCCAAACCCGGCTTCATCTCTTAAAAGAGAGACTATGAGATGTGGTGGGAAAAGAAAAGGATGTGATATCTCTGATATCATTAATTGCTCGAAAGGAAAGAAAGAAAGCATCGCCAGAAACAGTACATCACCAGCAACTGGCACCATTAATGAGCTAATCATTTGACCATTGGGGCTCAGACACGTATATGAGTTCCCAATGGCCTGATTCAGCCGTTAGATGGGATGAATGGCATCTCCCATGAGGATAAGTGAAACTCTTTATATAAGCAGGAGAAAACATCATTTAAGGTATGCATTCATTACTCCTCATCATTCAATACTCATAGCATATTAAATCCAAATATTCCCTTAGATCACATTTAAGGCGCTCTGCCTAGAATTCACACCACAGAGGATCTTCCGGCGACCATGCACTCATCGGAATAAGCTCCTCATTTTTCGGTAGGGTTACTTATTCTCACTCCGGAGTTTGTCACGGATTCCCCCTCTGGGGTCCTCCACGGAGAGGATAACAGTGTTCTCTTTTGTAGGAAGACGGCGTTGGACCTTTGCAGCGTTGACGAGCTCTGTTGACTACCCACCGGGACACAGGGACTCGACACATAATTCAACCTCTTCTTTAATGATTAATTGCTTGATGCATCCTGAATTTGAACCAAGCATATCATAATTCATAACTTTAACTAATCCAAAAAGGATGAATACAATCTCCCCGCACCCCACAAAAAAAATGAAAATAACAAAATTAACAACTAGTAATGCAGACCCAGAAACAGAATCTATCGCTAATCAACATATCAGATGAAACCCAAAAAGGGTTAACGGGATCTCTCAATCTTGAAGCAACCCACAAAATCAAGTGATAAAAAGATAGAAACTTTAGTAAAACAGACCTGATTCATGAAGATAACGGTAGACCAAGTAGTTCAACTCTTGTGAATTCATGTTAATCATGCTGCAATTATCAACATCAAGCCCTAACTAGAGAGGAAATTGGTTGAATTTCTAGACGAAATAAATAATAAAGGGGTTTTGGTTCTTTTGGAGTGAAGGGTTATAAAAAGGGGGAGGGGGGTCCGTTTTATCGGGTTAAAGCCCGGGTTGTGAAATTTCGGGTCAAAACTCAAACGGTTCAAACCCGAGTAAGTTAAAACTTTGGTGTTTGGTACCTGAAGTATTTAAGATTGAGTAAATTTGGTTCAAAAGGTTTTATATAGTTTCGAATTTAGTCCTAAATAGCTAACTAATGATTATTTTATATTTGAGTATTTATGGTAATTTACTAAATTCTTACTACATTTTCAATTAATATTTGGTTTTTTTAACTGTCATCTGGGTCTGAGTTGGTGTCAGATGGATGAGAGAGGGTGTATGGTGACATATGTTTTTCGTTGCCGCTATTGATGATCTTTGAGTTCTTTTTGTTATAATTAAATGAATGATAAAAAGTAAGGGTGCATGATACGCTTTGGATGGGATAGGGATGAAAAGTTGGTGATTTTGGCATTAAAGATCGGGATTGCGGTGCTGATGATACTAATTGTCATTCTTGCTTTTGCGTTATTATTAGATTATATTTTAATTTATTCCTTTAGCGGTATTTAGAATCCTTTATAAGAAATAGGATTATAATTGTTATATTTATTATTTTGTTATCATTATAAGTAGGATACTCTTATTATAGTTACAACTATAAGTTTTATTTCAGTTAATTATTTAAAATTGGTTTTAGATGGGTGGATCAAAAAGATCGATTTTCATGCTTTTATGATGAAAATTGTTAAGGGCTAATTTTATAACTATGGATCACATATCCTTAGATTGGCTTGGATCACCGATCCTTAATAGATTGTACAGGAAGTCTGAGGATCACATATCCTTATTATTACATAAGTTGGCTAACAATTGTTCTCTATGTTCTCTCACGATTATGTGCAGGTTGTGGGTGACGTGGACCAAGTCATAGCTGGAATCTCGGTCAATATTCGTTAAAGATGTCGCACATGTGAATTCCCTCAACATTCATGAGCTTAGACGTGATATCCCATGATTTTTGGACTTAGTTGTTACTTTGATTCAAAAGGGGTTGATCAAGTGTTTTAGGCAAGAACATTACCTGATACACACACTGATACTCTCGAATACAAGCTCGCAAACAACACTCTCTCTCACACTAGAAAATAATTATTGTACCACACTTGATCAACATCCGAAGCTGTAATCTTTTTGTGTAATATAGTTGATAGTGATAGTTTTCACTATCCGAGGTTTTTTGTGTCGGAGATCTTAAAAAGATCAAGGGTTTTTTCCTCGTATAAATCATTGTGTTCATTGTTCTCAACATTTCACATTTGATCATATACTTCTTCATCATTCAAGCACACCACCTCACAAAATAAGATTTGGTTACATTATCCTTTGTTTGATTTTTGACCAAAACAGTTTAGCACCCACCGTGGGGCAAGTGGTGCTTCCATTTTAAGAAAAATTTGTTTTTTGTTCAACATCATAATTTCCATGGCTTCTCTGGGAAAACCCACTTCAAGTGCCAGGTCGGCGGTTAGGTCATCCCAAACTAATGCATCATTACCTCCTATTCCACCACCATACCAGAAGAATGCTGATAATACTCAAAAGAAGACATCATCAGTCTTCCAAGGATCAAAAGTTTCTACTAGTTCTTCTTCTACTAACACTAACAATGATATTTTTGTTTTGTTTTCGGAGATAAAAAGCTACATGGAGCAACAAGATAAGAGTAACCAGAGGTTCCTTCATGAGATTGAGGACATCAAGAAATAGAAGAGGCCATCAGAGGATCACTCTCCATTGGTGCCCAGGATGTTGGACTTCGTCACCCCAGCAAATGCAGTGCAACAGTCTAGGATGTCCAGCACGCAGCCTCAGGGATCCTCAATTCCACAGCAGGGATCACTGGCAATGACCATTCCTCAATGATCCTCGATCCATTAGCATGGATCAATGACGACTACTCAACATCAAGGGTCCTTCCTTCGTTCTGCTGAATATGTGGAGATATTTCCGGCCCAAGGATCCTACTTCACAATCAAGGATCCTCACCCAGGGTTCATGGTTTTATGGATCACATATCCAGACCTCCGGTGCATACCTACCCGAGACCTAACGTCTTTCAGGATCATGGATCCTCAGGGAGACAGTCATGGAGAAACTCTGAAATTCATGAAGGAGATTTCATCCCTATGCAAACCATTACTTCTCGTGGACCTACCATTTTACCATACATGTCTTATCCTCGATATACTTCTGGGATACCAACTTCAAATCAGTCAAAAGGTAACAATTTTAATACTTCTTTTGATACTAACTTTGGTTACATGCAGGATGAAGGAATCAACCAAGCTATGGCCATAGAATTGTAGAAACTCAAGGACATGATATCCAGTGTCCCAGGAGTGGTCAAACCCATTCCTAAGATCCCAGATGGAAGTCATAGAATATCTCGCTTTGCACCTCCTATATGCAATGCCGAGATACCAAAGCGTTTTCAAACCCCCAACATGAAGTTATACGACGGTACCACTGATCCAGAAGAACATGTAGCTCAATATAGAGAAAGAATTGAAATCAACCCATTTCAGATAGATTGAAAGAAGCCTGTTTATGCAAGGGATTTGGATCTACACTTATTGGATCATCATTAAAATGGCTGCAAAGTCTTCCTCCCTATTTTATAATTTCATTCTCACACTTAGTTAACTTATTCAATAACCAATTTTCTTGTAGTAGAACCTTTGAAAGGTTAACTAGTGATTTATATAGGATCACCCAAGGCCATGGTGAATCACTTAAAGATTACGTTACTAAATTTGGTAGAGAATCCTTGGACATCCCAAACCTAGACGTTGCTACTGCTGTAGAAGCATTTAAAATAGGATTGCAAAAAGATTCTCCTTTCTATGATGATCTTGTTATGACACCTTGCAGGAACTTAGATGAAGTGAGAAATAGGGCTCTAAGGTTCATCCGTCTAGAGGATGATAAGAGAATCCAGGATAGATTATCTGGATCATCAAAACAGGAGAAGCAAGGATCCTTTTTCAAGAATAATCGATCCAAACAATACTCCAAACATGACAATAAAAATATTCACTCTGTTGAACAAGAATAAGATGAGGATGAATATCCTCATATATCTAAATATTGTTTTTCTGTTGATAATAGTGAGTTGATGCTTGCTTTGCAGAATCTAGGTGAAAAAGCTAGATGACCCAAGAAGAATGAAAAGTCTACATCTTATAAGGATAAATCAAAGTGGTGTGCATTCCACGAAGACTTTGGCCACCACACTGATGAATGCATTGCACTCAGAAAGGAGAATGGCTATCTTCTGAGCAAGGGTCACTTAAAAGAGTTGACGGGAAGGAATAAATCAAGGATCCAGGATCCTGATAAACTGCCGGAAAGAGCCCTTGCACCACCTGCAGATGCTCAAATTATCAACTTCATTTCCGGAGGCTCCTATATATGTGGAACCTCACTCTCTGCAGCTAAGAGGCATGCTAAACAGACCAAACTGGAAAATGGAGATATGCCTATCCGAACCTCAACTCTGACTCAGCAAAAAATTATATCCTTTGATGAGAATGACCGTGTTGACATCCAGGATCCTCATCATGATGGTTTAGTCATTACTTTATTTATATCTAACCATTTTTTTGGATGATCCTTATCGATGGTGGGAGCTCGGTGAACATTATTCAACTAGATGTCCTCAAAAGGATGAACATCCCGGAGTCAGAGATAGTTCTGAGATCATCCATCCTTGTTGGATTCAGCGGAGAGACAAAGAATACGCTGGGGGACATCAAACTCCCAATCATCTATCCTTATCGCCACGAAGGTTCTTACATCACAAAGGTTTGTACCATGAAGGTTTTTCCACCACGAAAGTTTCTTCTTACGTTCTTGCTATATGAATCGTTTATGATTCCTTTCACATGCTTTCATCAACAATCCTTTGATTTGTTATACCATTAATTTTTCAAAACAACACTTCAAATATTTAATTCGTATTCAAACCTTTAGGCTTTGCAAAAAATAATTCACTATTACCAAGAAACTTTGACTTTTCTTTTAAACAGAATGTTTGTTTCCTTTTGCTTTGAAAAACAAACACACTAAACTGATTATTTTGGAGTAAAACAAATTCCAAAATTCCGAGTAAATTGATTATTTGATTAAAACTCAAACAATTACCACTAAAATGTTTATTTTTAAAATCGAAATATTAATGAAACAAGTCATACTTACGTTTTGGAGAACAATTCCTTCGATCTTCGATATTGTTGAAACAAATCTTCTTCCCATTTTCTTTTTCTTGATCGTCAATTGTACAGAAAATGGAATTTGATTTCCCAGTTCTGGTGTGCGCATCCAATTTCTTTCCCTAAATTGATTGAATTCTTACTGCATTTCTTCCCTTGATCGATTAACGGTGGGCTCTGATACCGTTGGTGAGAGCCTTTGAGGAGCAATGATAAACACAATGATAGAACAATAGAATTCTGAAAGAACAATTGATATTGAATGTGATTGTGATAATACAAGTGATTCTGATGATTGTTATTGACATGTACACACCCTATTTATACTAAATGAACAGTTGTGTCTCGAACCATCGCGTCCCTTTGTGAGTCGACGTTCATGTTGATGATTGCCACCCATTCTGAAGCGGCATGTTGCTTCTGATACGTGGCATCCTTTGTAAAGTAAGTTATATACTTTGATCTTGTCGCTTCTGCTCGTCGCACTAACTAACTAATCTAATTGTAACATAAACCTAACTATTTACTAATTACACAACAACCCCTATATTTAGTTTAGGGTGAGGTTCAGCTACAAAGTCCATTTTCATACAAAGTGTACAAAGTCATAAAACACCATAATTTCAGCCATAAAACACACTCAAAACCCACATATAATAGAGTGAAAATCACTGAAACACAATATCTAAACCCTAACATTCCATAAAAACTTCAAACACACCATCGTAGAACTATGAATATAAAACACAACATGATAATCAACATAAAACACGCTAATCTTAGTCATTCGTTAATCAAAGCCTTATCATCGAAAACACAACACAAAACCCACAAATATGGCGTTTTAGTAATTTTCACTTTGTTATTTGTGAGTTTTAGGTGTGTTTTATGGTTGACATTATGGTGTTTTATGACTTTTTACACTTTTTAGGAAAAATGGACTTTTAGTCAACTCTCACCCTTTAGTTTAAACATCAATATGGCTTAGGTTGCATACACATGACAAGATTTGCTTCCTGGCGCTTGCCTACCACACCGTGTAGACTAATCATAATATGTATTGTTGATGCAATAAATACAAGACCAACGATAGTGAGTAGTCTGGTTAGGCAAAAGGATTGGAGGGTTCCGGTTTGCCTAACGCAGGTCGTGGGGTCCCCCCACGTTTGCAAGACGTGGAGAGAGGTTCACTAGTTATGATTGTTGTTTGTTCAAGATCTTTGGCTGAAGGGTGTTCAGCCTTGGATACAAGAGCAATCGAAATGTGTGTGTTGAATGTGAAGAAAGGAGACTTGTGCGAAACAAGTGCCCGAGAAGAAAGATCAGAGATTCCAAGAGAATCAGGACCGATCGGAATGTCTGAAATGCACTAAATGAAGTGCAATTTATAGAGGAAGATATTGCCCAAAGAGGAAACCTTGGACTAGTGAACCCTGCTTGCAGTGGGAGACTTACCCATTTTGGGGTTGAACGGTTTGGACCTGCGGGTAAAAGGTAGCTTCTTGTGCATATGCTCTGCTTTTACGGCTGGGAGAGTGGTTTAAGTAATCAGTGAAGTGACTGATTACTGTACACGTGCTGCCTTAGCTTAGTTCCCAGGTTTTAAACCTTTGAACCTTTTAACCCTTCAAGCTATCATGTACTTTCAGTCATTTTATTGAGGTTTGAGCTACCCCCGTCATCAGCCCCCCAAGTCAGAGGTTTTTGGGTGTAGGCACATATACTTTTGACTTTTTGTACGTTTGTTTTATTTAGCTTGAAGGCTTCAAGGCTTGAAAGCTTGGAAGGTTGAAAGCGGTTGAGCTTTTTGATTTTTGAATTTTGACAAGACAGTTGATTTGACTTCTGGCAGTTTCTTTTGTGTCAGGCGGCGGTTTTATTAGCCCTATGTGTAATTATAACGTTTTTGTTTCATTAATTTTCATTTATCATTTAGAAGAAAATAATCATTTACACATTTCCTCTTAAGTTTCCTTTCCTTTTCTCCTTCAAGGTTAGTTCCGATTCCATATTTCTGGTTATTTTCTTTTAGCATGGGTGCTCGTAAAGATCTAGCAAAATCATTTTCTCGATTAACTCAAGAGGAAGTAGAAAATTTTTGTATGGAATAGGGGATTGGGATGAGGTTTAAACCGGTTGCACCGGCTTGTGATGTTTCGATCGATAAGTGTCCCCTAGTTCCGTTGCCCTCTATTGTCGCCATTTTGAATTTTCGAACCTTCGTCACCCTTTTTCAAACTTTGTTTTGAATATCTTAGAGTACTATCGTGTGTCCTTTGGCCAGATTCACCCTCAGGGTCTGGCTAGGGTTTTGCACTTTGAAGTATTGTGCCGGGCTTCCGGGTATGATCCCACCCTTTTATCGTTTCGTCGCTTTTTCCGGTTGGCCAAGAATGGTGACTGGTTTACATTCAAAACATCTCAAGTTGATACTTGTTTAATTTCATCTATGGTTTCTAGTCTTGGTGTTTGGAAAGACCGGTTTTTCTGGGTTTCCGATGAAATTGTTCCTTTTAAGCTTGTTTGGAGGCATCCGGATGCCGTTTTAAATGAACCTGAACCCTCTGCCTCTGAGATAAATACTTGTTTTCTTGAAACTCTCAGGGAGTGCCCTTCAAGGCTTCGTCCCTTCCCTGAGCACTTACTGGTGTTGTTGGGTCTCAGTAAGTTGTGGGAAAAACGTGATCGAGATCCAGTGCTTATGAAAGATGGGCAGGGTATGCATTTGTCTTGTTGTGCTATTATGTTCTTATTTTTTGCTTTCTTATACATTTTATTTTTGTTTATTTTGTAGTTATGTCTGCACTTGATTTTATTAAGAGTGATGATACTTCTGATGTTGTGTTTGGGGATGCTGCGGCTACTCCGGGTGAAGATGCGGTTATTAGGGGATCCGAGCATAGGTTCGAGGGTTCTGGCTATGTGAATGTTCCCAATTTTAAAGGTTTCATGAAGGCTCCGGGTTCCAAGGTTTCTGTCCGTCGTTCAAACCGTCGATTGAAAGGTGCTGATCAACCCTCTGGCTCAGAGGCCATTGACGTTAGCGATGACATTGAGGTGTCTGCGGAACAAGTTCTTGAGGTTGATGTAGGGAAGGTTAAGGAAAAAGAGTTAGTTTTTTCTGGGAATAAGAAGAAGAAGTTGGTTAAGAAAGGTGCAACTCCTACCATTCAGGGTTCATCGAGCAAGAGCGTTGAAAGCTTGGAGATTCCTTAAGCTGAACAGATTTATGTTCCCAACTGGGATGTGAAGGTTGGGGATAGCTTCAAGGATCCAGCTGTTTCTGCTAAGGTGTTAGCCCATTTTGCTCCCCCTGGTGTCCGGAGTGCTATTTCTAAGATGGAAGCTGATCATTTTATTTCAAGGTTGATGTTAAGTTTCTGCAAACTTTCGGCCCTGTTGGCTGAGGGTGTTACCCATTTTACAAAAGGTATGCAGGAGTATGAGTAAGCTACTAAGAAGAAGGATAAAATGAAAGCTTCTATGGCTGCGATGAAGAAGGTTGAGGTGTTCTCTAAGAAGGAGGAGGCTTGGGTGAAGAAAGTTGGGGAATTGACAAGGAGACATGAGATTGAGATGAATGATCTCAAGAAAAGTTTTAAAGCTGATAGGTTGAACTTGAAGGCTGATAGGGAAGCCTTTGATGTGCAAAAGAAAGCCTTTGACGAAGAGAATGAAGGCTTGAAGGCTTCGGTTGCTCAAGCCACTGGTGATAACCAGTGGCTCATTGAGCAAGGCTTTCACCAAGTTGTTACCTATCTCCTTCATTCCAAGGAATTCAATTCTGCTCTTGGAGAAGTCTATACTAAACTACTGAACTTGGGGAAACATCAGGGCATTATTGCTGGTTATAAACTTCATGAATCTGGTCAACCCATGGAGCAGTCTCCCATGTACCATCCTGAAGCTTCCGTGGTTTTTAAAGAGTCCGTTCAGCAGATGGAGAGGTTGACTTACCCATATGTAAGTCAGGTTGCAGCTTGTTTTGGTAAACCTCTTTTTGTCTTACAGGAGCTAAAGCCGGATGGGCTTAATGAAAAGGTTTGTGCTGAAGTGCTTGACTCCCTTTCGAAGAAGCGTTCTCGTTTGGGAGATAGTGAGGAGACTTTTTCAGAAGATTCTGATGCTTCTAAGGATGCAAGCCTTGAAGGTTCAGCAGTTGGTGATGATGGAGGTTCAAAAGCCAAGAAGTCGAAGAAGGCCAAGAAGGCTAAAGGTAATGGTTCTGGGGCTTCTAAGCCTCTTGCTGATGTTTGAGCAATGCATTCGTAGCTTTCTTAGCACTTTAAAACGATTTCATGGTTTGTATTCCCTTAAGACAATTTAGGTTTTGCAGAAACCCTTATGGTTTCTGTTGATGGTTGTTAGCCTTGATGGCTTATTTGGACAATTGCTATGTTTACAAACTGTTAAGGTTTGTTTTGACTTCTTTGAACATTTGGAAGCCTTTAAGGCTTGTTACCTTATGTTATTAACTTTCTACTACTTGTCTTGTGTTGTGATTTTTTAGATGTAGTTGTGTATTTTGTAGAGTAGCTTTGTGGGATACTTGTAGCTTGAAGCCTTCGAGGCTTCCAGCTGTTACCTTGTTTTTATGACTTGATGCCTTGGTTGTATTTCTGATTTTGGGTTGTATGCCACCTTTGTTGTGTTGTTGTGTTGTCCCTTCTATTATTTTTATGTTTGTGGCCTTGTCTTTGTTGGGTTTGTGTTGTCTTTATGTTTTTTATACCTTAAAGGGTTCAGTGCTGCAGTCACTTAGCCTTGGTATTTTTAACAAGAAGACATAGCACCTATCCTATCTATTACTTTTCTTGGTTTGATTTTGGTTCGTAAGCCTGTTAATAATGGTTTTTTTCTAGAAGTTTTACAAGGCTTAAAGAACATTTGGTGTAGGCTGCTCAGACCCGTCTATGAGACATCTTTGTTTTTTGATAATTTTATAAGTCTCATAGAGTTGTATTGATTTAGGAACTCACCCCTTATATAGGTTCATTCAACCCTTGAACCCATTGAGCGATGTGGCCTGGGAGCTCATCCCCTTACATGACCCTTGCCATGGAGTTTTTTGCTAGGTTCTCAACCTGATTTTAGGATAGAAAGACAAATTTAATAAAACATCTTCATTCATTCAAGAGATACTTTTTTGCAAAAGGGAAGCATGGGACAATTCTTTAAAATACAACTCTTGAAATACAATTCTTGAAATACAAAGTAAACTTTCTTGATCAGACATGGAACCTTTTTAGGGTCTTGCCATTCCAATGTCTGGGAAGCTTTTTACCCTCTGCGTCAGCCAGTTTATAGGACCCACCCTTGTGGGCTTCAAGGATTGTGTATGGCCCTTCCCACTTTGGGCCGAGTTTTCCTCGATTCTCTTTTTTGCTAGCTTCATTGTTTCTAAGTACGAGGTCTCCTGGTTTGAAGCGTTTATGCTTGACTCTTTTGTTGTAATAAGCTTCCATTTTTTGTTTATACATGGCTTCTTGAATGGCAGCTTGATCCCGTGTTTACTCGAGGAGTTGCAAGTTCAACATGGTCTCTTTGTTGTTTGCTTCGGGATCCATGTTGAGTGTTCGTTGAGTCACAACTCCTATTTCAGCTGGAATCACAGCTTCCGACCCGAACACCAAGCTGTAAGGTGTTCTTTTGTGGCTTGTTTTTTCTGTTGTTCGTATAGCCCATAGAACATTTGGCAATTCTTCGAGCCAATTGCTTTCATGCCTTCCCAATCTCATCTTGATTCCTTCAACAATGCTCCGATTCGTTCTTTCAACTTGGCCATTTGATTGTGGGTATGTAACCGAGCTGAATACCTGAGTTATCCTGAATTCTTTGCACCAAGTGCTAAAAGGCTTCTCAGCGAATTGTTTCCCATTATCTGTCACCAACACTCCCGGCAGCCCATAGCGACAAATGATGTTTTCCCAAACGAAGTCAATGACTTGTTTGCCTGTGATTTTTGCAAGTGGTTTTGTCCACGGCTGGAAACAACACCTACTTCATTTATAGTTGATGGAACTCAACCTTATGTGAAACAACCGTACACTAGTCCTGGTTACTCAGGGCGTGCAACCATTATTAGGAGTGTTTTAGTGATTGTTTGCCTACTATTCTAGTTCGTGTCGTCGACACAAGACTTTTGATACAACGCGCACTCTAAAGTGAGTTAACAACTCTCGCTAAAGGCGTATGTCCATAGTTTGGGACAACACACTATTTCCCCGGTTTTGGAAATACATACGGTACCCCTAGCTTGAGGCTACACGCGCGTCCTTAGAAAAGTACATATTCCTGGATTGGAATACCACTATCCCTGGATTGGGACTGCTTTACATTTCTGAATTAGAGTACTACTATCCCCGGATTGGGGAGGAATACTTTTAAACATATTGGTCTAAGTCCGATAGTTAGTTGATAAACTCAACTTTATCATTTCGTTGAGGAACTGGTTGAGACCAACCCCCCCCCCCCCAGCGTTGTAAGTTACATATAGATCGAGTTCATTGTAACTCACTCCAAGCCATCGTTTTATAACAATTTTCGGGACGAAAATTCTTTCAACTAGGGGATGTTGTGACACCCGGCCTTCACAGTGTAAACACAAACCCTGTTAACTTGGATAATCACTTGGACATCTCGTTTAAGTCCAGGAAAACCAAGTATCTCAAAAATTTCACAAAACACTCACGGAATCGTATTACAAGTGAATAATTAATTGCGTGATATTCTATGCAATGTGAAGTGAGTATGGACTACGTGAATCTTTGTGTTATGAGAATTACCTGAACTTGCATGCTACATGACTTTATGTGCTATGTGATTTGTATGTTCGTTTTGTGAACTTTCGTGAAACTAAGTGTAAATGCATATGACAATAGATTATTGGGGAATCTAAAAATAAAAGCGTATCGTATGACTTAGCTTAAATTTTGAGGACGAAATTCCTGTAACATGGGGAGAATGTGACAACCCGTACTCTCGACCCTAATCGTCGAGAGAAGGGTATTTTATTAATATTCGTATTCACTATTATTATTATCATATCATTATTATTATTGTTATTATTATTATTATTATTATTATTATTATTATGGTTTACTAATTGATAATAATAACACGCGACGGAAGATTGAGTTAATCATTTATTCATTACTGTTATAAATTTAAGTGTTACGATAAACAAGTCGGTCAGTTAAACGTGATACCCGATATATTACGGATCCATTCGCACGAGCCCAACCCATCACTCTTGTCTATCGTCGCGAAAGTCCAAGTTTATGGGCTTAGGCCCAGTTCGGTCAAAGGGAACATCCGCCCCAAAACATGTACCAATTAATATATGTATTGTATAGCTGATTAACATCAAACTCAAAACATAACCGTACCCCTTCCCCTTGTATTGCGACGACAGTAGCTAGATCATCATCACCGAAGCCCCTCCCCCTCTCTTGTATTCGGGTATGTTGGTATTATGTTTGTAGAGTAAATTTAGCATGTTTTAATTGTTCGAATATGTGGCATGACAAATTGATAACATGATTAGGGGATTAAATGCGATGATGATTTATGTTATTCATCAGATTGTTGTGTGTGATTAGGAAATAAAGTCAACTCAAATGTTTTGTGAGTAGTTCGATGTACTTGTGAGATGACCCAAATAATTGTTTTGTATGGAATAGGTATATGTACTGCATGTTCGAACTGTGCATGTAATTAATGTGGGATTATAATTAATACTTGATATATTAGTGGTCTTAGTGGTCCAATGAATTTGAAGGAAAGTGACTGACAAACTTGATAACTTTCAACTAAAGTGGCGGCCATGTGTAAATTATATGGGTATTCTAAAAAGGTTGTCTAGGGAATGATGTGTATTAATTAATGCTTTGTGAATTTCATTGATAGTAGAATGGACTAAATTGATCAGATTCATTGAATTAAGTATAGGATGTGCATGATTATTGTTTAATGCTAAACCTAACTATTTGATTTGTATTAGACATTGATTAAATGGGAAGAGGGAATGAAAAACACATAAATGTAACGTGGGCCTGATCATTCGCGAAACAATTAGGAAGCCAAGTGGATTAGGACTTTATTTTAAGTCATGGGCTGCCCCTTTTTCTAATGGGTATTAATATTAAATCTGCATAACTTGGGCTGTTAAGTTAATGGGCCACATGCGTATACCCACAACCTGTTAACCGAGAACTCACTTAGGAGTTGGGCTTGCTTTGGGCCGATGCACACATTTATATGTCAGTGGGCTGGGATGGGTTTGGCGCATCAATTGGGCTACGTGTTTCGTTAGGCCTTGTCCATTATGTGTTGATACGTTATGGGATGTGCATTAGATGGTGCGATTGAATTGTGATTTTGTGAAACATAAAACATGTATACTAGTGTATGGATTATCGGAATACGTGTATGATTATGTGTTTTATGTGTACACTAATTGGGTAATGTGAACGAAGTTTGTGTGATCAGTATGTTTCCGAAACTGATTGTTAGTGATAAACTCATTAGGATCTGGTTGACTAACTTGGACGGATAACATAGCATAACATACCGAGCAAACCAAGGTGAGTTCACACTCTCTACAAGGCATGGGATTCCCGGTGGTTTGGGAATGGGTTAATAAACTAAAACGGAACCTACATATCCTCCTTGGGTAGGATATGTATGGCCATCCTCCTTGGGTAGGATGCCACTAAAAATCCTGCGTATTCCCCTTGGGTAGAACTACGTACGTTCGTCCTCCTTGGGTAGGACAACAACCTTACTAGACAAAACTCTATCATGAAGTCCCTCACTTTATATCGACTTAATCTCCGAGGCCGATGGCGAGCGGGTCATTAGTTAATAGCGCTATTAGGTTTAACAAACGTCACACCATGTCGTTCGAACGGGCGTGTACTAATGGACTAAAGGCAAAGGGTCAATGCTGATAGACATTGACTTAGGGCACAACTTATTTTGCTAGTAGTCAATATGGTACGGTCTGGTAACGCACATGGGAAGCCCCTACTAAATATCGTAAAAAGGTTTGGGAAACAGGGTAAACTGGTAATTCACATGGGAAGCCCCCACCAACTATGGATATGTTTAGGAAACAGGGTAAACTGGTTAATCATATTTTCAACTATGGGGTAAACCCCCACGGCAAGTAAGCCAACTAAAGTCAAACTGTGTTTTTTAGAACAACTTAAAAAGAACCCCCAACTGTGAACTCGCTCAACTTTGTTGTTGACTCGTAGTTACATGCCTTGCAGGTCTTTAGGTACATATTGACTGGAACTTGCTGTCTGGGAAGCTGGAGTGGTCATGGGTCGAGATACATGGAAACACAACACAACACAAAGAGCTTTTACATGTGGTTTATAAACACTTAACGAATTAAATATGCTTCCGCTGTAAACTGTGAAATACTGTAACGTTGTAACACTTATTATTAATAAATGAAAGTTTTATTTAAATATACCCATGAGTTTCAATGTGATTAGTGGCTAAGATCCTGGTCAGTCACGCCTCCAAGCGGTGATACTCCGCGAGTGGATTTTGGGGGTGTGACAGATTGGTATCAGAGCCATTGGTTATAGTGAACTTGGTTTTAAAAAGGGGAAAATGTTTTTGTAAAACCAGACTATAACCAAACAGTTCTGAAGACGTGAATACGACCATGATACTCAGCTCCAGATTGCAAGGTTCGTCTCTCGTATACTCATTGTACTGCATAACTATTGAACACCTACATATAATATTGCATGTGATTGCACGTTTAGCACAACAGTATGAATTCATGTACACTTGCATGTGTTATGTGACTGATAGGGTGGTATTTCCCTAAACCTTCATGACCTACACTTCGTGATACCCTTTGATTGCTACTCGAGTTTGGGGAACCATTTGACATGAGTTAAGAGGAGCTGAGATGAGCATGCAAATCATAGTATTATTGTGGGTGCACACATAATAATAATGTGGGGTGCATGTGAGTCCCAGTGAGTCTTAACAAGTGGAAAAGGGGTTCTGTCTCATTATTTGATCTATATGAAACATAACAAACCTATAGGGGTCATAGCAGTAATTGTCCCCTACTCAAACTTAAACGTGAATTTTTCATTTACCTTTGGATCCCTTTGAATCTCGATGCTATCGAGTGTTACCTGAACACCCATCTGAACTCAGCGAATCGTGTAGAATGTTAGTTGCTTATACGAACGTCCATGTGTTGGATGTCGCAGCGTCAAATGATTGATCGATACCTTTTTCACCTTTCTTCGCTTGCTGGAACTTAACGTATTGACGCCTCAGATTCTGAAGTGCGATCACTTCTGCAACACTCCCGCAACATACTGAGTATTACACGAACCACTTGCAACATCGATGGACAGGAGGATGAGCGTAGCACTTTACCGCCCTCAGTACTTTGACGACCCTGATTATCAGCAATGGGCACCACCAAATTGGCTTCAAACGAATCCTTAACCCTTGTCAGCGACCCATGGGAGTCAACTCTTACGAATCAATCTAGGCATAAGTGATGATAATTGACCTTAGTATGGTATGCGTAACTGCCAGCACAGTGAGTAGCGCCTTAAGACGTGGCTCAGGATGTGAAAGGATGAACTATGGTGGTGACATATCGTAGGGCTTCGTTTCGAGCAACGACATTGGGGGTAGCAGTCACAACGACAACAAGGTGCTCGTAACTCTAGCTTTCAGTAAGGAAATAAAGGTGCCTACAACATGGATTGGCCGTAGTTAAGTTAAGAGGTCAACGATCAAAGGAACAACGCCAGTACTTGGAACCCTAGTAATGAAAACAGCAACATCAAAAATGATGCTCTTGGAAGGGCGTTTAGAATTGGCGTGAGCAACGTCAGGACTCTAACGACATGGTAGCTAGTATGAATAGCAATCCGCTTCGTCTCTGTTCCGTTTGACCCTGATGCTCTTAAGAGATTGAACCTGTTGTGGAATCGGCCGATGGCTAGACAATGGAAACCTCGTATTATCGTTGGGATGCAAACATGACCTTGTGGGACAAGTGTTCGGCATCGACCTTTCTTCTGTTATTCTTGATAGATGTACCCCGTGAGGAGATAATTCTACATATCCCTCTCCTTCGTGGAAGATTGTTATCTGTTCTAACGCGCCATAGTGGCACAACGGTTAGCGTCATTTCAGCAAGGAAAGCCAGGAGTGTCGACGGAAAGATTACCCCGCAATGATAGCGCTCGATACTGATGTCAAGGCTAAGGAAAGGAGGATCGAGGATCCACCGATTATTCGTGATTTCTCCCTAAGTGTTACCAGAAGAACTGTCAGATTTACCTTCACATCGTCAGGTGGAATATCAGATCCGTATCATGTCAGAAGTAGCCCTTGTTACTAGTATATCTCATTATCTTATACCAAGAAGGTTGCAGGGACTGCCTAATCAACTTCAGGAATTTTTGGACTTGAGTTTCATCGGATCTAGCTTTCGCTTTGGGGAGCCTCAGTTATACCAGAAAAGATAAGCATTTTCGCATACATACTGATTATCGGGAACTCAACGAGGTGACAGTCAAGAACTGTTTGCCTCGACCACGTATTGACAACCCGGCGACCAATTGCGAAGAACAAGCTTCCATTCGAAGATTCACTAGCAAACAAACTGTTGTCAGGGGGAAGTCCAAGAGGAGAATGCTCTTAGAACAGCCTGTCGAACGAAATGCAGCTATTTCAACTTTGTACATCATGATCATTGAGTGGCTCAACACACTAGCAGCTTCAGGGATCACATGAATCGACCGTATTTATTGGTGACATTTTGGGTCATTTCCTGGAGGAAGGGACAACATGGACGACGCCTATATCATATCTTAGAACTCCTGGGGGAGGAGTCATTACGTAAGAAGTCTTGTTAAATGTAACACTTAGGTACGAGAGAAGCATTTTGATTATGTAACCAACAAAGTGGGAATACGCGTGGATCGTGCTAGGATCCATTCTGTTAGAAACTAATTGACACCAAAGATTCCTTTGGAGGTACAACAAATTCTTGGTTTCGGTGGATGCTATTGTAGATTCATCACAAGATTTTCACAGACCGTGCAGCTTTAATCTCTTTAGCACAGCAGGGTGTTGTGCTCGTGGAAGACAAAATAGAAGGACGTCCCTTTAGCTTTCGAATTCCGACTTTGCAATGCACTGATCATCGTTTTACCCGAGGATGCGGGTGATTCAGTGGTATATCCTTATGGTTCGAATCAGAGTCCCAGTTACACGTCGACGTAACACAAGAGGGTGATGGCTTACGTAGCGGAATTATAAGAGGAGTTGCAAGAATCACAACCTGCGATGGAAACCCCGGTCTTTGGAATTTAGATGGAGGCATCACTTGGACGGTACCAGATGCGTTACTTAGAGCGATCACAAGGGCCTCCCGTGTACCTTGACTTCGACAGAACTAAATCAGTTAATGGCATCGCTGGAGGGAGCTTTAGGATGATTACAATATGAAACCTGAACCTTCACGAGCTTTACAGCTCGCTATCGACTCTAACTTACCTTATCAGACTCGCTCTATTCAAACTGGAGAACTGAAGGAAGAGGATTTTAAAGTTGAATCCATGCGGGGCATGGGTAAGTAACTCCAACTCATGGATGGCATCGGTTGAGTAGTGATGGAATCACATGACTAAAACCGAACGTTTTCCCTTGGTCAAGGAAACCAACAAGTTTTCAATATCTTGCAAACAACTACTTGAAGGAAGTAGCTGCTAGGCGCAGGGCGCCGATTCCCATCGTCTCTAAATATGACTTACGTTTCACGTCCGATTTGGGGCAAGGCATACACAAATCCTTCGGCTCACGATCTTGCATGAGCACTACTTAACACCCAAGAACGGATGGTCAAACCGAACAAAATACTGAAGACATGCTGCAGGCATGTGCTACCAATTTTGTCCAAGGCTGGAAACAACACCTACTTCGTTTACAGTTGATGGAACTCAACCTTATGTGAAACAACCGTACACTAGTCCTGGTTACTCAGGACGTGCAACCATTATTAAGAGTGTTTTAGTGATTGTTTGTCTACTATTCTAGTTCATGTCGTCGACACAAGACTTTTGATACAACGCGCACTCTAAAGTGAGTTAACGACTCTCGCTAAAGGCGTATGTCCATAGTTTGGGACAACACACTATTTCCCCGGTTTTGGAAATACATACGGTACCCCTAGCTTGAGGCTACAGGCACGTCTTTAGAAAAGTACATATTCCTGGATTGGAATACCACTATCACTGGATTGGGACTGCTTTACATTTCTAAATTAGAGTACTACTATCCCCGGATTGGGGAGGAATACTTTTAAACATGTTGGTCTAAGTCCGATAGTTAGTTGATAAACTCAACTTTATCACTTCGTTGAGGAACCGGTTGAGACCAACCCCCCCCCCCAAGCGTTGTAAGTTACATATAGATCGAGTTCATTGTAACTCACTCCAAGCCATCAGTTTATAACAATTTCCGGGACGAAAATTCTTTTAACTAGGGGATGTTGTGACACCCGGCCTTCACAGTGTAAACACAAACCCTGTTAACTTGGATAATCACTTGGACATCTCGTTTAAGTCCAGGAAAACCAAGTATCTCGAAAATTTCACAAAACACTCAAGGAATCGTATTACAAGTGAATAATTAATTGCGTGAAATTCTATGCAATGTGAAGTGAGTATGGACTACGTGAATCTTTGTGTTATGAGAATTACCTGAACTTGCATGCTACATGACTTTATGTGCTATGTGATTTGTATGTTCGTTTTGTGAACTTTCGTGAAACTAAGTGTAAATTCATATGACAATAGATTATTGGGGAATCTAAGAATAAAAGCGTATCGTATGACTTAGCTTAAATTTCGACGACGAAATTCCTGTAACATGGGGAGAATGTGACAACCCATACTCTCGACCCTAATCGTCGAGAGAAGGGTATTTTATTAATATTCGTATTCACTATTATTATTATTATTATTATCATATCATTATTATTATTGTTATTATTATTATTATTCTTATGGTTTACTAATTGATAAAAATAACACGCGACGGAAGATTGAGTTAATCATTTATTCATTACTGTTATAAATTTAAGTGTTACGATAAACAAGTCGGTCAGTTAAACGTGATACCCGATATATTACGGATCCATTCGCACGAGCCCAACCCATCACTCTTGTCTATGGTCGCGGAAGTCCAAGTTTATGGGCTTAGGCCCAGTCCGGTCAAAGGGAACATCCGCCCCAAAACATGTACCAATTAATATACGTATTGTATGGCTGATTAACATCAAACTCAAAACATAACCCCACCCCTACCCCTTCCCATTGTATTGCGACGGCAGTAGCTAGATCATCATCACCGAAGCCCCTCCCCCTCTCTTGTATTCGGGTATGTTGGTATTATGTTTGTAGAGTAAATTTAGCATGTTTTAATTGTTCGAATATGTGGCATGACAAATTGATAACATGATTAGGGGATTAAATGCGATGATGATTTATGTTATTCATCAGATTGTTGTGTGTGATTAGGAAATAAAGTCAACTCAAATGTTTTGTGAGTAGTTCGATGTACTTGTGAGATGACCCAAATAATTGTTTTGTATGGAATAGGTATATGTACTGCATGTTCGAACTGTGCATGTAATTAATGTGGGATTATAATTAATACTTGATATATTAGTGGTCTTAGTGGTCCAATGAATTTGAAGGAAAGTGACTGACAAACTTGATAACTTTCAACAAAAGTGGCGGCCATGTGTAAATTATATGGGTATTCTAAAAAGGTTGTCTAGGGAATGATGTGTATTAATTAATACTTTGTGAATTTCATTGATAGTAGAATGGACTAAATTGATCAGATTCATTGTGATTAATCTAGTAAACCAAGTCAGAAATCGGTTACTCAATGCTCGAAATATATAACACTGTGTGACTTGAATTAAGTATAGGATGTGCATGATTATTGTTTAATGCTAAACCTAACTAATTGATTTGTATTAGACATTGATTAAATGGGAAGAGGGAATGAAAAACACATAAATGTAACGTGGGCCTGATCATTTGCGAAACAATTAGGAAGCCAAGTGGATTAGGACTTTATTTTAAGTCATGGGCTGCCCCTTTTTCTAATGGGTATTAATATTAAATCTGCATAACTTGGGCTGTTAAGTTAATGGGCCACATGTGCATATCCACAACCTGTTAACCGAGAACTCACTTAGGAGTTGGGCTTGCTTTGGGCCGATGCACAAATTTATATGTCAGTGGGCTGGGATGGGTTTGGCGCTTCAATTGGGCTACGTGTTTCGTTAGGCCTTGTCCATTATGTGTTGATACGTTATGGGATGGGCATTAGATGGTGCGATTGAATTGTGATTTTGTGAAACATGAAACATGTATACTAGTGTATGGATGATCGGAATACGTGTATGATTATGTGTTTTATGTGTACACTAATTGGGTAATGTGAACGAAGTTTGTGTGATCAATATGTTTCCGAAACTGATTGTTAGTGATAAACTCATTAGGATCTGGTTGACTAACTTGGACGGATAACATAGCATAACATACCGAGCAAACCAAGGTGAGTTCACACTCTCTACAAGGCATGGGATTCCCGGTGGTTTGGGAATGGGTTAATAAACTAAAACGGAACCTACATATCCTCCTTGGGTAGGATATGTACGGCCATTCTCCTTGGGTAGGATGCCATTATAAATCCTGAGTATTCTCCTTGGGTAGAACTACGTACGTTCGTCCTCCTTGGGTAGGACAACAACCTTACAACTTACTAGATAAAACTCTATCATGAAGTCCCTCACTTTATATCGACTTAATCGCCGAGGCCGATGGCGAGCGGGTCATTAGTTAATAGCGCTATTAGGTTTAACAAACCTCACACCGTGTCGTTCGAACGGGCATGTACTAATGGACTAAAGGCAAAGGGTCAATGCTGATAGACATTGACTTAGGGCACAACTTATTTTCCTAGTAGTCGATATGGTACGGTCTGGTAACGCACATGGGAAGCCCCCACTAAATATCGTAAAATGGTTTGGGAAACAGGGTAAACTGGTAATTCACATGGGAAGCCCCCACCAACTATGGATATGTTTGGGAAACAGGGTAAACTGGTTAATCATATTTTCAACTATGGGGTAAACCCCCACAGCAAGTAAGCCAACTAAAGTCAAACTGTGTTTTTTAGAACAACTTAAAAAGAACTCCCAACTGTGAACTCGCTCAACTTTGTTGTTGACTCGTTGTTACATGCCTTGCAGGTCTTTAGGTACATATTGACTGGAACTTGCTGTCTGGGAAGCTGGAGTGGTCATGGGTCGAGATACATGGAAACACAACACAACACAAAGAGCTTTTACATGTGGTTTATAAACACTTTATGAATTAAATATGCTTCCGCTGTAAACTGTGAAATACTGTAACGTTGTAACACTTATTATTAATAAATGAAAGTTTTATTTAAATATACCCATGAGTTTCAATGTGATTAGTGGCTAAGATCCTGGTCAGTCACGCCTCCAAACGGTGATACTCCGCGAGTAGATTTTGGGGGTGTGATAGATTGGTATCAGAGCCATTGGTTATAGTGAACTTGGTTTTAAAAAGGGGAAAATGTTTTTGTAAAACCAGAATATAACCGAACAGTTCTGAAGACGTGAATACGACCATGACACTCAGCTCCATATTGCAAGGTTCATCTCTCGTATACTCATTGTACTGCATAACTATTGAACACCTACATATAATATTGCATGTGATTGCACGTTTAGCACAACAGTATGAATTCATGTACACTTGCATGTGTTATGTGACTGATAAGGTGGTATTTCCCTAAACCTTCATGACCTACGCTTCGTGATACCCTTTGATTGCTACTCGAGTTTGGGGAACCATTTGATATGAGTTAAGAGGAGCTGAGATAAGCATGCAAATCATAGTATTATTGTGGGTGCACACATAATAATAATGTGGGGTGCATGTGAGTCCCAGTGAGGCTTAACAAGTCGAAAAGGGGTTCCATCTCGTTATTTGATCAATATGAAACATAACAAACCTATAGGGGTCATAGCAGTAATTGTCCCCTACTCAAACTCAAATGTGAACTTTTCATTTACCTTTGGATCCCTTTGAATCTCGATGCTATCGAGTGTTACCTGAACACCCATCTGAACTCAGCGAATCGTGTAGAATGTTAGTTGCTTATACGAACGTCCATGTGTTGGATGTCGCAGCGTCAAATGATTGATCGATACCTTTTTCACCTTTCTTCGCTTGCTGGAACTTAACGTATTGACGCCTCAGATTCTGAAGTGCGATCACTTCTGCAACACTCCCGCAACATACTGAGTATTACACGAACCACTTGCAACATCGATGGACAGGAGGATGAGCGTAGCACTTTACCGCCCTCAGTACTTTGACGACCCTGATTATCAGCAATGGGCACCAGCAAATTGGCTTCAAACGAATCCTTAACCCTTGTCAGCGACCCATGGGAGTCAACTCTTACGAATCAATCTAGGCATAAGTGATGATAATTGACCTTAGTATGGTATGCGTAACTGCCAGCACAGTGAGTAGCGCCTTAAGACGTGGCTCAGGATGTGAAAGGATGAACTATGGTGGTGACAAATCGTAGGGCTTCGTTTCGAGCAACGACATTGGGGGTAGCAGTCACAACGACAACAAGGTGCTCGTAACTCTAGCTTTCAGTAAGGAAATAAAGGTGCCTACAACATGGATTGGTCGTAGTTAAGTTAAGAGTTCAACGATCAAAGGAATAACGCCAGTACTTGGAACCCTAGTAATGAAAACAGCAACATCAGAAATGGTGCTCTTGGAAGGGCGTTTAGAATTGGCGTGAGCAACGTCAGGACTCTAACGACATGGTAGCTAGTATGAATAGCAATCCGCTTCGTCTCTATTCCGTTTAACCCTGATGCTCTTAAGAGATTGAACCTGTTGTGGAATCGGCCGATGGCTAGACAATGGAAACCTCGTATGATCGTTGGGATGCAAACATGACCTTGTGGGACAAGTGTTCGACATCGACCTTTCTTCTGTTATTCTTAATAGATGTACCCCGTGAGGAGACAATTCTACATATCCCTCTCCTTCGTGGAAGATTGTTATCTGTTCTAACGCGCCAAAGTGGCACAATGGTTAGCGTCATTTCAGCAAGGAAAGCCAGGAGTGTCGACGGAAAGATTACCCCGCAATGATAGCGCTCGATACTGATGTCAAGGCTAAGGAAAGGAGGATCGAGGATCCACCGATTATTCGTGATTTCTCCCTAAGTGTTACCAGAAGAACTGTCAGATTTACCTTCACATCGTCAGGTGGAATATCAGATCCGTATCTTGTCAGAAGTAGCCCTTGTTACTAGTATATCTCATTATCTTATACCAAGAAGGTTGCAGGGACTGCCTAATCAACTTCAGGAATTTTTGGACTTGAGTTTCATCGGATCTAGCTTTCGCTTTGGGGAGGCTCAGTTATACCAGAAAACATAGGCCTTTTCGCATACATACTAATTATCGGGAACTCAACGAGGTGACAGTCAAGAACTGTTTGCCTCGACCAAGTATTGACAACCTGGCGACCAATTGTGAAGAACAAGCTTCCATTCGAAGATTCACTAGCAAACGAACTATTGTCAGGGGGAAGTCCAAGAGGAGAATGCTCTTAGAACAGCCTGTCGAACGAAATGCAGCTATTTCAACTTTGTACATCATGATCATTAAGTGGCTCAACACACTAGCAGCTTCAGGGATCACATGAATCGACCGTATTTATTGGTGACATTTTGGGTCATTTCCTGGAGGAAGGGACAACATGGACGACGCCTATATTGTATCTTAGAACTCCTGGGGGAGGAGTCATTACGTGAGAAGTCTTGTTAAATGTAACACTTAGGTACGAGAGAAGCATTTTAATTATGTAACCAACGAAGTGGGAATACGCGTGGATCGTGCTAGGATCCATTCTGTTAGAAACTAATTGACACCAAAGATTCCTTTGGGGGTACAGCAAATTCTTGGTTTCGGTGGATGCTGTTGTAGATTCATCACAGGATTTTCACAGACCGTGCAGCTTTAATCTCTTTAGCACAGCAGGGTGCTGTGCTCGTGGAAGACAAAATAGAAGGACGTCCCTTCAGCTTTCGAATTCCGACTCTGCAATGCACTGAGCATCGTTTTACCCGAGGATGCGGGTGATTCAGTGGTATATCCTTATGGTTCAAATCAGAGTCCCAGTTACACGTCGACGCAACACAAGAGGGTGATGGCTTACGTAGCGGAATTATAAGAAGAGTTGCAAGAATCATAACCTGCTATGGAAACCCCGTTCTTTGGAATTTAGATGGAGGCATCACTTGGACGGTACCAGATGCGTTACTTAGACCGATCACAAGGGCCTCCCGTGTACCTTGACTTCAACAGAAATAAATCAGTTAATGGCATCGCTGGAGGGAGCTTTAGGATGATTACAATATGAAACCTTAACATGCACGAGCTTTACAGCTCGCTATCGACTCTAACTTACCTGATCAGACTCGCTCTGTTCAAACTGGAGAACTGAAGGAAGAGGATTTTCAAGTTGAATCCATGCGGGGCATGGGTAAGTAACTCCAACTCAAGGATGGCATCGGTTGAGTAGTGATGGAATCACCTGAATAAAACCGAACGTTTTCCCGTGGTCAAGGAAACCAACAAGTTTTCAATATCTTGCAAACAACTACTTGAAGGAAGTAGCTGCTAGGCGCAGGGCGCCGATCCCCATCGTCTCTAAATATGACTTACGTTTCACGTCCGATTTCGGGCAAGGCATGCACAAATCCTTCGGCTCACGATCTTGCATGAGCACTACTTAACACCCAAGAACGGATGGTCGAACCAAACAAACTACTGAAGACATGCTGCAGGCATGTGCTACCGATTTTGTCCACGGCTGGAAACAACACCTACTTCGTTTACAGTTGATGGAACTCAACCTTATGTGAAACA
The DNA here is from genome assembly GCA_030545235.1 of Helianthus tuberosus. NCBI lineage: Eukaryota > Viridiplantae > Streptophyta > Magnoliopsida > Asterales > Asteraceae > Helianthus > Helianthus tuberosus. Next base: position 135,618,235 of record CM060373.1, on the reverse strand, counting down.
ACCGTACACTAGTCCTGGTTACTCAGGACATGCAACCATTATTAAGAGTGTTTTAGTGATTGTTTGCCTACTATTCTAGTTCGTGTCGTCGACACAATTCTTTTGATACAACGCGCACTCTAAAGTGAGTTAACAACTCTCGCTAAAGGCGTATGTCCATAGTTTGGGACAACACACTATTTCCCCAGTTTTGGAAATACATACGGTACCCCTAGCTTAAGGCTACACGCGCGTCCTTAGAAAAGTACATATTCCTGGATTGGAATACCACTATCCCTGGATTGGGACTGCTTTACATTTCTGAATTAGAGTACTACTATCCCCGGATTGGGGAGGAATACTTTTAAACATATTGGTCTAAGTCCGATAGTTAGTTGATAAACTCAACTTTATCACTTCGTTGAGGAACCGATTGAGACCAACCCCCCCCCCCCCCAAGCGTTGTAAGTTACATATAGATCGAGTTCATTGTAACTCACTCCAAGCCATCGTTTTATAACAATTTTCGGGACGAAAATTCTTTCAACTAGGGGATGTTGTGACACCCGGCCTTCACAGTGTAAACACAAACCCTGTTAACTTGGATAATCACTTGGACATCTCGTTTAAGTCCAGGAAAACCACGTATCTCGAAAATTTCACAAAACACTCACGGAATTGTATTACAAGTGAATAATTAATTGCGTGAAATTCTATGCAATGTGAAGTGAGTATGGACTACGTGAATCTTTGTGTTATGAGAATTACCTGAACTTGCATACTACATGACTTTATGTGCTATGTGATTTGTATGTTCGTTTTGTGAACTTTCGTGAAACTAAGTGTAAATGCATATGACAATAGATTATAGGGGAATCTAAAAATAAAAGCGTATCGTATGACTTAGCTTAAATTTCGAGGACGAAATTCCTGTAACATGGGGAGAATGTGACAACCCGTACTCTCGACCCTAATCGTCGAGAGAAGGGTATTTTATTAATATTCGTATTCACTATTATTATTATTATCATATCATTATTATTACTGTTATTATTATTATTATTCTTATGGTTTACTAATTGATAATAATAACACGCGACGGAAGATTGAGTTAATCATTTATTCATTACTGTTATAAATTTAAGTGTTACGATAAACAAGTCGGCCAGTTTAACGTGATACCCGATATATTACGGATCCATTCGCACGAGCCCAACCCATCACTCTTGTCTATGGTCGCAGAAGTTCAAGTTTATGGGCTTAGGCCCAGTCCGGTCAAAGGGAACATCCGCCCCAAAACATGTACCAATTAATATACGTATTGTATGGCTGATTAACATCAAACTCAAAGCATAACCCTACCCCTTCCCCTTGTATTGCGACGGCAGTAGCTAGATCATCATCACCGAAGCCCATCCCCCTCTCTTGTATTTGGGTATGTTGGTATTATGTTTGAAGAGTAAATTTAGCATGTTTTAATTGTTCGAATATGTGGCATGACAAATTGATAACATGATTAGGGGATTAAATGCGATGATGATTTATGTTATTCATCAGATTGTTGTGTGTGATTAGGAAATAAAGTCAACTCAAATGTTTTGTAAGTAGTTCGATGTACTTGTGAGATGACCCAAATAATTGTTTTGTATGGAATAGGTATATGTACTGCATGTTCGAACTGTGCATGTAATTAATGTGGGATTATAATTAATACTTGATATATTAGTGGTCTTAGTGGTCCAATGAATTTGAATGAAAGTGACTGACAAACTTGATAACTTTCAACAAAAGTGGCGGCCATGTGTAAATTATATGGGTATTCTAAAAAGGTTGTCTAGGGAATGATGTGTATTAATTAATGCTTTATGAATTTCATTGATAGTAGAATGGACTAAATTGATCAGATTCATTGTGATTAATCTAGTAAACCACGTCAGAAATCGGTTACTCAATGCTAGAAATATATAACACTGTGTGACTTTAATTAAGTATAGGATGTGCATGATTATTGTTTAATGCTAAACCTAACTAATTGATTTATATCAGACATTGATTAAATGGGAAGAGGGAATGAAAAACACATAAATGTAATGTGGGCCTGATCATTCGCGAAACAATTAGGAAGCCAAGTGGATTAGGACTTTATTTTAAGTCATGGGATGCCCCTTTTTCTAATGGGTATTAATATTAAATCTGCATAACTTGGGCTGTTAAGTTAATGGGCCACATGCGCATACCCACAACCTGTTAACCGAGAACTTACTTAGGAGTTGGGCTTGCTTTGGGCCGATGCACACATTTATATGTCAGTGGGCTGGGACGGGTTTGGCGCATCAATTGGGCTACGCGTTTCGTTAGGCCTTATCCATTATGTGTTGATACGTTATGGGATGTGCATTAGATGGTGCGATTGAATTGTGATTTTGTGAAACATGAAACATGTATACTAGTGTATGGATTATCGGAATACGTGTATGATTATGTGTTTTATGTGTACACTAATTGGGTAATGTGAACGAAGTTTGTGTGATCAATATGTTTCCGAAACTGATTGTTAGTGATAAACTCATTAGGATCTGGTTGACTAACTTGGACGGATAACATAGCATAACATACCGAGCAAACCAAGGTGAGTTTGGGATTCCCGGTGGTTTGGGAATGGGTTAATAAACTAAAACGGAACCTACATATCCTCCTTGGGTAGGATATGTACGGCCATCCTCCTTGGGTAGGATGCCACTATAAATCTTGTGTATTCTCCTTGGGTAGAACTACGTACGTTCGTCCTCCTTGGGTAGGACAACAACCTTACAACTTACTAGACAAAACTCTATCATGAAGTCCCTCACTTTATATCGACTTAATCGCCGAGGCCGATGGCGAGCGGGTCATTAGTTAATAGCGCTATTAGGTTTAACAAACCTCACACCGTGTCGTTCGAACGGGCGTGTACTAATGGACTAAAGGCAAAGGGTCATTGCTGATAGACATTGACTTAGGGCACAACTTATTTTCCTAGTAGTCGATATGGTACGGTCTGGTAACGCACATGGGAAGCCCCCACTAAATATCGTAAAAAGGTTTGGGAAACAGGGTAAACTGGTAATTCACATGGGAAGCCCCCACCAACTATGGATATGTTTGGGAAACAGGGTAAACTGGTTAATCATATTTTCAACTATGGGGTAAACCCCCACGGCAAGTAAGCCAACTAAAGTCAAACTGTGTTTTTGAGAACAACTTAAAAAAAACCCCCAACTGTGAACTCGCTCAACTTTGTTGTTGACTCGTTGTTACATGCCTTGCAGGTCTTTAGGTACATATTGACTGGAACTTGCTGTCTGGGAAGCTGGAGTGGTCATGGGTCGAGATACATGGAAACACAACACAACACAAAGAGCTTTTACATGTGGTTTATAAACACTTAATGAATTAAATATGCTTCCGCTGTAAACTGTGAAATACTGTAACGTTGTAACACTTATTATTAATAAATGAAAGTTTTATTTAAATTTACCCATGAGTTTTAATGTGATTAGTGGCTAAGATCCTGGTCAGTCACGCCTCCAAGCGGTGATACTCCGCGAGTGGATTTTGGGGGTGTGACAGGTTTGACTTCAGGCCACTTGGTAAAGTAATCTATGGCCACCAATAAAAATTTTACTCCACCCTTGGCTGGTGGGAATGAACCAACAATATCCATTCCCCATTTGTGAAATAGCCAAGCTGAAGATATCGGGACAAGATCGCGTTCGGAGTTCTTGGGCACCGGTGCATGTATTTGACAAGCTTCACATTTTCTTAATTGTTCGGTGGTGTCTCGGTGCATTGAAGGCCAAAAATATCCAAGATTCATTAGTTTAGCAACCACCGTTCTTGCTCCAAAATGAGCTCCACATATCCCCTCATGAACCTCTTTGACCAGGTACTGGCTTTGTGCAGGGCCAACACATCTTAGTAGAGGTGCAAGGTAACCCTTTTTGTAGAGGATCTCACCTTGCAACACATACTGTTTGGACTTGATTTTAACCCTTTCAGCCTCTGTTTGGTCCCCCGGTAACTCACCGTTTTTGAGGAATTTCTTGATAGGATTCATCCAATTTGGATCTTCTTCGGTGATTACATCTTGAACCTCCAATTCTTGGATTGAGGGTGTTTTCAACACTTCCACCAATACCTTTTTTTAAGATGGGCAAAGGTAAGGGAGGCAAGTTTGCTCAAGGCTTCTGCTATCTTATTTTGAGATCTTGGTATTTGTTTGATGGTACATGTCTGGAACGTGTTCATCAATTCCTTGGACTTTTCTTTGTATCTCTTCATGTTGGGCTCTTTTGCAACATAACTGTCATTGACTTGGCTTGACATGAGCAACGAGTCTGTGAAGACTTGAAGCTTTTGAACCTGCATCTCCTTGGCTATTCTCAACCCAGCTATCAGTGCTTCATATTCAGCTTCGTTGTTTATGGTCTAGAATTCAAGTCGAAGAGCGTATGTAAATTCTAGACCTTCAGGGTTGATTAGAATGAGGCCAGCTCCTGACCCTTCAACGCTTGAAGCTCCATCGGTAAGAGCTTCCAGGCTTCAGGGTCAGAAGGTTCAGCGACAGTTGTGTTAACTTCCATGACGGCTGGCTTTGGTTACCTCCTCCTACGAAACAAGGAATCCGGTTAGGGTTAGCATTGTTGTTGTTATTGTTGTTGTACAACCCATCATTCCGGTTCCTTGGGTTGTTGTTTCGTGGTTGGCGGTTGTTTGCGTAACCGTCATTTCTCACATTCCCATACCCGTAGTCATCGTTCCCCACAAAGTTGGCGTTTTGGTAGCCAAACTCATCATCTTCAAAACCTCTATCATTGTAGACGTTACCCCTATTCACGTACCCCCAATCTTCATCATCATTAGCCCGATCATCGTAATATCCCCCATCATCCGAATACTCCGTATGAACACTCACATGTTCTGGTGATTGGTAACCGGGAACACTAAATGGCTCATCATCGGGGATGGCATTTCTCAAATCATCTATATTAAAGAACGAGTCTTCATTCGCGGGATTGCCACGATCTCGATTGCCTCTACGGTCAGAATTCACATTCCGATCATCAAGGTGAATGGGTAAGGAATTTTGTCGGTGAAGGTTTTGTTGTTGGGGTGTTCTTTGGGTGTTGTTGGGATTTTGGTTTCAGAAAGGTGGGGTGGGTGGTCTAGAGTTGTTATTACCACCCGGTTGCTCTTGAGGTATAGGTTGAACATTTTGGGCGGGATTGAAGTTGCTTCGGTATTGGAATTGGTTCGGATTTTGGTTTTGGTTGTGGTTGAGGTTTTGATTTGAATTTTGGTTTGCCATTGAATCGGTTTCACTGGTTGGTGTGAATTGTGGTGTTTGAGTGGTTTGATTAGAAGCAAGAGTTGCTTCTAACCGGCTTGCTAAGTTTCTTCTTGCTACTCTTTCGATTTCCGGTTCGTAAACCAACGGTGAAGTCCTCCCGGAGTTCCGCGTATGCATACACTACCTGTAACCTGCACAAGTAACACACCCCGTGTAACAAGGAAAAAGACACAGTACAAGAAATGAAACTATGCAAATTAAACAGTTAATCACGTAAATTCAAACAATATCCAAACACAAAGCGCACGCACTCCCCGGCAACGGCGCCAAAATTTGATCGGAGTGTCGCGCTCCGGTTAAAGATAATATTTATAAGCCCTATTTACCCTTAACAAATAGCTAGTGGTAGCAAGGGGTCGAACCACGAAGAGTATGTGGTTTGCGATTGGATTTGGATAAATTCTTAAAAGATGTCACAAATTATGAAGCTTGCTATCTTGTTTTCGTGTATTTTTGTTTGATTGAAAAGATGTGAATTGAAATTACTAAAGTAATTGGGTTGATAACTACTAATGATTAACAATTGCAAAAAATGTAATTAAAGGTTTAAACAAGATAGAGAAAACAAGGCTCACACCCGGTTCGGTAATTGCAATCCTAGGGTTCTTACACGTTTTAAATTTGTTTCACTTGAATATGTTATTAACGGATTTCTATCATCAAAGCTTAGGTGCCAATTGCTATCAACGCATATCACGGACCACAATGCACTTCGTTACTTCGGACAAGTAAAACCTTTTGAATGACAAGGCATAATTGCACAAACTTGTTTCGCAAAGTCAAATTTCATAACTCACTCGACAATTCACAAATATAGTTTAAATGCAAGACAATTGTCAATCAATTCAAATACAATTCAAGTTGTCACAAAATCAAACTAAAACATTGTTCAAACCCTAGACTTACAATAACCTACACCGGGGTGAAACCTCCAAGAAGTTAGCCGCTCATGATCGAATTAACTTGATCACTGGATGATGAGAACTTGAACATTGTTATCTTGAAGCTTGGATATGGAGGAAATGATGATTAGGGTTTGGGTGAGATGGTGATGATGAATGAATCGAATGATTGATGGATTAATGAGGGTTAGGATATGAATTGGATGGTGAAATCGAATGATAAAGGATGATGGAATGGATTAGAGGTGAAGTGGTAATGATATTAGGCTCCCAGAACTCAATTCAAACTCCAAACAATGTGTAACTCCCGTTTTTGGTTGGTGAGATCTCATCAAACTTGAACCTCACACTTGGGAACCAAAAAATTCGCGATTGAAAGATAAGAGGACTGTCGCCGACGGCCAAAGGGTCCGTCGCCGACGGTGTGTGCATTTTCCGATTTCGTCCTACTGGTTAAATCGCTGTCTACGGTGATTATGGCCAACGGAACTTTCCAACGAGCGTCGGCGACGGCCCAGGAGTGCGTCGGTGACGGTGCTTGCATTTCCCACTTTCCGTTTTTCACATATCTTGATCCCGGTTGACCCATTTCGCGTCCCGGTGGTCCATTTTTCGCTCTGGTGACCCGTAAAGCTCCCAAAAAACTCCTTAAACTCCGTTAAACCTGCGAAACACAATTTTAATTAAAAGTGGCTATTCGACATTAAAAGTTAAGTAAAAACCCAAACTTAAACATAAACGAGCACCGTTATTTGACCACGTATCACATCCCCACACTTGTCTTTTGCTTGCCCTCAAGCAAATCTGTTTTTCACTTGCACGTGGGTCGAACAAAGAATACACTCCCCATTCCCGAGACGAAGGTTAAGGTCAATTGTCATACCAAAGTTCAAACTCTTTATAATTTTCAATATATTTAACGTTAAAGTGCATTCACATATAAAATGGTTATCCAAGATTAACCCGCCCATGAAACCAACAATTCATGCACTTCCCTCACAATGTTCTCTCCACTCGGTTTATAAACTGGCTAATTTTCATAATGTATTAGCACTTCAAAGAATGATCGCTCAAAACCGATTAGAACACGTACCCGCATAGGCTTGCAACTCAATCATTCTCCACCACTGATCACGAATACTAAGCACAAGTCATAAGGTCTTTGTAAGGGTTGTAACAGGGCTAGGCTAAGGGTAGGAAATAGGATATTTTAAAGTAGCTAAGGTGATGGAAATTCGATTTTTATTACAAAAGATTATTCTAAACAAACTAAACTATAAACATCAACTACAAGGCAACAACTTTAGCCTTTTATTCAACAACTACTAACTTCATTTTTTTTTTCTTTTCTCAATGATTTCTATTCTTTTTCGTAACATTTTCTGATTTTTTTTTCAAGCAAACAAACAAACACAACTATACAAACTTGACCCTATAATCGAATTTCCATCACACGGGTTTGAAAGAAAAAAGGTTTAAGGTTATGGGCTATAGGGTGGTCAAACGAAAGGATTAGGCTCAAAATTGGCTAATAGGGGATAAATTTTTGGGTAAGGATATAAAAATGGTGTAAAATGGAAAAGGTTTACCTAATGCCTTAATCATTCTCGTGCTTGTATTCGGTCTATGATCTCAAACGTATCAAAAGTTGCATGTTCTACAATACATGACTAATGGTCCACTCAAACAAAGAAACATAAGTATGTAATCTATGATATAAAAGTGGCTCAAAAACCTCACGTATCTAAAGGGTATGGTATGTGACATGCATAAAATAATAGTTTCTTAGGCGAATTATTCCCGAATAACCACCCACTAAATACCCGTCATGCTATTAATTTGAACTTTACCATGACAAAAGACCAAATGGGTTGTGACATCCCTCGTTAACTTAGTTACTTGTGCTTTAAGATCGCTTTCGAAACAAGACATTTTTGAATTTTTTTTGAAATTTTCCCCCATCCCCACACTTGAGGTAAACATTGTCCTCAATGTGTAGTGTTTAAATGAACGGGTCAAAATCGAAAACTTTTAATACTCCCCCATCCCCACACTTGAGGTACACATTGTCCTCAATGTGTAAGAACTAGAGTTTTAAAACGCACAAGGGATGTGACACGGCTAACTTCCCAAAAATTCCACCCCAGAAAAATAATATACAATTACAATCCACTTATTACTAATCTAAGAATCAAGGTAAAAAGGAAACGCATGCACCTGATATTTGTCGCTAGATGCTCCTGTCTTCTTCTTCTCGTCACAAAAATGGTTGTCCCGCGAACATGGTGTACCTACAAATCTAAACCCTTGTGTAGAAGCATGCTTCTCACAACCATTGAAATTTGTTAGGTTCTTAGTTCTACCATTTTTATGAAAGTTTTACCAAATCATGCGTTAATTTACCTTGATTTTTGTAGAAAATAATTTACAACAATAACAATCCTAACTCACTTTCGTAGGAATCACGGTTGCATTTAGCTTATGCAACAAGCCCTTTTAAACCCCCTAATAGCTTGGGAGGACGAGAGGTCTCGTGAGGGTTATATAGGGAACACACCCACAACATTCATTTAACTAGGCAAAAAGAAATAATAACGAAATAGAAATAAAGAAATCAAAATATACAACAACAACACAAAACATACCTCGCCCTTACCGCTGATATCTCTCGTTGGGGTTAACTGGCGGGTTTGGCTGGTATGGATAACCAGTGAGGGCCTCAAACATCTCCCTGTAGTTATCGAGGGGCCCCTGCTCTCCTTGGGGTGGCGGCTGGTAGGGTATCGGAATGAAGCTGGACCCAACTGCCTCGGGCCAGTGAGGGGATGGATCGGATGGGCCTCGCGGAACTAGGAGGTTGGGGTAGTCGGTCCACCCCGAGTGTTCGACATAAGGAAGGCCGGCTTCATAGTCCCTCTGATGTCGCTCCTGGTCATGGAGGACTTTGGCATTATTAATAGCCATTTGATTAGAAACATATAAAGCGCTCCATCGGTGTCGTTCCAATTCATTGCGCTCGTTTTGACGCCTCTCCTCGTCTGCCTCCCATGCCCGTCTTCAGGCCATATCTTCCTCCTGCAATTGTAACAAGCGTTCCATTTGTGACCTTTGTAGCGCTTGTTGCAATTGCTGCTCCTCCATTTATTTTTCCATCCTCTCACGATGGACTGCTTGGAGAGCCCACTGTTCTTGCATTTGGCCCCCAAGCATCTCTTCCCAAGCCTTCCTTCTCACCTCATATTCCCTTCCTTCTCCTATACACGCCGACACATTATCATAAACCGCCTGTTGCCCACGGTTAAAATGCCTGTACGTCGGCCCCTGTCTTTGATTCACAAAATTTGCTACATCGGCAGAAATTTCCCGTTGTTGCCGCCTGTACCTCTGCCTTGGTCCCCGTGGACCGGTAGGCTCAGTCTCATCCTCCATGTCAACCATCTCCTCATCTTCATCACCCTCTTCTGCCTCACTCGGATCAGTGTACCTGTAACTGTTTCCTTGGTCATCCTCCACTGTATGAAGATGACCAAAGACTTTAACCGTTATCTTCCAATGCAGCTTCATTGAAGCGAGGTTAAACTGATCGATGGGTTTGGAAACCCACAGCGATTCCTAGGGCAATGCGTTTTGCTGTAAAATCATCGCGCTGATTAACCACACGTAGGGGATCATCTTCCGTTTGAACGACTCCCTTGTATCCCACGTGTTTATCATCACGATTTGACGCCATGATAACCTTGGTGTCCCATACAACAACGAATGTAAGACCCGGCAGTCGGGTGCCTTCACTGTCCCGCGGTCTCCGAACCGTACCATAACATTTTCCAACGAAATGCCTTGTAATATTTTTCCCTCCAAGGACAAATCGTTCCTAGATTCCCCCGCACCCCCAGAACCTGGCAATACCGACGCTAGCATTTGATCCGGATCAGCTGTGTTTGTCTTGTTATCCAAAAAATGATCATAGTCATAATAATCATATGCTTCAACCCCCAATGAATCAAATCTCGCGATGGCATTCATGTGCTCAAACGACATAATCATTTGATTCTTGCCAATATTGTCGATTAACTGCCACGTAGGAGCCGGCCCATCAGAATTTTCAAACATTAAAGTTGACAACCATTCATAAACCGCAGCCAAATAGCCTCGTGTGGTGATATCCTCACACCAATCTAGTACTCGTTCCCACCCGAGCTTCTCAAACCTTTGAGTTATGCCGATTGTGCGGAGTTCCTCGACATTCACCGCACGTTCACATACTACTCTATCGGGTACAGCCTTTGAAATACCCGTGACCATTTTCATCTTCCACATCTTTGCCTCTAACCTTTTGTTGTTATACTTGGAAAGAGCCTTCTGCTTGTCGTCTTTCCATGCTGAGGCCGACCTACTATTTTTGAATTCCTCCCAACTCCAATCCTGTCGATAGAGTTGCCCATCGTCTTCTTCCACATTGCTTAACTGTTCCCAGCGTCTTTGATAATGTCCCGAGCCTGAACCAGCTCCAGAAGATGAACCTTGTCCGAAAGTCTTTGATCTCTTTCTTCCTCCGAACATAGCTACAATCAAAAGACAAAAGAATAATTAGCACACCCAAATCTTCAAACAATCTCAAACTTTGAACATAATCTATGATGTTGAATTTCAATCAATAACTAGATGTAAAATCACATTTTTAAACTTCCAAAGTCGCACATTTTATCATCTACATATCAATTTAACATGTTTATTCACAAAATTTCTCAAAGTTTCATGGTTTCAACAATATTCAACATCACAACTATGCTCAATCATGCAACTAACTAGTGTAATCACATCACTAAAACTAGAGCATGTTCAAATCCTACCCAAATCAAAGAATCATCCTAAAATTTGTGCTAAAGTATCATACATTATGATAAACAACCTACTCTTAAATAAAAAGCTTAAAATTTTGGAAGAAATCAACACTTCATATGATAATCAAACATAAATTTAATGAAATTCCATACCTTTGATGTAGATGAACAAGAAAAACTAAGAAAAAGTGTAAAGCAAGAAACTTGATGGACACCCTTCAAAAACCCGAATTTTTGACTTCAGAAATCTTGCAAACCAGCAAGAATCAATGAAAACCGTTATGGGGGTTTTGTTCCTCTCGAAAAAATACACGAAATAGGCTCAAGTATCACTGGATTTGGTGTAGACTTGAAGAAGTTATGATAAGAGGAAGGATTAGGGTTCTTGAGGTGTTAAGTGAAGAAGATGAAGATGGAAGAGAGAGAATCGTGGAAGTGAACTGATTTGATGAAGTTTCTGGATGTTTGAGGTGTATGAAGGGGTTTTCGGGTCATATGTGTGGTCAAATTACGTTTTTGTTCGGCTAGGATGGGTTTAAAAAGGTTTTGGGTTCGATACTAGACACTTAACAAAAATCACGTCGGCTGGGTTTTAGGGGACCGTCGGCGACGGCTGGGTGCACCGTCGGCGACGGTTAACAGAAACGCGATTAGGGCCGACGGCTTAAGTCACTGGTTACGGAGATTTTCGGGCGACGGTTGTTTTGGAGGGCCATGGGCGACGCACATATATACCGTCGGCGACGGTTTTCTGAAATTAAAATTTTTTTGTATGAAAAATATGAGGATAATTATGAATGTTTTTTAAAAGGACTATATACATTTAAAATTCCTAAAAATTATTAAAAATCTTTTTGTAAATTTTTATAAGTTAAATTTTTAACAACAAAACAATCCGTTCACGGTCCTACCACCCCCGGAAAAATCGTGTATTGTCCCAAATACACAAAAACAAATCTAAAAACATACCTTTTTATCTTCAAGGCTCGTTGATGATATTCGGACTTCACACAATCAAGAGGGTTAGTACAAAACGAGAACAATTAACGCAAAAACACTCACACAATTAAATAAATTGTACATAACTTTACAAAACTCATTACCAGTCCTTTCAGTTGACCTCATAAGTTGGCATACTTACCACGAAGTTCACCAACTCCACATTCTCATCCTTTTTATCATTATTACCATCAAGGAACGGTTTAAGGCGATGCCCATTAACCGTTTACTTTGACCCATCCTTCGGGTCCTTGATTGTAACATCTCCAAGTTTCCCGACCCGTGTAATCACGTACAGGCCCATCCATTTGCTCTTTAACTTTCTGGGAAAGTATTTAAGCCGTGAATTGTAAAGCCAAACCTTTTGACCCACCTCGAACTCTTTCGGCTTCAGTTTCGCGTCATGTGCCTTCTTCATATCATCCTTATATTTCGAGGCACACTCATACGCTTCTTCCCGAAGCTCCTCCAACTCGCAAAGCTTTAATTTTTGCTCCTTTCCTACATCGTCATATTTCATGTTAACCACTTTTACAGCCCACCAAGCACGATGCACAAGTTTAACCGGTAAATGACAGTTTCGCCCATAAACTAAGCGATAAGGTGTAGTTCCAATAGGTGTTTTATGAGCCGTTCTATAAGCCCATAAAGCATCATTCAACTTCGTCGACCAATCCTTTCAATCCGGTCTAACAGTCTTTTGCAAAATTTCTTTTATTTGCCTATTTGAAACTTCCACTTGACCACTTGTTTGTGGGTGATAAGGAGTAGCGATTCGATGGTCAACACCATACCGTTTCAAGAGTTGGCTAAAGTTAAAATTCTTAAAGTGAGATCCCCCATCACTAATGATCACTCGAGGAATCCCAAATCTCGAAATTATGTTTGTTTGTACAAAATTGCAAACAACGGTGTGGTCATTTGTCTTGGTGGCAATCGCTTCGACCCACTTGGATACATAATCAACCGCCACCAAGATGTATAAGTTACCATGCGAATTAGGAAATGGGCCCATGAAATCGATCCCCCACACATCAAAAATATCTACAATAAGGATCGGTTGCATGGGCATCTCATCCCTTTTGGAAATACCCCCTAACTTTTGACACTCAACACAGTTTTTAGCGAAATAAAAAGCATCCTTAAAAATAGTCAGCCAATAAAGACCGCTATTAAGCACTTTGTGCCTGGTTTTGTGACCACTGAAATGGCCCCCATAAGCAAATGAATGCAAGTGCATCAAGACGCTAGGAATCTCCTCGTCGGGTATGCATCTTCGAACGACTTGATCCGGACATATCTTGAATAAGTCCGGTTCTTCCAACGTGTAGTACTTGATTTGAGAAAGGAAGTGCAACCTCTTCCTTCTATCCCAATGAGCCGGCAAGTCACCTGTGACCAAATAATTAACAATATTAGCATACCATGATAATATTGAAACTTTTAGAAGTTGCTCATCTGGGAAGTTCTCGTTAATCTCTTCACGGGAAGAATCCTCCTCCACAACCAATCGAGACAAGTGGTCCGCAACCACATTCTCACTCCCTTTCTTGTCCCGAATTTCCAAATCAAATTCTTGTAGCAAGAGAACCCATCAGATTAATCTCAGCTTTGCATCTTTCTTGTCCATGAGATACCTAACTGCAGAATGGTCAGAATATACAATGACCTTAGTACCCCATATATAAGCACGAAATTTATCCAACGCATATACCACCGCAAGTAGCCCTTTCTCGGTAGTTGTATAATTTAATTGTGCATCCGAGAGAGTCTTACTTGCGTAGTAAATGGCAACCGGTTTCTTATCCATTCGTTGACCCAATACGGCCCCCACCGCATAATCACTTGCATCACACATGATTTCGAATGGTAAAGACCAATTCGGTGACTGCAAGATTGGGGCCTCAACCAACTTTTGCTTCAAAATGTTAAAAGCGTTTTGGCAATTTTTATCAAAATCAAACGGTTTATCTTTTAACAATAAATTACATAGGGGTTTTGTTATATCACTAAAGCTTTTTATAAACCGCCTATAAAACCCCGCGTGTCCCAAGAACGACCTAATACCCTTAACACTTGTGGGATAAGGCAAAGTGGATATGACTTGCACTTTTGCTCTATCCACCTCGATCCCGCGACTCGAAACAACATGCTCCAACACAATCCCTTCTTGGACCATAAAATGGCTCTTTTCCCAACTCAAAACTAGATTTTTCTCAACACATCTTTTTAAAACTTTTTCGAGTTGGTCAAGGCATGTATCAAATGATGACCCAAATATTGAGAAATCATCCATGAAGATTTCCAAAGACTCCCCCACCATATCTGAAAAGATACTCGTCATACACCTTTGGAAGGTGGCGGGGGCATTACAATGTCCAAAGGGCATTCACCTAAATGCGAAGGTACCGTATGGACATGTAAAGGTAGTCTTTGCTTGGTCTTCCGAATGTATAGCAATTTGATTGTATCCTGAATAGCCATCCAGAAAATAATAAAATTTTTGTCCGGCCAATTTCTCAACAATTTGGTCAATAAATGGCAAAGGGAAATGATCCTTGGAAGTTGCAGCATTTAACTTTCTATAGTCAATAAAAATACGCCACCCGGTTACCGGCCGAGTGGCTACCTCTTTACCTGCGTCATTTGTGACGACTTGAATGCCCGCTTTCTTAGGAACTGTTTGTGTCGGGCTTACCCATTGGCTATCCAAAATAGGGTATATGATACCCGCATCTAGCCACTTCAATACCTCCTTCTTAACCACTTCTCACATGTTCGGATTTAGTCTCCGTTGTGTGTCGCGAGAAGGACTCATGCCATCTTCTGTGATGATCTTGTGCATCACCACTGAGGGACTAATTCCCTTCAAATCCACAATGGTCCACCCGATAGCGGCTCTATGAGTGACCAACACTTTCATCAACTTCTCTTCTTGCTCCCCGATCAAGTTAGATGCAATGATAACCGGGAGCGTGTTACCCTCACCCACATAAGCATACTTAAGATGCTTGGGTAGCGTCTTCAACTCTACCACCGGAGGCTCTTCCAACGACGGCTTTAACTTTGTGTCGATGCTTTCCGGAAGGCTTTCCACTTGGTGTGTCCAAGTGGGCCTTCCTTCCCTAGCCGCTAATACCTCCAACTCTTTCACTTCCTCATCCATGCTCCGATTCGTCTCTCCTTGTAACCTGTCAAACATGAAACATTCATCTATTGTGTTTTCCTCTTCGACACTAATGTCGCATAGAGGTATACACTCGTCAACGATGTCCGCCATATAGCATTCACCACCGACTAGAGGATCCGTTAATCCTGAAAAAACATTTAACCGCAACCGACGGTTACCAAAAGTCATGTCGACCGTGCCCGACTTGCAATTAATTTGGGCATTCGATGTTGCCAAAAATGGTCGACCGAGGATCACCGTTGGTTGCTTGGTTCGGTCCAAAGAAACATAATCTAGTACAAGAAAGTCCCCCGGATAATAAAAGTCCTCGACCTTGACTATTACATCCGTGACTATCCCACGGGGTAATTTAGGGGTCAAGTCGGCTAACACCATGGTGGTGTTCGACGCTTGAAGTGGACCAAAATCATATTGGTCATATAAACTACCCGGCAAGATACTCACACTTGCCCCAAGATCCAAAAGTGCCCGGGTCATTTTAAATTCACCGACTTGTATTGAAATAATGGGCGCCCCCGGATCTTGAAGTTTTGGTGGAAGTGCACCCGAAAGAATCGAACTTACATTTTCAGTTAAATCAAGTTTCTTAGGAAACTTGTGAGTCCGCTTTTGGGTGCATAAATCTTTCAAGTACTTAGCATATGAGGGTACTTGCTTAATTGCGTCTAAGAGTGGTAAATTGATTTTAACTTGTTTAAAAATTTCCCACATCTCTTCTTGTTGTGGGCCTCGTTTATTTACCACTTTCTTAGATGGTCCCAATAAAGCTTCGGGATAAGGGGCGGTATTAACCTCCACACCCTTTTCCTTAGCCTTTGGGATGGGAACGGTCACAACGGGTGTATTTTTATTAATTTTCAAATCATTTTTATTTTGACCCGTTTGACCGTTATTACCTTCATCATCACTCGCATCTTCCACCACCCCTTCAACAAACTTGGGTGGTGGTGGCTCAACACCATTATCTATCACTCGACCACTACGTAAAGAAATTTTATTTATTGGTACCTCACGTGTGTTTTTCGAGCTCGACCCTTGATGCTTAGGGTTCACCGTGGTGTCACTTGGAAGTCCTCCTCCACTTCCACGAATTTGAGCCATCTCTTGAGCAAGTTGTCTCACTTGCTTCTCCAACACCTTATGAGATTTATCTCTTACTTCAAACTCTTTCTTCATTTCGGTTTTGATCTCTTGATGTGAATTAGTAAGGGCTTGATGTGAATTAGTAAGGGTACTCATAGCATTCATGAGGGCATCAAATTTAGAATTTATCGAGTCATCACCTTGAGAGTTTGAAACACCACCCCCATTTCCACTTTGGTTGTAACCACGTTGATAATTGCTTTCACGGTTTTGATACCCTTGGTTACCCCCTTGATTGTAATTCCTTTGGTAACCCCCTTGGTTACCACCTTGACGATTGTTATAAGAAGAACCACCTTGATTGCCATATTGAAAATTCGGGTTCATTTGATTCGAGGCATTACCATACCGGAAGTTAGGGTGGTTTCTCAAACCCGGATGGTAAGTGTTGGAATTCATATCGTATTGCTTTCGATCCCCATACACTTGATTTACCTCCTCGGTGTAATCACCCGGTCCCGTTGGACATTGATCGGTCCTATGGTCGATATCCCCACAATCTTCACACACTGCGAATTGTACCGTATTCACCTCCTTCTTTTTCATACGAGCTATCTCCCGTTCTAAAGTAGAAATTCGATCCTTAGAATCAAGATCGGGAAGTGACCGGGAAACGGGATGTTTCTTAGCTCTATCGGCCGATTCCTTTTCCTTTGACAGCTTGCTCATCGCTTGAGAAACTCCCAATCATCATCTTTATGATTGCTCAATAGAGTTCCGTTGCTTGTCGACTCAAGGCGATTCCACGTCTCATCATCCAACCCTCGTACAAAACACTTAACTAATTCCCACTTCTCGATTTGATGGTGTGGGCACTTTCGAAACAATTCCTTGTACCTTGTGAATGCTTCATGCAACGGTTCGCTTGATAATTGGCGGAAAGATCTAATTTCGTCTCTAGCGTCATCAGTCTTCGCCATCAAATAGTATTCATCAAGAAAAACTTGTTGCATCTCACCCCATGTCCGAATACTATTCGCCAGAAGTGTAAGAAACCATTGCTTCGCCTTGTCTTTTAGCGAAAATTGAAATAATCGAAGATTGACCTCCTCCAATGCAAAATTGTGCCCCCCGATAGTGCTACATATAGACGAAAACTCCGCCAAATGAGTGTACGTTTCATCATTAGACCTCCCATTGAAGTGGGGAAGTATGTTGATGTAGTGAGGCTTGTAATCGAACATTCTCCTTTCACAAACTATTGGAGAGTCATTATCAGTAGCCACCGGTCTAAAACGGCCATTTACTCCCCGTGGAGGTTGTTGATGACGATGCGGACCATTAACTTCTTGATCCACCGGCCTTCGATTATCCCTTCTATCACCTCCCCTATCACCTCTTCGGTTTCCACCCTGATTACCTCTTTGATTACCTCCTCCCATGAAACAAGGAATCCGGTTAGGGTTAGCATTGTTGTTGTACAACCCATCATTCTGGTTCCTTGGGTTGTTGTTTCGTGGTTGGCGGTTGTTTGCGTAACCGTCATTTCTCACATTCCCATACCCGTAGTCATCGTTCCCCACAAAGTTGGCGTTTTGGTAGCCAAACTCATCATCTTCAAAACCTCTATCATTGTAGACGTTACCCCTATTCACATACCCCCCACTCTTCATCATCATTAGCCCGATCATCGTAATATCCCCCATCATCCGAATACTCCGTATGAACACTCACATGTTCTGGCGATTGGTAACCGGGAACACTAAACGGCTCATCATCGGGGATGGCGTTTCTCAAATAATCTATATTAAAGAACGGGTCTTCATTCGCGGGATTGCCACGATCTCGATTGCCTCTACGGTCGGAATTCACATTCCGATCATCAAGGTGAATGGGTAAGGAATTTTGTAGGTGAAGGTTTTATTGTTGGGGTGTTCTTTGGGTGTTGTTGGGATTTTGGTTTCGGAAAGGTGGGGTGGGTGGTCTAGAGTTATTATTACCACCCGGTTGCTCTTGAGGTATAGGTTGAACATTTTGGGCGGGATTGAAGTTGCTTCGGTATTGGAATTGGTTCGGATTTTGGTTTTGGTTGTGGTTGTGGTTGAGGTTTTGATTTGAATTTTGGTTTGCCATTGAATCGGTTTCACTGGTTGGTGTGAATTATGGTGTTTGAGTGGTTTGATTAGAAGCAAGAGTTGCTTCTAACCAGCTTGCTAAGTTTCTTCTTGCTACTCTTTCGATTTCCGGTTCGTAAACCAACGGTGAAGTCCTCCCGGAGTTTCGCGTATGCATACACTACCTGTAACCTGCACAAGTAACACACCCCGCGTAACAAGGAAAAAGACACAGTATAAGAAAAGAAACTATGCAAATTAAACAGTTAATCACGTAAATTCAAACAATATCCAAACACAAAGCGCACGCACTCCCCGGCAACGACGCCAAAATTTGATCCGAGTGTCGCGCTCTGGTCAAAGATAATATTTATAAGCCCTATTTACCCTTAACAAATAGCTAGTGGTAGCAAGGGGTCGAACCACGAAGAGTATGTGGTTTGTGATTGGATTTGGATGAATTCTTAAAAGATGTCACAAATTATGAAGCTTGTTATCTTGTTTTTGTGTATTTTTGTTTGATTGAAAAGATGTGAATTGAAATTACTAAAGTAATTGGGTTGATAACTACTAATGATTAATAATTGCAAAAAAATGTAATTAAAGGTTTAAACAAGATAGAGAAAACAAGGCTCACACCCGGTTCGGTAATTGCAATCCTAGGGTTCTTACACGTTTTAAATTTGATTCACTTGAATATGTTATTAACGGATTTCTATCATCAAAGCTTAGGTGCCAATTTCTATCAACGCATATCACGGACCACAATGCACTTCGTTACTTCGGACAAGTAAAACCTTTTGAATGACAAGGCATAATCGCACAAACTTGTTTCGCAAAGTCAAATTTCATAACTCACTCGACAATTCACAAATATAGTTCAAAAGCAAGACAACTGTCAATCAATTCAAATACAATTCAAGTTGTCACAAAATCAAACTAAAACATTGTTCAAACCCTAGACTTACAATAACCTACACCGGGGTGAAACCTCCAAGAAGTTAGCCGCTCATGATCGAATTTACTTGATCACCGGATGATGAGAACTTGAACATTGTTATCTTGAAGCTTGGATATGGAGGAAATGATGATTAGGGTTTGGGTGAGATGGTGATGATGAATGAATCGAATGATTGATGGATTAATGAGGGTTAGGATATGAATTGGATGGTGAAATCGAATGATAAAGGATGATGGAATGGATTAGAGGTGAAGTGGTAATGATATTAGGATCCCAGAACTCAATTCAAACTCTAAACAATGTGTAACTCCCGTTTTTGGTTGGTGAGATCTCATCAAACTTGAACCTCACACTTGGGAACCAAAAAATTCGCGATTGAAAGATCAGAGGACCGTCGCCGATGGCCAAAGGGTCCGTCCCCGACGGTGTGTGCATTTTCCGATTTCGTCCTACGGGTTAAATCGCTGTCTACGGTGATTCTGGCGGACGAAACTTTCCAACGAGCGTCGCTGACGGCCCAGGAGTGCGTCGGCGACGGTGCTTGCATTTCCCACTTTCCGTTTTTCACATATCTTGATCCTGGTTGACCCGTTTCGCGTCCCGGTGGTCCGTTTTTCGCTCTGGTGACCCGTAAAGCTCCCGAAAAACTCCTTAAACTCCATTAAACTTGCGAAACACAATTTTAATTAAAAGTAGGCTATTCGAGATTAAAAGTTAAGTAAAAACCCAAACTTAAACATAAACGAGCACCGTTATTTGACCACGTATCAGTTGGCTTTGATACTTTGTTTTCCCATAATATGCCCCAGAAACTTTCCTTCTTCAAACCCAAATGAACATTTTTCGGGGTTGAGTTTCATGTTAACCTTCCTTAGGTTTTGGAAAGTTTCTTGTATGTCGTCAAGCATTTGGTATTCTGTTTTGCTTTTGATTACCAAATTTCCAACATGTGGTTCCATGTTTTTACCAATTTGACTGGCAAAAGCTTTGTCAACTAGGCGTTGGTAAGTTGCACCCGCGTTCTTGAGGTCAAAGGGCATCTTCTGATAACAAAAGATACCCTTATCCGTGTGGAAGGCTATCTTTTCTTCATCTTCTTCTTTCATAAGGATTTGATGGTAACCCTTGTAGCCATCAAGGAAACACTTGAAGGGGTAACCTATGAGAGAGTCAACCTTGAGATCAATCTCCGGCAAAGGGTAGCAATCTTTTGGGCAAGCCTTGTTCAAATCCTTAAAGTCGATGCACATTCTCCAAGAGTTGTCGGGTTTTTAAACCATGACTGGGTTTGCAACCCAGGACTGATACTTAACTTCCCGGAGAATTCCAGCTAGGACAATCTTTTCTTCTTCTTGGCATGCTGCCAAGCTTCTTTCAGGGGCCAGACTCTGTTTCTTTTGGACAACAGGCTTGACATCGGGTGGTATCTTCAACTCATGCTCAGCAATGCTTTGAGGGATACCCATAATGTCATTCGAGCACCAGGCAAAGACATCGCTATAATGTACCAACAACTTTTCAAGGTATGAGATGGTTTCTTGAGAAAGGCTTGGATTAACCCTTATCCTTTATTCAGGATATTTTGGGTTTATGATCAGCCCTTGTTTGTCGTCTTCATTTTTTGAACTTTCTCCTTCGACCATGTAAGCTTCTTGAGTGGGTTGAAGGGTTGCAATCCCCCTCTCGGTAGGGAACTTTACTGTGCCATGACCAACCGAAACGGCCATATAGAATGCACACTGCCCTGGCCTTCCTATGATGACATCATAGTTGGAAGGTATATTGATAACCACAAAAGTGAGAGGTTGAACTCTTTCCATCTTGCCTTCACTGAAACGGACATCAAGGGTTAGTTTCCCCAAAGGCTTGAGGGGTATGTCGGCAATACCTATTATACAGGTTCCGGATGGTTGAAGCTTTGAACGTTCCTCATTGCTCAAACGATTGAAGAACTTTTCAAACATGATCTCAGTAGCTGCACCAGTGTCTATGTAGGCTCTGCTCGTCTGTAGTGTTCCCACAGTTGCTTCAACCACAAGAGGGTTTGAAAGTAGGCCTTTTTCCGTTGGTGGGAAGCAGACACGCTGAAGCTTCCAAGCTTCCAACCGTTGCCGTTTGTGGGGAACCTTTCCATCGAAATCCACCATGTTAACCTCTTTGCCTTTTCCTTCAGCTATCTTGTCCCTTACCCCCTTCACTAAGTGGGCAAGCTCTCCGGACTTGACGACCTCTTCAATCCTCTTTTTGAGTTGAAAGAAATCGTTAGTATGGTGACCCTTCTCTTCATGAAATTCACATAATTGGGTGGAATTCTCATTCCTTTTGCTTTTAGGGAGAGGTCTAGGAGGCCGGAAGCTTTGTTTCACTTCCTCTATAGCAAGGATCTCTTTTGGGGTTTTTGTAAGAGCCGTAAAGTTTATGGTCTTCTCCCTGCTTGGAGGGTTTCGACCTTCGGACCTGCGTTGATCTGAACCCCTTTGACGTCTGTCATAGGGATGAAAATTACCTTTCTTTCTTGCTGGGCTGTTGCCTCGCCAGCTGGATCCCCTTTTTCTCTGCTCCTTTATATCTACAGCCTCCTCTCCTCTGATGTGGGCTTCAGCCCTTTCGAGAGCTTCTTCTAAGGTCTTGAATAGGGACTTGTTGAAATCCCTTTTAAGGTATTTGGAGTTAATGGCGTTTATAAAACCAGCCACTCTCATCTTTTCATCCGCCCCCACATACGTTAGACCTTCTTTCTTATACCTTTCTATGAACTCTCGAAGGCTCTCGTCATCCCTTTGTTTTATCTGAAAAATCACCGTGGCATCTTTAACGTACCACCTTTGTTGGGAGAAATTGGCTAGAAACCCTTTGCTCAGATCATCGAAGCTTCGAACGCTTCTGGCTGGTAAATCATTGAACCATATTCTGGCTGATCCTATGAGGGTCTGCATAAACATGAGGCAGCATTCAGCGTTTGACCATTTCTCAATCCTAGCAGCACCAGTGAAGATCTGAAGGTGATCCTCCGGATCTTCTGTTCCGTCATATGTCTTGATATGGGATGGCATCTTGATTTTTGTTTGGAAATCATAATCGGCGATTTGCTGTGAGAAGCATGACAAATTGCTTGGTTTATATGGCTTGGCCAAATCCTCTTCCACCCTTGCACCCATGTTGTTGTTGTTATTCTCTTGTGTGGCCAGTACTTGATTAATAAAGTGCTGCCAAGGGAAGTTGGCCATCATTTGAGCCATCATTTGAGGCATAAGGTTGAAGCCTTGAAGGCTTCCAGGTGCAGCTGAGCAGTTTATCCCCAAAGGAGCGCTCATAACGGCACTTCGTGCCAAGGGGAGTACAGACAAAGCTTGTTCCCATGTAGATGTGACTGGGGGTGGAAGGCTTGCAACAGGAGATTATAGTAGTTGATCCAGAGTTAGCTCATGTCCCAATGGGGCACCGGTTGCAGCTGGTTGGGAAGAAAAGAGAGGAAACGTCGTCGGATCTGGCCTTGTGTATATGTATGGATTAGGATTTGGAGGTGGATGGCTGGGGCCAGCCTCATTCCTGAACAGGGTTGGTTGTGAGCTTGAAAAGGAAGAGCTGGAGGTCCAGGAGACAATGATGGCTCTGGCTCGTCATAGTCCAACCGGGTCCTTACCCCCTTGTCTCTTTCCCTACTCACGTCTTGGTTGAGGAGAGACCTCAACTCTAGAAAGTTATTGGCGACCCCTTCAGGGGTGAGGTCAACACGTGAAGGGGTGTTAGAGGCACCAACGTTAGGGGATGGAACCCCTGATTGAGATGGAGTCGGTGTTTGGAAAGTGAGGAACTCGGGGTATGTTGCTCCAGTAGGAGTGCTCCCCGGTGTTGAGAAAGACGTTGGTATAGCCACATGAGTTTGGCTAGTGCTTGGGGTAGAGGTATGTGGGACTTGATTTACCTCTCCCGGAGATTCACTTTCCGACATGATGGTTTTTTGAGGGAATGGAGCTACACTACTAGGTCTTTTGAAGGAAATAAGTGGCGTAGCCCCACGGTGGGCGCCAACTTGTTGATGCAACAAATACAAGACCAACGATAGTGAGTAGTCTGGTTAGGCAAAAGGCTTGGAGGGTTCCGGTTTCCCTAACGCAGGTCGTGGGGTCCCCCCACGTTTGCAAGACGTGGAGAGAGGTTCACTAGTTATGATTGTTGTTTGTTCAAGATCTTCGGCTGAAGGGTGTTCAGCCTTGGATACAAGAGCAATCGAAATGCGTGTGTTGAATGTGAAGAAAGGAGACTTGTGCGAAACAAGTGCTCGAGAAGAAAGATCAGATATTCCAAGAGAATCAGGACCGATCGGAATGTCTGAAATGCACTAAATGAAGTGCCATTTATAGAGGAAGATATCGCCCAAAGAGGAAACCTTGGACTAGTGAACCCTGCTTGCAGTGGGAGACTTACCCATTTTGGGGTTGAATGGTTTGGACCTGCGGGTAAAAGGGAGCTTCTTGTGCATGTGCTCTGCTTTTACGGCTGGGAGAGTGGTTTAAGTAATCAGTGAAGTGACTGATTACTGTACACGTGCTGCCTTAGCTCAGTTCTCGGGTTTTAAACCTTTGAACATTTTAACCCTTCAAGCTATCATGTACTTTCAGTCATTTTATTGAGGTTTGAGCTACCCGTCATCATGTATCATTGACCAGCGTACAATCTAAATGCTATCTTCCAAGTAAAATTATTTCATAAATTAAAAAATGTAAAAATCAAGCAACCGTGTAGGTGATGTTGAGGGGAGCCAGCATCACCAACAGATCGAAACTAATTCCTGGGACATATTCATTATGACCAATCAATGGAATCGATTTGATTTAAACGTATCAATCAATATATTTGTATATGTGTGTGTCATCCAATATTTAATTTGACATTTGACAGAAACAAACAATAGAAGACAAGAAAGAAATGGAGAAAGGAGATAATAGCAAGTCAGCCTCATGAAACCCCCAAAGCACATTCATTTCTCATCTTGTCATCATCGCTAACAATCAAAACTTTGTTCATCTTTTAAACCCCCACGTAATTTCGTTTTTTATCTCCATTCGTTCTCAAATTCCCAATTCAATATTCACAAAATGGTGCCGAAGAGATCAATACCTGTTGGTTTTGGTGATCCAAAGACGACTAAGAAGATCATACAATCGGAACAAGATCAGCCTGTGTTACCTTCCTCCTCCTCTGCTGCCACAGCTGTTTTCATGGATGCACACTTGTTATATGAGGTGCTGAAGCATGTGGATGCAAGGACGTTAGGTGCGGTTGCGTGTGTTAGCAAGCACTGGCATAGGACGGCTCAAGATGAGCGGTTATGGGAGCTGATATGCACCAGGCAGTGGGCGAATATTAGATGCGCAAGCGCAAGTGATCAACTTCGTAGCGTGGTACTTGCATTCGGTAGCTTCCAATGTCTCCATTCTCATTACTTATTGCCTTTATCCAAACTGAAAGAATTCATAGAAGAGAAACAAAGGAAATAATACTTTTGTATCATTATAAAAACTCATAATGTATCTTCTTATTACATAAAGATGATAGCATATTCATAATCTCACATCTAAGATGGGGATGACGCATGTGACATGTATTATCAAGTTTTGTTTTGATCTCTAAGTATTAGAAAATGCATTACTGACTCGTGATGAATTGAGGTTAATTTATTGCTATTTTTTTTTTTTTTTTTTGAAACTAGTATTTAACCCCGTGAACGTGGTTGTCGTGGGGCAACCACGTAACACTTTTTTTAATTAAAAAAACATAAATTATTTGATTAAAATTAAATTAAATAAAAAGTAAACTGGTTAAAATTATGCAAAATTAATACTCTCTTCTACTTGTGATATCTGAGAATATGCTGAATTGTTTTTTGGTGGCTCCAACTCATTTTAATAGTTAGAAAGAGGGAGACGTGTGTGATTTGGGTTTCGATATAAAGAAAACCAAAACAACTATAATTTGAGCAAAGTTAGGATTATATAAGTAATATCTAAATAAAAAGTGAAATTCTAGGTTGGGAAGAGGAAGGTATTGAGTGTAAATCAACATGTGACAGATGATTAAAGAAATTATCCGTTCAATAAAACAATTAATGTAGTTTACTTCAATACTGTTTACTTTCTAATAAATTTAAAGAGTGTCTTATTTAAGAAATTTGAAATAGAAAAATGGGATACATGTATAATAACTAATAGAAAAGTAGAACTGTTAGTCAACCACAATAGCTAAATCATATCTTCCTCTATTTTTAAAATATTAGCTAAACTAGTCTTTAGCCCCCCAC
Organism: Helianthus tuberosus; assembly: GCA_030545235.1. NCBI lineage: Eukaryota > Viridiplantae > Streptophyta > Magnoliopsida > Asterales > Asteraceae > Helianthus > Helianthus tuberosus. The sequence goes on along the minus strand of CM060373.1, from coordinate 135,592,476 downwards.
CCCCCACCCACATGTTGCGGGGAGGTGGTATAAAACTGTGCTACCAGCGTTACGGAGAGGGCAGCGCAAAACAATGCTAAGTTGCAACCGAACGAAGATTGACATAATATAAAAATACGAATTTCTAACTCCAAGTGACTCACGTGATGTGAAACGTAGACAAAATCGAATTTTTACCAACACATTAAAAGTCAAGGGATAAAAAATCCTGAGAGATCAAATGTAACTATCAAACACCGTGCTAAGTAAAAACATATGATCATATCAGGGAAAAAGACTAAAACAAAAACAAATAAAAAAAAAACTAAAATTTATTTAACTTTTGTGAAAAAGTTATAAAAAAACCAAAGTTTTATAATAAAAATTAAAAAAAAAACATTAAAGTTCAAAAAAAGTCATAAAAGACAAACCCAGAAAAACAAAATAGACATTGTTCCTCAAATGTTTATGGATTAATATATATATATACTAGGTTTTTACCCGGGATTGCTTCCCGGGCTCGGGAAAGTTATTTAGATTAATTAATTACTATTTGTTATTAATACGACCGCATTACATCAACCATCTCATTCGATTCAACAAAAATGTCTTGAAATCACCGCATTATATCATGAACTCATATTAGAGGACAAACAAAAGCATAACAGGACCATATGAATAACATCATTTCCACTTTTACATCAATGCACTTACATGATAGGGTGATTTGAGATTTTGAAAAAATCTTTGTTTTTGTACCTCTTTTACAAAATAAGATGTTGACCAAATTTGAAACAGATGTTAACCAAAAGTCAATAAGATATTGACAAATAGTCAAACAGATGTTGAGCTTAAACAAATGTTTGGTTTAAGACCAAACATCTGTTTATGGCGAAACATCTGTTTAAGGTCAAACATCTGTTTAAGTCCAAATATCTGATATAGAAGAAGAACATCTGTTTAAGGCAAAACATCTGTTTAAGGTTCAAACATGTGTTTAAGGTCAAACAACTGTTTAAGTCCAGACATTTGATATAAAAGGCCAAACATCTGTTAAAGGGCAAACATCTGTTTAAGCCTTAACAGATGTTTAACTTGTTAAGATCTACTGTCTTCTAACACAGTTTTCCTCTTCAAAACATTGTTGAACCTAACATAGGTTTCCATTAACTATTGACCAAAAGGCAAACAGATGTTCAAACCACTATTTGTTATTGAAGTTCTTTAAAAAATTAGATAGAATTCAAGAAAATGGAACAATGACTTAAAGAACTATAATTTAACACATAATCTAATTGGCCAAATATAAAACATAAAGTGCTAATAACAGTGTTTTATCATCTTAGCCATACATAGCAACAAAAACATCAAGTTAATAATTTAAGAAAAAAACCTACAACATCACCATCAAAAAATTCATAATTAGTATCTGATATCAGAACAGACTTAAAATGTGTTTGTTAAACTGATGTAACTTGATTTAATACTATCTTCTGTTGCGAAGACACGTATGTGAAATGCAACATATCACCAAACCTCAAGTTATTGTCAGTCATAAACTTTCGCCAACCTTCCAACGCATAACGTGGCTTCAATTCATTTAACTCCAACTTAACATCATAAACCTGCACAACTCCAACCATGTTTTGAACTTTCAAAGGATGAAGATCAAGAAAAAGACCTGCTCGTCTCGCAACTTCAGCAGGAAGACGCTACATGTATTGTGTGGAAAAAAATAATAGTCAGACAAATAAATGTAAATCATTAGTTTATTATAAAAAATGGTATACCAGCCTATAGTCTCCTTTGCGATCAAAATGAAAGAACTCAGGGTCAAGAGGATGTCCAGAATGTTTTTTTGCAGTCTTTGCAATCTTATTTCTACGGTTAAGCTTTTTTTGAACGTTGGCAGCTCTCTTCCCCTTGTTGAAAAAGTAAACATATACATGTGAATTAAAGGAATGATCAATATATGCACAAAAAAAAACAGTTTATATAACATATACTAATTAACTGGCAAGTATAGATACCTTAACTTTATGAACAGACGAAGAACATCCAGTATGATCACTTGTGTCGACAGGTAAGGCAGCATTTCCCTTAGTCCTATTCTTGACAACCTCCTTTCTCTCAGAAGTAACTTTAGCTTTCTTCTTAACCTGTTGTCATAGAGTAAATTTAATAACAATAGTAATATAACAATCTTTAAGATGGTAAACTTACATCTTGGGTTTGGTTCAATCGTGAAGACATGCGTCTCTTGGACGTGCATTCGGCATTGGTTGGTAAGTTCTTGTATATAATACATTATTGAATAAATATAACATCAGTAAACAGCATTACTAATAGTTGTAAAAACATTAAATTCTTATATGTGTTAAATTAAAAATAAATAATTTTAATAATTTAGCAAGTACCTGAGTAACGGTTGTACCTTCACCTACAGAAACAACTTCTTCATCCTCATAGATGTCCTGGTCAACATTAATAAAATAATTAATATAAAGCTAAAAAATTAAAACTTTTATTGCTAATGCTAAATACTTACGTACCTTGAATGCATTTTTAACATAATCAGCATTCAATATCTCAACTACACTATCATCATCAGATTCAGGTTTCTTCAAAAAGCAAATCTCAATCTCATCTCTATAAACTACTACTTCAAAAACAAAATCATCAATCCTGCTAAACACAAGCAAATCATCCTCAAGTATCCCAACATCATTGCACATTTCCGGCCATCCTCTAGAAAATACAAAGTGGGTATCAACTTTAGACACCTCAACATTCCAGTAGGAACCTTTGTAACAGATTTGAAATTTCCCACTCGGTGGACTGTTTACGTAAAATTGTTTAATGAAGCAGTCTTCAATTACCTGCATAAAATTAAAAATAATGAATACTAAACGTGAAGTATGTATCTTATGAGAATAAGTGTTAACACGTTAAAGATGCAAAAGAATTGAAGTTAAGATCAATACTCATACCGTAAAACCAAATCTTGCATAACGATTAAAGGTGAAATAAGATTCCCCACACATGCCATTAACATAACATGAAAGTTCAAGTCCAAAATCACCTAACGGTTTGAAAACCAACAAAGTATCCCTCGGCAAATTGAGATCTTTAACAACAATGTCCCAACCGTCAGTTATTATCGGCGTTGAATTTTCTGTTCTGACCCTAACAACCCATTTTTTACCAGACTCATTATATACTTGCAACCTACTTTTTTGCCAACAATCTCCCCACTTTTGATTATCAAAGAATATAGGTACATCCTGTATATAATTTTTAAATAGTGTAAGAAAATATAAACCATAAAAGAACTGTTAAATATATATCTCAATACAAATAAATTATGTATGTAAAAACATGTCATACCAGTTTCAAAGATTCTGGGTTACGAAGAAACTTAACAAATGTAGTATACATCATAAAACCTGAATCAGTAAAGATGTTAAAAGACTGTAATTAAAAAGGCTGGCTTCGAAAATGAACATTAACTTTTTGTATTAACAGAGTATATAGTGAAATTAATCATAGAAACAGAGTATGAGTTAAAATTATTCTGCAAATAATAATTATTTTAACATGTTCTCAACAAATGATTCAAACACATAAGTAAACCCTTCTTGAATCTTGAATGTATAGCAATAAACATTTAAAATCGTATTAGTAGCAAGATAGGATTTAAATTAACATAGATTAAACAATATAAAGTTCATTACAATAGGAATGTACATACCTGTTGCTGAAGAAAAAATAATCAAACCTCAGGTGATTGAAGTGTAGAAGACGGAGGAAAAGAAAATTGAAACCCTAGAAAATGACTGGGGAGAAGAGATTTTTGAAAGAAGAGATGATAGATGTTTGATGTGTAATGATGATGAAGAAATAGTGACGGTTGTGTTTTTCTCTTCCCATATTTTCAACTGATGAAAAATATTTACACATACACCCCTTTTTAAATTTGTTATTTACATTTACATTGACATACAAGAGTAAAGTACATGATTAGTTTAATTGATTTGGTATTCAAATTAACAAAGAAAAATAATTTTTCATATAGCAAAACCATTAACATAACATAAAATTTGAATGCTTTGAATCATGTATTAATAGTAATTAGGTTTTAACATAAGTAAGTTTCATGACCTCAAGAAGCAATGCCGAGGGAAAATTTAGTTTTATCTATTATATGTACCTTTTAACATAAGTAGTTTGACTTTGGTCAAACAGGCTTTGGTCAAACAGTGTTTTATCAAGTAGCTTTTAACAAAAGTAGTTTGACTTTGGTCAAACAGACTTTAGTCAAACAACGTTTTAACATTGCTCAAATAGTGTTTTATCTATTATAATTAGCTTTTAACATAAGTAGTTTGACTTTGATCAAACAGCGTTTTAACATTCCTCACAATGATTACAAGCTAGTAAAAACTTCTTTGTAAACAACATTAGAAATCTTATTTGTTGGTTTTCCATCAGCATCGAATATTAGTATTTTAACGCCTTCTCTGGTCTTGACCCTTGATAATGCAACATACAACTGACCATGAGTGAAGACAGGATCTTTCAAATAAAGACCAACCTTTGATAACGATTGTCCTTGACTCTTGTTAATTGTCATAGCAAAACAAACTGATAACGGAAATTGTCTTCGTTGAAATTGAAAAGGTCTTTTTTTGTCAGACGGGATCATATTAATCCTTGGAATATAAACTCTTGTGCCAATGTTCCCACCAGATATAACTTCAGCTTCTATAACTCGTTTACCAAGAAAAATAATTTGAAGCCTTGTACCGTTACATAACCCTTTCTGTTGATCAATGTTTCGAAGAAGCATCACAGGAACACCAACTTTAAGAACTAATCTGTGATTAGGCAAGCCAGAAATCTTAAGAGCATTCAAATTTTCTGTTGAGTATAAGCTTTCTTGAAAAGAATCAAGAATTTGTTCGGTTTGACATATACTATCAGAACTCAGATACTCTTTCGCATCACCAGGAAATAACGAAAGCAATCGATCATTAATTTCATAAACTACCTCATTTTTGGGTGCTAGAATTGCTCGCTCAGAAAAAAATCCAGCAATCCTAAATTGTTGAATAATTGAAGGATATACAAAGTCAATTAAACTTTGTATTGGGTCACAAATATCGGTGATCAGTAAATCATCTGGTATCTCTATAATGGCGTCACCATCATTATCATCTCCAACGTTTCCTTCACCAATATCAATAAGCCATTTTGCAAATTCTCTGATAGACTTCGAATTCGAACTTTCAGCTCCAATAGTTAGACGCATGTTTTTAGTCAGCCGTAAGAGTCTGCATTTTGCCCATATGTATGAAGAGCTTAAAGACGCACTAACAATTTCTTGTCTAGTACCATTAGGAATAACAGGTAGTATTTGTCTAAAGTCACCACCAAATACAATAACTTTACCACCAAAAGGAATATCCGAACGAATACTCCTACCTTCCGAAAATACGTCGGTCATGGTCCTATCTAAAGCTTCAAAGGCATGTTTGTGTACCATCGGTGCTTCGTCCCATATGATTAATTGGGTTTCCTTTAATAATCTCGCAATATCACTATTTGGCTTAATATTGCACATTGAATCTTCTGTTAGATTAATGGGAATATGGAACCGAGAATGAGCTGTCCTTCCACGGGAAAGTAATAACGAAGCAATACCACTTGAAGCCACATTTAAAACTATTCCATTTCTGCATCGAACAGCTGAAGCCAAAGTCTTCCATAAAAAGGTTTTTCCAGTTCCACCATAACCATAGACAAAAAAAGGCCTCCTTTACGCCCTACAACTACTTCCATTATTTCGTCAAAAACCGCTCGTTGTTCATCTGTAAGAGATTGATGCAACCTGTTAAACTCAGCTTGTTCTTCATCTAGGTCATGTGACAGCTCTTCATTGATCAGACGATTAGAAGCATCACGTAAGGAATCGTCATCAGGGTACGGCATAGTGGCAAACCTTCGTAATGATGAACCATTGGAAATTAAATAGTTTTCAATTTTCAACAAAGTAAGGTTCTTAATCTGATGTTCAGGAAGCACTAAACCTAGCAAATAAAAAAATTAACATTATTAAATAAAAAATCAAAATGTAGTATGTAAAATAAAAGAAAATAGACCAGAACCTGAAATATTTGTTTCTTTTTGACGTCTATAAACAATATCATCAGCTAAGTATTTCCACGTATTCTCCCAAACAAATTCTGGCCGAGATAGAGTATTTGACAAAAGCAGGGTAGCAAATAACGCTCGAAGATACCCAGCATGTCCTTCAAAACTTGCTTCTTTAATGGCCTCAACGTATTCATTGTCATCATCTAAAAGTCCCATCGCATAGCAAGCATCTCTAAAAGTCAGGAATAATTGACCGTTAACTGTACGTATCTCCTCAAATGATCTAGGTCCTTTAACTTTATTCAGTAGTATCCTCAAAAAATAAGGTTCGCCCAAAGCAGGAGATACAGAATGAATCCGGCCAACACACTGGTACGTCTTACGTACCTGCCAACATCTATCTTTAAGTATCCAAACAAATTTGGAAGGAAACTCAACATAAGTCAGCTTTCTAGCATCTTTATTTGACTCGTTCAACTTCATCCATTGCATAAATATTGAAGAAGCAACAGAAGGCTTGCTTAAAACATTATCAATATCGTCATCAGCACCATACACAACATTCTGTTGGCCAGGCAAATGAAAGGGAAGCCTCATAACAGCAGGATACCTATAATGAACCTCATTAGAGAATATTCTCCAGGATGCCTCACAAGCTGAAATATATCTACAATCATAATACTCCTTGATCTCATCTTTTGGCTTTTCTTTGATGGTTGAACTTGTATCACCAGAAACTACCGCAGTAGCCATATCAGGACCTTTGTTGATGTACTTGAACAAATATTTCACTGAACCGGCTTGATTACACCATTCAACATTAATGTGTGCTTGATATCTTTTCAAAAGCCTTTTGTTATAAGGAACAACATTTCTGTTGTCTAATCTAACACCAGATTTTATAACTGTATGACCTGAATCTCTTCTTCTGTATACAGGAAAACCATTTGAATCAATACTTGTATGTGGTGTGAATTTCTTCGGAAAGTTTTTTGAACATCTTTTATCAACCATGCAAGGATAATTCAAATTAGCATTCCCACACGGACCATGAATCATATAATCAGTCACAAGAGAATAAAGTTCAGGATCTTCTTTTTTATCGGGAATCTCAGCAGAAATAAATGGATCTATGTGATCTATGGTTGGAAGTTTGTGATCGACCTTCATGAATAAGCATATATGTGCATGAGGAAGACCACGCTTTTGAAATTCTACTGTATAAACAACTAAATAAAAAGGAAAAATAAACAAAATTTATTAGTTAATAACCTTGATTAAAAAATATACATCAGAGGATAAGATGTGAAAAAAAAATAACACACCAGCGTTAATCTCACCAAAATACTTGGAATCCTTAAAATCTTTGATTAACGAATCAAGCTTCCTTTTAAACAATCGACACAATATGTCAGGCCTGTCTTCGGCTTTGATGGTTGAATCTTTTAGAAATCTTTTTACTTCAGGCCACTTAGGATTACATGTTATAGTTATGAAGAAATCAGGGTACCCATACCACTTACATAAGGCCATTGCATCGAGGTAATTTTGTTGCATGAATCTTGCACCACCAGTAAATGAAGAAGGAAGTATAACAGGCTTTCCAGTATCTGTTAAAACTTCCTTACCTTTCGATTTATACTTTTGAAGATTCTCAAATGTTTCAGAGCGAAGGTTCGCTTGTTGCCTACGAATGTACTTTAATCTTTCGCTCTCAATCATTGTGTACGCATCAACCAAAAACTGTTGTAACAACCTTCGCCCATTTAAAATTAAGGAAAAGCCATAAGTTCTATCTTGGATCCTATATGAAAAAAATTCTCTCATTGTGCACTTTGGTTTTATTTTCTTTTGTGTGGACATAAAATCTCTATGTGGAATATCAACTCTATAACCATCATCACCATATGGAAAAAGTAACGGATATTGCAGAGCAAGATACGATGGGTGTAATTCGCTAATACGCTGCAGCATTCCCGACTGCGTCTGGACAACAATATCACGATGGTCTATAGCTTTATCTATGTCTCCGACAACCAAAGCAGCAACTTCAGATGTGGTGGGTAAGTTATATGTCCTGCCGTCTTTTTCTCTTCTATAAATTAGTCGCAGACTAAGGTTGGCATCTGGAGATTGGTGAAAATGGTTTCTGACCATCCTATATGTCTTAACCAACATATTTTGTGAATCTAATAAAGCCCTCAAATACTTTATCATTTCAACATCAAGTTCTTTATCAGCAGGCGATGAAGGTTTGGTTCTTTTGCTGTTAAAAGAAAAAAAAAACAACAAAACGTTAACATAACATAACTATTTTAATAAGCAGTGGATAGAGAATCAGTTATTAGTAATTAAGTGTTAAGGAAAAACAGATTAGTACTAAGTCAAACAGCTGATGTAAAACTTGTAAGCACTGATAGTAATTAAAACACTGATGATACTTAACAACTGATAGTGAACTACATAAGATTAACAACTGCTATTGTAATAAGCAGTGGATAGAGAATCAGTGATTAATAATTAAGTTTTAAGGAAGAACGGTTGTAAACAACTGTTGATACAGCTCAAAACTTTTAGAATATGTTGAGAAAAGTAACATTTCAGTGGTTTGGTCTTAAACAGTGGTTTGGTAGGCATGAGTGGTTTGGTCTTGAACATTGGATGGGGTTAGTTAGACTTTGTGTACAAATGTAATTATATCCAACAGTGTTTTGCCTTATTAAATTGTTATAATCAATGTCATTGTAGGAAACTTAACTGGGCAGAGCTTATTGTAGGAAACTTCAGTTTACCTACAACAGCTGATGAATTTAGAATTAATAACGCAAACTACTGTTAAGTCAAACAGCTGATGAAAAAAACTTTTAAGCACTGCTGGTGATTAAAACACTGATGGTTAACAACTGCTGTTGTAGCAATCTCTGGATAGAGAATCAGTGATTAAGGATTAAGTGATGGTACTTAACAACTAATATTGAACTACAAATAGTTAAATTTCTAGATGTTCTTTAATAGAATAAAAATGGAACTTAGAAATCACTCGTACCTGAATAATGCCTGTCTGTTTGTTATTTCATTTTCAGTATCATGTATGTATAGCTGACAAAACTTAGCTTCATTTCCAGCTGGAGGTTTGAGACTCCCCATGCAATGATAGTTTTGGCCACTGATACGATATATAAATGGAGCATTGCCCTTGTTGATATTAGAATCAAGCTTTCCACCCATAGATGTAAAAGAGAACATAGAGTTGTATCGCCTTATGTTCTTTAGGAAGAAGTTGCTTTTTGGATTTGAGGAAGAAAACAAATTTTGATAAGACGGATGTGCATCCTTTAAAGGCGGTAGCTGAACTTTACCATACCCACAACACATACCATAACATAGCTTATTTACAGTTAAACGACCTTTTCCACCTTCCGATGCCCATAACTTTGCACTACAAAGCTGACATGTAAGCACTTGGTCACCATGGTCCAAATAATCTGTTAACAAATGATTGAGAGTTATATTACAGGTAGAACACAACAAATGTCCTAAAAGAATAAAATAGATTAAAACCTTTAGATATCCCTTTATAAGGATCTTCATCAGTGCACAAGAACACATTTTCTTGATCGGAATCCAAAGAGAGCATACGTACAGGAGTATTATCACGCTTCTTGCGCTCAAGGTTACGTTTACCAGAAGACAGCCGTGTAAGCGTAGAGTTACTACCCAATATCGGCTGATTGTTGCTGCTAATAATGCTAGAAGTAATGGAATATCGACGGTTGCTATCTGCTGGTGTACCTATGTTAATGCCATTATATGAACATCCAATATTAAAACATTGATGTTAAGACCGGTATGTGGTTTAGTAATGTGTTTATCAAAACAAATAATAAAGAAACAAAATACAAACCTGGTGTAGTTGAAATTAAAGAACCAGTAGCATTTCTAACTGCTCGACACGCAATGGAGTACATATGTTGATCCGTAGAATCAGAACATTCAACCATATTTGCATTCTCAGAAAAGATGCTACAAACATTCGTTGATGATGACGATGCATTTAACAATTTCTTATTATCAAGTATTAATTTTCGAAGCTTACGCCTTTCATTCGGTGAAATAACTAAAAAACATAGAAAGTATAATATGTTCAAAACACAAGAATCGGTCCACTTAGAAACATAAAACGGAAAAAAGAATACTTATAATCAAATTCAAGAGCTATTACCATTTGTGATATCTGAAAGAGGAGATCTGTTAGAGATATCTGAAACAGGAGTTCTCATAAGAGGACCTACAAAAAAACCAAGTAGAATTATGATTTGAATCTAAAAGTTGATTTTGATTTCGGAAATGATGAGTTAAGAAGTTATAATTTCACTTACTATGTAAATTTCGTTGAGATGAATTAGCTGTTGTAGAAAATGAACGTGAATTCTTTGACATTGTTAATTCTGAAAGAAGGAGAAGCTTTCAAAAGAAGAAAGAGTATTAAGATCAGGAACATTAAAACAATAGAAGAAAACAGTGGTTTTTTAATTTTGAATTACAAAATATAATACCTAAGGATTAAACATAACCTCAATAAATTATAATATTGCATTTTATCATTTTGTAATTAAAAATCATTTCATGAAAAGTAAAATAAAATTGTTTCATATTATTGAATTAATTATTCCAAATAATGTATTACATTGATAAAAAACTTAACAACAAATTTTGTAATCTTTGTGGAATGTAAATCGGATGTTCATCGGTTAGGTTTATGGTTTATTTGTATATAGTTTTTAAAATAAAATATTACTATCTTTATTTAATAACTATTTAAGTTAAATGGTATTTTCTTCAGTTATCCAAATAAACCAAAGAAAAAAAATAAAATAAAACATGGATCAATAAAGCAAAAAAAAAAACCAAATAAAATGGGTTTGAATTTACGCTTCATACTTGGTTACGATTTTTCTGAACAACATTCTTTGAATGACTTAGAGAAAATTTGAAGTATATATAAAACCTATTGAATGAGATTACTTAAATAAGTAATGGGAGAAACAGGCACAAATTAAATATTTTTTTTAAACTGTAACATATGACGGATACTTACTAAATCTTAGTGGGCAGGGATAACGGTAAAAACCAATAAAGAACAACCACATCCACGGATAATCCTATATAAATTATCAGATAAAATAATAACATTAAAATTGCTTAAAGATTAGAAATGTTTGTAGATAAAAAAGTTGTTAATTGGGTATATACAATATATATTATAAATTGTTGCTACTATTCATACACATAAGTTTTAAACATAAATATTGACTATTGAACATCTCAATATTTATTTAACAATATACATTATAATAAGCAGATAAGTTTTTAGGAATTCAAAACCACATAATCAGTCCAAAACATAACCCACCAAACACCCAAAAGCAACAAAACGAAAACCATAAGTTCAACATGGCAACAGCATATGAAATCAACACATAAATGTATTTGAAAATACAGAAGACACTATTTCTCAATCTTTGGAATCAAAAGCGTCGAAACACCAGCATCTTCATCCTGAGAGAGTTCATCACTGATGCGGCGCTTTGTCGAGGAGCAACCTAATGCATCATCCACATCGAACACTTCACGAATATTACGTTTTGTTTCATCAGAAGACGAATTCTTAGTGCCTACAAGTGCTTGGGATGCAGGTGTAACATTCTCACCGCAGTATGACAACTCATCCTGATATAAAAAGACAATAAGTACTAACGTTTAAAAAAAATTTACTACAAATAAGGAAATTCTCATATTACCTTCATAAGGTCAACAGGAGTAGACAAACTGCAGGATTCTGGAACATCCAACGATTCGGACTGCTCATGCTTTAAGTACATAATACATAATAACATAAAATACACACAATGGTATAAATATATTTTAAAAGGATATGTATATCAAATTAAAAGAATGACATAATGAAGATTTAGACCTGGTTAAGATTGAATTTGGCGCAGAGGGCGGCAAGGATCTCATCATCGTTAGTGGCCATTGAAATACCATAGTTTTCAACCTGATGCTCAATGTTATAGTCTTTAACACTTATGATGAAAGCATACCTCTTTCCAATCAATGTGTCAAAGATCTCAGGATATGGGTTCGGTATCTCTCCAGAATTAACAACCTATAATTTTATAAAAATTAATATAAATTACAATGAGCAGAATGATTCCATAATTTCAACATACAATTTTATAAAAATTAATTTTAAATTATATATAGTACATGGCCAAATAACTGAATGCGTGTATTTGTTACCTGATCTTGAATTGAAACTAAGTCTTTGGCAGTTTTCTTAAGAATCTTGTAAGCTTCAAAATCAAACAGTGTCAAAGACACAGTACCGGAAGAGTCTTGCACCCTAATAGGTATCTTGAACCTATCAAAGTTAAAAACAAATGAAAACATTAGTATTACTAAAAACAAAAGTGTCGTTCATATTAGTATTTAGTATAAGGAAATAAAACTGTAATCTCAAACCGCGGAATAGAATAGATGTCGACTCCTTCACATTTATCATTTGTACACACCAACGATTTTTCATGATCAACACCAGACTGACCATCCGGATTTTCTTTCGTTACAAATCTTTCCTCCACACCTGACTTACAGTGGTTACAACCATTGTAATACCAAAGTTTATCAGTGCATATAGCTGTGATTGTGCCAACAACCAAAACCTTCTTTGTCTATCAACATCAAACAAAAATAATAACACTTAGAAAAGACTTTTAAAAAACTCAGCATGTAGAGTACTTATAAGAAAATACACACCGTTGATATGGTTCCCAGGAAACCAATAAGCATGAAATCAGGGTTATTAAGAAACTCATCTTCAACACTTGAGATGACCTTTGAACCAACATGATCATTTGATGAAGATGAAGCAGAAATTTTCTCTACATATCTAAACAGTTTCATGTGATCAAATTAAAACGTAAAAAATAAATGTAGGTACAAAATAATACTGTTCAATGTTTATATGCATACTAACTATACCTCTTTCTAAAAGAGGATATCTCTTCAATGTCAGTGTCAATAAAAAGTCTGCTTAGCTCAAAGCCGTTTGCAACGCCACGCTTGCCTGAATTTAAAATTAAAACCAAATGTAGATCAATATAAATAGTGTCAAATTTAAAACATATAAGTAAATCTAAAGATAAATCTATAACAATAAAAAAATTAAACTAATTAAGTTAAAATTGTACCTTTGTAAAGGTTGACCATACCAAAATGACAAAGGATAACAACATATTTCTCTCGTTTCTTATCATTCATGTAAGCAAACATGTCAATAGCAAAACCATCCCACAAAGTAACCGGACACTTTTGGCCTCTAAAATATTAACATAAAACATAATAACATCAAGCAACCTTATAATGGTTTAAACGTCAAAATGCTACAACTTAATAAAAAGAACGCACTCAAGGTCTTCAAGTCTAAGATTAAGTCTCTTGCCCTTGCTCCCATCCTTCTTTGACGTATCCTCTAGATTGAAACATACATCCACATAACCAATCCAATCTATAAACAAAAATATATTGTGAAAAGAAAATAGCATTAAGAAGTGATAAGAATAAAAAAAACAATAAGACAAAACAATAGATATATATCATGTAGTGATTTACATACCAATAACTGTATTAACTTCAAATTTATTTTTAACAACATCCTTGAGGTTAACGAAATTAAAACGGTATTTCAGTCCAGACCAGTCAAAGCATTTCTCAACAGAAGTATAGAAATAAAGTGATATTTTGTCATTTCTCTTGGTATACTTAGCAGAGGACTTATTAGTAGCAAGAGAAGGTTTGGTGATAAGAAGACATTCATCCAACTGAAGCAAGTGTTTGAATTTTCCTAGCATCTTATGCAAACAGCTGGCTTGTATCATAGTTCCCTAAGAATATGAAACATCCGATTAAATAAAAAAGGTGTTATATTTATTTGGATATTCATATGTCCAAAAAAATTATAACACAACTATATACGGTACCATCTCATCCATGAAGATCATATCAAGACGATATATTTCATTTTTGTTATCATTCATCATCTTCTTCGAAATGCTAACAATCTTCACTCTAATCGAATAGTTGTTTGAGAATGTATTAAGATCGTTAAGCATGCTAACCTTTGCAACCTCCATTTGAAGACTGTACATAAAAAAAAAAGAATAAGCAAAATATAAGTATTGCTAAACGTAATATGATAATACAATAAGCATGGATGTTCTTAAAAAAATATCAAGGTTGAAATTCAAGCTTACCGATTATCCAATAAAAATTTTAACTGAATGCAGTGGCAAATGTAATTTCAAATGTAGGGAGTGTATATCTTTATATGCTGCTTTATTAAAGTAATAAAATATTAGAAATGATATGCAAAGTATGCAAAAAAAGAGAAAGAACGTCAATTTTAAATTACCATTTTGTATATTAAGAATTTCAATATTTCAAAATTACTGACTTGATTTCAAAACAATTTTCATAATGACTTTTCTATATTTTATTTTAAATTTAATTAAGAAACAATAACCGTCAATTTGAAATTCACATTTTGCTTAACTCAAATGTCCAAAGCTCAAGAAATTAGCATTAATTACTAATTTGATTGTTTGGGTATTGTATTAACAATCAAATGTTTGAACCACTTTCAATAATACAATACCCAAACAATCACGATGAGGAACTTAATAATCATCCAAGTGTATTTTGTGTTACCTTATTTATTAGTATAAAGATGAAACTGTTCAATTAATAGTACAGATCAAACCACTGAAGTGATGTGATAAATACTCTTACATATAAACCACTATGGTGATAAACACTGTTACATATAAACAATGATGCCATAAAACCGGTTACATATAAAACACTGAGGTGATGACATCTAACAACCTAACAGACTATAAACACAGATGCGAAAAACACTGTTAAATATAAACACTTAAACACTCTTAACATCCAAGTGTATAGGAATTTTATTTTATTAAAATAAAGATGAAACAACTGTTCAATTAATAGTAGAGATCAAACCACTGAAGTGATGTGAAATACAAAACTGTTCCTAAACACTGTTACATATAAACACTGATGCCATAAAAATGGTTACATATAAAACACTGAGGTGATGACATCTAACAACCTAACAGTCTATAAAAAACTGATGCGGAAAACACTGTTACATATAAACACTGTTAACATAAACAAATAAAAAGAAACATAGAATAACTAAAGTTGATGCTGAACCACTGTTATGGTTTGACACTGTTATTGGACGTCATAAATAAAGTTGATGCTGAACCACTGTTATGGTTTGACACTGTTATTGGACGTCATAAATTTCAGATTTAATTTCAAAGGTAAAAGTAGTGTATATTCTTATATGCTGCTTTAATAAAATCATTAAATATTAGAACTGATATGCACTGTAGGAAAAAAAAAAAAAAAAGAGAGAGAGAGAGAACGAAAAATTTAACTTACCATTTTGCATATTTTGAGTTTCAAAATTACTGATATTGTCAGTAACTACTGACTTGATATGAAAGCAAATGCCATAATGACTTTTTTAAATTTTATTTTAACTTTAATCAACATATAATAACCGTCAATTTGAAATTCAAAATTTGGTTAATCAAATGTCCAAAGCTCAAGAAATCAGCATTAATTACGGATTTGATTTGAAACAAATAGTCATCAAGATTTTTTTTTTTATTTTTTAATTTAACTTTAAATTTTATCATGAAAATAATGTTGGTGGAACTCTTATGTAATTGGAATGTAAAGATTAGGTAAAATGGTAATTTGATTGTAATTCTAGTTTTCATTTGATAATTTCAATGTATCACTAATTAACAACATCAAAAATAAAAACGTGAGCACTGACTATTTTTTAGGGAAACCGCTGATGGTCAATATCAGTGAATGTCAACAATGTAAAAGTGAGCAGTGGCTATTTTTTCCGATCAGTGGATACCAACCAGTTTTTGAAACACTGATGTTCGGTCAATCAGTGGTCAACATGGAGATTGAAGAAACACAGGTTGTGTATCCGCAGTGGAATACTTGAACAATCAAATGTTTGAACCAATTTCAAGAATACTATACCCAAACAATCAAGATGAGAAGCTTAATATTCATCAAAGTTTATATGAATTTTATTAGTATAAAGATGAAACAACTGTTCAATTAATAATACAGATCAAACCACTAAATTGAAGTGATAAATAGTGTTACATATAAACACAGTTTTTTAAATTACCATTTTGCATATTTTGAATTTCAAAATTACTGATATTGTCAGTAACTACTGACTTGATTTGAAAGCAAATGCCATAATGACTTTTTTAAATTTTATTTTAACTTTAATCAACATGTAATAACCGTCAATTTGTAATTCAAAATTTGCTTAATCAAATGTCCAAAGCTCAAGAAATCAGCATTAATTACTGATTTGATTTGAAACAAATAGTCATCAAGAATTTATTTTTATTTTTTAATTTAACTTTAAATTTTATGATGAAAATAATGTTGGTGGAACTCTTATGTAATTGGTTGTCAACAATGTAAAAGTGAGCAGCGGCTATTTTTTCCGATTAGTGGATACCAACCAGTTTTCGAAACACTGATGTTCGGTCAATCAGTGGTCAACATGGAGATTGAAGAAACAGAGGTTGTATTTCAACAGTGGAATATTTTGAACAATCAAATGTTTGAACCAATTTCAAGAATACTATACCCAAACAATCAAGATGAGAAGCTTAATATTCATCAAAGTGTATATGAATTTTATTAGTATAAAGATTAAACAACTGTTCAATTAATAATACAGATCAAACCACTGAACTGATGTGATAAATAGTGTTACATATAAACAAAAGTACTAAACCCTGTTACATATAAACACTGATGCCATAAAAATGGTTTCATATAAAACACTGAGGTGATGACATCTAACAACCTAACAGTCTTTAAAACATTGATGCGGAAAACACTGTTATATATAAACAAAGTCTTTTAAATTACCATTTTACATATTTTGAATTTCAAAATTACTGATATTGTCAGTAACTACTGACTTGATTTGATAGCAAATGCCATAATGACTTTTTTAAATTTTATTTTAACTTTAATCAACATATAATAACCGTCAATTTGAAATACAAAATTTGCTTAATCAAATGTCAAAAGATCAAGAAATCAGCATTAAAATAGTGATTTGTTTGAAACAAATTGTCATCAAGAATTTTTCTTAATCTAACTTTAAATTTTTTGATGAGAATAAAGTTGGTGGATTTTTTCCGATCAGTGGATACCAACCAGTTTTCAAAACACTGATGTTTGGTCAATCAGTGGTCAACATGGAGATTGAAGAAACAGTGGTTGTATTTCAGCAGTGGAATATTTTGAACAATCAAATGTTTGAACCAATTTCAAGAATACTATACTCAAACAATCAAGATGAGGTGCTTAATACTCATCCAAGTGTATAGGAATTTTATTAGTACAAAGATGAAACAACTGTTCAATTAATAGTACAGATCAAAACACTGAAGTGATAGTATAAATTCTGTTACATATAAACACTATTAACATAAACAAAGATAGAATAAACACTGTTAACATAAACAAACATAGAAGATGTTTTGTTGATGAGGAACCACTGTTGTTGGAGAGTGTTTCACATTTAGTTGATCGGTGCTTGTCTGGACTTTGGTCTTAATCAGTGGTTCTTCATAATTGAACAGTGGATGATGTTCATCAAACTTTATGTACAACCATCCTTATATCCAACACTTGTTAGGCAGATCACTGATGTGCCATATTAACTTGTTATAACCACTGTCATTGTAGGAAACTTAGCTGGGCAGTGCCTATTGGTGCAAACTTCAGTTTACCTACAAAAACTGATGAATTTAGAATAAATAACGCAAACTATTGTTAAGTCAAATAGCTGATGGAAAACTTTTTAACCACTGCTAGTAATTAAAACACCGATAGTGATTAACAAAACTACGTTTAATTGCTCAAATTGAGATGACGGGAGATCTGCAAAGGATTACAAATGAATCAATGCACCAATAAACAGTAAATCAAAACGTTAGAAATACCCAAAAAAATAAATCACACCAATTTAAGTTACCTTGTTGATGTCCTAAACTTTTGCACTGGTATCACCTATCAACACACCTGGTATAACCTTTCCCACTTCCATCTCCTCAACAACCGTCCGGCAGAGGTTGCTTCTAATCAACAAACTCTATAATCTAACAAAAAAGGTTTGGAAAGACAAAGTACAAAACATATCAAAATAAATCTGCTCGTAATCACATGATACAACAAACCAAACATACCAGAGTCACCGATTAAGAGGAGGTTGTACAAAAGCGTTCATCAAGTACGATAAGGAGATCTGTTTCTTTTTCTGAGTGTAGAAAAGGGTTCATCATGTTCAGTATGACAAAATAGATAAAACGAAATAAAATTTCTAGATAAAAAAGTAGATCTTACATGATTATTCTCTTCTTCAACCACTGGACGGTACATGATTTAGGGTTTCAAACGAAGATGTATCCAATAGAAGTAACATCTGCCGTACGTTGTTGAGGAGATGAATATGAGAAGAAGAAGAAGAAGAAGAAGAAGGATAAACATGAGAGAGGATAAACATCGATCGGAAATAGAGCAGAGCAGAGAGAGAAAGAAAGCAAGAAGCCCTAAATGAGTAAATGAAGGAGGATATAAATAGAAGAGGGCAGTGGCACTGTTGGGCGGGAAAAAGAGCATTTAGGGGCTCTCTGGTGTTGACACGTGGCCCAAATAACTTTCATTTATTATATATAATAGATATATAATGTCTAATAATAAATCTTTTTCACTCCACATCAAAACCACAAAACTTACAACCTATTTTATAATTTCAAAAATTGCTACAAAAGGTTTTTATATATACAAAACTACTATTCATCTTCTACCAAATTATTGTTAATGTTAATGTAAAAAACGAGGAATATAATAAAATAAGTGGTTTTAAGTAAGATAAAGATAGAAATGATGGATGAAATGTGAAAGGTTTTTTTTAAATAAGAGATAAATTTTGAAAAGTGCGATTTTTAGTTAAATAATATGGTAGAATATGATGGAGCCGTTGTGAATGCTCTAAGGTGATAATTGGTTGGCCACGAAGCCACCGGAAAAAGCCCCTTGAATATTGTTTCTTCAATCAAAAAGCCCCTAGAAAGAGATCGCCCACATGTCCTCTCCAAAACCACCTTCACACCACAGTTAACTTTCCAATTCTACCACACTAGAAAAAATGTAGTGTGTCAAATTCAGAACCTCAAAACCTACGATTTTTGTTTGTCGTGAGACACACGAATGAACGTGACTCCGGTTGTTCCTCAATTACCAGGACCACCGCCTCCTAATCGCCACCGCTAGCTGCCGTAGTTGAAAGATTTAAAACACATTTTTCTTCCTCTTTCTCTACATTCTCTTTACATAAAGTTGATGCTGGGTCAAAACAAGTTGTATTTTATAGTAGTTCGTGTTGGTTTTTAGTGAGTTAAACATGTTAAGTCATTTTGTTTATATATTTATTACATGTTGGTGTTTTTGGCTTAACAGGTATTAAAAAGGGTAAAACAGAGAAAACGAGCTGAAAAATAGGTTTGACGGGTCAACGCGGGACCTATATTGAAAAAGTCAACCTGGGCAGTCCAGGCAACACGCGACAGCAGTACCAATCATCTCTGCGACACGCTGGGATTACAAAGTCGAAGTCGGTCAATAGGGTAGTCCCTACGACACGCGGGAGGTTTCTGGGGAAGTGTTTCGATACGCAGGGGACATCAATTACGGGAAAATCTATATGCCGGCCCAAATTATGTTATTAGGTGAGCAATCTATTCTCAGTCGTTTTGAGACGAACAACAGGGTGATTTTAGGCGATTTCTTCAGTATTCTTCCATCTTTCAAACTATTCTTTCATGTCTGATCGATTCTCAATGACCATTGAAGTTGTGATGACTTCCATGCGCGGCTAAACGCTTCTAACTTCCACTCGGATGAATGATTGTCTTGGTTACATTTTTTTTTTTTTGGATTATTTTTAACTGGTAAATCTTGACTACTTGTGTTGAATTTGTGCAACGTTTATTATATTTGAATTGTTTGTCGTTTATCAAGCGTATTGGCAATTTCCTGCATTGCTAGCGGGTTGGTAAATTGGTGGGTAATTGATATAATCAAACGGATTATTAGATTGTATGGTGAATCTTAAAAACTATCTCTAATAACTAATCAAAATCATTAATCCCAAGGCCATGTATATGTGGTGTTATGAATCTGTAAACGGGTTTTTGTATTAAAACGAGCAATCAGGATTCCGGGTGGGGGTTGCTTTTTCTCATATTGATCACAACTTTCTTAATTCGTCTTCTTATTTTTAAAATCAACTAATCAAAACCCCAATCTAGGTAATTTTAGTTTTTTTGTAAAATCTTTACACTGACCACAAATTCCCCGTGGATACGATACCCTACTTGCGCTATCTATATAGTTTATTTAGCCTTTTGATTAACCCTAACGACAATCATCAAAATGGCACCGTTGCCGGGGAATTTGTGCGCTTAGTGTTAGTTTAATTAATTTTTTTTTCTTTCTAAAAAATCTAAAAAACCCAAAAATATTTCTTTTTTGTTTATTTTTGTTTTGTTCGGTATTACGCGTTGTTTCTTGTCTACTTGTGTGCAGGTGATCTCTAATTGCATGCATACCAGGTTTTCAGGGAATTCATCACCACTTCTTTTCGACCCCGAAATCGAAAAGACCGCTAGACAGAACTTACTGCTTCGTTCAACTGTGCGAGGAAAAGCACAAGTTTCCACAATGAATCCTTTAGAAAATCAACAAAATCTGAATCAGCAACCATCACAACAAGAACCACTTCCTGAGATGCCACTAATGCCACCACCCCCATTTTCAACCGAGTAACAAAATCAAACCCAAACCCAAACTCAAACTCAACAAACCCCATTGATATTCGCTAATTTACACATATTTTAGTCCCCCATTTTATCCCCATTTTATGCGTTTTCGGCCGTAAAACCGTCATTCGGATACTTAATCATGTATACTTTTGTTTACACGCCTAAAACAGCATACCAGACAAGATGATAGTGAAAACGAGGACTTTCCGGACGAAACGACAAAGCTGCGAACATTCTGTTAGAATTCTGACCTGGGCAAGTGGAACGATCGTGCGTCCTAATGAACAACCGTGCATCTCCGACTAATGCAGTCCGATCCGGCAATGAATGAGGGTGCGACTTGGCGTGCAAGGTAATCCCGGTGACGCACGGTCGTGCGGTTGATTGCACCCCGTGCGGATTCGATGACCAGCCAAACCCCGGAACTGAACGACCAGTGCTGTTGTCCGTGCAACAAGAACCCGGAAATGAACGGTCGTGCCTCAGGAAGAACGGTCGTGCGAGACCGAAGACCGGTCAAGATCTAATGACGTCATGCAGTGTGGTGCACCATACCTCCAATAATTCATAAAGTGAACGGTCGTGCGACAGGAAGCACGACCATGCGAGACCGAAATTATATAAAAACTTGCAGAAACATTCTGCTCGTAACTCTGGACATTTTGGAAACGATTCTGGCGATTTTCAGGCTCCGGAGGCTTCTGCTTTCACCCGGATTCAAGCCACATTGTGTCGATTAGCTTCGTTATCTTCCGGATTCTTAATCTTATGCTTGTTTATGGTTTGGTTTTCTAATCTTTCCATGATTTTGTTAATCTTTCAAGTATTTAGATTAATGTTTATGTATTATTGTAGCCTTTGGGCAAAAACACAACAATCCCTTGCTTGATTATAGCCATTAGTATGTTAATCTTTGTTTGTAATGACATTTGGAAGTATTTTCTATGTTAATCTTTGATGATTAGTTTGCAACCTTGTTGTTGATATTGATTTCTTTATTATAAGTAATTGTGTTGGATGATTAAAGTATGGTTAGTTGAGATAATTGAAAGATGAAGCTTAATTAATCATGTATTAGTAAACTTTAAACTTGGTTAACTTGTTTAGCTTGGTTAAAATGTGTGCATCATGATACTAGAAATGGTTAGTGATTTAATAAAATATAATTATTGTTAATCAAGAAAGCTTGCCGTCGCGTAAGGACCTTAACGGGTTAAATGGTGTCGTTATAAATTTTTGCCATGATTTGTTAGCTTAGTTAGTATTTAGGCCAAAACTGCTATCTTGGTGAATTTATGTGTAAGATTTGTAAAATGAACTCGGTTGTGATTTAATCTAGTTTATGCTTGTCTCGGTGGTTGCATTGTGTTTATCGGTGTCGCTTTCCTTTGTTAAGTGCGGTTAGAAAACTCCTAACGGATGACTAACTTATTTTTAAGAGATTTTCATAGACATTTATCAATTGCACGTTAAAGAACAATTTTAGGTGGTTAAAGTGTGTTTATCGTTTTAACTTTCCGAATGATTGTCATGTTAGGTTTCCCGAAAGGGATACTAATTGTCTCAAAAATGGAAACTTGACCGAATGCTTCTAGTGCCAAAACCGACTTAGTTGACATGCTTTGGTTGTGTATTAAGCAAGGCTATTTATCTATTTTCATATTTGAAATCTATTATGTTTTTATAAGTAGTTGTTTATGCTTACTTTAGTTTATTATAAAATCAAACAACTTATGTTTTTACCGGTAGTTTAGTGACAAAGGTCTAGTATTATTCCTCTGCCCATTTCCTTGGATCGATACTTGGTTCTTACCGATACGTTACTACATATATGACGGGGTACACTTGCCTCTTTCGTGTGTGTTTTGATGTAAAAGTAATAATCACTTTTATAAATTTAAAACCAAATCGTGTGTAATTTCATTGCAAAATTATGTATATATACGCACACGTCACCCATCCATGGCACCACAACCGAACACAACCACCCAACCAATACCTGCTCCAACTGGAGAGTTTCGTGCGCTAGGTGGACCGTTTTACTCATTAGAAAGCCGATTGCCACCACAGCCTAATCCGTCACGGGCTGTAAATCGACAGCCTTAAGTACCACACCCGAACCGATCGGGTGTTATGTTTTATCAAGAGGAAAACCAGGCTAGGGGCGATGAGTGGGATGATGGGTGTGGAGAAGAGGGAGATTAAGGTTACATGGATTATCAGGGTGGTCCCCAAAATTGGGCATTGAACCATAACCAACCAGCATATCAACCTAGACAACCGCGTGGGGGAAATGGTTACCAAACCCCACCACAGGTTCAAAGAGCACCTGCTATACCTCGCCCAAGGAAAAGAGATCCGAGATTTCCAGAACCTAATGTTAGGGGGGTTGAGAGTCATTTTCGACCGTAGATTGCCGAACATGCATCACCGATAGTGATGCCAGTCACACAGGGGAATGGGGATTGTTCTTTTGAAGCGAAACCGCACATTTTGAACATGCTACCTACCTTTCACGGGAAGGGTATTGAGGAGCCATATGCACACATTGCAGATTTCGAGGCGGTATGTAGTATGATCGGTGGACACGGGTTTACACCGGATCAGGTGAAGTTGGTTCTATTTCAGTTCTCGTTAAAAGATGTTGCGAGAGACTGGTATTCGAAAAAATGATTTGTGCACCTCTAACCACTAGACAAGTAAATTGACAAGTAACGGTTCGGTTCAGTTACTAGCATTAACCGAACCGAACTGATCGGTTATCGGTCGGTTAATTTCGGTTAATAACCAATATCAAACTTGAGGCAGGAATCAAGAAGAAAAAAAGGGAAAGGGATTTGGAGTTTTTCCCATGATGGTGTTGGTGAAAAAAGTATTTACCAAAATGGTATTATTAGAAAAGTATCTACCAAAATGGTGTTTTAAAAAAATTGTTTCTCACTCCTAATCTCATTGGATAAATCCAATTCATTATATAACTACTGTTCTAATCATTTTTAAGAAAAAAAAAAACTATTTTTTATTATAAAACCTACCTTGAAAAAAAAAACTTATTTTAAAACTCTAAAAAATTGTATTTGATAGAAAAACTACATTAGTTAAAGGTATTTCAAACGCTTTAAGAATGTAAAACATTTAAATTAAAATGTAAAAATATTTAAGTTTATCAAAAGACTTCTTTATTACTATTTTTTTTACCAAAATAATGTTTGTAATTACAACAATAAACATTTAAAAGTCAAAAATCGTGCTCAAACACAAAAGAGTTCTTTGATTCGAAGCTACTAATTTTATTTTCTTGTTTTACTAATGTTTATTTTATTGAAAACATGATTTAGATGAAATAAGTTATCAACAAAAGGGATGACTAAATAAGATCTGAACTATAAAATACTTTTATCTGGTTTTTTATTATATTATAAGTTAAGTTAATATAGTAAGATATTAAATAATTATAAAGTAAATTTCAAAGTGTTAACAATATTTTAAACTAACTTAGTCAGATCTTTTTTAAGAAAAACATACGATATTGTGTGATTTATATTAAAAAAAATGGGTTAGGATATAATAGGAAGTTTATTTGTCTAAGAAGGCTAGAAAGTAATCTTAACCATCCATTTAGTTAATCAATGACTAAGATTAAACGAGGGAAGTTGAATGGAAGAAAAGAGCCTCATGGGTTTGTTTAGGGCATTCTAGTCAATCCAAGGCAATAGTTTTTCTCTCCTCCAATTCCCCCCATTTTTTAAACGTTAATAACTCTTTCATACGACATTATTTTTTTATAAAAATTGCACCAAAAAAACGAGCGTTTTTTTATCTTTAAAACGAGTATACTATTGCTATATTTTCGAAAAAAAAATTAAAACCCAGTTGCGTAAAACGCAATGGAAAAAACCCAGTTGCGTAAAACGTAATGAAAAAAAACCTAAAAAATGACATTTTTCTAAAACGCAATGCACCAAAAACACAAAGAAATGTCTTATTTGTAAAACGCAATGGCCAGAAAACATAAAGAAATGTCTTATTTCTAAAATGCAATAGCCTAAAAACACAAAAGAAAGTGTACTTTCTAAAACGCAATGGACTGAAAACACATAAAAATGTATTTTACCTAAAACGCAATGCACCAAAAACAAATAGAAATGTCTTATTTCTAAAACGCAATGGCCAGAAAACACTTAAAATGTCTGTTTTCTAAAACGCAATGGACTGAAAACGCATAAAAATGTGTTTTACCTAAAATGCAATGCACAAAAAACACAAAGAAATGTCTTATTTATAAAACGCAATGGCCAGAAAACACTTAAAAATGTCTCCTTTCTAAAACGCAATGGCCTAAAAAAACAATAGAAAGTGTTCTCTCTAAAACGCAATGGACTGAAAACACATAAAAATGTGTTTTACCTAAAACGCAATGACTAAAAACACTTCAAAAATGTGTTTTTCTAAAACGCAATGGCCAGAAAACACATAAAATGTCTTAGTTCTAAAACGCAGTGGCCTAAAAACACCAAAGAAAGTGTTTTCTCTCTAAAACGCATTGAACCAGGACAATAGTTTTGTCTGTGAATTGTCTGAACCAGGAAGTAGGAGATCAAAAAGACTGTCTACGAATGCAGTTTTCCAGAGACAATTTACAGAAAATTAAATTTTCTGATGCATTTTTATTAAAGCAATTTAATCGGAAAAAAAAAATTCCAGCTAGGGGCTCTGCCCCTTGGACCCCGTCAGGGGCGCTGCCCCCGGAACCCCGCCAAGATCGTAAAACGCAATGACTAAATCAAAACCCAGATAATAAAAATGAAATTAAAGAATTTCTTACATGGATCGAAGTCGGTTTCTTCAACGATTGACGAAATTTGAATGATTGAAACACTTATCAGAGATCGAATCGAACGGATCGAGTGATTATCTTCAAAATCACCGGAAAAAACGAGATTTTGTATGAAATTAAACTGAGTTTTCTTCAAAAAAAGCTAAAAAACATGTTGATCGGGTGTTTGAATCATTGATTGGTGACGAAAATCGCACTATAATGTAGTGATTATTGAGATAGAAAGTGAAGAAATGGTTGAAGATGGTGGGTTTTGAAAATGGTGGGTTTTGATGTTCTTGGGAAGAAGGAAGAAGAAAAGGATAAGAATTGACTAAAATACCCTTCCTCTTTATTTTAAATTTTGCCACATGTTCTAATCCTATTGCTTCCTATACTTCCTAGCCAAAATAAACTTCCTATTTAATCCTTATCCTAAAAAATATGTCAAAAAATTATAACAGTGGTCATATATAAATTTAAGTAAAGTTTTCATTTTTTTTACTAATACATATTTATGAGGGTATAATTTATAACACGTGCATTTGTTTCAAAATAGGTTCTATAAAAAATAGGTTTATTAAGATTCTTAAATAAATTAAGTTTGGTGAAAGACACAATTCCATGATTAAATCATTAGTTATTTAACTAATTAGATTTATCCAATGAGGTTGGGAGTCAGAAACAAATAAATCTTCAAAAACACTATTTTGATAAATACTTTTTTCTAAGAACACTATTTTGGTCAATACTTTTTCCACTAACACTATAATAGGAAAAAACTCTATCAAAATTGGGACTTCGAAAAGTAGGTAAAAGATCAAATATAAATCAACTTAACGTACGAACATGGTGAAAAAGTATAAAAAACACGGTGATATTTTTGAAATTATTTATTTATACAGTAATTATTGTATTCGTAGAGTAATCATCTTAATGAACTAGTAGAGTAATTATGATTCACTTGTAGAGTAATTTTGAATTTTATGTTGTTTGATGCACTTGTTGACTAAATTTGAAATTTATATGTTTGATGAACTTGTAGAGAATGTCTTTTCTTGATAAACTGGTAGAGTAATTATAATACACTTGTAGAGTAATTTTGATTTGTATTTTGTTCGATGAACTTTGTAGAGTAATTGTGTATGTTATGTAATTGTAGAGTAATTGTGTATTTATTATAGTTTCAAAAACAATACGTCAAAGTATTAGGTGGGCTAGTGGTTTACTTTGCACTTAGACCCCCCCCCCCCCTGCGTAGTGGAGCGGTATATTGCGTGGTTTATGGTCATGCTGTCCCATAGCGCCTAGCTACACCGTTACGGCCAGCGCTATGGGGTAAAAATTTTTTGTCTCCCCACGATGTATATTATGCCATGCCCCTTTCTCCCCCACTCACACACATATATATAGTTGAGTGTAACCTTGACGATTGTGTTGCCTTTACTTTCATCTATTATAAGGCTATAGGGTATGGGGATGGTGGTTTGGGTCATGGATTGTCACGTAGGGCGTGGTCTACGTGATACATTGCCCCCAATTCCGAAACTATGGTGGTTCGTGTGGTTTAATCCACGACAATCACGACCCAAGAGCCGTAAGCACATGTTAAACTACTCCAAATTTTAACTATCCTTTCAATAAATAGAGATGTAGGTGAATTTTTTAAGTCAAACTAAAAAATTCGTAAGAACTAATCCAAACTTTAACTAGGATAAATTACACGTTTTGTCCTTTATCTTATACCCTTTTTACAGGCGGTGTCCTTTTTAACGAATCTTGACAAGTTTTGCCCTTTATAGGGAAAATCCTTACACGTTACGTCTTTTGGCCCTAACCTAGTTAATATTTCTTGTTAAATCTGATTATGTGGACCCCATATAAGGGTATTGTTGTCTTTTAATATCATAATATATTAATACATATTTTTTAATTATATAAAACCTTTTTTAATTATATAAAACCCATTCACCCCTTCCCACCAACTATTCATTCTCTCTCTAAAAACCTAGACACCTCTCTCTCTCTAAAAACCCATCGCCAGCCCACCCATTCCGGCCACCACAACAGTACATCATTCCGGCCATGTCTTCTTCATCGCAGATCGGAACAATGGTATGGTTAGGGTTGGGGGTTTTATGCAAATCTGAACGGTAGTGGTGGAGTGGGTGTTTGGATGATGGTGGTGGTGGGGTGGGGGCTGTGCAATGGTGGTGGTCGTTGGGTGTTTGTGGAAGCACTTCCGATAATGTCAAAGTTCGGTGATTCGTCGGAAAAATCCCTTATCACATAAAAAAGGTCACTCACTGACAGACACAGAGACCGAAAGGGAGAAGCATCAATGGCAGCAACTTCTCATCTCACAACAACAAGCTTCACCTCTGTTTCTTTCTCTACCACCTCTCTCTCTCTCTCTCTCTCACTTCCCTAACTCTCACTCTTCCCTTTCATTCACCACCATTCAACATCCAAAACCATTATATAAAACAACCACCAGAAGAAAACATCGTAAGTTCACTTAGGGTTTTCTCTTTTCATATTTTGTAATTCATTTATTTCAGTTTTTTTTGGTTTGATTGTGAAGATATTCTTCTGAGGTGAAATCGTTGTTCAATCGGCTTGGTGTGGAGCCGCTTGTTGTTGAATTGGACCAGATGGGTAAGTGGTGTTGTTTTTATATATGTATTTGAGGAAAAGGTGAAATAAAGAGTTGGAAGTTAAATTGATCTGGTTGGTTAGGTTTAGAAGTACTGTTGTTGGAGGGTTTGATGCAAATTCAGGTGGGTTAATGGCAGGAAGCTTCATCATGTTGCCGGAGGCGACGACCGGTGCCGGATCTTAACAAATTCCAGGATGTTGTTGGAGGGTTTGATGCGATGTATGTGGCCTTTTTATTAGATTTGTTTGTGTTGCTTCAACTTGAATCAGTTCCTTATAATTTAATTTCAAATTGATATGTAATTTGATTTGATCTGTGATTAATTTTGTGGTGGTTGGTGCTGGCAGTAACGGTGGCATGAGGGTGTTTGGTGGTGGTGGAGAGAAGTTATTTACATATTTAGTCATTTCAGATGAAATGACAAAAATACCCTCATATGCAAGTCACATGATCAGATTTAACAAAAAAAATCTAACGGAGTTAAGGGTAAAGGACAAAACGTGTAACAAAATTCTCTATAAAGGGCAAAACTTATGAAAATTCATTGAAAAAGACACCGCCTGTTAAAAGGGTATAAGATAAAAGTGTAATTTTTCCTTTTAACTATCCTTTCAATAAATAGAGATGTAGGTGATTTTTTTTTGAAAGGTAAACTTTATTAACACACCAGCTGCCTCAAACCGAAGCAACCCAAACCACTACAAACGTTAAATATTTACAAATTTACACCAGTCGTTCCAAGACGTTTCAATACCTTTATTCCTAGTTTTGAACCATAAAAAACCCAGTTTCTTCACTTCCCCGCAAATGTACTCGAGCTTCACTTCTTTATTCTTGAATCTTGCTTCGTTCCTCATTCTCCAGATTGCCCAGCACCCGATTCTAACAAGACCCGTGAATTTTTTTAAGTCAAACTAAAAATTTTAACTTTAAATCTGTCATAATCAAAGGTGTCACATTTAACACACTTTGGTTTAAAAAATAAAAAATAAAATATCTAACTACACTCTTGTACTCTTATGGCTTATCAACTACGCTTCTTGAAAAAAAAAAATATATTTAATGTAGCTTTTCATCTCCCCATGCACAGGGTTTCTGTCATCCTGTCCCGTATCAAGTGTTCAAGTCATTTTATTGTTAAATCATTTATTGTCTAAAACCCCCAATCCCAAATTGAAACCCTGATTCCCAAATTGTTTAAGATGAGAACAGGAAAAAGACTCTATGGTCTTGAACAAGAAAACTCACAGTGTTCATTGAACGTAAGCCTTGATGAAGTAAACTCACAAGCTTCATCAAACGTAAGTCTTGTTCTGTCTCTCTGCTCCTAAACTTGGGCATTTTTTGTTTGTTTGTCTGGTTATTTTGTACGAATTTCATCTAATACCAGTTTTGTTGGTCATTTTTTTGGTTGTTTGCCAAGAGTTCTCTAATGTTGGGTTACACTCTTTACAGATAGCATATGCAAAAAGACTGAAACAACTTGAACAACAAGAGGTAAGTTTTCATAATATTTGATGTAAGTTCATAGATTTGAAATTGCTATGATTCAAGATTTCAAAAAAAAAAAAAAAAAGGGGCATCACTAATGAACATTTAGGAGCTATAATTTGTATTTATGGTGTGAGGTTCATTGGGGAACATAAAAAAGTGTGGAACCGACTCAAACGAACTCCGATTGGACTCATTCCAGCGGCGTTGGAACCGGCTCGTCGAACCCTAACTAGGATCTTTTAACCCTAAACCCTAAATCATAACCCTTAAACCCTAAATATATTAGGGTTTGTCTTTTAGGGTTTAGCTTTAGGGTTTAGCCTTAGGGTTTAGCCTTTAGGGTTTAGCTTTTAGGGGTTATAGTTTAGATTTTACGGTTTAGCTTAGGTTTTAGCCTTATTTCTTAGCTTTAGGGTTTAGAGTTTAGGAGTTAAGATTTAGGGTTTAGGGTTAAGAGATCTTAGTTAGGGTTCGACGAGCCGGTTCCAACGCCACTGGAATGAGTCCAATCGGAGTTCGTTTGAGTCGGTTCCCCGCTGTTCCCCACTTTTTTAGTGTTCCCCAATGAACCTTCCCCTGTATTTATGTTTGTATAGAATTAAATACTTATGACTTGTACTTGCTAGGATTCATGTTTATATGAACAAAGTATGTAAAAGTTTATGGCTATTAACTATTGTTTATAAATCCTATTGTTTTTTGAACCGGCATATTAACTGTTGAATCCCTTAAACAACAACCTACAAATAGCCAATTGTATCAATGAAAGATCATGATGTTCTTTTATCCAAATCTCTCCCAAATTTATGTTCTTACACTCTGCAGTTCAGTCCATGTGACCAATCTGTGCAAACCTGCACAGTTTTTTAACATCCTAAATCCTTAAAACACTTTTGTAATCTTTTTCAGTTTGTGGGTCTGGTGTTCTCCTGGTTATTTATTCGGGTTTCGGGTTGTTCGGGTTTGAGCTCACAGGAAATTGACCCGAAAATCGACCCAAATAAGGTCGGGTTGTTCATGTTAGTTGGGTCGTGTTAAATGGGTTCGGGTTTAGGGATTTAGGGTTTTGTAAAACTACAATGTGACCTTTAGAGTCCACCGATCCAATATGAAAATTCAATGCATGGATGCTACTTTGGAGTTTGGATACACTAGATTAAGGGAAATTTACGAAAATGTCATTTGACCAACGTTCTTTACGAAAATGTCACGTTCATGCGTCCGTGGACGGACTCCTCCACATGGGAGGAGTCTGTGTGTCACCTTGAAGAGTCCATGAACGAGGAGCTGACACATGTCCTTTCAAATGTTGAAGAGTCCATCCCCGACGCATCTCATGCCTCCCCCGACGCATCCCATGCCTCCCCGACGCATCCCATGCCCTCCCCGACGCATCCCTTGCATCCGGACGCATCCCATGTGGAGGAGTCCGTCCACGGACGCATGAACGTGACATTTTCGTAAAAAACGTTGGTCAAATAAATGGCATTTTCTTAAATTTCCCCTAGATTAAATGCATACAAACATCAGATTTATCTACCATAATAAGCCTAACAATGAATGAGTAACCTCTGTACGAATTTATCTACAAATTCATAAACAAAGCATTTGTTATTTTTAAGGTTAAGGTAGTAGGGGTGCATCTTGTATGTTTGAGTGCAAATATATCTCTTATGTTTGTAGGATACTCATTATTTCATGAATCCTAAATTTGAGTAAGGATACTCATTATTTCAGTAGTTATTTTGTGGGATATTCATTAAAGGGTGTATTTATGTTCAGTTGAATTGCTTTTTAAGTTGTTTTCCTGTAGATTTTAAACCATTTTTGTGAATGCAGAACACGTATGAACCAACTGTATTTGAGCCAGAATTCAAGACTAAACTTGGGAAAATCCTCCAAATATCTCCCGTATTTTTGCCAAAAAGCGAATGCTCTTCGAGTGGTCTGCTAACTTCTACTGCACTTCCAGGTTCTATGGAAAATTCGTTTAACAGGAGTGATTTGAACTTGCAGCTACTAGATTTTCTTCAACCCCTCGTAAATGACAAAACTATTTCATTCAAGAAAGTTGAACAAGTAGTTAGGCAGTTGGAATCCATGGAAACTTATCAACTGAAACTTTTTTTGGGAATGCCTCTGGATCAAAAGGTCAAGGAAGTTAAGAAAATAGCAAGAAGACCCCTTAAGTCTGCTGGGAAGAATGGCGGCGGAGATGGTTCCTCTTGAGTCTGTTGTAGCATAATGAGGTCTACTTAAATGTTTGTGTATGGAACAATTTTCATGAACGGTCGTGTGGTTAAAATAATAGTATTTTAATATTAGTATTGTAGGTTAAACTTTGTAACAGTCTGATAGATGCTTAGATCTTTACTTTTTTATGACTATGTATGGATATTGAATAGTCTAGATTTTCTGTTGTAAGTTATTGGAATCTGAGTAAGACTTTGAGAGATGAAGATGCCATTGCAGGTACCAGTGAAACCAGAAATAGGTCCGGAAACGGAAAATATGTTTGAATTAATAAAAAAATCATCAGGGTTTGAATAATCCTACTGTCAAAGTCAGTGTCAGTTTATATATATGCACACCGATCTCAGTTTATGTCTTCACCGGAAGACGATCGCACCGCTTGTGCAGCCGTGGCGAAGTGGATCAAGGTGGTGAAGGTGATGCTCTTTTTGGCTTTACCCAAAATAAAAAGCAAACTTTGTATAAAGATTTGTGTATTTTATTCAAAATTACCAACCCTGGCCTTAAATCTATCTCAGGAGACCCTGTATCCATGTACTTGTCTTCAAGATCAAAGCACTCTACTTCGCCACCTAGACAAGTGAAGGAAGTTGTAGACGGTGGCGCCGTCTTTTTGATTCATTTCATTGAGTCAGACTGACTCGCTAGGAAAAACATGAAAGATTCAGGCTGGCTCGCTACGCGCTTGACTCGTTCACTGGTTGCCTAGAGAGCCAACCTGGATCATTCTTATTTTTCCTAGCCAGCCTGACTCGTCCATTCTTTGCCTAGAGAGCCAGCTGGCAGTTGCTCGTTACGATAATGATATTGACGTGTTCAATGACGGTAAGAGAAACGTACAAACTTGATCTTAGGGTTCAACCAAAATCAGCGAACTGGCTGAACTTGGGGGATTATTGCAAACGGTATCAATTCCTGGTGGGAGTGACAAATGGGTGTGGGGTCTTAGCTCGTCCGGAATCTATACGACACAAAGTTTAAGGGTATATATGCAAAGTTGCGCAGGAGATAGGGCAGAGTCATGGTTTCGCTGGAATAATTGGTGTCCGCTAAAAGTTAATTTTTTGGAGTGGAGATTACATCTTGGTAGGCTGCCCACGAGAGTGGCTCTTGCAAAAAGAAATGTACCAGTTCCGTCGCTTATGTGCAGTTTTTGTGATGAGTATGAAGAGACGATCGACCACCTTTTTGCTGCTTGTCCACTGGCGATGGCAGTATGGGACCAGGTGTTTACATGGGGTAGGCTCCCTTCCCCTTTTTTTTCTTTGGGGCTGTGGATGTGCTGAAACATCATGATAACTTGCGCGGGTCAAGGAAATGGCGAAAGGTTGTATACACGGTGATACAAACGACGATATGGTGCCTTTGGAAGGCACGAAACGAATGGATCTTTGACAGGAAGCAGGGGAGCATAAATAGGCTAGTGGATGAGGTAAAAGTTTTAGCTTTCTTGTGGCTGAAACACAGAGCAAAAGTGAGGGCTTTAACCTGGAACTTTAGGGTGATTTTAGTTTATCTTGTATGGGTTGCTGATGTATTTGAGGATTTGTTTTTGGTGGCTGTAACAACTGAGCTAACACACTGTTGGCTCTTTGTGGTAATATAATTATGTTTTGTTGGCCGTTAAAAAAAAGTTAGATATTTTATTTTTTATCTTTTAAAGCAAAGCGGGTTAAATGTGACACCTTTGATTGACAGATTTAAATTTAAAATTTTTAGTTTGGAGCGTACATGGCGGGTCAAGGAATTGGAACTACATTCCTATGAGGCTCTCGCTCCCGAGTCCCTGGAAACAAATAGGTGGCATAACAAAGACTACGAAGGGGTGGGTATTAGCATGGCAACTTTGATTCGTGGGGTATATGGGGATGAAAAGGCAATTCGATTTTGGATGGACTGCTGGCTTGGCGATAATTTACTTAGGAATCGGTTTCCAAGCTTATTTGCAATCGAAAAATATAAGCATGCTACAGTTGCGGAGCGGGTATGTTGGCCAGGTGGGACTTCGGTTCAGAGGTTCCATTGGTCCAGAAGGCCCCAAACACCCGGAGAGTTGACTGAGATGGATGGGTTGGTTCGCTTGTTGGCTGGGGTGGAGGCTGGGTCCGGCGAGGATAGATGGGAGTGGATGCTCGATACTGAAGGGGTGTTCTCGGTATGCAGTGCCAGGGCTAGGCTGATAAGCATGAGTGTTACTGATAGCGGCGTCAGGTTTGATTGGAACTCTTGGTCACCCCTAAAAGTCAATTTTCTAGCCTGGAGAGTTGCGCGGAATCGAGTTCCAACGAAGGTCGAATTGGTCAGGAGGAATGTAAATGTGGGAGAGATCAGCTGCAGCTTTTGCGGTGACGAAAATGAAACCGCCGATCACATTTTCGTCTCGTGCAGACTGGCCCAACAGGTCTGGGACTCAATTGTCACATGGTGTAGAGGTGTGTCCATCTTTGCTTTCACTTCAAAAGACCTGATTCAGGTCCATCGATTCATAAACAGGTCTGAAAGGTGGAAGAAGGCTATATACACGGTGGTTCAGACAACTATATGGTGCATATGGCGCAGTCGGAACAAACTCATTTTCCAGCATGAGCAAGTGTCTATTAGGAGGCTGATGGATGATATCAAGGCTCTCGCATTCTTTTGGATAAAAAATCGATCAAAAGGTATCGGTCTCACATGGGAGAGGTGGCTATTGTTCGATTTAGAGGGGCTGAATGGCTAATATGTAATTGGGTTTGATGTGGCGGGAGTTGTGTTTGTACATTTCTGGCCGTCTAATGTGTTCGTTAGCGTGCCGTTTTGTTCCGTCGTAATAAAAATTTGCTTTGTTGGCCGTCAAAAAAAAAAATTTAGTTTGACTTAAAATAATTCACCTACATCTCTATTTATTGAAAGGATAGTTAAAATTTGGAGTAGTTCTTACGAATTTTTTAGTTTGACTTAAAAAAATTCACCTACATCTCTATTATTGAAAGGATAGTTAAAATTTGGAGTAGTTTAAGATGTGCTTATGGCTCTTGGGTCGTGATTGTCGTGGATTAAACCACAGGAACCACCATAGCTTGGGAATTGGGGGTAGTGTATCATGCAGACCGTGCCCTACGTGACAATCCATGACCCAAACCACCATCTCCATACCCTATAGCCTTATAATAGATGGAAGTAAAGGCGTCACAATCGTCGAGGTTACACTCAGCTAAAACAACAGCCTTACATAAAAGAAAGACAAAATTGCAGAAAACAACCTTTATGTATACCCCAAACTGCACTTTATACCTTTCACTATGAAATCCGCCAAAACCAACCTTTACCTTCATGTTTTGCTACAAGTTCAACCTTTAACACAAACTCTGTTAATATTCTTGGTTAAATCACCTCACATGCTTTGCATGTGAGGGTATTATTGTCATTTCAACCTTGTTTTTTTTGTTTATTAAATCACATGGTCATCATCTTCCCTCACATATTCAGACATGCAGTTTTAACTTGTACCTTGAGCATATAAGTTTGTACCCTCCATAAAAACACAGATTCAAGCTTATGAAAAGAAAACCCAGTTCATTAAATCATACAGTTTCATTTTTATGCTTGCAAATCTGAATCATTAAATCATTTAAAGCTCACAACTTTCGTATCATCTATATTACCTTTTACCCACAAAACCCACCATGAGTCTCATCTTCATCTCCAGTAACCCACCACAAAACCCATATCAACCTTTTACCCTTCATCTTCATCCTGACCTCACTACCTTACGGTCGTTAAGAATGGATGGAGAAGGTGGTTAAGGTGATGGATGGAGAAGGCGGTTGTCGAGGGTGTTGTTTCGTGGTGGTGACGCTGTGACGGGGTGGAAGGTGGTTAAGGTGATTGATAATGGCGAGTTTTTTAAAGTCTGTCAATTTCGCCATTCTTATTGGCGATTTCTGCTTTTGAATTGAAAGTTCTGATTGTTGTTTTTCGAACAGAGAGTTTTCAACTTTTGAAAAATATGTGTGAATCTTATTTTTTGCAAAAAAAATGATTCTTATGTGTTTGAAAAACAGAGTATAACAACAATCTGTGATTAACAAATTTAGAGCAACGATTTTGTATTCAATTCACAGTATAAGAGTAAGGGACGGGATCAAAGACCGTTAATCGGTGATTTCGTAGTTCACCGTGTGTAGTTTTGATTGCCGGAATTTTTTGCCGGAATCAGTAATCTCCGATTAACTCTTAATAACTGTTTTTGAGCTTAATTAATCGATGATTTCTGATTTTTTGATGTCGACAATGATCACTAATCAGACACCTTTGATATCAATTTTGTTTTCGTTTGTGTCTGCAACTTATTTTCAAAACAGGGGATTGAATATTCACTTCATTCTTCGTGTGAAACGTTGTGAGTTATTTGAATTGTTTAATGTTGAAAAAGTAAGAAAAAAAGGAGTTTGTGAAATATTTTTGAATGCAGCATTAGTTGTGATTCTTATGTGGAAAAAATCGCCATTTTAAATGGCTATTGCATTGATCATCGTTATCACTTCATCATGTATATCAAATTCGGATCACTTGTTTATGATAATTCTGATCCCACTCACAATCCAAATAAATCATCAAACTCCGCTGCACACATGTCGTCTGATCACCAACAGTTTTTCGTGGTGGTGACCCGGTCAACCTGATCGAACTCCGATGGGTTCAAACTCCGGCGAACTGGGTTTTATATCTGTTTATTTACAGCGGTGGGTTCAAGCTCCGGTGAACTTGGTTCAAATTCCGGTGAACTTCGCGATGAGCCTTGTTAGGTTTTGGATGATACAAGATGAGGTGATGTTTCCTACTTTGAATCTAGGGTTTAAATGAAATGGTGAATCAAGTTGTGTTGTTGCTGCTGTAAAGTGGGAAGAAAGCATTTATATAAGTTAAAAAGAATTATTAATTAAAAAGATGGGTGAAAAGACATTAATACCCTCACATGCAAAGCATGTGAGGTAACTTAACCAAGAAATCTAATGGTGTTAGTGGTAAAGGTTGAACTTGTAGCAAAACATGAACGTAAAGGTTGGTTTTGGCGGATTTCATAGTGAAAGGTATGAAGTGCAGTTTGGGGTATACATAAAGGTTGTTTTCTGCAATTTTGTCTAAAAGAAACTACCATGCATCGTACTTGAGTGCTAAAAAAGTGGGGAAATTTTTTTTTTAGTTTGACTTAAAATAATTCACCTACATCTCTATTTATTGAAAGGATAGTTAAAATTTGGAGGAGTTCTTACGAATTTTTTAGTTTGACTTAAAAAAATTCACCTACATCTCTATTATTGAAAGGATAGTTAAAATTTGGAGTAGTTTAAGATGTGCTTATGGCTCTTGGGTCGTGATTGTCGTGGATTAAACCACAGGAACCACCATAGCTTGGGAATTGAGGGTAGTGTATCATGTAGACCGCGCCCTACGTGACAATCCATGACCCAAACCACCATCTCCATACCCTATAGCCTTATAATAGATGGAAGTAAAGGCGACACAATCGTCAAGGTTACACTCAGCTAAAACAAAAGCCTTACATAAAAGAAACTACCATGCATCGTACTTGAGTGCTAAAAAAGTGGGGAACAGCGGGGAACCGACTCAAATGAACTCCGATTGGACTCATTCCAGCGGCGTTGGAACCGGCTCGTCGAACCCTAACTAGGATCTCTTAACCCTAAACCTTAAATCCTAACTCCTAAACTCTAAACCCTAAAGCTAAAAAATAAGGCTAAAACCTAAGTTAAACCGTAAAATCTAAACTATAAACCCTAAAAGCTAAACCCTAAAGACTAAACC
Organism: Helianthus tuberosus; assembly: GCA_030545235.1. Taxonomy (NCBI): domain Eukaryota; kingdom Viridiplantae; phylum Streptophyta; class Magnoliopsida; order Asterales; family Asteraceae; genus Helianthus; species Helianthus tuberosus. Next base: position 135,554,273 of record CM060373.1, on the reverse strand, counting down.
TAAAGCTAAACCCTAAACCCTAAAGCTAAACCCTATAGCTAAACCTTAAACCCTAAAGCTAAACCTTAAAGCTAAACCCTAAAGCTAAACCGTAAAGCTAAACCCTAAAAGTTAAACCCTAATATATTTAGGGTTTAGGGGTTATGATTTAGGATTTTGGGTTAAGAGATCCTAGTTAGGGTTTGACGAGCCGGTTTCAACATCGCTGGAATGAGTCCAATCGGAGTTCGTTTGAGTCTGTTCCCCACTTTTTTAGTGTTCCCCAATGAACCTCACAATATATATATATATATAGGGCTGTCCAAACTGCTCGACGATCGAAGATCGCTCGACGATCGCTCGAAAAATGCTCGAAAAATGCTCGTTCGATTCCCGCTCAGTTTGTAAATGAGCCGATCGGATCGGTTCGATTCAAATTCAATCCGAGCATGAGCAAGGCTCCGCTCGCTCGACGATCGCTCGGTTTCGCTCGAATTATTTTTATTAATAATTAATTATTAATATATATATAGCCCAAAAAAAATTAATTAATATATAGCCCAAAAAAATTGAAAAGCCCAAATAATATAGTCCATCTTTATAATTAATATGAAAAATCTAGCCCATCTTTAATATACAAATGTTATCTAACCTAATCTAGATTCGGTCGCCGCTCTCAACTTCTCAAGTCTCATTCACAGATTCACTCATTTAGTCTGAAGTTTCAAGTCTCAACTGGTCTCAAGTCGCCGCTCTCAATCCAGTCACCGGCGGTGACAATCCGCTCTCAATCCAGTCACCGGCCGCTCTCAATCCAGTCGCCGATTCGGTCTGTTAATTCATCGGTTTCTGCATCTTCATTCTGTTTCTGTTGTTAATGTTTCTGCATATTTCTTCAAACGTCTTGTTAAAGGACTTGAGGGTCATTACATAGTGCTATAGTTAAAGCCAATTCAGGTTGAATTATATTTGGAACAAATAAGAGGATTTTTGGATCAATATATGCAATTTGGTTTCAAGTTGAACCAAACAGAAAGTCACTCCAGTAATTTGGATCAGTATATGCTATTCGGTGTTGAGATAAACCGAGCGAAACCGATCGAAATCGATCCGATCGCTTTAAATTCGAACCGATCCTGAGCACCACTTTTATGCTCGGTTTTATAAATTCGAACCGAACCGATCCGATCGGTTGTAATTCGATCCGATCTCGAGCAGACCCTCGCTCGGATCGGATCGGTTCGTGAACACCCCTATATATATACATACATATATAGTGGAGGGTTCAAATGAGAATATTTTTTTTGTAAGAAGAAAAAAGAAGAAGTTTCAACCAATAAGAATGCTTCATTTTACTTCATTTAATATTTGCATTTAATTTTAATATAAGGGTATATTGGTAAACTTATATAAATCACTAATTTGTATTCTTCTCCTTTAATAACTAACTAAATTAAATTTGTAACTACTTTTCAAAATATATATTTTTTCCAAATTAAAAAACCAACTTAATTTAAAGTGTAGGATAAATTACGAGTTGTGTAGGATAAATTACGAGTTGTGTAGGATATATTTCGAGGTGTGTAAGATACATTTCGACTGTGTAGGATAAAATTCTATAATGTGTAGGGTATATATAGGAAAATTTTGATATGTGTGGGTTTTGTAGATTATATGTAGGATAATTAATGATTAGTTGACTAATTAATTAAAGAGAGAAAAATTAATGATATAAGTTGTAAATGAAATAGTATTTTACTAATATGTTCTTTCTTCTTTTTCTTCCCATATTAAATTTCTTCTCAAATGAACCTTCCCCTACATATATATATATATATATAGGTAGAGGATCTTGTAAAAAAAAGCCCAAAGTGTGAGAAGTGTAAGAAAGAATCTCAAATGGTTAAGATCAATAGGGACCAAATTGTAAATTATTTTCATTAATTTGGAGTGATTTGAAATATCTAGGGGCAATATAGTCTTTTAAACCCACTAGAAATTAGGTAATGCACATGTAACTTCCTCCCGTCTTTTTTAAACGTCAATAACTTTTTATACGTAACTTTTAAAAAAAAAATTACACCATAATAACGAGCGTTTTTTATCTTTAATATGAGTACCATATTGCTATACTTATATAGAGAAAAAAAATATGTTTCGATCAGATGTTTAGTCAATGAATGGTGTTATATACTTGCTGAATTGTGTTATATACTTGCTGAATGCTGAATGGTGTTATATACTTGCTGAATGGTGTTATATACTTCCTATAATTAAGGTGACGGTTATAGGAAGTTTTTAATTAATTGAATTAATGATAAAATTACTTGTTTACCCTTTTCAATTAATTTAGATCTAATGGCTGAGATTCTTTCTTACCTTTCTCACACTTTTGATCTTTTTTACAATAACCTTACCCTATATATATATATATATATATAGGACAAAGATCCTTTAGGGACCACCCTTTATTGCGAGAACTAATGTGAACACAACCAAAAATGCCTAAAAATAGCTAAAAAACACACAAAAATTTTTTTTTAAATATTTTTTATAAAAAAAATCGCTACTTTTAGTAGCAAAAAAAAAACTTTTTTTATTAAAATTTTTTTTTGCTACTAAAAGTAGCGATTTTAACATAAAAAATATTAAAAATTTTTTTTAGATTTCTTTAGGTTTTTTTGGGGTTTAGTTTTAAGCATTTTCGCTTGGGGGTGGGGGGTTTAGGTTTTTGGGGGGGTGGAGGAGGGGGGTTTAGGTTTTTTTTTTTTTTTTGTGGGGGGGGGGGGGGGTTAGGTTGTTTTTTTGGGGCGGGGGGGGGGGGGGGGGATTAGGTTTTTTTAGCTATTTTAGGTTGTGTTCACATTGGTTCTCGCGGTTCTCGCAATAAAGGTGGTTCTCGCATGAACCTTACCATATATATATATATATATATGACCAGGATCAGGAGAGAACCCCTCAAAGTGTGAAAACAGTGAGAACGATTCTCAGCCACAAGATCTTAGTGGTTTGTGGCTGAGATTGATGCGGTAACATTTTTGTAAATAATAGGGGCTTGTAACTTCCAGGAGGGGTAAAATAGAAAGATCCAAACAAAGGTGCACATGCCATTCACATGCCATTTTCCCCCATCATATTAAAACGACAATAACTTTTTTATACGTGATTATTTTTCAAAAAAAATTACACCATAAAACTCGGCGTTTTTTATCTTTCCAACGAGTATAATATTGATATACTTTTCGAAAAAAAATAACTGAGTTTTATGGTGTTTTTCTAAACTGAGTGTTTTATGGCGTTTTAGACTATGTATTTTCATGGCGTTTTTTCTGAACTAGGCGTTTTTATGGCGTTTTAACTAGTTATTTTCATGGCGTTTTTCTGAACTGAGTGTTTTATGGCGTTTTCTATAGAGTTTTTTCATGGCGGTTTTCTGAACTAGGTGTTTTATGGCGTTTTTACAGTAAAAATTATGATTTTTCTAAGCTCAAAAGTTATTAATTTAGGCGGTTAGACACAAAAAAATGTTTTTTTTTAGTAAATTATAACTCAAAAAATAGTTTTTTTTGGCGTGGCGTTTTATCTGGGAGTTTATGGCGTTTTTTGAGCTATATGGCTCAAAAAAATGGTTTTTTTGAGCTGTTGTAAATTATAGCTCAAAAAATAGCTTTTTTTTGTTACGGCGTTTTAATGGGAGCTAGCTAAAAAAATGAAAAAAAAAAACAATATATTGAGCCACATAGCTCCCATAACGCCATAAAAAAACTATTTTTTTTGAGCTATAAGGCTCAAAAAAATTGTTTTTTTAAGCTGTTGTAAATTATAGCTCAAAAAAAAGTTTTTTTTTATGGCGTTTTAATGGGAGCTATGTGGCTCAATAAATTGGTTTTTTTTTTTTTGAGCTGTTGAAAATTATAGCTCAAAAAAATAGTTTTTTTTGCTGGCGTTTTAACTGGGAGTTTATAGCGTTTTTTAGCTATATGGCTCAAAAAAATGGTTTTTTGAGCTGTTGTAAATTATAGCTCAAAAAATAGCTTTTTTTGTTATGGGGTTTTATTTGAACACCCAGTTCACGTAAGTGGGTTTTTTTAACAATATTACCCCTTAGTGTAATTTAACATCAATGCCACATGTCACCACCAAAATTGTTCTCACTGTTCTCACACTTTTCACCGTTCTCTCTCTCTCTCTCTCTCTCTATATATATATATATATATATATGACAAAGATCCGTTAGGAACCACCTTTTATTGATAGAACCGCGTGAACCAATGCGAACACAAACAAAAATGCCTAAAAATAGCTAAAAAACACAGTAATTTTTTTTTCATATTTTTTATAAAAAAATCGCAACTTTTAGTAGCAAAAAAATTAAATTTTTTTTTTTTTTTTTTTTGCTACTAAAAGTAGCGATTTTAACATAAAAAATATTAAAAAAATTAGATTTTTTAAAGTTTTTTGGGGGTTTAGTTTTTAGCATTTTAGCTTAGGGGTGGGGGGTGTGTTTAGGTTTTTTGGGGGGGGGGGGTTAGGTTTTTTTAGCTATTTTAGGTTATGTTCACATTGGTTCTCGCGGTTTTCTCAATAAAGGTGGTTCTCGCATGAACCTTACCTTATATATATATATATATAGGATTAGGTTCAAACGTGAACAAAATCCCAAGAGTGAACTGCGTGAACTGATCTGGGCCCTTGATTTTGTTGATCTTGAGATTAAAGTGAGTGGCATGATGGTAATTATTTGGTTAATTTTTTCCATTTAATTAAATACAAAAATGGTATATGTGTAATTTCCATTTTTCATTGATTGCATAAATCTCTCAAATCAAGTAATCAATATATTCAACAAACACACACATACACCGCACACCCACATATCCCTCTCACACTCTCGTCTGAACTACAACCAGACTCCAGCCGGCAGAGCCAGCGACAGCACGGCGGCCGGTCACCGTGGATGGTGGTCCGGCGAGAGCTTCCGGCACGAGAGCACGCGTAGCCCCTAAATCAAGCCTTCCGAGCACAAAACCGGCATCGGTTTTTTGAAAAGAGCGACGGTGGCGGTACTTCAACTCTGTTAGATGCGATTTTCCGGTAAGTCTTTGAATCCTTTTCTTTTCCTTTTTTTTCTTTTAGATCTTTCTAGATCCAAGCTTACACTGACCGGATGCGAAATAATTCAGGTAGTGGTGTGGTGGTTGTCATAGGTAGTGTTTGGGATGACGATTATGACGACGACAGCCAAGGGTTTTCAACTCGGTAAGCCACTAGTCCTCTTCTTCTCTTTTCTTTTTATATCTGGTTCGATCCACGATTTTCCGGCAAGATTTGGGTGGTGTTTCAGGTGACGTGATGACGGTGGTGGTTTAATCCCTTTTATTAATTTTATTTTTCATTTACAGATAGTTTTATAGCCACCGTCGTCGTCTCCATAAACACCGGTAATTTGTAGCATTTGTTTTAATCCCTTTTAGCTTTGATACCTTGTGGGTTACTGTTTATTATGCAATCGGTAACTTTTTTTTGTTTTACTGATCTGCTGGACTATTAGAGTTCCGATTTAAGTTTTTTGGATCCTGTATTCTGATTTGTGCTCTGTTTTTAATGCGATGTACACATGTGTATAGCGTCTGTTTTTTTGTGATATCTCAGTTTTTTTGTGTATTGAATGTGTAAAGTTGTTGATGTACACTTGTGAATTATGCAAGGTATTAGGTGCTGAGTTTTTTTGTTAAATTCTTTGATTTTGCTCTGTTTTTAACGCGATGTACACTTGTGTATTCTGATTTTGCTTTGTTTTTAATGCGATGTACACATGTGTATTCTGATTTTGCTCTAATATTAACCCAATGTACACATGTGTATAGCGTCTGCTTTTGTGATATCTCATAATTTTTTGTGTATTGAATGTGTAAAGTTGTTGATGTACACTTGTGAATTATGAAAAGTATTAGTTGCTGAGTTTTTTTGTGCTATTATAGGAGATGTCGTTAACGAGAAAAGTGGAGATGGAAGGTCGATAAAGATGATTCACGTATGAGGTCGATAAGGATGATTCAGCATACAACGTGGCGAATAGTTGTAAAAGATTATGTTTTTTGTTTTTTCGATTATGTTGGTTTTATTGTTTTTACGAAACTGGAACTTTTAATTATATGTTTTTTTGTTTGGTTTGGAAAACATTATGGAACTTGTAATTTGTTAAATATAAAATAGTTTTACATGTATTGTTTCTATGTATGTATTATGTAGCTAATTACACATATGTACGATGCTGAGTACGCATGTGTACAGTTCTATTTATATCCAAGTACACATGTGTATACCGTTGAAATATGAAGGTTACGTGGATCTTAAAAATCAAAATTTGAATTCTGGTGATGAAATCTGAAATAAAAATTAAAATTGAAATCTGGTTATTTGTTGTTTGTTTTGATAATTATCTTATTAATAAATAAAACATAATGTGGATAATGAATTTAAATTAGGAAAGATGTAACTTAATCCAATTATTAAAAAAATGATTTAAATCTAATTTTTTTTATATAATTACAATCTTACCCTTAATAACTAAAAAGGAAATCAAGGGTTCAGATCTGTTCACGCAGTTCACTCTTGGGAGGTTGTTCACGCTGGAACCCTACCATATATATATATATATATATATATATATATATATAGAGTAGGAGTTGGGTGGAAAGTCTATTTTTCCTAGAAAGTCTAGGAAGGAATAAGAATTGGACATGTGTCATTGAGGGATTTTAAGTAGAAGAGCTATCATGTAATTTCACATTTTAATTTTATTTTTGGAATGTATCTTCATTGACTAAAATTCCATGATTTTCGGAATTTTTATTATTTTCGAATTCAAATCTGGAAGTCAATGTGTTCATTAACTAAAATTCCATGTCACATTACATCGCATATTCCATTGTTCAGAAGATTACTGGAATTTATCAGCATGTTCTTGGTTCTGTGTTTTAACAGTTTACAGGGCTAAAGTCAATTTTTTTTATAGATCCCACAATATAAAGATGGTAAAACACAGTGTATGAATCTGATTGCTGTTAAAACACAACTGTATGAATCTGAATGCTAAAACACAACTGTATGAATCTGATTGCTGTTAAAACACAACTGTATGAATCTGAATGCTAAAACACAAGTGTATGAATCTGCTTGCTGTTAAAACACAACTGTATGAATCTGTTTGCTGTTAAAACACAACTGTATGAATCTGAATGCTAAAACACAACTGTATGAATCTGCTTGCTGTTAAAACACATCTGTATGAATCTGCTTGCTGTTAAAACACAACTGTATGAATCTGTTTGCTGTTAAAACACATCTGTATGAATCTGCTTGCTAAAACACAACTGTATGAATCTGTTTGCTGTTAAAACACATCTGTATGAATCTGTTTGCTGTTAAAACACATCTGTATGAATCTGAATGCTAAAACACAACTGTATGAATCTGTTTGCTGTTAAAACACATCTGTATGAATCTGAATGCTAAAACACAACTGTATGAATCTGCTTGATGTTAAAACACAACTGTATGAATCTGTTTGCTGTTAAAACACATCTGTATGAATCTGAATGCTAAAACACAACTGTATGAATCTGCTTGCTGTTAAAACACATCGTCAAGAAAACGGAGATGATAAGAACAATATTTGAATGGTGATGATGAACTCGGAGATGGTGGAGATGGAGAAGTGTTTTAATTTGATCCGGTGCTCTCCATCATTTCTAAAGTTATCTTCTTCCATGATTGTAGTTATTTTTGGTAGGGATTGGGGTTTCCAAGATGGGTTTGGAGAGAGAGAGAGAGGGAAAATCGCTTGAATTTAGGAACTGGGCGGTTATCTAATTGATTTAAAACACGGCCATTGACAAAATTGCCCCTACTCATTTAAAACAATCAATTAATTAAACTCAAATATTACAAGATTGCCATTGATTTAATCTCAACCCTTAAACACACCAATCGGATGGACCAGATCGCTTCCTAGACTTCCTAGGAAAAACACACTTTCCGTGCGAACCCTACTCTATATATATATATATAGAAACGGGTTCAGGAGAAAACGCTCAAAAGTGTGAAAAAGGTGAGAACGCTTCCTGGCCTAACACGTGTCCCGCGTCATAGAGAAGGGCGAAGGGGCTTTTTTGTCTTTTCATTCTTCTTTTATTTCCCAACGCGGTATAATATTTTATGGTGTCTAAGTTTTTTTGGCGTTAATCGTATTTTTTAAACTTTTTGGCCTTTGAATTAATTGTTTTTGTGTCACATATATAATTTTTTGGCGTTATTGCGTTTTGTATAATAATTCACTTCGAGTCTCTAATATTTGCATAAGATTACAATAAGACCAAATTTTTTTTTTTGGCGTTTAGTGAATTTTTTGGCATTTAATACCCTTTACAAGGTGTTTTGCCAGCAGCTTTTCTCCCAGTTTTCATACTTCTAGCTTTTTGGTGTTTGTAGTTTTTGGCGTTTTATATAATAATGTTATTTTTTATAGAGAACTAGTTAACAAATCAACATATAACTTGATATCAAAACAATATAAAATGAAAACTAAAATAATAAAAAATTGTAATCTAATTTCTCTTCCGAATCTTCATTGTCATCAGCCTCTTTCTTCTTGAATTTGTTTTGGCGTTTTGAACCTTTTTTGAATAGTTTTGCTAGTTGCCAACTTTCCTACATAAACCTCGTCTTTTTCAGAAGAAGCTGCTTAGTGGCATCCTGTTTTTTGGTGTGATATTCTTGTTTGGCGGCATGTCATTGAAGATCAACTCTTGCTTGATGCTATTTGTAATAATGGAGTCCAAAATAACATTTTACACTTTAGTTGAACCCTTTCTTCCATGCCTATAATCATCAAGAAGAAAGCTCACATGATGGCATATCATTGTCATCAGTCTCTTTTTTTTGAATATTTGTCCATCTCATCCAACAAAATATTATTGAGTTAACCCTCTTAGAAAAAGGATCCATTTCAGTGAAAGCTTTGACATCTGTGGCGTTTTAAAGGTAGTGGTTTCTAGAGGATATAGCGTTTTTGTGTTTTTCTGGGTGTGATTAATTTCATTATGTATAGACCCCTCTCTTATAGGAGTTTTTTGGCGCGTAGTTTAGGCGAGACTTTTTATTGTAATAAATGATAGTTATAAAGTAACTGTCTTTTCAGTTACTGTATTTTGTATTTACTGTGTTGATCAGCTTTTATCAGTTTTATAGGTTATAGACGTCTCATCTTCTAAGTTTGGCATTTTTTTAAAATGGCCTTTATGCAAACCATCATGACAAAATACAATAACGGAGTAAATAAAATATTAAGTAGGAAAATATTTTTTGTTATTTATGGCGTTTTGTTAGGGTTAACCATTTTTAGTATTATTTTGGCGTTTTGCTAATAAAGATAATAATATATCATTTAATTATCTTAAAAAAAAAGAAGTTTACATAGAAGAAAAAAAAAAGAGGAAAAAAAAATTAAAATCCTTCGTCAGAAGGTACTTTATCTGAATAGTATATATCACTTGTGTTATCTTCTTCCTCCTCGGAGTCTTCATCTTGATCTTCATCCATGTCATCACATTCACCTTCATCAGCTTCTTGTTCCTGAAGATTTTGAAGCCTCCACCTGAACATGTCTTGCATTAACTCCAATTTTGAGTCTATTTCTGGGTTGGTACAGGTGGCGTTATGCAATTCTTCCATGAATCCCAGTCGCTGCTTTGTCATGATGTTCTCTAGCCAGTAGACTTGCTGCTCTCCGTTGTCGTATGTAATCGTCACCATGTCTGTTTCATTATCAAAACGCCATGATGTCATGACAGGGTCTGGCTTCACATCTCCTTTGATTGGTCCAAATTTTCTTGTTAATGCTTTCATAAGCATATGCGTTTCATGGCATTCGTTGTCTAGAGCGATGCCAATGGATAAGATTTTCCTCTGTATCTGTTCTTCCATCTTTAGAATTGCCATGACCGTCTTAACATACACCCTCCTTCTGTTGTCAAAATGGATGACGTATCGCCTGATTCCAAGAGTGTATCTCCACGAAACGAATATTGTCATTTTTGACGTTTTGTTTAGTTTGGCGTTTTTTGGTTAAAGATGTTTTTTTGCAGAAAATGGATAGATTGAAGTGATTATTGAAGCTTTGTTTTCACGTTTGTTTATATAATGATGTTTTTGGCGCGTAATTTAGGAGGGAATTTCTTCTAATAAATGTTAATAACTGTAATTCAGTTATTTGTGTTGTTTCATCTTCCTGTAATATTCAACGCGTTTTATTTTTAATTTTTGGCGTTTTGTTTTTAATGGCGTTTTATTTTTTGTATGACGTTTTATCATATGATGGCGTTTTGAATATGAGGGGTAAAAAGACCCTTTTACCCTTAATGAAGCGCGTCCCACCTAATAATATTGATGTTATTTACGAAAACGCCACCGCGCAATCTAGTCCATGGATTGTTTTGATCGGACGATCCATAATCGTTCTCACCGTTCTCACACTTTTCACCGTTTTCTCCAAATCCCAACCTATATATATATATATATATATATATATATATATATATGGGAGGGTTATCTTGAGAACGCTAAATATTGCGAGAACCGTGAGAACGAATGAGAAAATTGATCAAAACCAATTTTTTTTTAATACAAACCACATTGTAATTAAAATACAACATCAAAAAAGAATATACAACATCAAATAATTCATTTCTTCTCTCAAAGTTACTCTTATTAGATTTTTTTACACATGTGTAAATTTGTTAAATACAACAAATTAACACACGTGTAAATGATAAAACTTACACATGTGTAAATTTTCAATATTTACAAATACATGTAAATTTAAACGTGCAAATTAAATTTCTAACATTGTAATCGAATAATAATGATAAGTGTAAAAAAATTGAATTGTTTTTGACCAAGTTCTTGAGGTTTTTTCATTCGTTCTCACGGTTCTCACAATATTTAGCGTTCTCATTTAAACCTTCTCATATATATATATATATATATATATATATATATATATGAGGTTTAATTGAGAACGCTAAATATCGCGAGAACCGTGAGAACGAATGAAAAAACCGCAAAAACTTGGTCAAAAACATTTCAAATTCAAAATTTCTTTTTACACTTATCATTATTATTCAAATACAATATTAGAAATTAAATTTACACTATTAAATTTACATGTATTCGGAAATAATGAAAATTTACACATGTGTAAGTTTACCATTTACACATGTGTAAATTTGTTGTATTTACACATGTGTAAAAAATTTATTAAGAGTGATTTTGAGAGGAAAGGTGAATTATTTAAAGAGTAAATTCTTTTTTTAATGTTGTATTTTAACTATAATAAAGTTTGTATTTAAAAAAATGATTTTGATTGGTTTTTTCATTCGTTCTCACGGTTCTTACAATATTTAGTGTTCTCAAGATAACCCTCCCCTATATATGTGTGTGTGTGTGAGTGGGGGAGGAAGGGGCATGGCGTAATATACATCGTGGGGAGGCAAAAAACTTACCCCATAGCGCCGGCCGTAACGGTGTAGCCAAGCGCTATGGGACACCATGACCATAAACCGCGCGCTAAACCGCCCCACTATGAAGGGTCTAAGTGCAAAGTTTAAACCAATAGGCCACCTAATACTTTGATGTATTGTTTTGAAACTATAATTAAATACACAATTACTCTACAATTACATAACATACACAATTACTCTACAAAGTTCATCAAACAAAATACAAATCAAAATTACTCTACAAACGTATTATATTACTCTACCCGATCATCAAGAAAAAGTATTCTCTCCAAATGAATCAAACAACATAAAATTCAAAATTACTCTACAAGTGTATTATAATTACTCTACTAGTTCATTAAAATGATTACTCTACGAATACAATGTAACACCCCGAAATTTATGAAACTTTATATTAGAATTATAAAGTACAAAAATAGACGAGAACAAGCTAACCAGGAAATAACTAACCTAGTTAGTTAGTGTCTCGACAAAATAACACAAATATGGTTATGGGTCTTGTAGTAACACATGAATGAATTAAAAAGCCTGAATTATAAACTATATAAAAGTTAAGGGGCTTATGTGTAGAACTTGAAACTTAACTTAATTAAAACAAAATAACACACACCAAACACACACAAAGGTGTGTCTGGTCGATCAACATCAGGGGCGAACAAGAGCTTCCCCACCAAACCCTAATTTGTGCAAAATTGATCAAATTGGAGGTTCAAATCAGTTCCAAATCGATTTTCAAGCACGAAATTGTGATCTCCTCTGAAAAGGGATCATAAGGTATGTAATTTCCATGGAAAATCTTCATCCAAATTTCTGAGTGAATTCAAGTAATTCAGAATTGATGTTGCATGTTAGTTTTTTGGAATGAAATAGTGTCTAGGGATAAACCCTAGTCAATTACTTGTTGAAATTTTGTCTATTTCTTGTGAAATCTATAATCACCATTGAAGGTGATAGGTGGGGTTTTGTAGAAGCATGTTGAACACTAGGAATATCTTTGTTAACTTAGTGTATTTGAGCTCTATGAAGCAAATCCAGATTTGTTGATATGAAAATTTGTCATGAACATGTGAAATGATGTTTAAATCTTGGTTAAATAGTTAGTCAAGAACTTGATTTTGAATTGTATGAAATCATGCTCACTAGGTGTTTGATATAATGCCTAAGAGAAAATAAATGTTGAGAATTTGGACTAAAAACACATATTTGATTAGTGTGGTAAATTATGCGTTATATACTATAAAAGAGTTCTAAACACCTATGGTTGAACTCTATAGGCAAGGAAATCGGAACGTCAAGCGGACAAGCTAGTGGCGATACGCGCTTGAAGGGAACGCTTTGAAGGTACGTAACCACGGTTCCGTTACGTTATGTATTTTTACTAGTAGACTTGAATTTAGAATGGTGTATAAATTCGGATGTCTAGTTGAAGTGACAAAGATCACTAGATGAGTAAATGGGTTGAATGTTGGTTAGAACAAGTTTGGTATGTTGTAAAATGGTGGTTCCCATTAAACAACCAAACGGGTCAAACAATGGTTGAACTTGTAGTGTTGAAGTGACTAAAACGTCACTCATTAAAATTGAGTTATAAAAACGTAATCCATGGAGTGGATGTGATACGCTAAGATTGACAAGCCCGGGAATGGGTAATCATGGTTAGAAACCAATGTTGATGAATTATGCAAGTATGTAACTTGACCCGTTACGTTAAGTGAATTGTTGTTAAATTATGTATAGTCGTATTGTAGAATAGAAGTTGTGATGATTTTAGTGACCCTAATCGTTACTTGAATCAATAAGATTAGAATTGGTAAGAAACAGTTTGGTAGCCATCATAATGGAGGATTTCCACAAGATGAGCCAACGGGTCGAATAATGGTGTAAATTGTATAGTGACTTTTAGACGTATAACATGTAAATCAAATTCTTGGTATGATAGTTGTAATGAGCATGTCCGTAATGAATTTACAGACACATAGGGTGAAATCAACAAAATAGTCAAAATAGCAAAGTTACAGGAGCTACCGTAAGTTACGGTCTCCACCGTAACTTACGGTAGAGAACAAAATGATTACGGCAGTTCTATACTGCCTTACTGTAGACCAAAGTGACACAGTGTCTACCGTAACTTACGGTGGCTACCGTAAGTTACGGTAGAGCCCTGACCCATATGTTAAATTTTGCATATTCTTGTTAATCGAATCCGTTTTTGAGCGTAGTTTCGATTATGTTGATTTTATAAAAACCCTAGTACTAATATTTGCCAAAAATTTCCAGTTTCTAGATATTGCAAGGATGCGGATGATGATCAAGCCAATGCTTCAAGAACCGAACACAAAACTTATGGATGCTTCCGCCCTAATCTGATCTAGTTAACCATGTTGTTTTGTAGACACTACTGAAAGATCAATGTTTTGAAACCAGTTATTTTACTATGGTAAAGTGTAACTTAGTTTACTAACTAAGGATTGTTAGTTTTAAATTTTCTTCTACATCTACCGCATTTCTTACGAAATAAAACGACGGGTGTTACATACAATTATTACTGTACAAATAAATAATTACAAAAATATCACCGTGTTTTTTTTTTTTTTTACTTTTTCACCATCTTCGTACAGTATGTTAAGTTGATTTATGTTTGATCTTTTACCTACTTTTCAAAGTCCCAATTTTGATAAATAATTTTTCCAGTTTGGTCGCATTTTTGGTTGTCTACCATCTGAAGAGCTCTCTAAATTTTGGTATTTTTTGGTTGTTTGTTTGGTTAATTTTGTTAGCTCTTTACAATCAGAATATGAATTGTATGGTCAGAAAACGTTCAAAATTGATGCAGTTGAAATTGGCAAGCGATGTTGTTCTCTAGGGCTGTAAAATTCAGGAGCCAAATATCATACATTCAGGAGCCGAAGATGTTTCTAGGCTTAATTTATAAAGTAATTGATTTAGCAGAAAACAAATAGTAATTGCTGTTGATTTTATTTGACTTTTCTTTCTACACTGTGGTTTTGAATCTTACAGGGAACAACAAGATTTGTGAATTTAATTGCTGTTGATTTATAAATTTAGTAATTTCTATACCCAAATGAACCTACCCCCTTCGAACCGAATTTGTCCCAACTAGCGAATCGTTAACCCGAACCGCGTACCCAAACCGGAGTGAACCGCAAATTAGGATTGAACTTGAGTCTCCATTGAAGAACACAAGCCTCTCAACCACTAGGACACTTAATGTATAAACTTATTTTTTTCTTTTTTCTTTTTTCTTATGTCTTTTATGTTTTTTCTTTTGCTCTTCTTTTCTAATTTTTACTCACCCGGGTTTAGGCTTTCTTTTTATTTTATTTTATTTTAGTAAGTTCGGGTCTTTATTTTTTACAAAAGATGGTGGAGGTCAAACACACACTTAACCTAATCAGCTTGTTAACCAACACATTAGGTTAAGATTATAAATAATTAATTAGCATACCAAAAGATTATAAGAAGCTGATTTAGGAGGTATGCTGGAGCATATTCTGGAAAGGTGGCGACGGTGGCAAAAACAATGGAGACAATAAAATCGTTGGGATTTTTATGGTTAAAAAAATAGAACTCCGTATAGAGCTTTAACGTGGAAAGATTGGTGTAATTTTGGATTGTAAGTTGTTGTATGTTTCTTTGGCGCTAGTGTCGTGCTAGTGTCTCCTTTGAATGAAATATTGTTGTTAAAAAAAAGGAGGTATGTGGCATTTTCAGTAGACTTTGGGCTACTTTGACCTGTTTGACCTCGTTTCTGTTTTAGAAAAATATATAACAAACGTATATCAAATTCAGAGTAAGAGAAATTGTTGGAAATTTTAGTGAAAATGAGTTTTCACTAAATATTTTGGACATCAATAATTATATTTATATATGTGTTGTATAAATAATAATTCATGGTTTGTGTTCTATGTTGAGAGAGCATCATAATAATGAATCAAACTATGTCCAAAATAGAGCTAAGATGAATAAAATATCGATGCTCGAAGTTGGTGATTGAAGTGAATATTTCTAAACTTTAATGACTCTAGTATAAATTCATCTTTGTCATAAATTGATGGTTTTATGACTTTTAATCTCTATTCAAGAGTTGTAAGTTTTGCTATGTCTTATTATTTTATTTAATTTGACATTAACATGTCATGAATGTAAATTAATCCTTTTGACTCATAATAAATTACTAGACTCATAATGAAGGTTTTTATGGTTATAATTATCTTTAAACAATAGAAATTAAATATGAAGTTTTAGTTTTGAGTATAAAAGGAACTTATTACTCTTTGATGGATGGGCAAAAAAAAAAAAAAAAATAGAGAAAAATGAGGTGAAAGAGATATACTAGAGAATGTTATGAATAATTAATTATATATGTGGATGACAATATGGAATATAAGAGCTCACATATGTTGAAAAGGAAACCAACCTCCATGCTATAAATGTATCAAACCCCCATTTTCATTTCAGTCGATCCCCACTAGATTCTCCAAATATCTCATTTGTCTATTATATTCAATATCTTGTTTGAATAAGAACTCAAGGCTAGCTCTTCTAATTCTAGAGTTTTTTAGGCTAGTTTTATAACACGTTATCAGCACGAGGGTTCTCTACCAAGCATATCAACAAAGGCAAAGGAGTTATTATCATACTCAATTAACAAAATGGCAAATATCGTGAAACTGGAATTTCCAGCATTGAATATCTCCGGAGAAAATTATATGACTTGGACAGCAAATGTAAAAACACACCTAAAAGCAATGGGTGTGATAGAAGTCATAAATGAAGAGAATAATTGTTCGAATCAGGAAAAGGCAAAAGCTGATGTGTTTATTCATAAACACATTGATAATTTACTGCATGTTACACCCTAAATCGTAAATGACAAAAGTCGCAGCGGAAAACACGAACCAAAAAAAAAATTTCTTTCTTTATAAATACCTCAACGTATTTAAACTTTAACTTTAACATAGCACTTATTCATAAATCCGTCCTCCTCTTATTTACTAATTAAAAACATAGCTTGTGATTGCTACATTTTACATTCAACGTCCCCCGTACAATCTATCTTGTGACTCGGTCTTCGATCTCTAATCCTTGTGATAATCACCCGTAATCTGTATAGCCTGCATCCACCACATTCATTCGAAGCATTAGCACACGTTATATAAACAAGCTCATTCATGTACACTTCCCATTTCATTCTTTAACAAACTTTAAGCATTTCATCTGCGTATCCGTATCCTGATGAGGCTTTAGTAATGTACCTGCATTACTTTTCATTCTCAAGGTACACCATTAAAAACGTTAACACTCAACGTGTATAAATCATGCATACATACGTACTCACATACAAACATACATACACATCTGCATACATTCATACCTTCCTACAGCTTAGATACGCGCATACACTCATACATGTCCTTATACATACATACATACATACACAACTACATATGTACCTACCTTTCCTACATCTTTACATTCATGCATACACTCGTACATATCTTTATACATACATACGTAAACTTCCACATGCGTACATACCTTCCCTACATCTTCACATACATGCATACACTCGAACATACCCTTATGCATACATACATACACATCTACGTACAAACATACCTTTCCTACAACTTTACATACATGCATGCTCTCATACATACCCTTATACATACATACATACGCATCTACGTACAAACATACCTTTCCTACAACTTTACATACATGCATACTCTCATACATACCCTTATACATACATACATACGCATCTACGTACAAACATACCTTTATACAGCTTTACATACATGCATACTGTCACGCATATCTTCATAAATACATATGACAAGGTTAGGGAGCTTTACATGCCACCGGGTCGAAAACCGAAGCACCAGGACGCGTTACGGGTCAACCGGAAACATAAGATGCGAAAATTAAAAATTCACAAACAAGAGCCCGTCGCCGACGGGCCCCCAAGCCGTCGGCGACGGGTTGTAAAAATGCCCGTCGCGCACAACATGCCCGTCGACAGTACGTTAACCCGTCGGAAGAAAACGGACAAACCAGAGCCCGTCGGCGACGGGGTGTATACCCGTCGGCGACGCCCTCTACATTCCTCATTTTTCTGCAGCTCCGTTTCAACGTCCGTACGCACTAAAACGCGCGTAACTTTTGAACCGTTTATCCGTTTAACCTCCCGTTTCTTCCTACATGCTTGTAAATTCACATTCTATCTTATGGACTTAAAATCCCACATCCGGATTACGGAAATTCTTAGCTTACACGCTATCGTCTTATTATTCATTTATGATTCATTCGACCCATTCAAGCATTCATCAACATAACTTGTTGGTTTCACCATAACCTCTTATAATCCTAATAATATCAATGACGTTTATCATATCATACTAAAGTTGTGGATGTCTTGCATCCTCTTAACACATTATCGCTCATAAGCCTATTTTGACCCGTTAAGGGTATTTACACATTTTAAGGTCTATGACTTACAAAGACCATACTCCACACTTCCATACTTGTCTAAAACATTACATTGATCGAACAACTTGTTTCTAAACCACTTCTTAAGATCGTTTGCCCAAAATACCCATCAAGGGCATTTTGGTCAACTTTAACTCAATCATTCATAACGAAGGACTTCAATACATATTTGACCTCAAACATCATGTTTAATTAATTTAAACAGTATATTACTTAATCGTACTAAGAAGTGATTACGGAAATCACTTACCTTATGCATCCGCGTTCCTATTCGCTTCCTTGCCTTCTCTTGACCCGTTAGTCATTCATGCTTGAGTCCGCCTTGATATGATTCCTATACTTTCATATCACCCACATCGCATTCTCGTTAGCTTACATCATTGTACATGCTCACGACCATATCAATCACATGTTTCACATTTGACTTTCATTAGTCGGTTCTAGCTAACATAAAACACACAACCAAATTCATATCCCGTTAACGCATGTAATTCATCATGTCATTCCATTTAATACATATCGACATAACAGGTACCATACCACTTCCTATAATCCTACCTTTACGACAACTAGTCACATCGTACTTCATATGCATAGTTGACTTTCAGAAAGTCAACGGTTCATTAATTTAACTTTCCTACTTATCATCATATACTCGTAACATCATAATAGACTATACGGACGACACTATATACGTCTTATCATACTCTTGGTGTGAGTACTACCTTTTAAGCATAACGTACAACTATTTCATGCATAATTCTTCTAAACTCATACATAACCCATCAAAACCAACTACTAATCATCATGTATCATACCAAATGAACATTAAACATAACATCATCATATTCCTATACTTTCATCTGGCAATAATTCATCATACCCACATAATACATCATTCTTTCAACAAGAATTAAACATAAATGGTGATTCAAGTCATCATCCTCACCATAACAAACGGGTTTCACATCTAAACTTCAAATTAACACAAATCTTACATAACCCACGTTCTATATGATGTTTCTAACCCGTATACATAATCAATTTCATATTATCTCACGGATTAGAGCATAACCCACTTCACCCATGATCACCAATCTTAGATTTAAAACATACCTTATGATCTCCTCGTGTTGGTGATCATTAATCCATGCTCGGTTATGGATTTAAGCATCATTTAGCCTTTCAATTTGGATGATCTTTCATGTTTAGGGTTTGGAGCTCTTAAGAGCTCCTGAAGCTTCACGAACACACACGTATGTGTGTTTGTGTGTGTGTGTTGATCTTTTAATTAGTAAACAACTTTCATTTGTTCCACTTTAGCCCCTCGGGTTTTCCTTTAAAACATAACTGACACTATCTTTCATCACTTAATACTTTTGACCATACCCTTAACTAGGTTAAATAGCCTAGTTATTTATTTCATGACGTGTCATAAAGGAACATCCGACAAATATTAGCATTCAGATTTTGGGGCGTTACAAGTCTACCACCCTTAATTGAGGTTTCGTCCCCGAAACCTTTCTTACCTTTATTTAACACTAATTATTCCTTGTCTACATCCACTCGACACAACCACGAGCTCATCACAATGACTATCATCCAATTTCAAGAACATTCTTATTAATGTTTCTTTCATGCTTATTTCATTATTCATATCCTTGACTTCTCCCTAACAATTCCATACCTTCCTTATCATAATTCCGCATATCATTTTCATTTCCTTGACCTGACAACCACGGTTCAATATACATACTTCTTTGACTTGTAATCACACACACCTATGTACTTAACTCTAACGTGATCATCCTTCTACGTTTCCTACAATTACTTGTACCATGCATACCTTTACGTTACTTTCCAACCATCTTTTTCATTTCACCTTACAATTACTCTCACTTCGTGCATTATTTAATTTACATACGTAAGTGTATCATGCAGTTCATCTTACGAGAATTTAATCATTACCCGAAATTCTCACTCAAAACTTTTAGGATTTACCATTTTCTTCTTATGTTGACTGTTAAAAGTCAAACATCACATACCTTACCATACCTATCCTATTCTTCACTTCATAGGTTGATTTCCAATCTTCTGATTCGTACACATTCAGCATAAGTTGAACATTTCACTGACCTCGGTTTCATTTCATAACTCAACGATCCGTAAGCCAGATCGATCCGCCTCTTCTCGAGTACTAATCGTACCCGACCATGGTTCATTCATCCTTATAATGAGCTTCCGCTCGTGCACATCTCATTCAAACATTTATTTTACTAGGTGATTACGCACCCATAATTCTTCTACAACTTCCTACGTACATGCTATAACACATTCCATACTTCATTCCTTACGTACAATTCTTTTACTATAGTTACTTATTTCGTCACTCTTGCGGTTTGGCCTTTCAAGTTCAACTGACATTTCTTACTTAACAGAGATGCATCGAGGTACACATTCGTACTTCTTTCCATTCATGCTTACTTGCAAACACATTCATTACATTATTCCGGTACTCATGACCAAACTTACCCTTCCTATTCATACTTAACTTATTGCCCGGGTCGTAGCCCGTCCTACATTATGACTCCCATGAGTCGATTACTAACACATCTAACACCTCGCGGGTTCAATCATTCCATTCATGCCTTTCATACCTTGAATCCATCTCACGGATTCAAACATATCATTCATGCCTTTCATCCTTGAATCCGTCTCGCGGATTCAAACATTTCATTCATGCCTTTCCTTCCTTGAATCCGTCTCGCGGATTCAATCATTTCATTCATACATTTCATTCCTTGAATCCGTCTCGCGGATTCAAACATTTCATTCATACCTTTCATCCTTGAATCCGTCTCGCGGATTCAAACATTTCATTCATACCTTTCCTTCCTTGAATCCGTCTCGCGGATTCAATCATTTCATTCATACATTTCATTCCTTGAATCCGTCTCGCGGATTCAAACATTTCATTCATACCTTTCCTTCCTTGAATCCGTCTCGCGGATTCAAACATTTCATTCATACCTTGTTGATCCGCGCTTTCTTACGGATTCAACATTCTTCATTCTTAACAGGCATGTTTTTCATCCTTACATAGTACTCTCATTTCCCCGAGAGTCTTACTTCCCATTTCACCCACACGCCCGCCTGCTACCCAACTCTACCGGACATACCTGTAACAATTATCATGATCTCACGAACGTCGTACGTTTCTCGTGTACTGGCCAGGTACTCAATACACATAGTAGTTTCGTGCCTTCATGTAATTGCCACCTTATGTCCGTAGACTTAGGTTTCGGCGCGTGTATCACTTTCAGTACTTCATTACATACAATCCTTATTTTTTATTCAAAACTTTCCTTCCCTTAATGAGTTACCATTACATATTTCCACATATTAAATTCACGTACCTAAGCTCATTTGCCTACTTATCTTATCACCTCTTTGCCTGCCTTAGTATTCATCCTAGACCGCATTCACGGATCATCCTCTTCCAACACTTATGCTTACCTTGCACATACAAAACCATCAGTTTCTTTATACGTATATATAAGTACATACTTTCATTCGCTTCTACCTTTGGATCTTGATCGAGTCTTAGATTGTACGGGTTCCTTATCATACGAGCACACAAGTTTGAGTTCAAGTACTTACTTTCTTGTACTTGAGTCTCTCAAACCAAGGCTCTGATACCAACTTGTTACACCCTAAATCGTAAATGACAAAAGTCGCAGCGGAAAACACGAACCAAAAAAAAAATTTCTTTCTTTATAAATACCTCAACGTATTTAAACTTTAACTTTAACATAACACTTATTCATAAATCCGTCCTCCTCTTATTTACTAATTAAAAACATAGCTTGTGATTGCTACATTTTACATTCAACGTCCCCCGTACAATCTATCTTGTGACTCGGTCTTCGATCTCTAATCCTTGTGATAATCACCCGTAATCTGTATAGCCTGCATCCACCACATTCATTCGAAGCATTAGCACACGTTATATAAACAAGCTCATTCATGTACACTTCCCATTTCATTCTTTAACAAACTTTAAGCATTTCATCTGCGTATCCGTATCCTGATGAGGCTTTAGTAATGTACCTGCATTACTTTTCATTCTCAAGGTACACCATTAAAAACGTTAACACTCAACGTGTATAAATCATGCATACATACGTACTCACATACAAACATACATACACATCTGCATACATTCATACCTTCCTACAGCTTAGATACGCGCATACACTCATACATGTCCTTATACATACATACATACATACACAACTACATATGTACCTACCTTTCCTACATCTTTACATTCATGCATACACTCGTACATATCTTTATACATACATACGTAAACTTCCACATGCGTACATACCTTCCCTACATCTTCACATACATGCATACACTCGAACATACCCTTATGCATACATACATACACATCTACGTACAAACATACCTTTCCTACAACTTTACATACATGCATGCTCTCATACATACCCTTATACATACATACATACGCATCTACGTACAAACATACCTTTCCTACAACTTTACATACATGCATACTCTCATACATACCCTTATACATACATACATACGCATCTACGTACAAACATACCTTTATACAGCTTTACATACATGCATACTGTCACGCATATCTTCATAAATACATATGACAAGGTTAGGGAGCTTTACATGCCACCGGGTCGAAAACCGAAGCACCAGGACGCGTTACGGGTCAACCGGAAACATAAGATGCGAAAATTAAAAATTCACAAACAAGAGCCCGTCGCCGACGGGCCCCCAAGCCGTCGGCGACGGGTTGTAAAAATGCCCGTCGCGCACAACATGCCCGTCGACAGTACGTTAACCCGTCGGAAGAAAACGGACAAACCAGAGCCCGTCGGCGACGGGGTGTATACCCGTCGGCGACGCCCTCTACATTCCTCATTTTTCTGCAGCTCCGTTTCAACGTCCGTACGCACTAAAACGCGCGTAACTTTTGAACCGTTTATCCGTTTAACCTCCCGTTTCTTCCTACATGCTTGTAAATTCACATTCTATCTTATGGACTTAAAATCCCACATCCGGATTACGGAAATTCTTAGCTTACACGCTATCGTCTTATTATTCATTTATGATTCATTCGACCCATTCAAGCATTCATCAACATAACTTGTTGGTTTCACCATAACCTCTTATAATCCTAATAATATCAATGACGTTTATCATATCATACTAAAGTTGTGGATGTCTTGCATCCTCTTAACACATTATCGCTCATAAGCCTATTTTGACCCGTTAAGGGTATTTACACATTTTAAGGTCTATGACTTACAAAGACCATACTCCACACTTCCATACTTGTCTAAAACATTACATTGATCGAACAACTTGTTTCTAAACCACTTCTTAAGATCGTTTGCCCAAAATACCCATCAAGGGCATTTTGGTCAACTTTAACTCAATCATTCATAACGAAGGACTTCAATACATATTTGACCTCAAACATCATGTTTAATTAATTTAAACAGTATATTACTTAATCGTACTAAGAAGTGATTACGGAAATCACTTACCTTATGCATCCGCGTTCCTATTCGCTTCCTTGCCTTCTCTTGACCCGTTAGTCATTCATGCTTGAGTCCGCCTTGATATGATTCCTATACTTTCATATCACCCACATCGCATTCTCGTTAGCTTACATCATTGTACATGCTCACGACCATATCAATCACATGTTTCACATTTGACTTTCATTAGTCGGTTCTAGCTAACATAAAACACACAACCAAATTCATATCCCGTTAACGCATGTAATTCATCATGTCATTCCATTTAATACATATCGACATAACAGGTACCATACCACTTCCTATAATCCTACCTTTACGACAACTAGTCACATCGTACTTCATATGCATAGTTGACTTTCAGAAAGTCAACGGTTCATTAATTTAACTTTCCTACTTATCATCATATACTCGTAACATCATAATAGACTATACGGACGACACTATATACGTCTTATCATACTCTTGGTGTGAGTACTACCTTTTAAGCATAACGTACAACTATTTCATGCATAATTCTTCTAAACTCATACATAACCCATCAAAACCAACTACTAATCATCATGTATCATACCAAATGAACATTAAACATAACATCATCATATTCCTATACTTTCATCTGGCAATAATTCATCATACCCACATAATACATCATTCTTTCAACAAGAATTAAACATAAATGGTGATTCAAGTCATCATCCTCACCATAACAAACGGGTTTCACATCTAAACTTCAAATTAACACAAATCTTACATAACCCACGTTCTATATGATGTTTCTAACCCGTATACATAATCAATTTCATATTATCTCACGGATTAGAGCATAACCCACTTCACCCATGATCACCAATCTTAGATTTAAAACATACCTTATGATCTCCTCGTGTTGGTGATCATTAATCCATGCTCGGTTATGGATTTAAGCATCATTTAGCCTTTCAATTTGGATGATCTTTCATGTTTAGGGTTTGGAGCTCTTAAGAGCTCCTGAAGCTTCACGAACACACACGTATGTGTGTTTGTGTGTGTGTGTTGATCTTTTAATTAGTAAACAACTTTCATTTGTTCCACTTTAGCCCCTCGGGTTTTCCTTTAAAACATAACTGACACTATCTTTCATCACTTAATACTTTTGACCATACCCTTAACTAGGTTAAATAGCCTAGTTATTTATTTCATGACGTGTCATAAAGGAACATCCGACAAATATTAGCATTCAGATTTTGGGGCGTTACACTGCAGCATGAATATTACAATTCTGATGATCCATATGAATTATGGACGGATTTAAAGAACAGATTTGATAATCAAAAGGAAGTTTTACTTCCCACGGCTAAAAATGAATGGAACAGTCTGAGGTTCCAAGATTTTACGAAAGTAAATGATTACACATCTGCTCTATTTAAAATATGTTCAAAATTAGAGTTTTGTGGGCACCCTGTTACCGAGGAAGAAAAATTGGAGAAAACTTACTCCACATTTCATGCGTCACATATAAGTTTAGCACAACAATATAAATTGTTGAAATTTTACAGATACTCTGATTTGAATGCGCATCTCCTCGTAGCAGAACAACATAACATACTTCTGATGAAAAATCATGAAGCACGTCCCACAGGAGCATTAACTATACCTGAAGCGAATGTTGTTAATAATTATCAAAATAAAAGGGAACAAGGCCGTGGGCAAGACCAAGGACAAGGCCGTGGGCAAGGCCAAGGACAAGGCCGTGGGAAGGCCAAGGACGAGGCCGTGGCCGCGGTCGTGGGTATTTTGGTAAAGGTCATTATAATGGTCACAATCATACTTTCAAAAATAATAAATATTACCGAGGTCGTGGGCGCGGTCGTGGCCGTGGCCGAAATCAAAGAACTACAAATTATCATGCTCCACAAGATAATACTTCCAATTTTCATAATCAAAGAAATGAAGCCGGTGTGTCCGGAAAAATTGATAATTCTTGTTATAGATGTGGAAGTATAGATCACTGGGTAAAAACTTGTAGAACAGCTCCACATCTATGTGAGCTTTACAAAGCCTCGCTTAAAGGAAAGGAGAAGGAAGTAAACTATTTGGATAAATTCAGTGTTCAGCTAAATGCCACGGATTTTAATGAAGAAAATACCACGGATTTTAATGAAGACATTTAAACAAAATGTTGCTTGATCTCAATGATTTTATGTAACAATTAAATATGTATTTTTATTATGTCTTTCCTTCATAATAAAGTTTTTTTTTATATATAAAGTTATTATCAATAATTATAATATATTAATAATACTCTTATCATTTTTTTTAATTGTAAGATTAAAATGGATATCATTGAAGCTCAAGTTCGAATGAATGATGCTCATATATGTATAGCTGACAGTGGAGCTACACATACTATACTTAAATCCGAGAAATATTTTTATGAGTTGAAACCAACAAAAGGAACCGTTGATACAATATCAGGTCCTACAAAATTAATAGAAGGAGTGGGAAAAGCAAATTTAATATTACCAAATGGTACAAAGCTTTTAATAGAGAATGCTTTATTTTCCCAAAGGTCATCAAGAAACTTGTTAAGTTTCAAAAGCATATATCATAATGGATATGATACTCAGTCAAAGACTGTTGATAATGAAAAATATTTGTATATCATGAGCAAATGTCAGATATTGCAAAAACTGCCAATGTTTCAATCTGGTTTGCATTATACATATATTGATGTGCCTCAAGCACATATGGCAGTAAAAGAAAATTCTTGTGATCCTGAAACATTTAATTTATGGCATGACAGATTAGGCCATCCAGGTTCAACAATGATGAAAAGAGTAATTGAAAATACTCATGGACATCCATTAAAGTATAAAAAGATCCCAAAATCTGATAAAATTCCTTTATGTGTATCTTGTTCTCTGGGAAAATTAATTACAAGACCTTCGTTTATAAAAGTTGAAAAAGAAATTCCAATGTTCCTTGAAAGAATTCAAGGAGATATATGTGGACCATTTAGATACTTCATGGTTCTAATAGATGCATCAAGTAGATGGTCTCATGTGTCTTTGTTATCAACTCGCAATATGGCTTTTGCAAAATTTCTTGCACAAATTATTAAATTGCGAACACATTTCCCAGATCATAGTATTAAAAGGGTGAGACTCGACAATGCTGGTGAATTTACATCACATGCTTTTAATGATTATTGCATGTCTGGAGGAATTATTGTTGAGCACCCTGTTGCTCATGTGCATACACAAAATGGTTTAGCTGAATCATTAAATAAACGTCTACAACTAATAGCTCGACCATTAATAATGAGAACAAAACTTCCTGTATCCATTTAGGGTCATGCAATATTACATGCTGAATCATTAATTCGCATAAGACCAAGTGCAAATCATGAATTCTCTCCCCAACAAATTGCATCTGGCCAACAGCCTAATATTTCCCATATTAGAATTTTTGGATGTGCAGTTTATGTCCCAATTGCACCACCACAACGCACAAAAATGGGACCTCAAAGAAGGTTGGGAATATATGTTGGATATGATTCACCTTCTATAATAAGATATCTTGAACCTTTAACAGGTGATGTCTTTACAGCACGGTTGGCTGATTGTAAATTTAATGAAACAACTTTCCCTGTATTAGGGGGAGAGAATAAAGATAAAAATAAGGAAAAGGGTGTCACATGGTGTGAACCATCATTGTTATATTTGGATCCAAGAACTAAACAATGTGAGACAGAGGTTCAAAAGATAATACATTTGCAAGAAATTGCAAATCAATTGCCTGATGCATTTACTGATATAAATAGGGTTACTAAATCTCATATACCAGCTGCTAATGCTCCAGCTCGAGTTGAGATCCCTAATAAGGCAATAGATAATAATATGACTCATGAATCTCAGAAACGTTTAAAACGTGGAAGGCCAATTGGTTCGAAGGATAAAAATCCTCGAAAAAGAAAAGCGCTTATAAATGAAATTGACCAAAAGGATAAAAATCTTGATCAAGCGGTAAATACCGAAACCTCTCATGAGGAAGATGTTGATGATACTAACAAAGAGATATCAATCAACTATGGCCATACACATATCATATGGAACCGATATGAAATGGAAAATATTGATGAGATATTTTCTTATTCTATAGCAAGTGACATCATGGGTGGAGATGATGATCCTGAACCAAAATCTGTCAATGATTGTCAAAATAGACATGATTGGGATAAATGGAAAGGCGCTATGCAAGCTGAATTAGATTCACTCAACAAACGAAAGGTTTTTGGGTCTATTGTTGTTACACCTAAGGCTGTAAAGCCTGTAGGATATAAATGGGTTTTTGTACGAAAACGAAATGAGAAAAATGAGGTTACAAGACATAAAGCGAGACTTGTAGCTCAAGGTTTTTCACAAAGGCCAGGGATTGACTATGAAGAAACATATTCTCCCGTTATGGATGCAATAACCTTTAGATACTTAATCAGCTTAGCAGTTTCTAAAAAGTTAGAAATGCGTCTTATGGATGTCGTTACAGCTTACTTGTATGGATCACTTGATAGTGACATCTATATGAAAGTTCCTGAAGGATTTAAACTTCCTGAAGCATTAAGTTCAAAACCCAAAGAAATGTATTCGATCAAATTACAAAGATCTTTATATGGGTTGAAACAATCTGGAAGAATGTGGTACAAGTGACTATTTGACAAGTAAAGGTTATATAAATAATCTTATTTGTCCATGTGTCTTTATTAAGAAGACAACATCAGGATATGTGATCATAGCTGTATATGTTGATGACCTAAATATAATTGGGACGAAAAAAGAAATTCTTGAAACAATGATTCTTTTAAAGAAAGAATTTGAAATGAAAGACCTTGGTAAAACCAAATATTGTCTTGGTTTACAAATTGAACATATGTGCAATGGAATACTTGTGCATCAAACGAATTATACTGAAAAGCTGTTAAAACGTTTCAATATGGATAAGTCAAATCCTTTAAGCACTCCAATGGTCGTTAGGTCACTTAATGTCGAAAATGATCCATTTCGTCCTTGTGAGGACAACGAAGAAGTTCTTGGTCCAGAAGTACCATACCTCAGCGCAATTGGAGCACTTATGTATCTTACGAATTGTACGAGACCTGACATTTCTTTTGCAGTGAACTTGTTAGCAAGATTTAGTTCAGCTCCCACTAGAAGACACTGGAATGGAATTAAACACATTTTTCGATATCTTCGAGGTACCGTTGATTTAGGCTTGTTTTATCCTAACGATTCAAAAGAAGGGTTAGTTGGTTATGTAGATGCAGGTTATTTATCTGATCCTCATAAAGCAACATCTCAAACTGGATATGTATTTATGAACGGAGGAACTCCGATTTCATGGCGTTCTCAGAAACAAACACTTGTCGCAACATCTTCAAATCATGCTGAAGTCATTGCACTACATGAAGCTTTAAGAGAATGTGTATGGCTAAGATCTATGTCACAACACATAGTGACTTCTTGTGGGCTAGAGAAAGATCAAAATCCAACTCCTATCCATGAAGATAATGCCGCCTGTGTCTCTCAGATGAAAGAAGGGTATATCAAAAGTGACAGAACAAAACATATACCACCAAGATTCTTTGCATATACTCGGGACCTTATTAAAGACAATCAAGTTGAGATGAGATATGTCCAATCCAACAACAATTCAGCCGATCTTTTCACAAAAGCACTACCTACAGCAACTTTCAGGAAACACGTTCATGACATTGGCATGCGTCACGTACGGAGAATGTGATGCCTTACAAATTGCAAATTGAGGGGGAGCATTATACACGTTGCACTCTTTTTCCCTTAGCTATGGTTTTATCCCACTGGGTTTTCCTAGCAAGGTTTTTAATGAGGCAACATATCTGATCCACTGTGTATAATGCAAGCTGCACTCTTTTTCCCTTAGCTATGGTTTTGTCCCACTGGGTTTTCCTAGCAAGGTTTTTAATGAGGCAGTACTTAATTACCCCAAAGTTTGCAAAGTGTCATCCAAGGGGGAGTGTTATGAATAATTAATTATATATGTGGATGACAATATGGAATATAAGAGCTCACATATGTTGAAAAGGAAACCAACCTACATGCTATAAATGTATCAAACCCCCATTTTCATTTCAGTAGATCCCCACTAGATTCTCCATATATCTCATTTGTCTATTATATTCAATATCTTGTTTGAATAAGAACTCAAGGCTAGCTCTTCTAATTCTAGAGTTTTTTTAGGCTAGTTTTATAACAGAGAAAAGTTTTATAGAATTTAGAGAGGAGTACTCTCTAATTCTTCCATCATCACCAACTTATATTTATTTATTTTCCCACATAAATTAGAACACTATGATACTCGATGCTATCTCGGGCACGAGTGCCATCTCCGGCAGTACACATACTGTTCCGGTTGTTGTACCTGGGAGACAGAACCGTCTGAGAGGAGGCGCGAAATCTGTTTTAAGGAAAGCATGTTGAACACGTGCCTCAGCCACAACCGTCAACATCAATTTGTTCCTTATTGCAGCTAAGAAGGATCGCACAAGAAGGTGCGGTTGAAGTTTTCCAAATACGTGGACTTGAATCAAGATTGGTATAATTAAATTGTATTTTTACATTTGTTTATTTAGTTTATGTAACCGGTATTGTACTAGTAGAATTTCCCACAAATAACGAGGTCTTGTTATTATTTATTTTATTAATATTTTTAATAAAAAGTGAACATAGTTCCTACAATCTTAAAACAGATTTTCGTGAAGATTGTTGCTACAATCTTAAATCCCTTTTCTACGAGGATTTAGGTTCACGAAAGTTAA
The DNA here is from genome assembly GCA_030545235.1 of Helianthus tuberosus. Lineage (NCBI taxonomy): Eukaryota > Viridiplantae > Streptophyta > Magnoliopsida > Asterales > Asteraceae > Helianthus > Helianthus tuberosus. Next base: position 135,523,776 of record CM060373.1, on the reverse strand, counting down.
AATATTTAATGGGATTTTTTTTGTTAAAATCTTGTAAATATTTTTGGGGAAATATATATGTAGTACAACCGAGTCAGATTAATTTTATGATTGGAGTACAATCTTTAATCCGAATATCGTGTTACAAAAACGAACGTTTTGTTTCAAGTTTTGGAGTTCATGGCTTTTGTTCGTGTTTAGATAAACGAACCATATACAAAATAATATGTATTTCAATATGTTTTGAAATACTAAATTTTCTAATGAGCGTATTAGAAAATTGTATTTTGTAACCCCTTACAAAAGTGTTTGTAACGTTCAATTTCTTTTTAATAAGATTTTAGAAACCATAATTGATATATTAATGTTGATTTTAAAAGTCTTGAAATACCTATATTTTCTAATGAACATATTAGAAAATAATTATTTTATAAAATAACAAGTTTTAATATTTTCTAACGAGCGCGCTAGAATGGTTGATGTTGAAAGAATAACAAGTTTTAAAACATTTATGCATTCTAACAAGCGTGTTAGAAATAATTATTTTGTATAATAATAAGTTTTAAAACATCTATATGTTCTAACGAGCGTGTTAGGAACAATGTTTTTAAAAATGGTCGGATGTTCAAACGAGCGTGTTAGAAACAATAGTTTAAAGACGTTTAGATTTTCTAACGGGCATGTTAGAAAAGATTATTATTACAAATAATTGTTAACGAGCGTGTCTGAAACAATTATTTTGGATAATAAGAAATCTTGAAACGGTTTCGTATTTTTTTATTTCTGATGAGCGTATTAGAAATAGTTTTTTATAAACTTCAAAACAAAAATTGTAATAAGTTATTTCTAACGAGCGTGTTAGAAATAATTTAACGACTTTGGCATTTTTTTCTAACAAGCGGGTTAGAAAACGTTTATTTTATATAGGCCAAAAACTGCTTATGGCAATAAATGATCGTTTAATTCTCTAATGAGTGTGTTAAAATTTTATAGAATAATAAGGTTTAATATCATCTTTTATATCTAATGAGCTTGTTAGATACGATGATTGTGTAAAACTAAATTGTAAAAGACGACTAGATTTTCTAACGAGCGTGCTAGAAAAGATACGTTTAGATTTTCTAATGAGCATGTTAGAAAAGATTATTATTTCAAATAATTACCGACGAGCGTGTTGGAGATAATTATTTTGGATAATAAACCTCGTAACGGTTTCGTCTAAACAATTAAATCTCTAACGAGCGAGTTAGAAACGGTTTTTTTCCACATACGTTAAAATGATTTTATTTTTTATCTAATAAGCGTATTAGAAATAGTTTATATTTTTTATAAACCCCAAAACAAATTGTGTAATCATTACTTCTAACGAGCATGTTAGAAAAGATTTAAAGAGTTTGACAATTGTTTGTTTTCTAGCGAGCGGGTTAGAAAAGGTTTATGTTTATTTCTAACGAGCGTGTTAGAAAATGTTCATTTAGATAAACCAAAAGTGGCTTATGAGAATAAGTGTACTCGTTTTATTTCTAACGAGCGCGTTAGAAATGGTTTACTTTATAAAAAACTGAATATTTTGAATGTTTGTCAAACAATCAAATTCTAATTAGCTATTAGAATTGATTATCATACAAACCACTCATTTTAATGATTGTTAATCGTTTATTATCTAACAGCGGGTTAGAAACGGTTTGAATTTGATAAACCAATTTTTAAAACGATGTGTATTCGTTTTATTTTCAAACGAGCGAGTTTGAAACTGTTTTAATAAACTATTATAAGGTTTATGGTATTGATTTGTAATCAAAACATAAAAATATATAGTTTAATTTTAAAACACTTGCAAAAACGAGAAATGTTTTGAATGAATAAAACATGTCTTTGCGAATTATAAGTGATTCGATACTTCCACGAGAGGTATAACGTCTTGAACCATATAATAGTATTGGAAAGACTATTTTGTGAAGAAACAACTCGATGTTGTTATAGATATTATAAGTTGCTCAACTACTTGCGAGTAGTTAATTGTAAACAACTTTATATTTGGAAAACTTGTGATTGTTCAAGTTTAGAGTTTCAAGATGAAACAAGTTCCATTGAGGGAGTACCTCAAAACATGACACGAAAAGATATAATTGCGTTTATTTCGGTCGAAAGTGTTGAAAATAATAACACTTTGGGATTTGATGTTTAGATGTCATTGGTGTATCCGTTATTACATATGTTCGCTTTTATTTTATTTAAAATAGTGGACTTCCGTCTGGGTTTATTTTACATAAACAAATGGATTAAAATATAATAAAAGATAAATATTTATTTTGGACTACTAATAATTTGTCAAAAAGATACACATTTTGACACAAAGTGTAAAAAGTAATTTACACAAACACAACGAGCGGGTTGTGATCATGACTTATGTAATAAGTCACAAATCAAACATCAAATGCATAACGGCGTCATAAGAAACGTGGTAAATGGTTTGAGATGAAATGCACGAAAACGAGATATGTCATCTAATGTTGAGAGCATCAACATAGAAATGCACATGTAAGTTTTCAAAGTATATAACATATGAAAGAAATATATGTTATTATTGTAAATGATTTTAATAAATTTAGCAAATTTATAACGGAAATTTACAATAGTGATGGACTTGTAGATGCTTCTACCACCATCAATGTTGTTTAAACTATGTGGATGCTTGGTCTCAATTTGGGAGAGTATCCCAATACATGGTATTAATGAAACAACAACGTAAATGTATATATCACTATAGGCATACGTGAATGCCTTGTTGTTCAGAGTCAATCTAATTGACTATATCTCAAGACTCAAATGATTTTATACAAAGATCTTTCATCAAAGTGACTTGGATTAAGACTTATGTTTAAGTCTTTAGGAAGTCAACGGTGAAGCCTCGGAGTCAAAAAGGCAAACGAGTTATGATCCTAATAGAAGTGCTTGGCTCAAGCTCAAACCATCCCTTGGCAAACCACCTCTCTCACACTTCACCCACCACCCACCACCACCATAACACCATCATCCACCACCATCATCCATTGTCCATCGTAGAGTGTGTGAGTCGTCTCGGGATCCAAGATTGATCGTAAGAGTTCTTGACAATCAAGGCCATGTTTGCCTAAGTCTCTTACATCACTTGGTGAAGACAAAGTGTCTAGTATAATACTTTTTATTTCTAATCTTTTGCACTTTTTACTTGGTTTTGTATTAATGACTTTAATAACTAGTTGCTTATGTTGAAGGTGATCTTTCCTTATCGTTTGTCCGTGGTGTCTTGGCATTATTTTACTGTCTATATAAAATAAAAGAATTTAACCATTCATATCTCCACGGTCTATATGGAGGTATGTTGGCTACCTGATCGGGGGTTAAGGGAACGGTTTGGTAAAGGTCTTGCCATTGTTCAGTGTTTAGAGGTCCTGCAATGGACCTGGGTCAAATTTAGTAGGACCTCCTTCAATACTTAACGGTATTGGATGGCGGGGGTCCAAACTCTTTGATCCCCTCATAAGTTAACTACTATTAATACTATTACCCGGCTATTTAGGACTGTATCCCTGCTGACTCAGACTACTTAGTCGAGGGTAACGTCACCTCCAAAAGAGGGGCCTACCATAATTTGCATTAATAACTTAATTAATTATCTTCCAATAATCCACCCTTTTAGGATTGTATCCTTGCTGACTCAAACTACTGGGGTGAGGGTAACGTCACCTTCAAAAGAGGGGCCTACTACAATAACTAAGATAATCTCTTAAAATAGTGCAAAAGTGCGGAAATAATCAAAGGTTACACTAGATACGAGTCGGAACCAAGTGATTCATCCTGTCTATCTGTTTTTCTTTTTATTTTTATTTTCAGCATTTTAGTTAGTTTTTATTTTTCTTAGTTTAAAACATTTTTCTAAACTTTTTGATTTGATTAGACGTTGAGGATAAATCGGTACTAAAAGCTCTTGTGTCCTTGGACGACCTCGGTATCTTACCAACACTATACTACGCTCACGATGGGTGCACTTGCCCATATGTGTGTCTAGTGTTAGTAAATATCGTGTTTTATAAATTTAAAACTTGACTAAAAAGTGTTAAAGGGGCTTCAAATATACACCTAATATATATAACACTCGACTACGCATCAAGTTTTTGGCGCCGTTGCCGGGGACACAAGGATTTTAAGAAAGTTAGGAATCAACGGCCTAATCGTTTTTCTTATTTTTCAATTTTTTTTAGGATTTTTTTTTAGTTTTTCTGTTTCTGCAGAGCTCAGCACGGGCCGTGCCTGGTCGGACACGGGCCGTGCCCAGCATCATCACTGACAGTTTTTATTTTCTGAGTTACAGAGAGCTGAACACGGGGCCGTGTCGATGCAACACGGGGCCGTGCCAAACTCCCAGTAACAGGGATCCAGAAAACAATCACTGTATCTCTGACCACGGGCCGTGTTCACCGAGCACGGGGCCGTGGTGAACATTCTGACCAACGTTCGTTTCTGTTTTTATTGCAGGACTTGGAACCCAGGCGCCACATTTGAACCTCCTACGCAGTGCATGAGCTCCAGTTCTAGTAGAGACATAAAAGAACCTCTAGAAGAACCCGAACGCTTTCTCAGAAAAAGACTTAAAGCTAAAAATCAAGAGAAAGTTTTGGGGGACCCACTTCCAATGGCGGACCAACGTACCCTCATGGATTACCTATGGCCCACCGTAGGCAATCTCGGCGCCGCTATCAATGCACCGAATGTCGAAGCCAACAACTTCGAACTTCGGCCGCATTTGATACAAATGCTCCAAAACTCCGCAACCTTCCATGGGCTTGCGGACGAGGATCCCCATCTACATATTACTAATTTCTTGGAAATATGTGATACTTTTCGGATCAATGGAGCATCAAACGACGCCATTCGCCTTAGGATGTTTCCATTTTCTCTAAAAGACCGAGCTAAGGCTTGGCTTAACACTCTCCCAGTTGGCTCGGTAAACACCTGGGATGAACTAGCCCAAACGTTTCTATATAAGTATTTCCCTCCTACTAAAACGGCTAAACTAATGACTGAAATTAATACATATTCACAAGAGGATGGGGAATCCTTATATGAAACTTGGGAAAGGTTCAAGGAGCTTCTAAGAAAGTGTCCTCATCACGGTCTAACGGTGTGGCAACAAGTATCCACTTTCTACAATGGGTTGTTGCCACACACAAGACAAACACTTGATTCAAGCTCCGGGGGAATTTTAGGTAATCGTCGCCCAAATGAAATATATAATCAAATTGAGGAAATTGCTAAAACCAATTTTCAATGGCACACTCCCCGAGGTAATAAATCTATTGCCCCAGGTGCCCATAAGGTTGATGAAAGCACCTCTTTACAAGCCCAAATCGAGGCCCTCTCTTCGAAAATCAAAAGGCAAGAAATGACAAAAACGGCCTCGGTTATGGCTTGTGAAGGGTGTGGTGGGTCACATGAAAATTTGAGTTGTATGAAAGAATTAGATGAACAAGCAGAAACGGTAAACTACATTGATAATCGACCTATGCCGTCGGGTCCTCCAACGGGTACCTACAACCAAGGATGGCGTAACCACCCAAATCTTGGTTGGAGAGATCCCGGCAATAGTACTAACCAACAAAACCAACGAACTAATTTTCAACAACCACAAAATTTCTCTCAACAACAAGGTGGAAGAGAAAGGCTTGAAGATACCGTATCTCGCCTCATCTCCGACACCGAAAAGAAAAAGTCGGATCGATTTCAACAATTGAAATCGAATTTTAGAAATCAACAAGCTAGCATTCAAAACGTTGAAAAACAATTAAATCAACTAGCTCAAAATTTCTCCGAGAGACCACAAGGCGCGTTACCAAGTAATACCGAAACCAACCCAAAGGCGCAAGTACACCTCATCACTTTGAGAAACCGAACCGTGGGTCCCGAGGATTCCCCATTACCACCAGTTGAAGGAGGTCAACGCCAAAACACGACTTCACCTACACCTCAACCGGAAACGGCTTCTTCACCAAATCAAGAGCCCACCAAGGCTCCTCCAATTCCGTACCCCGGTAGGTTAAATCGTCAAAAGACCGATGAGCAATTCGCAAAGTTCGAAAGTTTACTAAAACAATTGCATGTTAATATTCCTTTTATTGAGGTCCTAACCCAAATGCCTAAATATGCAAAATTCATGAGGGATTTCCTCACTCACAAAAGGAAAATTGAATCATTGCAATTAGTTAACTTAGGCGAAGAATGCTCCGCTTTAGTACTCAACAAACTTCCACAAAAGAAAATCGATCCCGGGAGCTTCACAATTCCTTGCTCGATTGGGAAGTCCCCCGTTCGTAATGCATTAGCCGATCTTGGGGCTAGCATTAACCTCATGCCCACGTCAATGTTCAAACAACTCGGCCTAGGAACAACAAGCCCTACAAAGATTAGCATACAACTCGCCGACAGGTCCGTCAAATTTCCACAAGGTGTCGCTGAAAATCTGCTGGTCAAGGTTGACAACTTCGTTTTTCCAACCGACTTTGTCATCCTAGACATGGAAGAAGACACCGATGTCCCTCTCATACTCGGGAGGCCATTTCTAGCCACCGCCCAAGCAGTGGTGGATATGAATGACGGAACGTTAACATTGAAGTTTGGGGATGAGGAAGTGAAGTTTGAATGTGGAAAGAAAGTAGAGGAAGAAGACCCGGTCAAATACATGAAGGTCATAGACTCAAGCTTGGATGACGCTCTCCGACGGTGTAACATGGGATGTAATACATCCCACTTGGGTAACATGTGACCAGGCTTTGGGTCTAGCCAAGGACCCTTATAAACGTGGCGCACCACGGAGGCATTCCGCGGAACTATCCTTAGTTTAGATTAATTTTCTTGTATTCTAGTCAGTTTTAATTTTCAGGAATAAAACACACTTGAGATGGCAAAGGATGCAAGGGAAACTTGAACCAGCACTCCATGCAGGAAAACAGAACCATCCGACAAATTTCTTCGTTTACAGTAACCTCAGCACGGGCCGTGTCCACCCAACACGGCCCCGTGCTGCATAGTCTGCAGGAAAAGACCCAGTTCAGGTAACTGGACACGGGCCGTGTTCACCCAACACGCCCCCGTGTCCAGGATTCTGTTTCTTTTGTTTTAATCTTGTTACTGGCACTTGAACACGGGGCCGTGTTCAGCGCCCAGTAACACAAAATTTTTGCTTTTTACACCTTTTTACACATTCAATCAACCTAAAAACTTATTTTTGGGACACATTGAGGACAATGTGGGACACATTGAGGACAATGTGTAATTTAAGTGTGGGGGGATGCTAAAACCTTGAATCTTGCAAGTCCTAAATACAAGCCTTACACAAAACTCTAATGGAATCGCTAATCACCCCAAATTTTTTCAAAAAATTTTCATTTTTTTTCTTGTCTAGGTTTAACTCGGGAATTTCAAGTTCTAAAAAGGTTATATTTTTACGAATTTACAACCGATAGCGTCGTGATAAAAAGAACCAACATAAGAAAATTATGAAAAGGCATGACAAGCTTAGTTAAAATTTGATTATATATACTTGATCACATAAAAACCCATTCCCACAAAAGTGAGTTTTGAGCCTTTATTGAGCATACAATTACATATCATTAGAACTAAATGCTCATTTTTCGTTTCTTGTGTGAATAGCCGCTTGGTTCTTACGACTCTAGAACTTGCCATGACGATACATTCCCGGTCCTTACCAACTTAAACCCGAGTAAGTAAATGATGGAGGCATTAGGACTAACCCTTTTTATTTCTACACCATTATTTTTCTTTTTTTTTACCACCTACCCAAAATCCCCCTAGTTAGCCCCTTTGAGCCTAAACCTTTTAATTTCATAACCCAAACCAAACACCCTTTTTACCCACCAAAACCTTTTTCATTTTCACCCCTTTGATTTAGTAACGAGTTCGATTTTTCGTATGACTTTTCAAAAAAAAAAAAAATTATAGATTTGTGTTGATGATGAAGCAAAAGAAAATAAACAAACAAGTTTATCAAAAATAACTTTGTTTGAATAAATAGCTTCATCAAAATAAAAGTTACAAAAATAGAAAGTCTTACGAAAACCGACACTTGTTACGCTTTTTCGCCTTTTTTCTACTAACCCCTAACCACCAACCCAACCACCTACCTTTAACCCAAGCCTAACCCTTCACCCACAAAGTCCTCTTGATATTTACAAAGGTATATAAGTTAAAAAGGAGGAGGATTGATTGTTTGGCAAGCCTGTGGTAGGAGTAAGTTCCATGCCGCTCTCGAGTGATCCACAAAAATACATTTTCGGCCGAGTGTTGAGTGATCCCCGTGAGGTATGTGAACTTGTATATAAATAGAATTTTAAAGAGGCATGTTATGCCCTAATAAGTAATTTATCTTATGAAAAGTTTTAAATAAATCATGACGAATAGGATTGTAAATAAATAAAAATAAAATTTAATAAAGAATCTTGGAAATCCCGACACTCTACGACAAGCCCAAAAACCTTCTTCTCTACCCATTCCATTCCATTTGGGAGTGTAATAGCCACATATTAAAGAGTTTTGCTTGAGGACAAGCAAAGATTCAAGTGTGGGGGTATTTGATGTGTTCAAAATGTAACATATAAATTTCATCAAATGAGGCATAAAACTAACCTTTTTTTAGTACTAATGTTGGAAAAAGTGTGCTTTTGTCTTCCTTTTGTATTTTCAGGATTAAATGAGCTCAAATTAACAAAAGAAGCAAAAAGACATCAAAATCTAACATAAATAAAAGAAAAGGAACAAGACGTGACATGCCCGACCCCACGCCAGCATATTCCCAAGCAAAACAAGAGATCAGAAGACTGAACACGCCCCGTGCTCGGCCAGCACAGGGGCGTGCCCAAGTGCTAGCAGAAAAGACAAAGTGGTAGAAGCTTCTATTGCCCACCACGGTGGTAGAAGCTTCTATTGCCCACCACGGGGCCGTGGTCAACTATAAGTTTCGCACAATCCAGCAAATCTGCATAGTACAAAGATTCTTCTGCACCACGGGGTCGTGCTCAGCGGACACGGGGGCGTGGTCAACTAAAAAGACAAAACAGCATTAAATGAAGAAAGAGAAGGATGTGGACACGGGGTCGTGCCCACTGGACACGGGGCCGTGCCCGAGCTTCTGTTCAGCCTATAAATAGAAGTGCTTGGCTCAAGCTCAAACCATCCCTTGGCACACCACCTCTCTCACACTTCACCCACCACCCACCACCACCATAACACCATCATCCACCACCATCATCCATTGTCCATCGTAGAGTGTGTGAGTCGTCTCGGGATCCAAGATTGATCGTAAGAGTTCTTGACAATCAAGGCCGTGTTTGCCTAAGTCTCTTACATCACTTGGTGAAGACAAAGTGTCTAGTATAATACTTTTTATTTCTAACCTTTTGCACTTTTTACTTGTTTTTGTATTAATGACTTTAATAACTAGTTGCTTATGTTGAAGGTGATCTTTCCTTATCGTTTGTCCGTGGTGTCTTGGCATTATTTTACTGTCTATATAAAATAAAAGATTTTCACCATTCATATCTTCACGGTCTATATGGAGGTATGTTGGCTACCTGGTCGGGGGTTAAGGGAACGGTTTGGTAAAGGTCTTGCCATTGTTCAGCGTTTAGAGGTCCTGCAATGGACCTGGGTCAAATTTAGTAGGACCTCCTTCAATACTTAACGGTATTGGATGGCGGGGGTCCAAACTCTTTGATCCCCTCATAAGTTAACTACTATTAATACTATAACCCGGCTATTTAGGACTGTATCCCTGCTGACTCAGACTACTTAGTCGAGGGTAACGTCACCTCCAAAAGAGGGGCCTACCATAATTTGCATTAATAACTTAATTAATTATCTTCCAATAATCCACCCTTTTAGGATTGTATCCTTGCTGACTCAAACTACTGGGGTGAGGGTAACGTCACCTTCAAAAGAGGGGCCTACTACAATAACTAAGATAATCTCTTAAAATAGTGCAAAAGTGCGGAAATAATCAAAGGTTACCCTAGATACGAGTCGGAACCAAGTGATTCATCTTGTCTATCTGTTTTTCTTTTTATTTTTATTTTCAGCATTTTAGTTAGTTTTTATTTTTCTTAGTTTAAAACATTTTTCTAAACTTTTTGATTTGATTAGACGTTGAGGATAAACCGGTACTAAAAGCTCTTGTGTCCTTGGACGACCTCGGTATCTTACCAACACTATACTACGCTCACGATGGGTGCACTTGCCCATATGTGTGTCTAGTGTTAGTAAATATCGTGTTTTATAAATTTAAAACTTGACTAAAACGTGTTAAAGGGGCTTCAAATATACATCTAATATATATAACACTCGGCTACGCATCAAGTTTTTGGCGCCGTTGCCGGGGACACAAGGATTTTAAGAAAGTTAGGAATCAACGGCCTAATCGTTTTTCTTATTTTTCAATTTTTTTTAGGATTTTTTTTTAGTTTTTCTGTTTCTGCAGAGCTCAGCACGGGCCGTGCCTGGTCGGACACGGGCCGTGCCCAGCATCATCACTGGCAGTTTTTATTTTCTGAGTTACAGAGAGCTGAACACGGGGCCGTGTCGGTGCAACATGGGGCCGTGCCAAACTCCCAGTAACAGGGATCCAGAAAACAATCACTGTATCCCTGACCACGGGCCGTGTTCACCGAGCACGGGGCCGTGGTGAACATTCTGACCAACGTTCTTTTCTGTTTTTATTGCAGGACTTGGAACCCAGGCGCCACATTTGAACCTCCTACGCAGTGCATGAGGTCCAGTTCTAGTAGAGACATAAAAGAACCTCTAGAAGAACCCGAACGCTTTCTCAGAAAAAGACTTAAAGCTAAAAATCAAGAGAAAGTTTCGGGGGACCCACTTCCAATGGCGGACCAACGTACCCTCATGGATTACCTACAGCCCACCGTAGGCAATCTCGGCGCCGCTATCAATGCACCGAATGTCGAAGCCAACAACTTCGAACTTCGGCCGCATTTGATACAATTGCTCCAAAACTTCGCAACCTTCCATGGGCTTGCGGACGAGGATCCCCATCTACATATTACTAATTTCTTGGAAATATGTGATACTTTTCGGATCAATGGAGCATCAAACGACGCCATTCGCCTTAGGATGTTTCCATTTTCTCTAAAAGACTGAGCTAAGGCTTGGCTTAACACCCTCCCAGTTGGCTCGATAAACACCTGGGATGAACTAGCCCAAAAGTTTCTATATAAGTATCTCCCTCCTACTAAAACGGCTAAACTAATGACTGAAATTAATACATATTCACAAGAGGATGGGGAATCCTTATATGAAACTTGGGAAAGGTTCAAGGAGCTTCTAAGAAAGTGTCCTCATCACGGTCTAGCGGTGTGGCAACAAGTATCCACTTTCTGCAATGGGTTGTTGCAACACACAAGACAAACACTTGATTCAAGCTTCGGGAGACTTTTAGGTAATCGTCGCCCAAATGAAATATATAATCAAATTGAGGAAATTGCTCAAACCAATTTTCAATGGCACACTCCCCGAGGTAATAAATCTATTGCCCCGGGCGCCCATAAGGTTGATGAAAGCACCTCTTTACAAGCCCAAATCGAGGCCCTCTCTTCGAAAATCAAAAGGCTAGAAATGACAAAAACGGCCTCGGTTATGGCTTGTGAAGGGTGTGGTGGGTCACATGAAAGTTGGAGTTGTATGAAAGAATTAGATGAACAAGCAGAAACGGTAAACTACATTGATAATCGACCTAGGCCGTCGGGTCCTCCAACGGGTACCTACAACTAAGGATGGCGTAACCACCCAAATCTTGGTTGGAGAGATCCCGGCAATAGTAGTAACCAACAAAACCAATGAACTAATTTTCAACAACCACAAAATTTCTCTCAACAACAAGGTGGAAGAGAAAGGCTTGAAGATACCGTATCTCGCCTCATCTCCGACACCGAAAAGAAAAACTCGGATCGATTTCAACAATTGGAATCGAATTTTAGAAATCAACAAGCTAGCATTCAAAACGTTTAAAAACAATTAAATCAACTAGCTCAAAATTTCTCCGAGAGACCACAAGGCGCGTTACCAAGTAATACCGAAACCAACCCAAAGGCGCAAGTACACCTCATCACTTTGAGAAACCGAACCGTGGGTCCCGAGGATTCCCCATTACCACCAGTTGAAGGAGGTCAACGCCAAAACACGACTTCACCTACACCTCAACCGGAAACGGCTTCTTCACCAAATCAAGAGCCCACCAAGGCTCCTCCAATTCCGTACCCCGGTAGGTTAAATCGTCAAAAGACCGATGAGCAATTCGCAAAGTTCGAAAGTTTACTAAAACAATTGCATGTTAATATTCCTTTTATTGAGGTCCTAACCCAAATGCCTAAATATGCAAAATTCATGAGGGATTTCCTCACTCCCAAAAGGAAAATTGAATCATTGCAATTAGTTAACTTAGGCGAAGAATGCTCCGCTTTAGTACTCAACAAACTTCCACAAAAGAAAATCGATCCCGGGAGCTTCACAATTCCTTGCTCGATTGGGAAGTCCCCCGTTCGTAATGCATTAGCCGATCTTGGGGCTAGCATTAACCTCATGCCCACGTCAATGTTCAAACAACTCGGCCTAGGAACAACAAGCCCTACAAAGATTAGCATACAACTCGCCGACAGGTCCGTCAAATTTCCACAAGGTGTCGCTGAAAATCTGCTGGTCAAGGTTGACAACTTCGTTTTTCCAACCGACTTTGTCATCCTAGACATGGAAGAAGACACCGATGTCCCTCTCATACTCGGGAGGCCATTTCTAGCCACCGCCCAAGCAGTGGTGGATATGAATGACGGAACGTTAACATTGAAGTTTGGGGATGAGGAAGTGAAGTTTGAATGTGGAAAGAAAGTAGAGGAAGAAGACCCGGTCAAATACATGAAGGTCATAGACTCAAGCTTGGATGACGCTCTCCGACGGTGTAACATGGGATGTAATACATCCCACTTGGGTAACATGTGACCAGGCTTTGGGTCTAGCCAAGGACCCTTATAAACGTGGCGCACCACGGAGGCATTCCGCGGAACTATCCTTAGTTTAGATTAATTTTCTTGTTTTCTAGTGAGTTTTAATTTTCAGGAATAAAACACACTTGAGATGGAAAATGATGCAAGGGAAACTTGAACCAGCACTCCATGCAGGAAAACAGAACCATCCGACAAATTTCTTCGTTTACAGTAAGCTCAGCACGGGCCGTGTCCACCCAACACGGCCCCGTGCTGCATAGTCTGCAGGAAAAGACCCAGTTCAGGTAACTGGACACGGGCCGTGTTCACCCAACACGCCCCCGTGTCCAGGATTCTGTTTCTTTTGTTTTAATCTTGTTACTGGCACTTGAACACGGGGCCGTGCCCGGATAACACGGGGCCGTGTTCAGCGCTCAGTAACACAAAATTTTTGCTTTTTACACCTTTTTACACATTCAATCAACCTAAAAACTTATTTTTGGGACACATTGAGGACAATGTGTAATTTAAGTGTGGGGGGATGCTAAAACCTTGAATCTTGCAAGTCCTAAATACAAGCCTTACACAAAACTCTAATGGAATCGCTAATCACCCCAAATTTTTTCAAAAAATTTTCATTTTTTTTTTCTTGTCTAGGTTTAACTCGGGAATTTCAAGTTCTAAAAAGGTTATATTTTTACGAATTTACAACCGATAGCGTCGTGATAAAAAGAACCAACATAAGAAAATTATGAAAAGGCATGACAAGCTTAGTTAAAATTTGATTATATATACTTGATCACATAAAAACCCATTCCCACAAAAGTGAGTTTTAAGCCTTTATTGAGCATACAATTACATATAATTAGAACTAAATGCTCATTTTTCGTTTCTTGTGTGAATAGCCGCTTGGTTCTTACGACTCTAGAACTTGCCATGACGATACATTCCCGGTCCTTACCAACTTAAACCCGAGTAAGTAAATGATGGAGGCATTAGGACTAACCCTTTTTATTTCTACACCATTATTTTTCTTTTTTTTTACCACCTACCCAAAGTCCCCCTAGTTAGCCCCTTTGAGCCTAAACCTTTTCATTTCATAACCCAAACCAAACACCCTTTTTACCCACCAAAACCTTTTTCATTTTCACCCCTTTGTTTTGGTAACGAGTTCGATTTTTCGTATGACTTTTCAAAAAAAATAAAAAATTATAGATTTGTGTTGATGATGAAGCAAAAGAAAATAAACAAACAAGTTTATCAAAAATAACTTTGTTTGAATAAATAGCTTCATCAAAATAAAAGTTACAAAAATAGAAAGTCTTACGAAAACCGACACTTGTTACGCTTTTTCGCCTTTTTTCTACTAACCACTAACCACCAACCCAACCACCTACCTTTAACCCAAGCCTAACCCTTCACCCACAAAGTCCTCTTGATATTTACAAAGGTATATAAGTTAAAAAGGAGGAGGATTGATTGTTTGGCAAGCCTATGGTAGGAGTAAGTTCCATGCCGCTCTCGAGTGATCCACAAAAATACATTTTCGGCCGAGTGTTGAGTGATCCCCGTGAGGTATGTGAACTTGTATATAAATAGAATTTTAAAGAGGCATGTTATGCCCTAATAAGTAATTTATCTTATGAAAAGTTTTAAATAAATCATGACGAATAGGATTGTAAATAAATAAAAATAAAATTTAATAAAGAATCTTGGAAATCCCGACACTCTACGACAAGCCCAAAAACCTTCTTCTCTACCCATTCCATTCCATTTGGGAGTGTAATAGCCACATATTAAAGAGTTTTGCTTGAGGATAAGCAAAGATTCAAGTGTGGGGGTATTTGATGTGTTCAAAATGTAACATATAAATTTCATCAAATGAGGCATAAAACTAACATTTTTTTAGTACTAATGTTGGAAAAAGTGTGCTTTTGTCTTCCTTTTGTATTTTCAGGATTAAATGAGCTCAAATTAACAAAAGAAGCAAAAAGACATCAAAATCTAACATAAATACAAGAAAAGGAACAAGACGTGACATGCCCGACCCCACGACAGCATCTTCCCAAGCAAAACAAGAGATCAGAAGACTGAACACGCCCCGTGCTCGGCCAGCACGGGGGCGTGCCCAAGTGCCAGCAGAAAAGACAAAGTGGTAGAAGCTTCTATTGCCCACCACGGGGCCGTGGTCAACTATAAGATTCGCACAATCCAGCAAATCTGCATAGTACAAAGATTCTTCTGCACCACGGGGTCGTGCTCAGCGGACACGGAGGCGTGGTCAACTAAAAAGACAAAACAACATTAAATGAAGAAAGAGAAGGATGTGGACACGGGGCCGTGCCCGAGCTTCTGTTCAGCCTATAAATAGAAGTGCTTGGCTCAAGCTCAAACCATCCCTTGGCACACCACCTCTCTCACACTTCACCCACCACCCACCACCACCATAACACCATCATCCACCACCATCATCCATTGTCCATCGTAGAGTGTGTGAGTCGTCTCGGGATCCAAGATTGATCGTAAGAGTTCTTGACAATCAAGGCCATGTTTGCCTAAGTCTCTTACATCACTTGGTGAAGACAAAGTGTCTAGTATAATACTTTTTATTTCTAATCTTTTGCACTTTTTACTTGGTTTTGTATTAATGACTTTAATAACTAGTTGCTTATGTTGAAGGTGATCTTTCCTTATCGTTTGTCCGTGGTGTCTTGGCATTATTTTACTGTCTATATAAAATAAAAGATTTTCACCATTCATATCTCCACGGTCTATATGGAGGTATGTTGGCTACCTGGTCGGGGGTTAAGGGAACGGTTTGGTAAAGGTCTTGCCATTGTTCAGCGTTTAGAGGTCCTGCAATGGACCTGGGTCAAATTTAGTAGGACCTCCTTCAATACTTAACGGTATTGGATGGCGGGGGTCCAAACTCTTTGATCCCCTCATAAGTTAACTACTATTAATACTATAACCCGGCTATTTAGGACTGTATCCCTGCTGACTCAGACTTCTTAGTCGAGGGTAACGTCACCTCCAAAAGAGGGGCCTACCATAATTTGCATTAATAACTTAATTAATTATCTTCCAATAATCCACCCTTTTAGGATTGTATCCTTGCTGACTCAAACTACTGGGGTGAGGGTAACGTCACCTTCAAAAGAGGGGCCTACTACAATAACTAAGATAATCTCTTAAAATAGTGGAAAAGTGCGGAAATAATCAAAGGTTACACTAGATACGAGTCGGAACCAAGTGATTCATCTTGTCTATCTGTTTTTCTTTTTATTTTTATTTTCAGCATTTTAGTTAGTTTTTATTTTTCTTAGTTTAAAACATTTTTCTAAACTTTTTGATTTGATTAGACGTTGAGGATAAACCGGTACTAAAAGCTCTTGTGTCCTTGGACGACCTCGGTATCTTACCAACACTATACTACGCTCACGATGGGTGCACTTGCCCATATGTGTGTCTAGTGTTAGTAAATATCGGGTTTTATAAATTTAAAACTTGACTAAAAAGTGTTAAAGGGGCTTAAAATATACACCTAATATATATAACACTCGACTACGCATCATCGACTAAAAGGCAAAATTGACTATTAAGTCAAGAACACGTTAGGACAACTGATCTGAACTGAAAATAAGTGTTGTTGACTTAGCGAAGTCAACAAATAATTTTGGATCCAACAACCAGTGGGTTGATAAAAGATCAAGTTGTGGAATGAGACTAAAGCCCATGGAAAAGGGACATGAGGGAAACCTAACCTAGTTGACTAGAGATCCCAAGATCTAGGTTCAATAGGATAACTTAATCATGAACCGAAGGGTAGTCATTGTGGGGGCATAACTAATATATAATATATATATATATATATATATATATATATATAAGCTAGTGTATATGTTCATATATCCCCCTGAAGCTATAAAAGGGTGTTTAAATTTGTCCTAGTCCATTCCTATAATATTCAGTGACATTGTTGTGAGGCTAAGCATAATCTATGGCTAATTGATTTGTGGAAATCATAGTAAGCCATAATGCTTTTAATGATTCAAAGGAATCACCTATGTGAGAGAGGAGTAGGTCGTTTCGAATGGCATTGTGGGGTGCGCAATCCTAGAGCTCTCGCAGAACCAGGCTAGTGTTCCAGGACCATAATAGGACACGATAATGAGGGGATGGCCTGGCTAGGGAAAGTATTGTGTGAATGTATATTGTCGTTTACACAAATGGGGGGTTGTTCAAGGATATCACATCTACATAACCCTAGTAGACTAAGTGTGCTTCACAAAGGAAGGTTCAGAGGCAAAACCTACCTATCCTGCAATACTCTACTGTCGAGGTTTCATCGGAGAATTTTGTGTGTTTTAATCGATCTCCATTCATGTGGGGGATTGTTGGAAATTTAGTGAAACACGCAAAATTAGGAGTACTCTCTAATTCTTCCACCATCACCAACTTATATTTATTTATTTTCCCACATAAATTAGAACACTACGATACTCGATGCTATCTTGGGCGCGAGTGTCATCTCCGGCAGTACACATACTGTTCCGGTTGTTGTACCTTGGGAGACAGAACCGTCTGAGAGGAGGCGCGAAATCTGTTTTAAGGGAAGCGTGTTGAACACGTGCCTCAGCCACAACTGTCAACATCAATTTGTTCATTATTGCAGCCAAGATGAATCACACAAGAAGGTGCGGTTGAAGTTTTCCAAATACGTGGACTTGAATCAAGATTGGTATAATTAAATTGTATTTTTACATTTGTTTATTTAGTTTATGTAACCGATATTGTACTAGTAGAATTTCACACAAATAACGAGGTGTCATTATTATTTATTTTATTAATATTTTTAATAAAAAGTGAACCTACTTTCTACAGAAATACCTTTCCGATGCTCAAGATTTTTGAGTAAAGATTGCAGTTGCTCCTTGATAACACCGTACACAGACGTAGGGCAAGAAACAATGCTATAAAATTGTTGCTGACATTTGATCTTCTGCCATGGCTGACAACCCGCCAATGACTTCCTATCAATCTGCTCCAAAGCTTTCGCTGCCTCCAAATGCAAACTCTCATCGAAACTAATCTCTGCTTTCATGTAATTATCAAACGGTTCACATGGGAAAATATGAACATGAACACGTTCATTCTTCGAATTCCCTACTGGCATGAACGAGCTCACCTCTCTCAAAAGCGCATCTTCAAGAACCACAAGGGGCGGATTCTCTACAGTTACAGCCCGTGGTAAGCTATTTTTTGATTTTTAATATTCTATACGAAAACTACATATCGGACACTACTGAGCGGAAAGTTTGCGGGGTGCCCACGACCCCCACTATGCTACGCCCATGAGACAACCCAGAGTTGTTTGGGCTTATCATGAGAATCTTGAGCTGAGGCATTCTCAATCACAAGAGTAAATAATACTCTCCATATTTAATTTAAAAGTGTTAAACAATTCAAACAACTAAGTGATGAATCTTTATGTGAAGTGCTTGAACTAAAGTTGACCTGTCCAACAAAAGCAAAAGCTAAGGGGCTCTTTGACATAATACAGACTCAAAATGCTTAACCATTCTCAGGTAAATGTCTGAACCATTTAGACATTTGCTTGTGAAACAAAAAGTCAGAACCAGTAAGAGGTCTGAACCATTAAGAACACATTAAGAGCTGAAACAAAGAACCCCTAAGTATATAATGGAGTCAATGTGAGATTGAGTTTAATTAATCATCGTTTTGGCTATAGTTTTACGTGTATACATGCATGAATTGTACAAATACTTAATATATTTTCTAAATAAAAAGATTCACAAAAAAAAAAAAAAAACCGTTACAATTTGAATATGTTAATGACCAGGTCCTTTTTTGTTTGGCCCAGAAGCCAATTTGTATGCTAATGGTCGCACCTTCAGCCTTCGATTGTTGTCGGTTGAGGAGACGATTAGTTCCTCCATCTCTCCGGCAGTGTGTTTAAATTCCGTAGCGTCAATGGTAGTGGTGGTGGCGGTTCTAGGTTGAAGATGCCGGCAATGAACCGCACTAAAGTGTGTTGTCATTAACATAAAGATGATACCAAAAACAAAAGAGCACTCTCTCAATGCCATATTTGAATATCCTGTAAGCTTTATTTGCTTAAGCGCGATGGCCCGAGGTGGAGGTGGTAGCGGTAGCGGTGGTGGTGGTTGTAGTGAAGATTGGGCAGGTGCAAGTGTCAATTATATAGGAAGAAAACTAGAAAAGAGCGAGTAAGGACGGTGAAGGGGTTTTGAAACATGGTAACATGTTAAGTGCAAACGAATTTGACTTTATTGTTCCCACTTATGTCTTGTACGGTATTAATGGTTTACACTGAGCTACCTCCAACTATTGTTTATAAAGATGGCGATGATACTCCAGTGGTCCGTTAGTGATCCAAATTTGCCGTTCAAAAAAAAAAATAATTGAATATTACTTGACTTTTGGTTATTATAGAAAAAAAAGTTACATTGTATTTAATCTTCGGGTAAATGAGCGATGATAATTGAGATTTCAAACTTCAATGTTAAAGCTTGAGCTCGACTTATGCGTAGTTTGTTTTTTTACAGTATGGGTTGACTCATTTATATTTCTTAAATTGTTACTTACATTATTTATGTACTAATAGTTATTACATACAATCATCTTTTTTGTAATAAATATATTTATAATTTATAAAGCTCAAGCTTAACATTTAAAGAACCTCTGATTTAGGTTAGAGCTCGTTTATCAAATGAACCATAATTTAGGTTCAACCTCAACTTGTGCTTGTTTAGACTAAGCTTGATTCAAGTTGATTTATAGTAGCTCACGAATGGTTTGTTCTTGAGCATACCTCTAAATCCAATTGTATTAATTGAGCTCGACGCTTAATTGATTTAAATTAAAACTTATTTATTATTTATAAAGGTTTTTACGTAAAGTTGGTATGCACACATCAAAGCATTTTCGTAGAATGGAATTAAAAAGGAACCGGTGGAGCATAAGTTCTAATACAAGCATAAGTTCAGCTCGATTCTAGTTTTCAACAGATGTGATTTATCTCATCTAGATCCGTCGTGGAGCGCATGTGGAGGAGCCAAAGAGATGGAATGGAAGAGAGAGGTGGTGAGGGGTTCGGAAGTCTAGACGAAAGGTGCGGTGTCTTAATGGGTTTTGTGAGGAGGGGGATAGGATAGAGAGTGGTGAGGTGGTTGTCTGGAAGGGCTGCGTTCTGTAAGCTTATTTTATTCAAACATGTATGATTCTTTCTTTTTTTTGTGTTATTGTATACAAAGATGGTAGAGTTTGTCATGTGAATGTTGGGAAAACTAGGTGTAAGTATTAGGGGTGAGCAATAAACGCTTACGGCCCGTGAGACCCACGAAACCGGCTCTTTAGAACCGAGGGTTAGAACCGTTTTGGCAAAAGGGTTGGTTCATGGTTCTTATATTTCGTGAATATACAGTTCCGATTCCGGTTCCGACCTATCGAAAACCATACATAACCGTGAGAATCGTTTGCATTTAAATTAAAAGAACTAGTCTTTTAGGCAATTTAATTTCTTATACAAACTAACTTTATACCCTATGCGCGTTGCGGCGTACTAAAAGAGTGTGACTATCAATAATTACTGCAAGCTACTACCATCTAGCAGCAGCATGTACTCGCCAGTCCAAAAAACCGGTCCCAAAAAACTACAGAATTTATTCGACGCAATCATATTCAGGGACATGAGCGTTTATATCGTGATTATTTTGCAGAAAATCCAGTATATCCCTCGAATCTATTTCGACGGAGATGAATCTATTTCGACGGAGATTTCGGATGAGTCGTCCTCTATTTCTCCGTATTCTAAATGAGGTAGTGGCTAACGAGCCATACTTCGTCCAAAGAAGAGATAATATCGGAAGACTCGGTTTATCTTCTATGCAAAAGATAATGGCGGCGCTTAGAATGTTGGCCTATGGGGTTAGTGCTAATTTTATGGATGAATACATACGCATCGGTGAAAGCACAGCAATGGAGAGTCTCAAAAAATTCTGTGAGACGATAGTAAGTATTTTTTCAGCTGAATATCTACGGTCACCAAACACCAATGATATTACCAGATTACTTGCTATTGCGGACCAACGAGGATTCCCTGGAATGCTCGGAAGCATTGACTGCATGCATTGGAAGTGGAAAAATTGTCCCACAGCCTGGAAAGGTATGTACTCTGGCCACATTCGTGAACCTACTATTATTTTGGAGGCGGTTGCTTCATATGATCTTTGGATATGGCATGAATTTTTTGGTATGCCCGGTTCACATAACGGCATTAACGTGTTAGAGAGATCTTCTGTTTTCACGGAACTTGCACAAGGGCGTGCTCCACCAGTCAATTACACAGTCAACGGCCACGACTATACTATGGGGTATTACCTTGCAGATGGTATTTATCCTAAGTGACAAACTTTTGTAAAAACGATTCCATCACCAAGAGGGAACAAGAATAAACATTTTGCAAAAGCACAAGAATCTGCAAGAAAAGATGTTGAGCGAGCATTTGGTGTACTTCAACAACGATTTGCAATCATTTGAGGACCTTCACGAATGTTCAAATTGAAGGTACTAACAAATATAATTAAAGCATGTGTTATTCTTCATAACATGATCATTGAAGACGAACATGATAATGGTGATAGTCTTAACATTGAGTATGATCAACTTGACGATGATCTCCCTGAATTGTTGCGCACTCAAACAGATGAGTTTATGGACTTCATCCAACGTCGTCTTCATATTAAAGATAGCTCAGCACATCATCATCTTCAAGAAGATCTAATTGAACATCAATGGCTACTCTATTCCCAACAATAAATGATGTCGCATTATATTAGATTGTTTTGTGAATGTTATGAGTTGGATTTAGAAATATGTTATGTGATGTTCATTAGAATTATATATGTATGACTAGAACTTATTAGCTCAACTTTTGTTAAATGTGAAGGCTTATGTTTAACGATTGTTCTGTATTTTGAGTAGGATCTCTCTTTCTCATGGTATGGTAATATTAACCTTGTTCATTAGTTCATGCATAAAGTTTAAATTTATGGAGCTTGACTGTTGATGTGAATGAATATACTGATCTAACTGGAACAGACTATGTGAATGAATAAAGTTTAACTTTTCTTGTTGGTTTATGATGATATAATTAGTATTTAAAGCAACCGACCCGAAAAACCCAAAAATAATAATTAGTAGTATAATTTATATAAACAAAGTTATTAGAATCAATTTTAGAAGAAAAAATATAATAAGACAAAATA
This sequence comes from Helianthus tuberosus, assembly GCA_030545235.1. Taxonomy (NCBI): domain Eukaryota; kingdom Viridiplantae; phylum Streptophyta; class Magnoliopsida; order Asterales; family Asteraceae; genus Helianthus; species Helianthus tuberosus. The sequence continues at coordinate 135,501,446 of CM060373.1, read as the reverse complement.
GATAGTAGTTAAAATTGTAAGTGGAAGAAAGAGAAGAAATAATAATAAAAAAAGAATAAAGAAATAGGTATGAGGAGTTGGATGCAGGAGGTTTTTTAAAATGTGAGATAAATTTTAAAAAGTTATGGTTTTGAGTTAAATTATAGGGTTAAAGATGATGGAGTGGATGAGAATGCTCTTAATATAGTTTCAAAAACACAAGAAACACACAAAAAAGAATACAAATGTCAATTTTGTATATGTTCATGACCAGGTCCTCTCTTGCTTGGCCCAGAAGCCAATTTGGATCCTAATGATCCCATCTTGAGTGTTACGAACAGTTTCGTAATAACAGTAGATGATCGAAAGATAGAGAAGAAGAACACAAGAGAAGAGGAAAACTCAATTCATTCGATGGTTCAATCTGTTACAACGCACACACTATATAGCCACTAACTAACCAATAACCCCTACACTATACAACAATTACATTTTGGTCCTTCTACTTATTTTGACACGTAACAATACTTCCCTCCTATAAAACTTTTGACCTCAAAAGTACAAAATAACAAACCAAACCCATTAATCAAAAGTGTCAAAAATAATAGAGAAAGCTTGACCACCAAACCCCTGCTCAACTTCATGTTTTGCTGTAAAAAGATAAAAGTCTTTTGTTGAATTGTCACCACCATATTGACTAAGCCATGTTTCACAGCAGCCATAAATTGTCACCATAACATGCCAAACTACATCTCCACCTCTTATGCTTAGCCTTTCCCCTTCAAAGACTTTTGTCCTCAAAAGTCCACAGATGAAATAAGGCCTCATGAACTGTTCTTTTTCACACTTACACATAAAAGTACCATTCATGAGCCAAGGATACTGTACAAAGATTGTCCATAAATGTAGATCCTTTATTACATATCCCATGACCAAGACCACCTCTTGAAAAATCTTAAACCCATATCTAAGAATATTACCAAAATGCAACTTTTTGTACCATTTTTTTCTTACCTTAATTTTACCTAACACACCTAAAACCCCCTATCCTGTATTTACATCAATACCATCTCAACCAAATTTTTGTTCAGCAAATGTCCTAATTCTACTGTCATACATGTTTAAAATATGATCACCAGATTGGATAGATTGGATGAGCGTAACTCTAACAAGGTCCACGACCAAATGGTATAGTTCAACCAAATCTTCATGGACAAAAACACGTAATTCTGCTGCAGATTCTACTCCAGTAGGCCCCCCCTCCAACAATTACGAAGTGTAGGCTTATTCTACGTTCATCTTTAGTTAACACTGACAATATAGCCTTTTCGAAACAGTCCATTACACTCCTACGAATCTTTTGAGCATCTTTAACTTCCTTGATAAAATGCAAATACTCCACAACACCAGGGATATTAAAGGTATTTACTTCTGCATTGGTTGCCATAACCAAATAGTCATCGTCTATAGAGAACTCTTTCTTTCTTGATTGTGGTTCCGAATAAGCAAGAAGTCACTTACCACATGAACGAACTCCAACTCCCCAAATTTGCATTTGCACATGAAAGCCCTTATAAAAGTCCATCATCAAAGTAGGCCATTGAGTGATAATGCTAGATTTACCAAAAAGGATAAGTTGTCCTTGATGAATTAAGATAAGACAGTGAATGCCCCCCCAAACTGAATTAGAGCAGTAGGCTTGAACATTTTTCAACCCATGAATGCTTGGACAACACTGGACATTTTCATGCCCATGAACACCAATGTACAAAAAATCAAAGGTTTTCATAATATGCACACAAAAACTATTTAGACAATAGCCATGGTGGTAATAGCATGTAAGGCTTCGTGAGAGCCTTTCCAAACTAATTTTAGCCCTCCAAAATTTGATTTTCCATTTATGCCACATGTGCATTCTTGCCTTCATATTCAATAGATTTATGTATTTTGTCTCTTGAAGAAACCAAGGAACAAGAACTGATTCTCTTTGTATCATCTCCTGATGACACTCGCTAAACTTGATACTCAGATTATTATCAGAAACAATAGAAAAAATACTCACATATCTGCTTCCAACCCTTTCATTTTGCTTAGAATCATCGATAATATCTTCCACATTCACATCATTTTCCTTGTGTGTGATTGTTTCCAACCCCAAAATCTCCTCTTTTTTGTTCTATGACCAGACAATTGAATCTTCCACTGGACTAGTAGCAATATTATAACATACATCCGAACTCATGTTATTTCCAAAATTTTCAACCATTTCACAACCTTCTTCATTTTCAAATTCATATTCTTGATTGCTGACTTCTTTAATATCATTCCCATTTTTGTATGTATCAATATGTTCTTGAATATCATCAATTACTTCATCTACAATCGTTTCTTGAATCTTTCCATTCCTAAAAAACTCATTATCCTTCATCAACTCATCAAGAGTAATTTTAATATCAAACTCCAATCCTTCAATGTAAAAAGAAGACTTGGAATCGAATGGGGAAAAAGAATCATGCAGATTGTTGGTATCTATTTTCAAGGCCAAAGAAACTACGTCTTCCACCTTAATATAGCTATATTGATGCCATTTCACAAAGATGTTCATAATTCTTGGTTCTAAGCCACATATGAACAGGTAGATAGCATAGAAATCAGTCATTTCTTCAGAGTTTCTAACCTGATCGAACAATAAGAGGAATGAATCGCAATAATCTCTGACAGTACCTTCTTGTTCAAATAACATCATCTGCTCCATTATGATTTCTATGTTGAATTCACCGCTCGATTGCTGACTTTCGAAATCGAACCCAAATACCAGCTTGTTGCCCTAATTTTGCAAAGATGAATCGATTGTTGTTTCTATTGCCTTCAGTTGTCAATGAAGTTACCAAGATTCACCCAAAGATTAATCTTGATGTTGTTGCCCTAATTCTTTTGAAGAAGAACCGTCGTAGGCTGCCCAAATTTTTACCCCAAAATCGTGAGACGAATGATAAGCTCTTAACCCACAGTCGGGAGGATTGAAAGCTCTGATACCATTGTTACGAACAGTTTCGTAATAACAGTAGATGATCGAAAGATAGAGAAGAAGAACACAAGAGAAGAGGAAAACTCAATTCATTCGATGGTTCAATTTGTTACAACGCACACACTATATAGCCACTAACTAACCAATAACCCCTACACTATACAACAATTACATTTTGGTCCTTCTACTTATTTTGACACGTAACATTGAGCCTTCTATTAGTATTTTTGGTTGAGTAGAAAATGAATTCCTCCATCTCTCCATCAGTTTTTTTTAAATTCAGTAGCGTAAATGGTGGCGGCGGTGGTGGGTCTAGGTTGAAGATGCCGGCAATGAAACGCACTAAAGTGTGTTGTCACTAACATAATACCAAAATCAAAGGAACACTCTCTCAATGCCATATTTCAATATTTTGTAAGCTTTACTTGCTTAAGCGTGACGATTCGAGGATGAGGAGGTGGAGATGGAGATGGTAGTGGTGGCAATGGTGGTGCCGTGGTGGTGAAGGTTGTGGAGATTGTAGTGAAGATGGGCATGTACAAGTGTGTGTATATATTGGAAGAAAGGAATGAGTAAGGACAGTGAAGGGCTTTTTGAAACATGGTAATACCAATCAAATTGTGTTTCTTGTTCCCACTTATGCCTTGTTTATCGAGTACATTGAGCTACCTCCAACTATTGTTTATTATACATATATATGAGTACGTGACTTTTAGTTAAAGTTTATAGAAGAAAAAAAAACAGCATTTCCATTTAATGTCAAAGACTTAACGGGTCGAGTCAAGTTCGTCTAAATTTAAGCTTTGCTTAATTTAAATTCTATGTATAAAACTCAACTTTGGCTCGTGATTAAATGTTCTTGCTCGTGTTTTTCTTGCTTATAATTTAGTATTTTTTTAGTTATTTTATTTTGTACATACATAATTATTTATATAACTATTTATAGTTATATATATGACAATAGGGTAAAGTTTTAAAGTGAACACTAGTGTATTTGTGAACTGAATGAACAAATCCTGACAATTGATTTACATCATCAAATCGTAAAATACAATTGTGTATTTTCATCATCAAATTTTGGCCATTGATTTACACTTATGTATTGATAATCAAGGGTTATGATTAGTTCACTAGTGTTCACAATCAAAAGAGTTGTTCACTATATATACATCTATATGTGTATAAATACTTATTATCTAGCTATATATTTGTTATAACAAAAGCTATTATTATTGTTATTGTTATTGTTATTGCCGTCATCGTCATCATCATCATCATCGTCATCATACTATGTTTGATTAGACCCGGGCGAGAGTAGCCAAATTTGGCATATGAAGCTTGAGCTTGAGCTTGCTTTATTATGAGCTCTACTTTAGCCCGAGTTTAGCTTAATTATGCCTCTTAAAGACTGTTGATGCAACAAATAATAGACCAAGGATAGTAGCTTGGCTGGTTAGGCAAAAGGGCTGAAGGGTTCAACTTTGCCTAACGCAGGTCGTGGGGTCCCCCACGTTTGCAAGACGTGGAAGGAAGTTCACTAGTTTATTTTTATTGTTTGCTAAAGATCCTCCTCTGAAGTATGTTCAGATTCGGATGAAGGAGCAAAGAGAATGTGTGTGTTGGATGTGAAAGGGAGTAACTCGCATGAAGCAAGTACTCGTAGTGAATGACCAGAGTTTTAAGGAAACAGGACTGGCCATGAATGTCTTCTCAGTAAATGAAGTGTCTAATATATAGGAGAAGACATCTCCTAAAGAGGAATGCATTTGACTAGTGACCATGCTTGCAGTGAGGGGCTTACCCTTTCGGGGGTTGAAGCCTTTTGACCCCTGGATAATAGAGTGTGTTTTGTGGACCTGCATTGCTTTTACAGCTGGTGAGTTGGTGAAGTAATCCAGAGACGTGACTACTTACTGTTCCGTGTTACTTTATCTCGTCTTCCCAGGTTTTTAACCTTTGAACCATTTTGCCTCATGAGCATTTACGTATTTAAGTCGTTTATATTTGGTCTTGGGCTACCCCCGTCATCAGCCCCCCAAGTCAGAGGTTTTTGGGAAATGAGCTCAAAGACTTCTGACTTTTATACGTGTATTTTACTGCCCAAAGGCTTCAAAGGTTCAAAGGTTTCGAGGTTGAAAACGATTGGGGTTTTTTAATTTCGGAATTTGACAAGACAGTTGACAAGACTTGTGGCAGTTTGTCACGTGGCGGTTTTTAATTCTGCCTCTTAATAATTATCCTTTATCTCATTTATTTAAACATTTTTTATTGGAAGAACATTACCTGCTCCTTTTTTCTCTCAAGTTTCCCCCTTTTTCAAATCAGGTCAGTTTCGCTTTGCTTATTTTCTTTTTAATTGTTCATATCATGGGTGCTCGTAAGGATATGGCAAAGTCGTTTTCTCGACTGACTCAAGAGGAAGTCGATTTGTTTTGTATGGAATGGGGTATAGGGACGAAGTATAGACCGGTTGCACCGGCCTGTGATAAATCTATCAATGTATGTCCTCCTGGTTCGATTGCTTTATATTGCCCTCATTTTGAGTTCTCCAATCTTCGTTACCCGTTTTCAAACTTTGTTTTGAATATTTTAGAATATTACCGAGTGTCTTTTGGTCAGATTCACCCCCTTGGCATGGCTAGGGTTTTACATTTTGAAATTTTGTATCGGGCCTCCGGGTATGACCCATCTTTGTTGTCCTTCCGCCGCTTCTTCCGGCTTGCTAAGAATGGTGATTTGTTTACCTTTGAGACCACTCAAGTTGATACTTGTTTAATTTCGTCCATGGTTTCTACACTTAGGGTCTGGAAGGACCGGTTTTTCTGGGTGTCGGAGGAGATTGTTCCTTTCAAACTTGTTTGGAGACACCCGGATGCCGTTCTGAACGAACTGGAACCTGATGCTTCTGACATAAACACTCGTTTTTTAGAAACTCTCAGGGAGTGACCTTCGAGGCTTCGTCCCTTCCCTGAGCATTTGTTGGTGTTGTTGGGTCTAAGTAAAGTGTGGGAAAAGACCAACCGGGATCCGGTGCTTATTAGAGATGGGAAGGGTATGCATTTATTCTTCTCTTGTTCTTTTGTTCTTGTTTCTTTGTTTGCTTATGTGCTTTTATATTTGTGTGTCAGTTATGTCTCCTCTTTATTTTATCAAAATCGATGATACCTCTGACGTTGCCTTTGATGATGTTGCTGCTACTCCTGGCGAGAATGCGGTTGTTAGGGGTTTTGATTATAGGTTCGAGGGTTCTGGCTATGTAAATGTACCAAATGTTAAAGGCTTTACCAAGACTACTTCTTCCAAGGTTTCCACTCGTCGTTCCCAACGCTATCTGAAAGGTGTTGATCAGCCATCTGGTTCGGAGGCTGTTGATATTAGTGATGATATTGAAGTATCGGCAGAGCAGACCATTGATGTTGGCAAGGGTAAGGATAAGGAGTTGATTGTTTCAAGCAAAAAGAAGAAGTTAGTTAAGAAAGGTGCCCCTCCTATCATTCAGGGCCCGTCAGTCAAAAACGTTGAGAGCTTCGAAGGTTCAGAGGGTGAAGAGGTTTATGTACCCAACTGGGGGTTAAAGTTGGAGATACTTTTAAGGATCCCGCTGTTTGTGCTGAAGCCTTAGCTCATTTTGCTCCTCCTGGTGTTCGGGGTGCCATTTCAGAGATGGAGGCTGATCATCTTATTTCTAGGATGATGCTTAGTTCCTGCAACCTTTCAGCCTTGTTGGCTGAAGGTGTTACTCGGTTTGCCAAAGGTATGCAGGAATACGAGGAAGCCTCCAAGAAGAAGGAGAAAATGAAGGCTTCAATTGCTGCTATGAAGAAGGAGATTGATGGTTTTGCTGAGAAAGAGCTGGCTTGGGCCAAGAAAGTGGGGGAGTTGACAAAAAGACACGAGATTGAGATGGGTCATCTCAAAAAGAGTTTTGAGGCTGACCGATTAAAGCTGAAATCTGATAGAGGGGCCTTGGTTGTTCAACAGAAGGCTTTTGATGAGGAGAAAGATGGTTTGAAGACTTTGGTTGCTCAGGCCACAGGGGATAACCAATGGCTTATTGAGCAGGGTTTTCATCAGGTTGTTACTTATCTTCTTCATTCTAAAGAGTTTAACTCCGCTCTTGGCGAGGTTTACACTAAACTGCTCAATATGGGAAAACATCAAGGTCTTATTGCGGGTTATAAGCTTCACGAGTCTGGCCATCCTTTGGAAAAATCTCCCTTGTACCTTCCCGAGGCTTCCGACATCTTCAAGAGTTCTGTTGAGCAAATGGAGAGGTTATCATACCCATATGTGAGTCAGGTTGCTTCTTGTTATGGTAAGCCTCTCTCCGTCTTGTAGGAACTGAAGCCGGATGATTTGAATGAAAAGGTATGCGTTGAAATACTTAGTTCCCTTTCAAGGAAACGTTCCTACTCGGGAGACAGTGAAGATACCTTTCCTGGAGAACCTGATGCTCCTAAGGATGCCAGCTTGGAGGGTTCAGCTGTTGGTGATCAGGGCCCAAAGACTAAGAAGGTTAAGAAGACTAAGAAGGCTAAAGGTAACAGCTCTGGGGCATCTAAGCCTTCTACTGATGTCACGACCCCCGACCCACCCTGGACGGAATCGGAAGCCGTGAACAGTCCAGCGGTACCGGTGATTATTTTAAAAACGTTGCAGCGGAAATTTCATCAGGACCGTGAGTTAGGAAAAATATCAGAGTTTAGAAACACCGGATTTTATTTATTAAAATAGATGGGATAAACCCATGTTTATAAAGGTAGCTTTAATAAGATAGATTTGTTTACATAAAACAATATTTCTTAATTTGATTTAATTAATAAAATAAGCCACTTCTTGAAGCCTTTCAGTGTCGTATCCAGCTCTTATTCCAATCTATTGTAATTACCTGAAAAATGTTTGAAAAAGGTTTTGTCAGCGAAAATACTGAGTGAATTCATTCCATTTTATAAAATATATTGTTATACCTTACAGTATTAAGGTTTTATATTTTATTTATATTTACTCAATTCAATCAGTATTTGTTACATAGCGGAAGTTCCAATATGACATTAATCATATCACCTATTGGCTCATGTTAGTCCAATAGTGAATTTATCAAGTAATTATATTTTACTATTATTCAATTTATCTGTCACTAGGCGATTCCTGTGACTATAATCATATCATTGTTGATTATTCTTTCAACTAATGATTCTGGTCATATCACTGTTGATCATTCTTTCAACTAGTGATTTTGGTCATGTCACTGTTGATCATTCTTTCAACTAGTGACACAAATCATATTACTGTTGATCATTCTCTCAACTAGTAATTTCTATTCATAACACTGTTGATCATTCTCTCAACTAGTGTCTTTGGACATGTCACTGTTGATCATTCTCTCAACTAGTGACTCCGGACTTAATTTTGTCCCGTGACATTTCTTTGTCAAATATATTACTTATGCCATAAAACCATTTAATCCAGAAAATGACATATATCATTTTATGTCAAATTACTATAAATTATCAAATATAATATGTTAATTTGTAATATCATTATTTAATATTTTAACGTGACTAAGACTAAAATATAATCTTAGTAGAATGCATAATTTCCACTGTTATTGTAGTCATGCTAATATTGACTAACCTTCTGGCAATTAATAATGAGAATCAAATAATATATATATATAACCTTTCATACCAGCAGTTAATATAAAAACTTAATTACTGTAAGTATAGCTAGTAACCATTTAGGATTTTGTAAAGCCTTTGTAAATATAATTGTATCACAAAAATGTGATAAAACTGTGAGAAAATAGAGTGGACTCACAAACTGTGAGAAAAGAGAAATGAACTCACATTGCAGATTTCTACGGGCAAAGCTTAGTTTATAGATAATCCTTGATATATTGCAGATTTAATTTGAGCAGAGCTTAGCCTATTTCTTAGCCTTGTAACTTAGTGCATACAAACTAGGTAATTAACCAATACAGCATTTACGATAACTCACGAGATCAAATTCTCACAACGAACGACAAAGTGCGATACTTAAACATCCATCGAATTAACGACGAACGACAAAGTACGATACTTAAACATCCAGCGGATTCACAACTAAGGACAGAGTATAGTCCGATTTCGGACAGCACTCAACATCCCGTCGAAATCACGACGAATGACAAAGTATAACCCTAATGTGGGCAGCACTTAAACATCCATTGGATATATTGATCGATCGGACAATGAATCGTAATAGCGATTGAGTTAATACCCTGTGCAGCAGCACCCCGCTATACTAATTAGTGATTTAGTGTGTGTTAATTGAAGTAATTGGACGATATCTCCGCGCCTGAGTTGAATTTTATCGTCGAACGAACGCACAGAAGCAAGTCCCAAAGCCTGCTATTTATACACCAATTTGCCATTTGTTACGGACCGTAACAAATATTCCTTACGGTCCGTAAGGAATACTTTTTCTCCATATTGTTGCCACGTGTGTTTGAAGTGCAGGTGAGTCGACGTTTCGATTAAATTCGAATTTTATAATAAGTTATAAAGATAATCGTTGAGTAGGGAATGCCCCCCCTGAGTTTTAGGGGCCCTGATCCTGATTCTGATTGTTCTGAAATTTGTAGGTTTTGCGCAGAATCACTTGGGTCTCTCAATTAGGGTTTCCTATTGAATAAAATAATAATATAAATAGGACTTTTAATGAGGGTTGTTACATTCTCCCCACCTTAATAAAAATCTCGTCCTCGAGATTTGGGTTACGATATTTCTTTTAAACTTATGTCATATTCTAGTCAATAAAAACAATATTAAGGTATATGACACAGAATTGAATATCAAACTTTGTGAATACTAGTTGTATCATAAGTAGAATTCAAAGGTTCAACTGAATTAGTTCAAGAAATCGATGTCAAACGAATGAGATGAAATAATATAATTTCCAATGTGACTATTTTCAAGTAAAAAAATATATGATCAAATAAATATTTAGAATGAATGTGAAGAACTTTTAGAATCAATAAAAATTCTTTGTCAAAAGAAAGCTTACTTTGATTGGCAACTGAAGAAGACTCAGAATCAACAAGTTCAAAATGAAATAGCAGCACAAAAATAATTTGTCAACTATCAAACTATAACAAGAGAAAAATCAGGGTGTTGACAGTGAGTTGCAAGGATACACTGAAATACAATAGAGTTTAGTGTATCATTGTCTTAATACATAATTGCATCAAGACTACTTTCAAATGATGAGTCAAACGAAATACATACGTGATTTTGAATGGTTCGTATGATTATGATTAGCCCAAGCTACAAGTTTATAACGACGCCGCAAGGTGTCGTAATGATTGAAATAATTCAATAATTACGGTGACTGAACAATTTCACCGTGAAATCAACTGAAAGCTTTAATGAAGTAAATTTTGGATATTTAGTTCGAATAGGATTTTCAATTGATAATGAAAAGATCAAATGAATATTATAGAATTTTCAAAAATGATGAAAGAAACGTTAAGAGGTACACCGGAATATGATATGAATTTGTGTACTCTTATCTTAACACATAATTGTATTAAGACTGTTTAAGATAATGAACCGACAAAATTAAAATTCGTTCATTAGGAGTGAAAATAAGAATAGCTCAAGCTTCAAATTTATTATGACGCCACAAGGTGTCATAGTAATTGGAAATAGTAGCGGTGAATGAAACGAGTTTCACCATGCTTTAAGTCAAATGAAGTAAATCCGAATGTTTCAAGTAAATCTAGTAGGATTGAAGTCGAAATACTTGAATAATGTTTTTTTTTCGATCAAAGATGAAAAAACAATAAGGATTACGAAACGCTCGCATGTTGATATAAAAATCTTTAGGAGATACACTGAATATATGAAATGAATTTGTGTATTATTATCTTAGCACATGATTGTGTTAAGATTGATTTTATAGAATAAACCAACAAAACGGATTCAATATAAATAAACAATTAAACCCGTATGCAACGAGATTAGCACAAGCTTCAAATTTGTGAAAACGTCACCACAAGGTGATCGTGACCAAATAAATGATTTGGTGAAAGTGAAAACCAAACAATTCTGTTATGGTTTTGAATAGACGAAGTACTTGACAGAATGTATTTATTTATAAACTTTTATTTGTACTAGGGTCAAATAATAACTTAACTTAGATATTATATATCAGCGATTACGTCTGGAATCATTTCTGCTTCTTGTGTAGTAAGTACAAATGCTCGTGCGTTCTTCTTAGCTCCGTCTGTTGTTCTGGCTTTATTGTCAGATGCTTTGGTTAGTTTCGGGCAGTATGGTTTGATGTGTCCTGTTTCTCCGCAATTGAAACAAACATTAGTTTTCCTTCTACACTCTTCCTCTATATGTCCGGTCATCTTGCAGAAGTCACAGTAGGATGTTTTCCTAAAACGGCATCTTCCTGAATGCTTTTTGTTACAGCTTCTGCAGATAGGTTGCTCCATTGACGATTCAGTTCCTGTCTTCTTGTAGAATTCTTGGGAAATTTTCTGGGCTAACTCTTTCTTCTTGTTTTCTTCTCTTGTGCGGATTAGTCCTTCTGTCAACATGTTAGCTAATTCGACTGCTTCTTCAATAGTCTGTGGTCTAGCGGCCTTGACTATGTCTCGGATTTCACTAACTAATCCCCAAATATAACGAGAAATTAGTATGGGTTCTGGCGAAGCCAGAGTTGGTACCATTCTTGCATATTCGAAGAACGTTGTCGTATATTCACGACAATTTACATCTATCATTTTATGATTTAGGAACTTGTTAGCCATTCGTTCTTTTTCATAAGGAGGACAAAATTTCCTTTCTACCATTTCTTTGAATTTTTCCCAGTTCATGGCATAAGCCATGCCACTTCCTTTTGCCTGAAGAATTGTATTCCACCATTCTAAGGCTTCTTCCTTAAAGAGGTTAGATGCATACATCACCTTATCTTCTTCGGCACATTTGCTGATTGTAAGAACAGCTTCCGTCTTTTCTAACCATCGCAGAGCAGCCGTGGCTCCTTCACTGCCGGCGAACTCAATTGGTTTACAAGCTAGAAATTCTTTGTAGGTACACCCGAAAGTCATTGCCTTCTTTTTCTTGGGAAATGAGGTTTTGATAATATCATCATTACCTTCATTGACACTATGGCTAAAACCATCGTCACGAGTATGCTTGCTACTCACAACTTTGGTAGGTTCTACGGGATTTTTAACAGCTTTAATTATTGAAGGTAAAGCATTAGCTATTCCTTGAGCTATTAGATTTTCTATAGCATTTTTATCCAAAGGATTTTCATTATTAGCATGAACTTCTGAATTATGTGGTACTTCATTCGACATCTGAATTACAAACATTTTCACTTATTAATATCACAGAATAATTAGAACAAAACAATACCTCCAGGATATTATATGTGCATATCGACATATATATATATTTGTATATAACACATATGTAAATTTGTATCAGTTTCCTAACTTTTAAGTTTAAGTTTAGGTATTAAAAGAACACCTAAATAGCTTAAACAAGTGGCTCTGATACCACCTTCTCTCACGACCCCCGACCCACCCTGGACGGAATCGGAAGCCGTGAACAGTCCAGCGGTACCGGTGATTATTTTAAAAACGTTGCAGCGGAAATTTCACCAGGACCGTGAGTTAGGAAAAATATCAGAGTTTAGAAACACCGGATTTTATTTATTAAAATAGATGGGATAAACCCATGTTTATAAAGGTAGCTTTAATAAGATAGATTTGTTTACATAAAACAATATTTCTTAATTTGATTTAATTAATAAAATAAGCCACTTCTTGAAGCCTTTCAGTGTCGTATCCAGCTCTTATTCCAATCTATTGTAATTACCTGAAAAATGTTTGAAAAAGGTTTTGTCAGCAAAAATACTGAGTGAATTCATTCCATTTTATAAAATATATTGTTATACCTTACAGTATTAAGGTTTTATATTTTATTTATATTTTCTCAATTCAATCAGTATTTGTTACATAGCGGAAGTTCCAATATGACATTAATCATATCACCTATTGGCTCATGTTAGTCCAATAGTGAATTTATCAAGTAATTATATTTTACTATTATTCAATTTATCTGTCACTAGGCGATTCCTGTGACTATAATCATATCATTGTTGATTATTCTTTCAACTAATGATTCTGGTCATATCACTGTTGATCATTCTTTCAACTAGTGATTTTAGTCATGTCACTGTTGATCATTCTTTCAACTAGTGACACAAATCATATTACTGTTGATCATTCTCTCAACTAGTAATTTCTATTCATAACACTGTTGATCATTCTCTCAACTAGTGTCTTTGGACATGTCACTGTTGATCATTCTCTCAACTAGTGACTCCGGACTTAATTTTGTCCCGTGACATTTCTTTGTCAAATATATTACTTATGGCATAAAACCATTTAATCCAGAAAATGACATATATCATTTTATGTCAAATTACTATAAATTATCAAATATAATATGTTAATTTGTAATATCATTATTTAATATTTTAACGTGACTAAGACTAAAATATAATCTTAGTAGAATGCATAATTTCCACTGTTATTGTAGTCATGCTAATATTGACTAACCTTCTGGCAATTAATAATGAGAATCAAATAATATATATATATAACCTTTCATACCAGCAGTTAATATAAAAACTTAATTACTGTAAGTATAGCTAGTAACCATTTAGGATTTTGTAAAGCCTTTGTAAATATAATTGTATCACAAAAATGTGATAAAACTGTGAGAAAATAGAGTGGACTCACAAACTGTGAGAAAAGAGAAATGAACTCACATTGCAGATTTCTACGGGCAAAGCTTAGTTTATAGATAATCCTTGATATATTGCAGATTTAATTTGAGCAGAGCTTAGCCTATTTCTTAGCCTTGTAACTTAGTGCATACAAACTAGGTAATTAACCAATACAGCATTTACGATAACTCACGAGATCAAATTCTCACAACGAACGACAAAGTGCGATACTTAAACATCCATCGAATTAACGACGAACGACAAAGTACGATACTTAAACATCCAGCGGATTCACAACTAAGGACAGAGTATAGTCCGATTTCGGACAGCACTCAACATCCCGTCGAAATCACGACGAATGACAAAGTATAACCCTAATGTGGGCAGCACTTAAACATCCATTGGATATATTGATCGATCGGACAATGAATCGTAATAGCGATTGAGTTAATACCCTGTGCAGCAGCACCCCGCTATACTAATTAGTGATTTAGTGTGTGTTAATTGAAGTAATTGGACGATATCTCCGCGCCTGAGTTGAATTTTATCGTCGAACGAACGCACAGAAGCAAGTCCCAAAGCCTGCTATTTATACACCAATTTGCCATTTGTTACGGACCGTAACAAATATTCCTTACGGTCCGTAAGGAATACTTTTTCTCCATATTGTTGCCACGTGTGTTTGAAGTGCAGGTGAGTCGACGTTTCGATTAAATTCGAATTTTATAATAAGTTATAAAGATAATCGTTGAGTAGGGAATGCCCCCCCTGAGTTTTAGGGGCCCTGATCCTGATTCTGATTGTTCTGAAATTTGTAGGTTTTGCGCAGAATCACTTGGGTCTCTCAATTAGGGTTTCCTATTGAATAAAATAATAATATAAATAGGACTTTTAATGAGGGTTGTTACAACTGATGCATGAAATTCGTAGCTTTCTTAGCACTTTTAAAACAATTTGTGGTTTGTAATGTTAACTTCAAACAATATTAGTTTCCAGGAACCCTTAAGGTTCCTGTTGGTTGTGTTTTAGGCCTACGTGGCCGTTTGAACAATATCTAAACTTGCAAGTCGCTAGGACTTGCTTTAACTTGTGCTTGAAAGTCTTTCAGAACTTTCTTTGATATGATATTATGTTTAACTATTTTCTTTGTGTTGTGTTTTTATACTTGTGCCTATTTCGTTAAGGCAACTTGGTTGGCTTCAATCCTTTAAGCTTTTTGTCCATCCGTAGGTACGTTGAAGCCATTGAGGTTTCGAGTTGTCACCTAGGAGGCTTGAAGCCTTGAAGGCTTCTTAGTTTTTCGACTTGACTTGGTTTGTGTCTTTATAATTTTTCGCTTAAGTTGCATCATTTTTGTCTTCTCATAACTTTGTCTTTGTCGAGTTTGTGTTGCCTTTATGTTTTTTATACCTCAAAGGGTTCAGTGCTACAGTCACTTAGCCTTGGTATTTTTTAACAAGAAGACATAGCACCTATCCTATTCGTTTTCTTGTTTTTTGTTTGATTTCGTAAGCCTATTTGTTGATTATTCTTCTAAGGCTTAAGGAACATTTGGTGTAGGCTGTTCAAACCCGTCTATGAGACAATTTTGTTTTTAATTAATAAGTCTCATGGAGTTGTATTGATTTAGGAACTCACCCCTTATATAGGTTCATTCAACCCTTGAACCTATTGAGCGATGTGGCCTGGAAGCTCATCCCCTTACATGGCCCTTGCCATGGAGTTTTTTGCTAGGTTCTCAACCTGATCGTAGGATAGAAAGACAAGTTTGATAAAACAACTTCATTCATTCACTAAATACTTGTTCGTATAAAAGGTTTTCGTAGTGTCATTCTCAAAATACAACTTGTGAAATACAAACCAATCTTTCCTGTTTAGACATGGAACGTTTTCAAGGTTTTTCCGTTCCAATGCCTTGGAAGCCTTTTACCTTCTGAGTCTGCTAGCTTGTAAGATCCACCTTTATGTGCTTCAAGGATGGTGTAGGGGCCTTCCCATTTCGGGCCAAGCTTTCCTTGATTTTCTTTTTTGCTAGCTTCATTGTTTCTAAGGACCAGGTCGTCTGGCTTGAAACGTTCGTTCTTGACTCTCTTGTTGTAGTAGGCTTCCATTCGTTGTTTGTACTTGGCTTCTTGAATTGCAGCTTGGTCTCGTGCTTCTTCTAGGAGTTGTAAATTCAACATGGTCTCTTTTTGGTTTGTTTCGGGATCCATGTTGACAATTCGTTGTGTTACAACTCCCACTTCGGATGGGATCACAGCCTCGGACCCAAATACCAAGCTATAGGGCGTTTTCTTATGGCTCGCTTTTTCTGTTGTTCTTATAGCCCATAGAACACTAGGCAATTCATCGAGCCGGTTGCTTTCGTACCTTCCAGTCTTGTTTTGATACCTTCCACTATGCTTTGATTTGTCCTTTCAACCTGACCGTTTGACTGTGGATATGCCACTGAGCTGAAGACCTGATTGATCCTGTATTCTTTGCACCAAACGCTGAAAGGCTTCTCAGCAAATTGCTTTCCATTGTCAGTGACAAGCACTCCCGGAAATCCGTAACGGCAAATAATGTTCTTCCAAACAAAGTCGATGACCTGCTTGCCCGTGATCTTTGCAAGTGGTTTAACCTTGGGCCACTTGGTGAAGTAGTCTATAGCCACCAACAAGAATTTTACTCCTCCTTTGCTTGGGGGAAATGGACCAACAATGTCCATTCCCCATTTATGGAATGGCCATGCCGAGGTTATTGGGACAAGGTCATGCTTGGGACTTTTTGGGATCGGTGCATGAATCTGGCAAGCATCACATTTCCTCAATTGCTCAGCAGTATCACGATGCATTGAGGGCCAGAAATACCCAAGGTTCATGAGTTTTGCAACCACCGACCTAGCTCCAAAATGAGCTCCGCATATGCCTTCGTGAATCTCTTTGATCAAATACTTACTTTGCTCAGGACCAACACATCTTAGCAAGGGAGCAAGGTAACCCTTTTTGTAAAGGGTTTCTCCTTGTAGTACGTACTGCCTTGCTTTGATTTTAACCCTTTCAGCTTCTACTTCATCATTGGATAGTTCACCATTTTTTAGGAACTTTTTGATGGGAGTCATCCAGTTTGGATCTTACTCGGTGACTACGTCCTGAACTTCTAATTCATCGATTGATGGAGCCTTTAACACTTCTACCAACACCTTCTTGGTGAGGTAGGCAAAAGTGAGAGATGCCAGCTTACTTAAGGTGTCAGCCTTTTTGTTTTGAGATCTGGGAATTTGTTTGATGTTGCATGTTTGAAAGGTATTCATCAACTCCATGGATTTTTCTCTATATCTTTTCATGTTGGGCTCTTTGGCAACATAGCTATCGTTTAATTGGCTTGAGACCAACAATGAATCTGTGAACACTTCAAGCTTCTGGACCTTCATCTCTTTGGCCAGCCTTAAACCGGCGATCAGTGCCTCGTATTCAGCCTCCTTATTGGTGCTCTGAAAATCAAAATGGAGAGCATACGTGAATTCCAACCCATCTGGGTTGATCAAAATGAGTCCAGCCCCTGACCCTTCAATGCTTGAAGCCCCATCGGTGAAAAGCTTCCAGGCTTCAGGGTCAGAGGGTTCAGTGGTTGCAGTGTTCACTTCAGTGACTGTTTGCTTTGGCATTTCTACAATGAAATCGGCCAAGACTTGGGCTTTGATAGCTTTTCTTGGGACGTAGGTGATGTTATGCTCACCTAGTTCTATGGCCCATTTGGCTAATCGTCCCGAGTTTTCTGGTTTTTCAAGCACACTCCTAATAGGTTGGTCGGTGACCACTTGTATAGGGTGTGCTTGGAAATACCTTCGAAGCCTTCTAGCTGTTTGAACTAGGGCTAGGGCAAGTTTTTCAAGGGGAGGATATTTGGTTTCAGCCAATTTTAGGGTTTTGCTGAAGAAATAAACGGGTACCTGAACCTTGTCTCGTTCAATGGTGAGGACTGCACTTATGGCCTCTTCAGCAACTGAAAGATAGACTGATATTAATTCTCCCATTTCGGGAGCTGCGATGTCTGGTAAGGAAGCTAGATGCTGTTTCATCTGGCTGAAGGCTTCTTCAGCCTCCTCGGTCCATTTGAAGTCCTTCTTACCAGAGCAGCCTTTGAGCGTTTTGAAAAAGGGTAAAGACCTTTCAGCCAACTTGGAGGTAAAACGCTTCAAGGCTGCAAGCTTCCCGTTTAAGCTTTCAACCTCTTTCTTGCTTCTTGGTGGTTTGGTTTCTAGAACAGCTTTCACCTTGCTCGGATTGGCTTTAATGCTTTGTTTCCCCACAATATGCCCAAGGAATTTGCCTTCCTCAAACCCAAAGGAACACTTTTCGGGGTTGAGCTTCATGTTGACATTCCTTAGGTTCTTGAAGGTTTCTTGGATGTCGTCGAGCATTTGATATTCCGTCTTGCTTTTAATCACCAAGTCGTCGACATATGCCACCATGTTTCGACCGATTTGACTTGAGAAGGCCTTGTCAACGAGTCGTTGGTAGGTCGCTCCGGCGTTTTTGAGGCCAAAAGGCATCTTTTGATAACAAAAGATCCCTTTGTCCGTGTGAAAGGCTGTTTTTTCTTCATCTTCTTCCTTCATGAGGATTTGGTGGTAACCTTTGTATGCATCAAGAAAGCACTTGAACGGGTAACCGGTGAGGGTGTCCGCCTTGAGATCAATTTCAGGTAACGGGTAGCAGTCTTTGGGCAAGCCTTGTTAAGGTCCTTGAAGTCTATGCACATTCTCCACGAGTTGTCTGGCTTTCGGACCATCACCGGGTTTGCAACCCAAGATTGATATTTGACTTCGCGGAGAATGCAGGCTGACACAAGCTTTTCAACCTCTTGGCATGCAGCCAAGCTTCTTTCGGGTGCTAGACTTCGTTTCTTTTGGACCACGGGCTTGACATGAGATGGTATTTTCAACTCGTGCTCAGCAATGCTCCGAGGGATGCCTGTCATGTCTTCCGGGCACCAAGCAAAGACATCACTGTAATGTTTCAACAGCTTCTCAAGGTATGACAAGGTTTCTTGTGAAAGGCTAGGATTGACTCTTATCTTCTGCTCGGGGTACTTAGGATTTATAGTAAGCCTTTGCCTGCCTTCTTCACTTTTGGAGCTCTCACCTTCAACCATGTAGGCTTCCTGGGAAGGTTGAAGGGTTGCTATTCCCCTTTCGGTGGGAAACTTGACAGTGCCATGACCAACAGACACAGCCATGTAAAATGCACACTGTCCTGGCCTCCCGATGATTACGTCATATTTTGAGGGAATATTGATAACCACAAAGGTGAGTGGTTGGATTCTTTCCTTCTGTCCTTCACTGAAACGAACGTCAAGTGTCAGTTGCCCTAAAGGCTTGAGGGGTATATCAGCAATACCTTTTATGGAGGTTCTGGAGGGTTGAAGCCTTGAACGTTCTTCATTGCTCAGACGGTTGAAGAACTTCTCAAACATGATTTCAGTGGCAGCACCCGTGTCTATGTAAGCTTTACTTGCCTGTAACGTCCCCACAATAGCCTCAACCACAAGAGGGCTTGAAAGATGGTCTTTTTTCTGTTGGGGGGAAGCAAACACACTAAAGCTCCTAAGCTTCCAACCGTTGTCTTTTGCACGGAACCCTTCCATCGAAATCCACCATATTAACTTCCTTGCCTTTTCCTTCAGCCATTTTGTCCCTTACTCCTTTAACCAAGTGAGCAAGTTCCCCGGACTTAACGGCTTCTTCGATCCTCTTTTTAAGTTGGAAGCAATCATTGGTATGGTGTCCCTTTTCTTCATGAAATTCACAATATTGTGTGGAGTTTTCATTCTTTCTGCTTTTGGGGAGAGGCCTAGGAGGCCGAAAGTTCTGCTTGACTTCTTCCGTTGCAAGGATTTCTTGAGGAGTCTTTGTGAGGGGTGTGAAACTTATGCCTTTCTCCCTGGTGGGAGGGTTCCGACTTTCAGGCCTTCGATGGTCTGAACCCTTTTAACGCCTGTCATAGGGGTTAAAGTTCCCTCTTTTTCTGGCTTGGCTGTTGCTTCGCCAACTGGATCCTCTTTTCCTTTGCTCTTTAATATCCACTGCCTCCTCTCCCCGGATATGGGCTTCTGCCCTTTCGAGAGCTTCTTCCAAGGTCTTGGGCAGGGATTTATTGAAATCTCTTGTGAGGTATTTTGAGGTGATAGCATTCATGAAACTAGCTACCCTCATTTTCTCATATGCCCCTACGTATGTGTGGCCTTCCTTCTTGTATCGTTCAATAAACTCTCGAAGACTTTCATCATCACGTTGTTTTATTTGAAAGATCACAGTTGCATCTTTGACATATCGCCTTTGTTGGGAGAAGTTTGCCAGAAAACCCTTGCTGAGATCATCGAAGCTTCGAATGCTTCGAGCAGGTAAATCATTGAACCAGATCCGGGCTGATCCGACAAGAGTTTGCATGAACATTAGACAACATTCAGCATTTGACCACTTCTCAATCCTTGCTGCACCGGTGAAGATCTGAAGATGGTCCTCAGGATCTTCAGTCCCATCGTATGTTTTGATGTGGGACGGCATCTTGATCTTCGTTTGAAAATCATAATCGGCTATTTGTTGTGAAAAGAATGAGAGGTTACTTAGCTTATAAGGTTTGGCCAAATCTTCCTCAGCTCTTGCACCTATGTTATTGCCATTGTTGCTGTTTCCCTGAGTGGCCAGCACTTGATTAATAAAGTGCTGCCACGGGAAGCTGGCCATCATCTGGGCCATCGTCTGGGGCATGAGGTTGAAGCCTTGAAGGCTTCCGGGTGCAGCTGAGTAGCTAACTCCAAAGGGGGTGCTCATAACAGCACTTCGTGCCAAGGGGAGCACGGACAGAGCTTGTTCCCACGAAGTTTTTGTAGAAGCTGGAAGGCTTGTTACTGGGGATTGTAGGAGCTGGTCAAGAGTCAGCTCATGCCCCAAAGGAGCACCACTTGTAGCTGGTTGAGATGAAAAGAGAGGACGTGTTGTAGGATTTGCCATTGCGGACAGATATGGATTAGGGTTTGGAGGATTACTGGGACCAGCCTCATTCCTAGTTGTAAAAGGTGGGATGGGAGGTCCGGGAGACAACGTTGGTTCTGGCTCATCATAGTCTAGACGAATCCTCACTCCCTTGTCCCTTTCCCTACTCACATATTGGTTGAGGAGAGACCTCAACTCAAGGAAATTGTTGGCAACCCCCTTCTGGGGTATGTTCAACACGTGCTGGGGTGTCAGAGACACCAACATTGGGGGAAGGGACTCTGGATCTGGACGAAGTTGGAGTGTTGAAAGTGAGAAACTCAGGAGTGCTCCCCGGAGTTGAGAAAAAAGTTGGTATAGCCACATGAGCTTGGCTAGTACCCGGGGATCCACTCTCTGACATGGTAGTTTCAAGAGAAAAGAGCTACACTACTAGGTCTTTTTGAGGAGAAATAGCGGCGTAGCCCCACAGTGGGCGCCAACTTGTTGATGCAACAAATAATAGACCAATGGTAGTAGCTTGGCTGGTTAGGCAAAAGGGTTGAAGGGTTCAACTTTGCCTAACGCAGGTCATGGGGTCCCCCCACGTTTGCAAGACGTGGAAGGAGGTTCACTAGTTTATTTTTATTGTTTGCTAAAGATCCTCCTCTGAAGTATGTTCAGATTCGGATGAAGGAGCAAAGAGAATGTGTGTGTTGGATGTGAAAGGGAGTAACTCGCATGAAGCAAGTACTCGTAGTGAATGACCAGAGTTTTAAGGAAATAGGACTGGCCAGGAATGTCTTCTCGGTAAATGAAGTGTCTAATATATAGGAGAAAACATCTCCCAAAGAGGAATACATTTGACTAGTGACCATGCTTGCAGTGAAGGGCTTACCCTTTCGGGGGTAGAAGCCTTTTGACCCCTGGATAATAGAGTGTGTTCTGTGGACCTGCATTGCTTTTACGGCTGGCGAGTTGGTGAAGTAATCCAGAGACATGACTACTTACTGTTCCGTGTTACTTTATCTCGTCTTCCCAGGTTTTTAACCTTTGAAACATTTTGCCTCATGAGCATTTACGTATTTAAGTCGTTTATATTTGGTCTTGGGCTACCCCGTCATCAAAGACCTATATAGTCAGTCAATCTTGAATAGCTCATATTCAATGATAGATTCATAAATTAGTGGCGGTGGAGGTAAAAACTAGTAAGTTAAAAATGGATCAGTTTAATTTTTATAATTTTGATAAGACAATTTCTTAGTAAAATTTATATAGTTGCAAAACCCATTTCTTATTTTTGTAATGTTCGTTTTCTTTCCTGTCTAGGTTCTTACTAGTCAGTGTGTTATAAAACTTTAGCCCTAAAATTAAAAATAAATGTTTTTGTTGAGAGAATATATGCTAGTGATAGCAACTAGGTGTGGACTTTCAATACATCCCTATGTTTTATTGAATATGACAGGTTTAAGTTATTAAGATCGGATTGACACCTATTAGTACCTTATAAATAAGCAACAACTTAGTGCATATGTTAGTTGTACTGTGTGCTTGGGGAGTATTTCAAAAAAAAAAAATGAAAATTTTCCTTTTTAACCCTAAAGTTTTAATGTTTGACAATTTAAGTTTAAACTTATAATATTTGTTTCCTTTTTAACCCTAAAGTTTTAATGTTTGACAATTTAAGTTTAAACTTATAATATTTGTTTCCTTTTTAACCCTAAAGTTTTAATCTTTGACAATTTACCCTAAAATTTTAATCTTTGACAATTTAAGTTTAAAATTTTTAATCTTTCTTTCCTTTTTAACCCTAAAGTTATAATCTTTGACAATTTACCCTAAAATTTTAATCTTTGACAATTTAAGTTTAAATTTTTTAATCTTTCTTTCCTTTTTAACCCTAAAGTTATAATCTTTGACAATTTAAGTTTAAAGTTTTAATCTTTGTTAATGTAACCTCTTTGATTAATTTGATTTTTTACTTCTAATTCAAATGTTTCCATCTTTTGCGGTTTAACCACTTTGATTTTTTTTACTTATGTGTTGTAATCTTGGCTTTGGGGTTTTCAAATAAAAAATGGTTATGCATATGGTTGTTGTAACCTTGGCTTTGAGGTTTTTTCAAAAAAAAATTGATTTTCACTTTTCACCCAAAAGTATTTCATAAATTACTTTTAACCCAAAACTATTTGTTTTTTTTTACTTTTAACACAAAACTTTTTATCTTTTGCAATCTATCCTCACAACTTTTTTACTTTCAACTTTGGTCCTTTATAGTTTTCATTTTCCGCAAATTTTTCGCTTTATGCTTCGTTCTGAATTTTATGACTTAAAACATCGCAACGTGCGTCTATGGTTTAGCATTTTTCACGTTTCGTTCTAAACTTTGCGAATTAACACGACGCAACGTGCGTGTGTGTGTGGGTGAATGTTTTTACATCGTCTATTTTTTCCCGTTTGACAGGTTTAACATTACGTGCGCGTCCTAAATCGACTTAGTTATAACTAAAGAATCCCCGCCGCATTGCGGCGGGTCGTAATTCTAGTTAGGAAAAATTGTCAACGAGGGGTTAGGGGCTGTTTGGCAACATCTGAATCAAAAAGTGCTGAATGAATAAGAGGTCTGAATGGGTAAGAGGCTCTGAACCAATAAGTACTGAACCAGTAAACTGATGTTTGGTTGCACCTCTGAATGACGGTGTAAATGACATTTTTACCCCTTTGAACTACTTTGTAAAAATCAATATACCAATCTAACCAAACAATTAACAATCTGTTTCTATAAAAAATTACAACGAAACTACAAACAACATACAAAATCTATAAAAAATTACAACGAAATTACAACGGATCACCAATACATGCTTTGGAGATCACCACAAATGCACATGTAATCTGGTAAGAAGATAAACAAGTGACTCGAGTTTTATAAAAGTTACATGAAACATGAAATTATATAAACAATTGGGATAAAGGAGAGCTTACTAGAGGAGTGTAGACACCCATCACAATAGTTGTGAAATCAAACACCCAGAAGCTAAAACCCTTAAAATCAACTGTTCTAAAATCAAACACCCAGAAGCATCGGTGGAGGGAGGAGGCCGGTGGATGGAGGAGCCGGTGGAGATAGAGGGCGGCGGAGGAGAACGGAGGCTGTAAGGGCGCTGCGATGGAGGACTATTGCGACGTGGATGGAGGGCGGCGGAGTTGTCGATGAGAGGATGAGATGATGGCGGCTGTTAGGAGAAAGATGATGTTGGCTGTGGAGGAGAAGGATGATGTCTGTGTATTGAGGAGAAAGATGATGTTGGCTGTGGAGGAGAAGAATGAAGAGGGTATTATTTGGTCAGACTCCTTGTAATGTATGACCGGGTAAGAGATAATTAAGAGGCTGGGTAAGAGGTATGGGGTATTAAGATGGATGAAACAAACAGCCATAAATCTGACTCGGTCAGACATAAGATATTAAGAGGCTATTAAGAGCCTACCAAACAGGGCCTTAGATTTGCAATAGATTTGCAAGAACTAGAATAGTAGGATGGGTAATTGGAAATTTAGTTTAGTTTATTCAAATAATGTTTTATTTAATAGTATGTGTGGACTGTGGACCAAATAATTTGGTGAAGAATGTCGGAAATTTTGGATGTTATCTCAATTTTGACTTCAATACCGCCAACAAGCTACCTTTGGTTATTAGTGGAGAATAGAAAAAAATATTATTGTTTAGATGTAAATATACAGAAAACACTATTCACCCTATAATTTTTTAAATAATTTTTAGTGATTGTGAGCGGAGAAGAGAAAGAAAATGTAACGACAAAGATATAAAATAATATTATTTAATTAAAAGAAAGATAAAAGGTAGTGATTTTTAATGAAATTATATGGATAAAGATAAGATGTGAACGCTGAAACGCTACACATTTGTAAAATTGCTTGCATCACTATGACTTGTAAATGACATAACAAAAGATTTTAGCATTGTAGCACCAATATTAAAAAGGGTATATGGTTTAAACCAATAAAGCCGGTTGAACCAATCATCCTTATGGTTTTACTTGAGATTGTTTTATTAACATTTTCAAGCTAGCAAGTTCTTTTTCGTCAAATTGTACTTAACAGTTTGGTTTGCAGATTGGTTAGAAAAACCATGTGCCAACAAACTCGAGATAAGTGAAAGATTGTTGGAAATCAAGACATATAAAACATAAAATAAAAAAAAAAACAAATCCAAGACAATTTTAACTTGTCAAACAAGAAAATAGTGGAGACATACAATGATTTGTTGAAAAATTAACAACATTCAATTTGTTTGCAGATTGGTTAGAAAAACCATGTGGCAACAAACTCGAAGTAAGACTAGTGGGTATGGAGAGCCCCATTCCCAAGGGGATGGGCCGTCACGTCAGCGTCACGTAGGCTCGGCTTTGAGGGGATGGACCTAGGGTGTGGGGGATGAACCCCTTTATATATATATGTATGTATGTATAGATGTGTGTGTTAGGAGAGAGGGGCGTCGAGTTCGGCTGGTGGGAGCCGAAGTTGCCGGGCTTGGGGCGGCGACGGGCATGGAGGGTGGGGAGTTTGGGGCGGCGGCGGGAGGACGGGCCTAGGACGAGCCTCCATACCGCTTAGTCTAAAAGATGAGGATGATAACTCCTAGGAGTACCAAAGCAATAGAAAAGGTGGATCAAAATGATCTTATCCTCAAAGACAAGAGGCGTCTCTGAGAATGCACGTACTCTGTTCGAGTTTGAAAAAAATGTGTTCTTCCGTAATGTTTTACTATTATTTAAAAAAAACTCAAATTATTATTGGACTCAATAAACCTAATGTCGAGTGAGCTGAATTATAAACCATAAAAATGATTTGTAAATTGGTCTGTATTAAAATTGGTATGAGTTTACTATTTAAAAAAATAACATATATATATATCGGATTTTTTTAAAATCGCGTGCCCCTCGAAATCACGGGCCTTGTGTGGAGATTCTCCCCGCAAACCATCGAAGCCGCCACTGATCAAGACCTCTTTCGATCTCATTACATAATTATCAATATGTTCCAACAACAGGTTCGAGTTCTACTGCTCACATGAGACAACTCACAGTTGTTTGGGCTTATCATGAGAATCTTGAGGCATTCTTAATCACAAGAGTAAATAAAACTCTTAACCATATTTAACTTAAAGGTGTTAAACAATTCAAACAAGTGATGAATCTTTATGCGAAGTGCTTGAACTAAAGTTGACCAGTCCAACAAAAGCAAAAGCTAAGGAGCTGTTTGACATAAGTGCTGAACCAGTAAAAGGTCTGAACCAGTAAGGAGTCTGAACTATTAAGAACCAGTATAATGTATAATCATTCAGAGGTAAATGTCTGACCAATTCAAATAAGATGTTTTAACCATACAGACTCAATATAATTTCTTAACCATTCAGAGGCAAATGTCTGAACCATTCAGACATTTGCTCGCGAAACAAACAGTCTGGACCAGCAAGAGGTCTGAACCATTAAGAACCCATTAAGAGCTGAAACAAACAACCCCTGGAGTCAATGTGTGATTGAGTTTAATCAATTATCGTTTTGGCTATAGTTTTAACTGTATACATGCATGAATTGTACAAATACTTAAAATTTTTCCTAAATAAAAAGATTCACAAAAAGGAAAAGAAAAGGTTACATTTTGAATATGTTAATGACCAGGTCCTTTTTTGCTTGGCCCAGAAGCCAATTTATATGCTAATGGTCGCAGCTTCAGCCTTCGATTGTTGTCGGTTGAGGAGACGATTAGTTCCTCCATCTCTCCGGCAGTGTGTTTAAATTCCGTAGCGTCAACGGTAGTGGTGGTGGCGGTTCTAGGTTGAAGATGCCGGCAATGAACCACACTAAAGTGTGTTGTCATTAATATAAAGATGATACCAAAAACAAAAGAGCAGTCTCTCAATGCCATATTTGAATATCCTGTAAGCTTTATTTGCTTAAGCACGATGGCCCGAGATGGTGGCGGTGGCAGCGATGGCGGTGGTGGTGGTTGTAGTGAAGATTGGGCAGGTGCAAGTGTCAATTATATAGGAAGAAAACTAGAAAAGACCGAGTAAGGACGGTGAAGGGGTTTTGAAACATGATAACATGTTAAGTGCAAACGAATTTGACTTTATTGTTCCCACTTATGTCTTGTACGGTATTAATGGTTTACACTGAGCTACCTCCAACTATTGTTTATAATAACTGAATATTACGTGACTTTTGGTTATTATAGAAGAAAAAAAGAAAAAAAAACCCTCACCATCAGTGTTCTAGTGGTGGCCTCGGATATTTAAGTTTCACCTGTAGTAGGTCCGGGTAAGTTTTCCCCTCCAGGTCTCAAGTTCGAGTCTGGATGATAGGGTTTCTCATTGAGTGGTTTAAATTGGGGATTTATTGTGCGAGGGGCTCTCTAGCGCGGATCCGGTTAAGACAACGTATGCTAGACCTCTCGAAATTCGCGAATAATTCACACATTTGAAAAAAATAGAAAAAAAGTTACATTATATTTAATCTTCGGGTAAACGAGTGATGCTAGATCATTTAACTTAATAGAGCCTGAAATTGAGATCGGCTTGTTTTGAACTTCAATGTTAAAGCTTGAGCTCGACTTATGCGTAACTTTTTTTTACAATCTGGGTTGACTCGTTTATATTTCTTAAATTGTTACTTACATTATTTATGTACACGTTATTACATTCAATCATCTATTTTGTATAAATATATTTATAATTTATGAAGCTCAAGCTTAACATTTAAAGAACCTCTGATTTAGGTTTGAGCTCGTTTATCAAGTGAACCAAAATTTAGGCTCAACCTCAATTTGCGCTTGTTTTAACTAAGCTTGATTCGAGTTGATTTCTAGTAGCTCACGAATGGTTTGTTTTTGCGCATACCTCTAAATCCAATTGTATTAATTGAGCTCGATGCTTAATTGATTTAAATTAAACTTATTTATTATTTATAAAGGTTTTTACTTAAAGTTGGTATGCACACATCAAAGCATTTTCGTAGAATGGAATTAAAAAGAAACCGGTCAAAATAACATTAGCTAAAAACAATGGGAAATTACAAAAATATACATTTTTATCAACTATTTTGAAAAATAGACATTGGCTGCAAGCTAAGACTTAGCCGACGTTTTTTACCCACAATTTGCCGGCTTAGCCCTCAAATTTAGCGACTTAACTGACGTTTGACTATTTTAAAGATTTGGTTGGTCAGATGTCTATTTTAGTAATTTCCTTCTATTAAAAATACATAAAGTATATATTTATTGTTGAAAGAGTATATGCTAGTCATTGGACTTCAAGTAGATGGTAACTCTTAATGCCCATTATTGGAATGACAGGTTTAGGTTATTAAGTTCGGTTTGACATCGATTAGGAAACAACATGTGATATGTCAATGACTCAACGAGGGGTTAAAATTAAATTATTCAAATTAGGTTCGATTTGACATTGATTAGGAAACAATATGTGATCTGTTAACGAGTCAACGAGGGGTTAAAATTAAATTATTCAAATTATGTTCGATTTAACATTAATTAGGAAACAATATGTGATCTGTTAATGAGTGAACAATGGGTTAAAATTATATTATTCAAAGGATATTACGTTGACAGCTCAATCTTGTTATGACTTATGAATTAAAGGTAGTGTGGACCAAAAAATTTGGTGAAGAATGTCGGAGTTTTAGTTGGTTCTTTAGTTTTGAGTTCAATACCGGCAACACATTTGTATAATTGCTTGCTACCAATATGAAATAATGTATATTGAGTTTTAATTACATGTATCATGTATGTGCATGCATGAGTAATGAGTTCTATAAATATAGTTTATAAATAAAAATTAAAAAGAATTACAAAAAGGAAAAATAAAAGGTTGGGTAGTGTATATGTTAATAATGACATAAAAGGTTGGGTAGTGTATATGTTAATGACCAGGTCCTCTTTTGCTTGGCCCAGAAGCCAATTTGTATCCTAATGATTCCATCTTCAGCCTTCGATAATGATGGTAACCTTACTAATAGGACATCTAATGTTGTATACAAACAAGTTTTTACTTGCTTGTAATTTGTATTGGTATTTCTATATGTATTTTGTTTTGTTATCAAAAGCATAGTTTTGATATATTATTGTTTCATAGCATAACACATATTACTACAATCGATTAGTGTTTCATAGTATAACACATAAACGATTACAAGCTAAACATATGTATAATAATTAGACAAAAATGAAGTGGTACCAAAATTCGTCATATATTATAGGCAACACCATGATAAAACTAAATTAATTCATTTTATAGATATAGATTTTTTTAACACAACTCATACCCCGTCAAACATGTGTCAATAAGGTCTGTCAAACATGTGTCTTACTATGTGAAGTTATTATTTTATAGATATAGATTTTTTTAACACAACCCATAACCCGTGAAACTCACGGGTATATAACCTAGTATGTTAATAATGACATAAAAGGTTGGGTAGTGTATATGTTAATGACCAGGTCCTCTTTTGCTTGGCCCAGAAGCCAATTTGTATCCTAATGATCCCATCTTCAGCCTTCGATTGGTGTTGTCGGTTGAGGAGACGATTAGCTCCGCCATCTCTCCGCCACTTTGCTTAATTTCCGTAGCGTCAATGGTGGTGGTGGTTCTAGGTTGAAAATGCCGGCAATGAACTACACTAAAGTGTGTTGTCATTAACATAAAGATGATACCAAAAACAATATAGCTGCCTCTCAATGCCATATTTGAATATTCTTTAAGCATTATTTGCTAAAGCGTGACGGTCCAAGGAAGAGGTTGCGCTGCGGGGGAGATGGTAGCGGCGGCAATGGTGGTTGTGGCAGTGTCGGTGGTGGTGGTGGTGGTGGTGGTGGTTGATGTTGTAAGTGAAGATGTGCATGTGCAAGTGTTAATATATATAGGAAGAAAAGAACGAGTAAGGACGGTGAATGGCTTTTTGAGTTTCTTGTTCCTACTTATGTCTTGTAACGTGTAAATTATATTGAGCTACCTCCAACTATTATATATTGCCATATGATGTTAAAAGTTTAATTCGAGTGGAGTTTAAACTTAAGATCTGCTTATTTAATTTAACATAACTCATGCTAAGTTTTATGTATAATTTTTTTAATGGCTAAACTTATACAGCATGGAGATTGTATCCATGACCTCCTACTAACTCAAACCTTATCTAATTCATTAACACCACTAGGCTATTCTTAAGTGGATTTCAAGTTTTATCTATAAACTCGAGTGTAACTTTGTGATTAACTTTTCAAGCTAGTACTAGTTTATTATTATTTTTTATACATGTTTGTATAGGCTCATTCACCTAGGGATCAAACTTTGTATATGAAGCTCGAGCTTAAGCTATATTTATTAAATGAGCTCTAATACAAGCATGAGTTCAGCTCGATGCTAGTTTTCAACAGATGTGCTTTTTCTCATCTAGATCCGTCGTGGAGCGCATGTGGAGGAGCCAAAGAGATGGAATGGAAGAGAGAGGTGGTGAGGGGTTCGGAAGTCTAGACGAAAGGTGCGGTGTCCTAATGGGTTTTGTGAGGAGGGGGATAGGATAGAGAGTGGTGAGGTGGTTGTCTGGAAGGAGAGCGATGTGCATGCTCTTACATCCATTGGTAGATTCATAAGTTTACTTAGCGGAGACAAAAAGAGGGATCAATTAAAAAAGAATCTGGTTAAAAGAGTTCAATAAAGTTAATTGTTTTGCTAAAATTTTAGAAAAGTGTCATTGTTGAGAAAATATATGCTAGTGATAGCACTTTACCTAGGTGTCGACTCTTAATATAATCCTATTCTTCTTCCTCTTCTTTTTTTTTTTTTTTTTTTTTTTTTTAAAACGACAAGTTATAATTATTAAGTTCTTATATTGACATTGTTTAGGCAACAATATGTCAATGAGTTGACATTGTTTAGGTAACAATATCTCAATGAGGGGTCAAATTTGCCCAAACTATATAGTAGGAGAGAGTAATTGAAAAATTAGTTTATTCAAAGGATGTTATAGATTTAGGAGGTGTGGACCAAATAATTTGGTGAAGAACGTCGGGAATTTTGGATGTTTTCTGAATGTTGACTTGAGTACCGGCAACACGTATAAGCGCTACACACTTGTAAAATTGCTTGCATCACAATGACTTGTGAATGACCAACAAAATACTTTAGTATTCTAGCACCAATATTAAAAGTCGGTTTAAACCGAAATGGTTGAAGCAGTCGTAGGCATTGCATCGACGGTATAGCTTTGCTTGATATTCGTTAATTAAGCCTCTCTTTTCATCAAACCATGCGGTATCAAGCCAGACAAAATGGTATGCTATAGTAGTAACATAGTCCTAGATGTTTTCTTTTTAATTGTGTAACCTCCGTTATTTTTTGTGTTATTGAATTTTATCGTCCCCAACTATTTGCTATTGACCGCTGCCACCCTCAACTATCATTTTAACGTCCGTCACTCCCAACTTAACACTTAATATGTTCTGTCACCACGTCGTTAACTGATCACTAACTTTTGATCATGTTACTATACTTTTGTTGGTGTCATAGAGATCTTAGGAAGGTTTTAGGGATCTTAAGACACCCCCAAAAGTATAGGAACATGATTAAAAGTTAGTGATCAGTTAACGAAATTGTGACAAAACACACTACGTGTTAACTTGAGGGTGGTGGGCATTAAAGTGATAGTTGGGTGTGACAGCGGCCAATTATAGCCAATAGTTTGGGGTGATAAAATCCAATAACACTTACTTTTTTACTTTTTTTAACGGCTTACTAAATCTACATTTGACGGAGCTCGAACCCCTGACCTTAAAGGGAGCAACACCTTAACTCTAATAGCTTTGCCAATTGAACACACCCCCACCCAAACCTCCTTTACTTATTTACTTAAAGTCGTTGTTCTGTTAAAATCAATGTAGGGCAATTAACATTTTACAATGCCAAAAGTGCAACTTTTTAACCAAGCAAACGAAAACCTTGAAATCAAATCGAAAACTAACCTGATGTTCAAGTTGTAGTCTTTCAGTGTTTTGGTTTTTAACCAAATAAACACAAACCTGGACGGTGGTGGTAGGTGGTGGACGTGGACGGTGGGTGGTGGTGGTAGATGATGGTAGTGGGTGGTGGACGGTGGAGGACGATGATGGACGGTGGTGGGTGGTGGTGTTTAACCCTCTGCAAACTTAGAAGAAGATTTTGGAAGTGTATGGGCCAAGTCTACACCAAAAAGAGCTCGTGCAGACGTTTTTTAATGAAACGTATTCGGAAAAACAAACAGTATGCAGATGACAATGTCTGCACGTGGTTTGCGCGGCGCAGACAGAAGAGCCTGCGCAAATGTTTTTTAGAAAAACAATCACCACCTTATTTTTTATTTAAAGTGATTAAAAACGGTTACTAACATCCTGGCAAACAATTTGACTTAAAAATTGTAAATACTCTACCACAAACATGTTTGGTTTTAATCAACATATGTCTAGTAGTTTTCAGTACATATCTATGTAATTTTTTTTTATTTAGGATTGTTTTCTAAATAGAATGATTAAAAAAAAACTTTAATTCAGATTAGGCTCTACTTTCGTGATATGGTTAATTTGGATCTTTAGTTTGTGTTTCGATTCTATAAAGGGTATTAGAAAACCTACCAAATTAAGGCATAAGAACTCATAACAATATTATATACTATAAATTTGCAACAATTCTTGGCATTATTGTTTGTACCATGTGTATTAAAGTTTATATACTATAAATTTGCAACAATTCTTGGCATTATTGTTTGTACCATGTGTATTAAAGTTTGTATGACAGTAAATAATAAATAAGCAACATTTTTGTTTTTTATAGAGTGGTGCTATTAGCATGAAAAGTTTTTTTTTTTTTTTTTTAAGAGTAAAATGCACGGATAGTCCCTGTGGTTTTGCAAAGTTTCAGCTATAGTCCCCAGATTTTGGAAATTACACTCATAGTCCCTGTGGTTTGACAGTTTGTTACGCTGATAGTCCCTGGAGTGGATGTGGGTTAGTTTTCTCAGTTAAGTCCATGTGAAATTACAAAATTACCCTTGCTTTTATTATATTTATCAACATCATCATCATTCAACAGACTCTTTCTACTCTCTCTCTCTCTCTCTCTCACTAAAAACCACCACCACCGTCACCTCCCCTGCCGCCATCACCACTCCCCACCACCGCCATCCCCTTCCACCACCACACCTCCGCCTCCTAAACCCATACCCGCCTCCACCATCAACCACCCATCCCCAAATCAACCAACACAGATCTGGAGTTTGTACCCTGTAACACCCCGTGTTTTCACGAGTGAAAGTCAAAGTCAAGGTCAAAGTCAACGACCGATTTCGCGCGACGTGACTCGTAGAATTGTTTTTATTATATTTAGATTATGTGGAGTAAATGTCGTACATTGCAATAATCGACTCATGCTAACCGTATTTCAATCGACCTACGACTGTAAACGATAGGAAGTAACAATGCGATAAAGTTAATCAAGCTATGATAATCAAATCGACATCAAATCGTAACTCGAACTATGTATTTTACTTGTCAGTTATACGTGTGTGTGTCTTACGTGTTACCTGTGCATGTTTATTTTATGTTATTTTATGTTGTGATAATCAAGCGAACTCAATCGAACTCAAAATCTAACTCGAATATAAACGAACCCGAACCCAAATTCCGAGTCGAACCCTATAAGAAGTAGTTGGGACTGAAAGTAATTTGACTAGGAAACCCTATCGAATCGCTCGCAAATCGAACCGAATCAACATCGCACCGAACACATCCAAGGAGGCGGCATCCGCACGGATTGCCAGTCCGCACGGACGACCAGTCCGCGCGGGTAGCCTACCCGGGTGCGTGCCATGCGCACGGCTCACCCTTTCCCTTTTTGGCATCCTATAAATA
The DNA here is from genome assembly GCA_030545235.1 of Helianthus tuberosus. Classification (NCBI taxonomy): domain Eukaryota; kingdom Viridiplantae; phylum Streptophyta; class Magnoliopsida; order Asterales; family Asteraceae; genus Helianthus; species Helianthus tuberosus. Next base: position 135,467,715 of record CM060373.1, on the reverse strand, counting down.
CACGGGTCACTCTCCACTTTTTCCACTTTTGGCAAGTGACGTCCGAACCGCACGCATTCTTCACCTTTTCTCAGAATTCTCTCAATCCAGGTAAGATCTTGCACTAAATCTTGTACATCTTTGATCACTACACGATTCTACACATTTCTATCTTTCGAATCTTCACTTTTAACCATGAAATCATCCGGATTTGAGGTAGTCACGGGTGACGTCACCATGAAGTTCATAAGAACTTCAAGCTTGGCTTCATTCCATCAAGAATATCTCAGATCTAAACGGTTTCTACAAGTTTTTACAATAACTTCACCTAGATCTAAACTTTTCTAAGGATAAAAGTGTTGAAAGAAATAAACCTAAGTTATCTCCTTCTTTTACCCTTAAAACCGGTACGAACCCGATCAGTCCCAGTGTTCTACTCGTCGATAGTGATGCACTAGTTCTAGATCTGGGATCCTACCCATCGACAACTGATTTCGGGGTCAGCCGGAATGACCGTTCTGAGTCGCCGACAGGCCGAGTTAGGGTGGTTCCTGACCGGACTAGTCACGCGGGTGAGAACACAACTCCAAGTGGTTGCCACGTAATCAGAAGGTCTCGATAAACGACAACAGAAACCAAGTGTAGACGAACGGAACAACCAGACCAGTTGTCCGCACGGACTAGCTGTCCGCACGGACGAGCCGTACGCACGTACAGGTCATACGCACGTACAGGTCATACGCACGGGTTGTCACCCGCACGGACTACCCTTGGGACCCACTTTCCAAACAAGGTTTGAGTATCGACGAACGAGCAATCCGGACGGACGACCTCTGAATGGATTACTCTTCGGATCATGAGATACTAAGGCCTTAAAATGATAATCAAGCAATCTTCATCCGCACGGCCAAGTCGTACGCACGGACAGACTATCCGGACGGATTGTCTCTGCCCGCGCGCACAGGCTGCCCGCACGGACTACCGTACGCACGGACTGCCGTCCGCGCAACCGGCTTGAAAGGTAGAAACACTTATGTGTTTTCTAAATGCTACAACGAAAACTCCAAAGCACAAGCCATCATACACAAACACATCTTAGGAAGAAACAATCCGCTTGAACGTTTATCCACACCAACAACTTGTCCGAACGGATAAGTCACCCGCACGTACAACTAGTCCGCACGGATTACCACCCGCACGGACAGTCGTACGCACGGATAACCTATCCGGATGGAACACCATCCGCACGCATCACCATCCGCACGGATAGGTCATGCGCACGGATGACTTCTACTCACGGATAACTGATCCGCACGATCAGTCATCCTACCCATTCTCACTTGTACTGTTTTACGCGCCACTTATCGTCACGTTGTCGAATCTATTCAGGCTAACCGTACTCGCTGTAAAAGCGCTCCCTTCAATCCATATCACTGTGAGTATACTCGAACCCTTTTTGCTTTTAGCACTTTTGGGTGTTACATACGTTACAACTATTCAAACTACAACTATCACACTACTCAAGCTATTTTAACGCTTAACCATTAATGCATGTTATACGTGGCTTATGAATGCTTGTTTGTTATGTTTACACATGGAATGCTGTCTACCTGCCTTAGCAACGATAGTACTATAGTTTGGACTCAGCACCCGTTCACACGGGGGTTGTTAAGGATCTTTTACTTGCATGGATTACAGTGGTAATCGTGTATTGCGAACTGCCTCGGGCAGTCAACCCGCAGTCATTGGTATCGATGGATCTATGTCGATAACTAACGTGCTTCATTTCACTATGTGTACGTGCTGGTTATGCGTAAACGAATTCGAACTCTATATGCTATTATCAAACTTGTATGCTCACCTTTACATTTTATGTATTGACATTATTTTAACGTATGTGACAGGTGCTTAGGACGCATATGTGGTAGGAATTGGAAGCTAGAATAAAGCCTTAGAGCCCAACAAATAGTTGTCTGTAGATAACTTATTAGGGGTCTCTAGAAGCAGATAAACAATTGCTACTTATTTAAAATCTGAGTTGTCAGAATAGAGTATTTGTTTTGATGTTGTCTGTAATAACTTGATTGACTATTTATGTTACGGTATGGGACGTAATGTTTAAGTAAATGGTAATGATAGTTGTTATGGAAACTTCTGGACAATCTGTTTCGCTCAGTGCCGCGCCCCGATGATTCCGCCATCGGTTGGGGTGTGACAGATTGGTATCAGAGCCATGACTATATGGAATTAGGCAAGACTCGACCTAGTCCGGGTCGAAGTCTTAGAAACCTAGACTATAGTTAAGAACCAACAGACCAACTCGCGCGTATGCGTAAACTCGCCACTATCACTCACTCTTTTCTATCATTGCACTCGAATTTTCAAGTTGTGAACAGGTAATAAGGCCGAGAATAGGTGTGAAAACCGCAAAACTCTCGACTAAAGTTGCCTAATCAGCTTGCGTTTTAGCTACAAACGAGGAGAATCATACCAAATCAGGAGTGAAATCCATATTTTGATGAATAATCTCCTCAATTTTTATCAAAAAAAACAAGGACGGAAGTTGCAAGACAGGGGTGAAACCCTAACCTTGATGACTCGTCCCGCTTTTATACAAAACTCCCACCAAAGTTCGATGGACTCCAACGGTCTAAAGACACAATATAACCAAGGGGAATTGCGCCATTGCCCGAGAATCGAGGCAAAGGCATAGTCCTGGAGGTGTTGTGTAGAATCCTTGTGAATAGTCGAACCACTTTGGTTAGTCGCAGTCTATTAGCTGCAGACAATCTACCTTCGATTTATCGATCTTTATGAAATTTTATGCATTTTCTGTTATTTGTTAACGTTTTGAGGTACTATTGATTTCAACACAACACTACTGCTCCCGCCAAAACACAAAACCCACACAACTCATCGCTAGCGAATCGACAATAGAGCCAGTCAGAATAGTTTGTATACCAGTAGGTGTCCTTAGTAATACGTGATTCCTGCTGTTATGCTTACGAGATTAGAAATATTGTGATTATGTGCTCTATGTGTTTATGTGATTTTGTGCAATTCTGTGATTTTGTGACTATATGTGTTTACATGGTACGTGTTACTGAGCTTTAGTAGTAGTAGACGTGCGAGGTGAGATTCGAATACATGTGTTGAGTTCCATGGCGATGTCTATTGCAGAAAATGTCGTCTGGATCCCGTCATCATCCACTCTCTCGCCAGGAAAAGAAAGACAGACGTCTTGCTTCCATCGTCGCGAAAGCTGTAGCAAAGGCTGTGAGCGATGCCTATGAGAACGCCAGCAAATCATCCGAGGAATCGAGGACTGAGGGTCCTAGAGCTGTCGCTAGAGCTGTCGCCAGACCTTTCAGTTTCAAACAATTCAAGTCATGTGGGCCGAAAGAATTCACAGGCGAAGGAGGTCCTACTGCTCTATTCCACTGGTTTGACTCTATCGAGGTTACTCTGCGACAAAGTGGTTGCCCTGATGACCTTCGAACTCTGAACGCTACCGGCGTCTTTCAGTCCCGTGCTTTGGACTGGTGGACGGCCGAGAGGAACAAGAGAGGGAATGATGCAGCTTACGGTTTGTCGTGGGATGAGCTCAAAGAAGTCATGCTGGAGGAATTCTGCCCTCCTCACGAGCGTCAAAAGCTTGAAGATGAATTTTGGCACATACATCAGAAGGATGGAGACAATGCTAGCCTTACTGCTCGTTTCAAACAGCTCAGCATTATCTGTCCTGACCAGGTCAAGACCCCTGAGGTGACCATCAAGAAGTACATCCGAGCCCTACCCGACTGCGTCGCTGATTTCGTGCAAGCGGCCAAGACTGCCACGATCGAAGAAACCTATCTGCTGGCCGCTGAGATCAATGACAAAAGGGTTAAGGCTGGGGTGTGGGATAAGACCTCCAAGCATCTGCATCAAGCCACTACTACTGCACCAACTGCTGAAGCCACCTCGTCAAGCAACAAGCGAAAGAAAAAGAGAAAGAACAGCTCCACCAACAAGAACTGTGCGATCATTGCTGCACCGATCCAAGCTGTACCTGCTCAACAGCGTCAAGTAGTGGCGCCTGTGGCCAATGGACCGCCTGCAAAGCGTGCATATACTGGACCACACCCACTCTGCCCTACTTGCACCTATCATCACCCGACTGCTATTCAATGCCGCTTCTGTGCTCATTGCAACGTCTACGGCCACTTTACTGCCAACTGCCGTATTCGTCAAGCTCCTGCCAATCAAGCTCTACTCGCTGCCCCACAGGGTCAACAAGCTCCTCTGGCACTTGCAGTCAAAGCCAGAGCATGCTTCACGTGTGGCGACCCGAATCATTTCGCCAACATGTGCCCGAACAGGGTGGTGAAACAAGAACCCCAGCAGCAACAACAGCAACCACAGCAGCAACAACAGCAGCAGCAACAAGCCGCACGAGCCAGAACTTTCAATCTCAATGTGCGTCAAGCCCAGGCCGACAACAACGTGGTCAATGGTACGTTCCTTGTGAATGGTATTTATGCTTCATGTTTGTTTGATACTGGAGCCGATAATTGCTTTGTGTCACTCGAATTTGAGAAACTCCTTAGTCGTAAACGTTCCCGACTCTCCTTTGCATTCGATGTTGAAGTCGCTACCGGAAGAACCGTCGCTGTAAACTCCGTTATTCGTGATTGCACTCTCGAGCTCAACAATCACATCTTCGCGATCGATCTCATTCCGATGCAACTAGGAAGCTTTGATGTCATAGTAGGCATGGACTTTCTTCGCGAAAACCATGCCGAAGTTGTGTGCTTCGATAAAATGATTCGTTTTTCGCTCACAAACGGCGATTCATTGTGCGTATATGGTGATACTACTTCGAAGGGTCTCAAGCTTATGTCATGCCTACAAGCTAGCAAGTATCTCCGCAAGGAATACAGGGCTTTCTTGGCTCATGTCGTAGCAGCGGAGAAGGAAAAGAAAGAGAAGAAGAAAGTAAAAGACGTTCCAGTGGTTCGAGAATTTCCTCAAGTTTTTCCAGAGGATCTTCCCGGACTACCTCCGAAGCGTGATATTGATTTTCGCATTGATCTCATTCCTGGAGCTAATCCTATCGCCAGAGCTCCTTATCGACTCGCGCCGTCCGAAATGCGCGAACTCTCAACCCAACTCCAGGAATTGCTTGAAAAAGGCTTTATTCGCCCGAGCACCTCTCCCTGGGGCGCACCAGTCCTTTTCGTTAAAAAGAAGGACGGGTCGTTCCGGATGTGCATCGACTACCGGGAATTGAATAAGTTGACTATCAAGAACCGCTATCCTCTGCCACGAATTGACGATTTGTTTGATCAGCTACAAGGCGCTACGTGTTTCTCGAAGATCGATCTACGTTTAGGTTATCACCAGCTGCGTATACAAGAGGAGGATATACCCAAAACCGCGTTTCGCACTCGTTACGGCCATTACGAATTCGTTGTCATGCCTTTTGGCCTAACCAATGCACCAGCAGTTTTCATGGATCTGATGAATCGAGTGTGTAAACCATATCTCGACCGTTTCGTCATCGTGTTCATCGACGATGTCTTGATCTATTCCAAAACGAGAGCCGAACACGCGCAACATCTACGTTTGGTTCTCGAGTTACTCCAGGGGAACCAACTCTACGCCAAATTCTCCAAGTGCGAGTTTTGGTTGGGGGAGGTTCAGTTTCTGGGTCACATCGTAAATAGTCAGGGTATACACGTCGATCCTGCGAAGATTGAAGCTGTTAAGAGCTGGGTTACGCCTAAGAACCAGTCTGAAGTCCGCTCTTTCCTCGGGCTAGCGGGCTATTACCGACGATTCATCGAAGGATTCTCGAAGATTGTTGTACCACTTACTTCCCTCACTCATAAGGACCAGCCTTTTGTCTGGGGAACCAAACAAGAGTCTGCCTTTCGAACCCTCAAATACATGCTTTGCAATGCTCCTGTTCTCACACTACCCGACGAAAACGATAATTTCATTGTCTACTGTGATGCTTCCAACCTTGGTCTCGGTTGTGTCTTAATGCAACGAGACAAGGTCATAGCTTACGCATCTCGTCAGCTCAAAATCCACGAGAAGAACTATACAACCCACGATCTCGAGCTAGGCGCCGTTGTCTTTGCATTAAAGATTTGGCGACACTACCTGTATGGTACCAAGTGTACGATCTTCACCGATCATAAGAGCCTACAGCACATCTTTAATCAGAAGGAACTAAATATGCGTCAACGCCGATGGGTAGAACTTCTCAACGACTACGACTGTGAGATTCGTTATCACCCAGGCAAAGCAAATGTTGTTGCCGACGCACTTAGCAGACGGAGCTATCTGCTTAGCACTCGTAATGTTCAAGCCCAGCACAATCTCAAAGCTCTTATTCGCGACGCCCAGCATGCATGTTTCAACGAACGCACTTTGAAGAAAGAAAGAATCTACCACGATGGAGCCCAGCTTGTGAGCAAATCAAACGGGATATTCCACTTCTTAGACAAAATCTGGATTCCCAAGCGAACCAACCTGCGACAGATTATCATGGATGAAGCCCACAAATCACGATACTCTATTCATCCTGGTGCCGACAAAATGTACCATGACCTTCGATATAGGTACTGGTGGCCGGGAATGAAACGGGATATCGCTCTCTACGTCGGAAAATGCCTAACCTGTGCTAGAATCAAGGCTGAACACCAAAGACCCTCTGGCTTGCTCGAACAACCTCCAATTCCCATGTGGAAGTGGGAGAGCATAGCTATGGATTTCGTAACCAAGCTTCCAACCACGTCCCATGTGGAATTGACTAAATCAGCTCACTTTCTGCCAATACGAGAAGACTACAAGGTAGAACGATTAGCCCGAATCTACACCGACGAGATCATTTGTCGACATGGGACGCCTCGTGACATCATCTCTGATCGTGATGCTCGATTCACTTCACGATTGTGGGAAACGTTTCAAATGGCGCTCGGTACAACGCTTAATCTAAGTACTGCGTTCCACCCACAAACCGACGGTCAGACTGAAAGAACGATTCGTACGCTTGAAGACATGCTCCGTTCGTGTATCCTAGACTTCGGTGTTAATTGGGATAGACACCTTCCGTTAGTCGAATTCTCGTACAATAACAGCTACCAGGCTAGCATCCAGATGGCACCTTTCGAGGCCTTATACGGAAGAAGATGTCGATCGCCTATTGTGTGGCACGAGATCGGTCACTCGCAACTAACCGGTCCGGAGCTGCTACAAGAAACGACAGACAAAATTTTCCAAATTCGAGACAATCTAGCGAAAGCTCGGGATAGACAGAAGGTTCTCGCCGATAAAAAGCGCAAGCACCGTGAGTATGGCGTTGGTGACTACGTACTCCTAAAGGTATCACCTTGGAAGGGTGTAGTCCGATTCGGCAAAAAGGGGAAACTCGCGCCTCGATATGTGGGACCTTTTAAGATTTTGGAAAGAATCGGAAAAGTCGCCTATAGACTCGAATTACCGGAGGAACTTAGCAATGTCCATCTGACTTTTCACGTGTCAAACCTCCGAAAGTGCGTCTACGACCCCGACTTACATGTTCCTCTAGATGATTTACAAGTGAACGAAACATTACACTTCGTGGAAAAGCCTGTTGAAATCATGGATCGCAAAACCAAAGAACTCAGGCGCTCAAACATTCCTATCGTGAAGGTCAGATGGGAAGGCAAACGAGGCGCGGAGTTTACTTGGGAACTCGAAAGCGACATGAAGGCAAAGTATCCACAGTTGTTTAACGAAGGAGTAATGTCCGGTTAAGAAAGGCAAGGTGGCATACTTGTAAATAAGGAGAGACTCCTTATATCCTTGGCCTGTAAATAGAAGTGTTAGGGTTAGAGATTGAGACTTTTGCTCATTTGGAAGGTTAGAGAGAGAAACTAGAGAGAGAAAGTCTAGAGAGAGAAAGTCTCTCGTGTGATTCTCGGTATTGTACGCGACATCATATCAATGGAATCACGTTAAAATTGTACATTCTTGTGTATCGATCTCACTCTTGCACGGTTTCCGCACGTCGTACGAGTCGGATCGCAATCGAAACGGATCAGTCCAGAACCTAACCAACAGAATCACAATTATAACGCATTCTAAGTGCGGATGATCCTCGCAACCGAGCACCTGCTCAGATACCACTTGTAGGATCGGTTTCGACACCGTTACGATTGTGTTTAGTCACGCACGTTCGCAGACTTCCGCACGTCGAACGTGTCGTTACGCAATCGAATCGGAGACGAACCCAGACCTACCATAATCAAGATCTCTCCCAAACGGCTTTGAATTGAAATCTAAAACTTTATAGACTTTTAGATTAAATGTTTTCGCATATCATATCCGAAAATTATCAATTTTTAACCGTAAAATCCTGTTTAATTTGACGACTTCAATGGTCCAAACGAAGAACTCTCACACGTGATTCACGAACTAGTTACAGCCCTCAGCTTAATTTCGGGACGAAATTTCCTAAACAAGGGGAGGCTGTAACACCCCGTGTTTTCACGAGTGAAAGTCAAAGTCAAGGTCAAAGTCAACGACCGATTTCGCGCGACGTGACTCGTAGAATTGTTTCTATTATATTTAGATTATGTGGAGTAAATGTCGTACATTGCAATAATCGACTCATGCTAACCGTATTTCAATCGACCTACGACTGTAAACGATAGGAAGTAACAATGCGATAAAGTTAATCAAGCTATGATAATCAAATCGACATCAAATCGTAACTCGAACTATGTATTTTACTTGTCAGTTATACGTGTGTGTGTCTTACGTGTTACCTGTGCATGTTTATTTTATGTCTGTGCATGTTTATTTTATGTTGTGATAATCAAGCGAACTCAATCGAACTCAAAATCTAACTCGAATATAAACGAACCCGAACCCGAATTCCGAGTCGAACCCTATAAGAAGTAGTTGGGACTAAAAGTAATTTGACTAGGAAACCCTATCGAATCGCTCGCAAATCGAACCGAATCAACATCGCACCGAACACATCCAAGGAGGCGGCATCCGCACGGATGGCCAATCCGCACGGATTGCCAGTCCGCACGGATTGCCAGTCCGCACGGACGACCAGTCCGCGCGGGTAGCCTACCCGGGCGCGTGCCATGCGCACGGCTCACCCTTTCCCTTTTTGGCTTCCTATAAATACACGGGTCACTCTCCACTTTTTTCCAGTTTTGGCAAGTGACGTCCGAACCGCACGCATTCTTCACCTTTTCTCAGATTTCTCTCAATCCAGGTAAGATCTTGCACTAAATCTTGTACATCTTTGATCACTACACGATTCTACACATTTCTATCTTTCGAATCTTCACTTTTAACCATGAAATCATCCGGATTTGAGGTATTCACGGGTGACGTCACCATGAAGTTCATAAGAACTTCAAGCTTGGCTTCATTCCATCAAGAATATCTCAGATCTAAACGGTTTCTACAAGTTTTTACAATAACTTCACCTAGATCTAAACTTTTCTAAGGATAAAAGTGTTGAAAGAAATAAACCTAAGTTATCTCCTTCTTTTACCCTTAAAACCGGTACGAACCCGATCAGTCCCAGTGTTCTACTCGTCGATAGTGATGCACTAGTTCTAGATATGGGATCCTACCCATCAACAACTGATTTCGGGGTCAGCCGGAATGACCGTTCTGAGTCGCCGACAGGCCGAGTTAGGGTGGTTCCTGACCGGACTAGTCTCGCGGGTGAGAACACAACTCCAAGTGGTTGCCACGTAATCAGAAGGTCTCGATAAACGACAACAGAAACCAAGTGTAGACGAACGGAACAACCAGACCAGTTGTCCGCACGGACAAGTTGTCCGCACGGACTAGCTGTCCGCACGGACGAGCCGTACGCACGTACAGGTCATACGCACGTACAGGTCATACGCACGGGTTGTCACCCGCACGGACTACCCTTGGGACCCACTTTCCAAACAAGGTTTGAGTATCGACGAACGAGCAATCCGGACGGACGACCTCTGAATGGATTACTCTTCGGATCATGAGATACTAAGGCCTTAAAATGATAATCAAGCAATCTTCATCCGCACGGCCAAGTCGTACGCACGGACAGACTATCCGGACGGATTGTCTCTGCCCGCGCGCACAGGCTGCCCGCACGGACTACCGTACGCACGGACTGCCGTCCGCGCAACCGGCTTGAAAGGTAGAAACACTTATGTGTTTTCTAAATGCTACAACGAAAACTCCAAAGCACAAGCCATCATACACAAACACATCTTAGGAAGAAACAATCCGCTTGAACGTTTATCCACACCAACAACTTGTCCGAACGGATAAGTCACCCGCACGTACAACTAGTCCGCACGGATTACCACCCGCACGGACAGTCGTACGCACGGATAACCTATCCGGATGGAACACCATCCGCACGCATCACCATCCGCACGGATAGGTCATGCGCACGGATGACTTCTACTCACGGATAACTGATCCGCACGATCAGTCATCCTACCCATTCTCACTTGTACTGTTTTACGCGCCACTTATCGTCACGTTGTCGAATCTATTCAGGCTAACCGTACTCGCTGTAAAAGCGCTCCCTTCAATCCATATCACTGTGAGTATACTCGAACCCTTTTTGCTTTTAGCACTTTTGGGTGTTACATACGTTACAACTATTCAAACTACAACTATCACACTACTCAAGCTATTTTAACGCTTAACCATTAATGCATGTTATACGTGGCTTATGAATGCTTGTTTGTTATGTTTACACATGGAATGCTGTCTACCTGCCTTAGCAACGATAGTACTATAGTTTGGACTCAGCACCCGTTCACACGGGGGTTGTTAAGGATCTTTTACTTGCATGGATTACAGTGGTAATCGTGTATTGCGAACTGCCTCGGGCAGTCAACCCGCAGTCATTGGTATCGATGGATCTATGTCGATAACTAACGTGCTTCATTTCACTATGTGTACGTGCTGGTTATGCGTAAACGAATTCGAACTCTATATGCTATTATCAAACTTGTATGCTCACCTTTACATTTTATGTATTGACATTATTTTAACGTATGTGACAGGTGCTTAGGACGCATATGTGGTAGGAATTGGAAGCTAGAATAAAGCCTTAGAGCCCAACAAATAGTTGTCTGTAGATAACTTATTAGGGGTCTCTAGAAACAGATAAACAATTGCTACTTATTTAAAATCTGAGTTGTCAGAATAGAGTATTTGTTTTGATGTTGTCTGTAATAACTTGATTGACTATTTATGTTACGGTATGGGACGTAATGTTTAAGTAAATGGTAATGATAGTTGTTATGGAAACTTCTGGACAATCTGTTTCGCTCAGTGCCGCGCCCCGATGATTCCGCCATCGGTTGGGGTGTGACATACCCAACCATCCTCTCGGCTCTCCCTCTCTCACGACTGACCGGCGGCGACAAGTTCCCCCAACGATGATCACCGGCGAAGAGAGTGGGCCGGCAGTTGCCGGCGATGTTACTGAAGGCGATGATGATGCCGACGAGCGGCTGTGGTGGTGTTCTCCGACGAATTTCGACGGTAAATCCCTCTCGACTGTTTCTTTTCTTTTGGTATTGATGCCGATGATGATGATGGGCGGGTTCTGTTTGTCCGGCGACGGTGGTGCCGGTGATGGCGATACTGGGAACAGTTTAGTCTGGTTCGGTTTACTGGGAACAGATCTGTGTTGGTTGATTTGGGGATGGGTGGTTGATGGTGGAGGCGGGTATGGGTTTAGGAGGCGGAGGTGTGGTGGTGGAAGGGGATGGTGGTGGTGGGGAGTGGTGATGGCGGCAGGGGAGGTGACGGTGGTGGTGGTTTTTAGTGAGAGAGAGAGAGAGAGAGAGTAGAAAGAGTCTGTTGAATGATGATGATGTTGATGAATATAATAAAAGCAAGGGTAATTTTGTAATTTCACATGGACTTAACTGAGAAAACTAACCCACATCCACTCCAGGGACTATCAGCGTAACAAACTGTCAAACCACAGGGACTATGAGTGTAATTTCCAAAATCTGGGGACTATAGCTGAAACTTTGCAAAACCACAGGGACTATCCGTGCATTTTACTCTTTTTTTAAAGAATTGATTTTTCATTTTGATGTCCCATACTTTTCTTTTTTTTTTGCAAGTTTTTTGTTTTACGTTTCGTTATATGTTTTGCAAGTTAATACACCGCAACGTGCGTGTGGGGTTCAACGTTTTTTCGTTAATTTTTTCCTGTTTGACAGGCCCCTCACAACACGTCTATTTTTCCCTGTTTGGCAAGTTCGTCTCAACGCGCGGGTCCTAGACCATCTTAGTTTTTTTCTATGTTTCACATTTCCGTCTAATTTCTTTATATTAACACGCCGCAACGGACGTACGTGGTTCAAAGATTTTACTTTGCTTTTCGTTCGGTGTTATTTTTTTCTTTTTAATTTATTTTGTTTTTACGAGCTTTAATAGTGTTGGTGGTCACCGACAGTGGTGTAGCATTGGTGCAACTTGGCATGGTTTTACGTCCCCGTCGAAACGCGGGGATGGTTTAATACTAGTTAAAGCTAAATATAAAAGTGTTTCGGTTATGTTTCATCATTCATGGATGCGAATTAGCTTTACGTTTTAACTCCTAATAAAAAAACTAAAACCGAACAAACTAAAAACAAAACCAATAAAACTCGTGTTATCTGTAAGAATAGTAGGGCACCCTTTCGTTAGATATTCAACGTAAAACCACATGAGTTAAGGGGTGTGTGAATATTAACACCTCTTTCTAAAAGAATGTATAATATTTTTTTTTAATTAGGTCTTTAGTGAACACTTGCTCAATGGTGATATCACTAATTTATGAGTCAATACTTGAACTTGCCTTTAGATTCATGCAGTGGCGGACCTATGTGAAACACAGGGCGGGCGGGCACATTTCTTGAAAAAAAATAGTATATTTTTAGGCAAAAATACGACCGCACCCCGTGAAAATATGCTTAAACCACTTATCCGCACCCCCAGCAAATAATTTCTGGCTATAGTTTTACGTGTATACATTCATGAGTTGTACAAATCTACATGGATTCTAAATAAAAAGAATCACAAAAAAGAAGTAGAAAATGTTGGATGTATATGTTAATGACCAGGTCCTTTTTTGCTTGGCCCAGAAGCCAATTTATATCCTAATGATCCCATCTTCAGCCATCGATTGACGTTGTTGGTTGAGGAGACGAATAGTTCGGCCATCTCTCCACCAGTTTGCTTAAATTCGGTAAGTTGAAGATTTCGGCAATGAACCACACTAAAGTGTGTTGTCATTAACATATAGATGATACCAAAAGCAAAAGAGCAGTCTCCTAATGCCATATTTGAAAGTTTTATTTGCTTAAGCGTGATGATCCGAGGAGTCGGTGGTGGTGATGGTGGCCGGAGGTGGTGGAGATTGTAGTGAGTAGTGAAGATGCGCTTGTACAAGTGTTGATATAGTATATATAGGAAGAAAAGAATGAGTAAGGACGGTGATGACCTTTTTGAAAGATGTATACCAACGAATTTTGACTTTTGTAGTTCACACTTGTGTCTTGAAAAAAATATTATTTACACTGAGCTACCTCCAAGTATTGTTTATCATAAAATACGGGTATAAACGAGTTCAGTCGAGGTCAATGCATGTTTAGCTTAAAGGAACTCGAGTTCAGTTAGTTTCAAACTCTACGTATAAAACTCGAGTTTGGCTCGTTATAAATTTTTTAAACAAGTTGAGTTGAGTCGAGCTCAATGCATGTTTAGCTTAAAATAACTCGTGTTAAGTTGGTTTCAAACTCTACGTATAAAACTCGAGTTTGGCTCGTAATTTTTTTTTTTAAACTCAAGCTAGGCTTGTTTATTAATAATTAATTTCTAATTATTTTGTTTCTATGCATATAAGATTATTTTAATAAATTAATGTAATTCTATATATAATATGATTATGCACAAATTATGTTTATCATAGTTATATGACTATGTAAATGCACAAATTATGTTTATCATAGTTATATGACTATGTTACGCCCCACTTGCGGTATGCACATATAATGTATATATGTGTGGGCGCTCGGGGGGCAAAAGCAAAAGTGCACTAATTTTTAACGTTATTTTACTAATTTCGTGAAAATAACGTTAAAAGAGGGGATGGTTAATCATGCATCATGTGGTGGCATTGATAGCCGAAAGACAAGGGGGTACATGCACCAATTGGCGTTTGTCTCAATTGCTAAGTGTTATGTGCCTTATGTCCAAGGCTTGATGCAAAACCACAATCGAGCCGGGGGTCTCATTGGAAGCAGCCTCTCTATTCCTACGGGGTAGAGGTAAGGCTGTCTACATCCCACCCTCCTCAGACCCTACCTTAGCTTTTGCTATTGGTGGGATATACTGAGTACGATGATGATGATGATAGTTATATGACTATGTAATAAAGTTTATTATGCGATTATATCTTTACTATATTACATAAAAACTTGTATTTTTATACAAATTAAATGTTCGTCAAGAGACACGAGCATAGTCAAGTTCGGCATATGAAACTTGAGCGCACTAAATAGCTTGATTTGATTACTAGCAAGTCATTGAGCTAATCTCGAGTGACTCACGATATGATGATCTGTAACTCTATTACTCCCCTAAATCTTATCTAATTTTATTAATTGAGCCTCAACTCATTTGTGATTTTTGTTTCAACGTCTTTGTTGTTTGACAAAGGATTTTTATTTAAGTTCATATATGGTGGTAGATGAAAAGATTTGTGTTTGTAGGGACAGAAAACAGGTTAGTTAAAAACGGATCGAGTTACATGTTGGTTAAAAACGGATCAAGTTAAAATTAGGTTAGGTAAAAACAATTACTATTCAAAATTGACAAAAATTTTATTGTTAAATGAACATATACTAGTGATACCAATTCAACTAGGGGGCCGTTTGTTTAGCTCTTAATGGTTCAGCATTTAATGGTTCAGCATTTAATGGTTCAGACTGTTTGTTTCACGAGCAGATGTCTGAATGATTCAGACATTTGCCTCTAAATGGTTAAGCATTATCCTGAGTCTGAATGGTTAAGACCTCTTATCTGAATTGGTCAGACATTTACCTTTGAACGGTTAAGCATTATATTGTTCTTAATGGTTCAGACTTGTTACTAGTTCAGCACTTAATTGTTCAGACATCTTACTGGTTCAGCACTTAATCATTTATAAGTTGCCAAACAGTCCCTAGGTGATTAATATATTCCTACTTTTATTAAGTTCGGATCGACATCGATTAGAAAACAATATGTCAACGAGGGCTAAATTTGCAATAGCTTGAATAGTAGGAGGGGGTAATTGAAAAAAAATAATTTATTGTTGACCGCTCACTTCGATATAGATATGGGTGGTGTGTACCAACTAATTTGGTGAAGGATGTCGGGAATTTTGGATGTTTTCACAATTTTGACTTCAAGACCACCAACACGTATAAGCGCTACACGCTTGTAAAATTGCTTGCATCACAATGACTTGTGAATGACTAACAAAATTACAAAATACTTTAGTATTTTTGTACCAATTATTAAAAGGGTATTTTATTTAAACTAATAAAAACTTGTTGAACCAGTCATCTCTATAGTTTTACTAGAGTTTTCTTTAACAATTTTTAAGTGGGCGTTTTTTTTAATCAATGTAACGTAACAAAAGCGATGATATGCTATAATTTTTTTTTACAGAGTCCTAGATGTTTTCTTCTTTATATTGTAATTGTAATTTTTTTCTCTTTTTATATAAAGAAGTTTTTTATTTTTTTATTTTAAGTTTGGATCAACTAAACCCACTTCAGAAAAATACCTTTTTAAGTGTTTAGTAAGCTCAAACCTTTAAACCAACATGAAACCTATTCTAATCAACGGTCTACTATGGTTCGAGTGGAACCAGCTCGAAAAATATGTTCTATCAAAGTTATCATACAAATACGTGCTAAAGCCATATACAAGACCGGGAAATTTGAAACCAACTCGGTTTTCAATAAGATTTATATTGAAATGTTTATAAAAAATTAAACAACACTGTAGATTTAGATTTTTTAAATATTAACATATACAAGTTATTACCAAATATAATAAATTAAGGAGCTTAATTTTTTTTTTTTTTGAATGGCCAACAAACTCAATCCCGAGCACTCTCGGGGCACCCACTGGACAAACGGAGTACTCCGAGAGTAACCCGAGTCCACCACCAATTCCGGGGAAAACCCGGTAACCCACCCGCCCATAGGCACGACGGTGAAATTACCGGTAAAACCAGTTTGGCTCAAGGATCCAACCCAGGTTTCCCTGGGTCTCCTATCACTGCCCACCAGTGCCTCACTCTGCACAAAGTGGGAGTTGAACCTGCATCTCTCAAGAGAAATGTAAGCCCTCCACCACTTGATCTAGAGATCATTGGCTACTAAGGAGCTTAATTAGTTATCGATAAACTAATAACTTCCTATTAGAGGTGTTAACCATTCAAAATGGAAAGCGTCATCTTTATCTATTGGAGGCCGAGTTTTGTTAATCAAATCGGTTCTTCAAAGTCTCCCGACATATTACTTTATGCTGTTTAAAGCTCCTGTCAAAGTCATTCAAATTTTAGAATCTTTGATACGAAAGTTCTTATGGGGTGGTTCGGAGGGGAATAAGAAGCTTCATTGGGTGGCATGGGAGACGGTTACGCGACCAATTAAAACGGAGGTTTGGGGTTGACTCGCCTTGAATGGTGCAACAGTTCGCTTTTAGCATAATGGTTTTGGAGGTTTAAAAAGGATCAACAAGGTTTATGGAGAAGAGTTACTAAGGCGATTCATGAAACTTCAAGAAAGTGCAAGCAGTTTCCATCTAAATCGGCGTTGGCCAGTCCTTGGAATACTTTGGATCGATGGGAAAACGTGTGGCGTGTATCAGGTAATCGGGTCAGCAGTTATATTAAAGGGGCTGTTGGGAATGGAAACAATATTCTTTTCTGGTTGGATGCGTGGATTGCGGACAAGCCGCTGCAGATTCTGTTTCCGAGGCTGTTCAGTCTTGAAACACAGAAGGATTGTAGTGTTTCGAAAAGATGTAATCGGCTGCAGACTACCGGTTGTTTGGACTGGAATTGGTCTGCTGATTTGGTCGACATTGAGGTGATTTCGGAGCTTAATCAATACAGCAATTTGGTTCAGAATGTGGTGCTTTCTCAGACGCAAGATTCGTGGAAATGGCTTGGCGATAACACCGGTTCTTTCACAGTTAAATCGCTGAAGAAGACGATCAAGAAAGGTTTAGCTGAGGATGCGAGTGTTAATTATACTTTCAAGTGGTGTAGGTGGATTCCAAGTAAGTGTAATATATGTGTTTGGCATTTAACCGTAGATAGAATCCCGATGAAAACGGCGTTATTGAAATGAAACATTGATGTGGGGAATATGGAATGTGCGCTTTGTGGCGATGGGGAGGAGAATGTAGAACATCTATTTACAGGCTACAGAGTTGCGACAGGAGTTTGGCAAGGGATATCGGCTTGGGGCAAAATCCCGACGGTGTTCGCTTTCACAGTTGCAGATCTGTTCGAGGTTCACAATACCTGCGCGGATTCAAGCACAAGGAAGGAAGTCATTCGAGGAGTTTTTATTATAGCGTGTTGGTGGATTTGGCGCACAAGAAATCTATTTATGTTCGATCATAAGAGCTTCAATGTGGCGGATATTGTTGCGAGTATCAAGACAACGAGTTTTCTTTGGTTCAAACATAGACAAAATAGAGTGGTAGTGGATTGGAATGATTGTTGTAATTTTCTTTTTATGATGTAATCGTTTCTGCCCGGCCGGCTTAGTTTCTCCTCGAAACTTAGTCGGGGGCTTTTTGGTTTTTATTGAAGTTAAAGTTTCAAAAAAATCAATTTTGAATTTAGTATAGTTTTTTTAACGGCAAATAATCTCACGTGTAAACCCATCTTGTTTGGGGCTATGTCCAAGGTCGACTTCTTGACCGCCATGAGACTGTGCCCTCTGATGCGCGGGAACCTGATGGAATCCGTAAACTCTCCCCCCCCCCCCCCCGGTCATGTTCGAAACCAGGATTAAAGCCCCGATTCGTCCCTTCACCCAGATGTCTCTCAAAAATGACCCAAGCGAGAATCGAACCTGCGTCTCCACTAAGGAGGGCAGGCCATTAACCACTTGTATTTATTTGTATTTATTATGGAGATATTTACACCTAATTTAGCTCTCTTATTTTTGTATATAATTGTTTTATGATGATGAGATAAATGAGACTTTTGAAGTTGTGATGTTACCAGCCAAATAAACAAAACATCCTCAATTCGTCGCCCACTTTCCAAGCCACTCCTCTGTCATTTTTTTCCGATCTTCTTCTTTCCCATGGCCACCTCTGATATCATTTCTGTTCCTCTTCACTCTCTATGCCACCTTATCACTATCAAACTCAACTCCAACAATTACTATCCTAGCCTATCTCGATCTTTTTTTGGGCACATTGATGGCTCCACTGTCATCCAACCAGAGTCTGTTACCACTAACAGAAAAACCGTCCCAAACTCATATTTCACTATGTGGAAATCTTTAGGTTAGAAGGTCATCCTTTTCCTTCACTCTACCCTCACCAAAGAAGCCATGGCCGAGTTGATTGGGCATACTTGGGCTCGTCAAGTTTGGCAAGCTTTAGAGTCCACATACAGTTACAATTCCCTTGAATGTATGCACACTCTTAAGGATTCTCTCAAGCAACTTCAAAAAGGAAATATCACCGTCTCCGATTATGATCGCAAGTTCAAAACATTATGTGACCAACTCGCCGCCATAGGTTATCCGGTCACTAATGATGACAAGCACACTGATTTCTTTGCGGAATTGTGTCGACTTTTGAAACCTTCTCCAAAACTCAAAGGATCGTACACCCATCACCAACCTTTCGTGACATATCAGCACATGAGTGAGCCATGAAATTTTTCTTCCGAATCTTCATGGCACTCAAACTCCTCAAGTGGATTTTGTTGCTCAATAACAAAGAAATACATCTGAAGCTTCATGATGACGGCACGCTACAGGGGCTCATCCTCAACTCGTGGAAGGTCTATAATAAACCATCGTCGCCTCACTGATAACTTTGCAAAATAAAGAGGGCCACTGTGCTAGTTCATGTTCTAGTCTCTCAATCTTCTCTCAACGGGCACACAACTTGATGCTCATCTAGCATAAGCGTTTCAAGTAGAATGTAACATCGCCCAAGACACACTAGACTGGAACACGGATTCGGGAGCAACAACACACATGCTTTGCTCGTCTGATGGTCTAGACACGTCCTACACATATTTTGGTAACACGTGTGTAACCTTTGGAAATGGTGAATCTTTACCCCGTTAGCTGAATCAACCCAACAACTGTTAATAATCATATACCCTTACAAAATGTGCTTGTGGTTCCTAATATTACTAAAAATCTCCTTTCCATTGGTAAACTAACACATGATTCACCCGTTGATGTTTTATTTTCTAACAATTTCTTTCGCATTTAGGACTAAAAAATAGCAGAGGTCCTTGCTAGAGGTACTTGTGAATACGAATTTTATGTCCTTTCTCAAGGTCATAAGTCTCTTGTTGCTACTCTTTTTGCCTCTCACTTTCGTTCATCTTTTGATAAATGGCATAGTCGCCTTGGACATGTTTTGTTTGATTTATGTTATTTCAAACTTGAATAAACTTGGTCATGTTTTTGTTGCATCTTTATTGTCTAAACTCGATTTATGTTTTGTGAATTATCTAAGGTGCATTTCCTACCTTTAGTTGAAATTACAAAAAGATACTCACATGTTCTAGAATTAATCCATTGTGATATTTGGGGCCCCGCACCCGTTATTCTACCGATGGATATTTATATTACGGGATTTCCGCTGACGATTTTTCACGCTTTACATGGTTCTACCCATTAAAAGCAAAATCTGATTTTTTTCAATAAGTTAGTCGTCTTTCTAAAATTTGTGCAAAATCAATTTTCACATAATATCAAAGTTTTCCGAAGCGACGAGGGAACCAAATTCACAACCAACCGGGTTCAACAATTTTTCCAACATGGCATTCATCACCGGTTATCTAGCCGTAATACACCCTAATAAAATGGAAGGTCCGAACGAAAAATCGTCACATAACCGAAACCGTTTTAGCCATGATGTTCAATTCTCATGCACCATTTAGTTTATGGGTTGATGCTTTCTCTTACACTACTTATAGAATAAACCGCATACACACACGCATTTTTTAAAACAAATCTTCTTTTGAAATCCTCTACAACCAATCACTATCCGACATAGATCTTAGAGCTTTTGGATGTCATATTTTGTCCATATCTTAGAGACCATACCAAACATAAGCTCCTACCACATAGTGCTCCTTGCATTTTTATTGGTTATAGTCCAAATAGGGGTACTGATGCCTTGACCCAACAACATGCCAAGTTGAAGGGGTAAGGTCCCAAAAACCTCATAATAAGCCCTTGGGACCATACCATAACCTTGCCTTTTAACCTTTTAACCTTGCGCGGCCGCGCACTGGTCTTGCAAAAGGAAAAAATAGTCAGCAGTCTATAGCCGCGCGCCCAAAGGAAATCATAAATCATTGCACCTCTTCCCATTAGCAAAGGATGAAAATCCTAAAATAAACACTTCCGCTTAAATATCCAGACCTGGATATTGTTTACCCAGACTTGGGATTTATTTATTCACCTGTCTCCACATGATAAGGTGCCACACCAGATTACAGCAGTAATCTAGAAGAAATACCATCGTGCACCACCAAGACGGTTGTAACTGTCTGGACACGTGTCACCATCTCAAGCATCCCTGAATTCACAACGAGAGCATGCAATTGGAGAGTAATCTCCACTTGGTCACTTTACACGTGGCCAAACCCCAGCCTTCGATCTAAACCACTATCCGTGTGCTCTCACGTCGGATCAAGAAACTTAACGGGAGGAAATGTAACCGCTTACGGGGTTAGCATCTTCCGTCAACTTTTCACTAACGGGTTTTCCCGCCTAAAACGACTCCCGGCTATAAATACGAGAAACAACCCAGGTATGAATTCAAGTTTCACACACTTCTCAAATACTTCTTCTTCATAACCAATACTTATTCTCACACCGGAGTCGGGTCAAGGAGAGAACCCTCTTCTCCCCTTGGCGAGGCTAACGGTGCTCTTTTTTGTAGAGTTCTCGGAGAAGAAGATCTGTTGCCCCTGAATCAATCGAGAAGGAACTAACCTTTTTATGCGGATTCAAACCCCCTAGATATCTCGGTTCCGACCATTTATCTAGTGTTTCTTCATTGGCGCCCACCGATTCCTCTGCTTTTTCAGTTTTCATCTCGTTTCGATTCAGTTCTTTTCGTTTTCAACTTTAGCATGGCAGAAAACTCATCATCTCACTGGCAACTCGGTCCTCGACCGAACGTCGGAAATAATTTACAAGTAGAAGGAATCCTAGAAGATGCCTCGGACGATAACGAGGTTCAATCCAATCGAGCAAACGATCCTGTCACTCCAGGAATGTTACCAGCAAACCCTGCTCGATCAATTTTACCACCAGGAGAAACTCCGATATCCTGGTATGTCCGGTCTCAAGGAGCATTAAACGCAGTATACACACAACTGTGTGCTCAAACTGCTCCCCTGACTCAATCACGGAGACCGGGACATCGTGCTCATGCCTCCCAACGGGAAGAATCAACTTATGAAGATACAGAAGTTCATACCAGATCTACGTCACAATGGGAATACACTCAGACAGGAAGTCACCAGAGAGAGAATCATGGTAGAACACACCGAAGACAATCGGTTCATGATAGGTTGGGTTCTCAGCGAGATGCCCACACCGATGAATCTGATCCGACATACCGTTTAAGTGCAAACACCAGTGTGTTCAATCGACTGCAGCCAAACTATAACAAGTGCAGGCCTCGAGCGGTTTATAACCCTGAGGCAGAACACAATTATGACTTGGTTTACCGCCCTGCAGAAGCAGCGGAAAACTCAAAGTTCATACTGGAAATAGCTTTAGCTCCATTGGAGAAGGCTAAATTACCATCCAACATAGGGAAGTTTAATGGGTTAACAGACCCCGATGATCACCTGAGAGTATTTACCAGAGCAGGATTGGTTGGAGGTTGGACCCTCCCGCTACGGTGTCATTTGTTTGTACAAACATTAACTGGCCCAGCGCGAATCTGGTTTGATAACCTACCAACCGGACAGATCGAATCATGGAAAGATCTGCGTGAAAAGTTTTTGACACACTTCAGCCAGCAACGGCATTCCATTCGGGACACATCCGACGTCATGAACATCTGGCGTCGTGATGACGAAAATCTGGAGGATTTCATCACCAGATACAATAAAGAAGTGTTGGAGATTGGCGGTGTTCAAGAACAATTAATCCGTGCTCAACTCAAGTACGCGGTTAGATGTGATGACATGGTTAAAGTCTTATCAGGAACAGAGGGCCTTCCAAAAAGTTGGGAGAAGATAATGGCGGCGGCCAAGGTTTACGCGCAAATTGAGAAAAACCTTACTACAAACAGGCCACCACCACCACATAATAGGCCCGCGGACTTAAGCTCAACCGGCGAAAGAAGGTTTAAGAAGTCATGGCGCGAGTCTGGATCAGGAAGTCGGTCGTCTGAAGACGCTCGCACAACAATCAACAAACTCTCCGCGCAGAGGGAGAACAAACAAGAGAATAGGGAGAGGCAGTGGACTCCCCTAACAAAGACCCCGGCGGAGGTTCTGAGTACTGAAGACTATCAATTCAAACCTCCGATCCCAATGAAAAGTAAACGTGGACAAGACCCGGCACAATACTGCGAATACCACAAAGACAACGGGCACACCACTAACAACTGCATCTCTTTACGCACAGAAATAGAGAAAGCCCTCAAGAGCGGCGAACTCACGCATTTACTCCAAAATGTGCGCAAAGAGATTAAACAGAAAACCCGGGGTGAGGAGGGCCCAAGCAAGCGGGCAAAAACTTAAAAGAACAACTCTATAGATTTCCCGCGGAAAAACATGATCCTTCAAGCAAAGCGGAAATGATAGAGAGTAAGTTAAGTTTCACGTAATTATATTAGCAAAAACTTTGTAAAAGCCTCTGAGCTCTATCCGTAAATAAAATTGCAAAGTTTCTATTATTTCTGTGTTTACAAAGTGCATGCAATTTCTTTTAGTAAGCGCAAAAACATTATGGTAAGTTCTAAAACAAGCTTCATGAACGGTCAGTGATCACATCACAAACGGCCATAAGAGCTGTATACCAACTTTATTCGCCTTACTCAAGAAAAGCAATTGCAATCATGCAAAATATTGTAAAAACATCAAGCAAAACAAATAGAAACATCATAGCATTATCAGCGTACAGATACGCCCTAAAAAAAACTTTCAAACACGACAGTGTTTAAGTTACTTGCGCGACCGCGCACCAACAAAAACAGGGATGCACATCCCAAATATTACAAGAAAATTGTTTAATACATTTTTCAACCTACACTAAATCTTCACCCTCATCCGGAAAGATTTCCCTTAATTGCGCCACGTGATCGTCAGATTGCAGCGCAACATTTATCAAATCCATAACCGGAAGTTGCAAGTTGTTAAACTCCGTCTTCAAGGCAGCAAGCGCAGCACCAGTATTCACGCCAAAAGTTGCAGACTTACTGTCATCCCAATAAACTTTTAAAGCACTGTTCACATGATGGGAACATTCAGCATATCGCTGCGCATACCCATCTCTTCGCGCAGCAACCACCAAACGGGAAACGGTTTTATCCAACTCTTCAGAATTCAACACAGACTCAGCAATCTGTGAAATCAAGTGAAAATAAATATCAAGAAAGCGCATTAATAATTCCACAACAGAAAAGGAAGAAAGAAACTTACACAGGCAATACCGCGATCTTTCAACCAGGCCATATCATTCTTCAAAGGTTCAAGCTCGCTTTCCGCTGTAACCCGCGCCGTTTCTGAACTTTCCAACTTCTCTTCAATTTCAGTCAAACGGCGGGAAGTTTCAGTATTCTCGAAATGCGCGAGCTCCAAATCCTTCTTAAGTTTTTCCTGGTCAGAAAGCAAAGTAGTAAGTTCTTCCAATTCTCTATCTCTAAGAGCAAGAGTGGCGCAAGCTTGTACCTCTCGCTGCTCACAGTGCTCCCTATGAGAACGCGCTTCTTCCAAAGTAGCCTCTACATCAGTTTTCTCCTTCTTCAACCTTTCTACCTCCGCATCCTGATTCTTCAGTTTTTCAACTTCTGCTTTGAGGTTATTAATGATATTACGAAGGTTTGCTTTCTCCGCATTATCTTTTTCGCAAATTCTTCTCCAGTTTTTACGTTCCTCGGAAAGGAGAGCAGCTTCAGCTTCCGCTTTTCTTTTCCAGCCAGCAACTGACCATTCCTCAGTTTTGCGCTCAGCTTCAAACTTGGCCTGGTCAGATTCCAATTTAGCCTTCAGCTGAGCCATGCGTTTCTCCTCTTTGGCAAATCTCTTTTGAGACACCATAAAAGATTCCCGGTCCTTATGCATACTATACCACTCACGCACTATACGGTGAGTGGTAGAGACGTGAGAAGCAGTTTCTTCAAGGTAAGATTGGTAAGTCTATTCATAAGACCGGCCTTCTTGAAACTTGATCTCTCCAGGCGGAAGAATCCCCTGCAACTAATCTTGGCACACACGCCAATCTGCGAAAGTATCACCTTTCTTTAAATTCCAAACGGGGGCGTGAGGTTTAGAGGCATCCTTCTCCTCATAAGTCCGGTAGTAGTAATCTCCCAAGGTTTCTTCTGGGCGGATTGGAGAATGTTTACCAACACCAGCAGATGAGCCTTGCCCTTCAACTGTCACCTTCTCAACATGCTCAGGTATAGCATCAGAAGGTTTAGGGGAAGAAGTTGAATTTTTTTCAGCAGTCTGATCTTTCCCCAGATCTTGAGCAACAGTTTCAGGGGTTTGTGGTTTACCAGCACCATCCATCACACCTGGATCAACAACTTTTTCAGCAACATCAACAGGCCTCTCAGCCTCAGCAACATTCTCCACACCACCATCAGCAACCTCCGTAGGCTCTAACTGATCATCAACAGAGGCACACGGAGGAGTGGGTGGAAGCTCTTCATTTACCACAGATTGCGGTTCTGTGGGAACAGAGGAAACAGGAACTTCTGGAAAAATAACGAAATCTGTAAAGATGTGAGGCGCAGAAAGAAAAGAAGAAAAGACAACACTTACCAGGAACAGATTCCGAAATAAAGGCATCCAAATTTCCTTTTCGGGTAATCTTCTTCCGATGGATCTTCTTAGAGGGCTAGCCATCAACATCAACATCAGCTTGTTTCCTTTTTCTAGCCTCCCTACGCACCAGGTGTTCAGGGCTGGAATCCAAGTCAATAGGATCATTTGGGTTGGATGGGGGAATATCAGCAGAGTCCCTCGGTTCAGGTTTTGGTTCTCGTACAGTTACTGCAGGGATAAGACCCTCCAAAGTATCAGAAACCACCACATAATCACACCTGGAGTCAGAGGGACGGCGCATACCTTTCTTCTCTCCAACATTCTTCGCCTTCAAAGATTGAGTTCTAACAGCCTCACCTTTCTTCGGCGCAAAGGTAGATGTTGTTGCGCGTTTCTTCCTTTCAGGGCCTATGCCCAAATTCAACAGCTCACCTATAAAAGCGCAAAACAACAATTTACTCACAAACGCATAAAGGGAAAAACAGAAACAGATATAGCTTACCAACACCAGCAGTTGGTTGGACAGAAAGATCCGCATCCCGCGGAAGAACAAAGTTTCTTACAATACGGCGGTACCAGAGTTCCTCTTCAGGTTTTTTCTTGATGGTACCCATTCTTCCGCCTTCCCTCTTGAAGGCAACAACATATAGAGAGACAACTGCAAACAAAGGATAGCAAGTTAAAAAAAATGGAAATGGAAAAAACCCAAATCTTACCATGACCATCCTCGGTGTACACCGGTTTGTCATCACGCTCCATCTTCCAATTCAAACTCATGCCGGCTCCGACAAGAGCTTTCTCCGGCAAAGCAATGTTGGGCACATCCTTCAAATCTTGATACCAATTCTCATCAACAGGGGTCTGAAGTGTTTCAATCGGAACATCTTCTTTCCCCCTTAAAACCATCCTCACCGGAATCACTCCGGCCTTGATGAAAAAGAATTTTTGCTTCCAATCATGAAAGGATTTTGGGGGTTGCTGTAGAATCTTCTTTGCAGACGCCCTCTGAGCAAACGAATAAAATCCTTGGGTACAATGCATCTGATAGAAAACCCTAAATCCGGGAACAGTCGGTTCAATATGCATTGTCCGACACAAGAATTCGAAATGTCGAACCCTAACCATGCCAATTGGATGAAGTTGGGAGATATGCAGGTTGTAAAACCCAAGGATTTCAAGAAAAAATTTAGTGACAGGCAAACGAAAGTTACCTTCACTAAAAAAATCCCAAAAAAGGGTAATATACCCAGCCGGAGCATCTGCTGCAGTTTGCCCCTCTTCAGGATACAGAGCACCCCAGTTCTCCGGAAATTTGAAATTCCGAATCAAACCGTCAAAGGTTGCCCTAGGCCACTTCAATGGTGGAAGTTCAGTCGACATCTCTTCAGAAAGATCCTCTTGGTGTTCTCCGGTTGACATAAGAGGAAGAATGATGAAATTTTTTCTTAGAAGAAAAGAACGGGGAAAGTTTTTTCAACAAAACAATGATGGCACAAGGGAGGTTACCCAAACGTTATATATACTCATCGCAATAAATAGCATCGGTAACCGTCACAGTAACTTTTCCGGATATCACAGTTCTCCAAGCGGCAGAAAGAGTGAATATCAAACACACACGCGTTTACACGCGCGCGTGTAAGACACGGACAGTAAAAATAACTGACAATGACAGGCTGTCACTCAGTTTACTGTACCAGTCTCATTAAAAGTCAAAGATTTTCAAAAATCTTTACAAAAATCAAAATGAAACTTCGTCCAGAAGTTTTCTTATTTTTCGCA
This sequence comes from Helianthus tuberosus, assembly GCA_030545235.1. NCBI lineage: Eukaryota > Viridiplantae > Streptophyta > Magnoliopsida > Asterales > Asteraceae > Helianthus > Helianthus tuberosus. The sequence continues at coordinate 135,440,648 of CM060373.1, read as the reverse complement.
CCCAAAAGCATTTCCCTTTCATAAGTCCAGTGCTCCACTTATTTGCATAAGTACAACACTAGACTGGGGGGACTTGAAGGGGTAAGGTCCCAAAAACCTCATAATAAGCACTTGGGACCATACCACAACCTTGCCTTTTAACCTTGCGCGGCCGCGCACTGGTCTTGCAAAAGGAAAAAATAGTCAGCAGTCTATAGCCGCGCGCCCAAAGGAAATCATAAATCCTTGCGCCTCTTCCCATTAGCAAAGGATGAAAATACTAAAATAAACACTTCCGCTTAAATATCCAGACCTGGATATTGTTTACCCAGACTTGGGATTTATTTATTCACCTGTCTCCACACGATAAGGTGCCACACCAGATTACAGCAGTAATCTTCTAGAAGAAATACCATCGTGCACAACCAAGACGGTTGTAACCGTCTGGACACGTGTCACCATCTCAAGCATCCCTGAATTCACAACGAGAGCATGCAATTGGAGAGTAATCTCCACTTGGTCACTTTACACGTGGCCAAACCCCAGCCTTCGATCTAAACCACGATCCGTGTGCTCTCACGTCGGATCAAGAAACTTAACGGAAGGAAATGTAACCGCTTACGGGGTTAGCATCTTCCGTCAACTTTTCACTAACGGGTTTTCCCGCCTAAAACGACTTCCGGCTATAAATACGAGAAACAACCCAGGTATGAATTCAAGTTACACACACTTCTCAAATACTTCTTTTTCTTCATAACCAATACTTATTCTCACACCGGAGTCGGGTCAAGGAGAGAACCCTCTTCTCCCCTTGGCGAGGCTAACGGTGCTCTTTTTTGCAGAGTTCTCAGAGAAGAAGATCTGTTGCCCCTGAATCAATCGAGAAGGAACTAACCTTTTTATGCGGATTCAAACCCCCTAGATATCTCGGTTCCGATCATTTATCTAGTGTTTCTTCACAAGTCTACATAACACATCATGCAATATTTGATGAAAACATTTCCCCCTTTACCACCACTTAATGAAGCATCTCTTATATATCTTTGAAAACTTTGATGACACCATTCCCTCACCTACAATACCATCGTACACTGTTTCCCCTACCCACACATTCAAAAGGTCAACTTCCACTCATACATCTCCGTGCGTCACATGCACCATGCATCCTTCCACTCCTCTTTTTTTCAAACCCCTCATTCTACCTCAAACCAAATTCACTCCTCAACACAACACCCATTTGTGACCCAACCTATCTCAAACTCAAACCCTAAACGTCCCCACAACATAACCCATCAGATCCTATATATCACAAACCAAACCTTACAACCGCCTCACCCGATCTGAAATCTTCAACACAACATTCATCTACTACCAATCCACAACACCCCGTCATCTGTATCATCCATAACACCTCTTCGTCCCATGTTATGACCCCCCGCTGTAAATCATCTTCAAGCCAAAACACCATGCTGAACTCACATCTGACTTCTAAAATCATCTCCATCACACCTTACTCATCACATACACCCCTAAAGGCTTAAAAAATTGCCTCAAAAATATCCTAAGTGGGTAATAGATATGAATGAGGAACTTACCGCTCTTCAGAACAATGACACTTGGGAACTTGTTCAACGACCTACACATTCCAACTGTCGAAAAGTAAACAATATGTCATAGTGTAGGGGTAAATATATAAAATGGTGTTCTATATAAACACCTTAGTCTGTAACCCTAGTTTGATACAATACAATCTCAATACAATTCAACCCCAATCACTGTGTTTGTTTTATACTAGACAACATGGTATCAGAGCAGTGTTGATTATTGAACACTTTGCTCATCATCAATCCAAAATCAAACCAGAAAAAACCCAAAACCAAAATCAAACACCAAAAAAAATCCAATCCTCTTCTTGTTTTTTTGAAGTTCAAACTGGCGCAAGAACCCTAACAAGTATAATCAGCCGCCGCCACCGTCCAGACGATCATCATCATCATTGCTACCCTATCAGCCGCTTTTTTTGTCTGATTTGACCCTTTTGCTACCGAAATTCCCTTTTTTGCAATCCTTTTATAATAAATCCTCTCCTTAGAACCGTGTTCCCAAAGATTCCTCAATGTTGGCTGTAAAAGACTAAAAAGTCCCTCCTTCACGTGATGTTGGCTACTCTTCAAAAGTCCAATCCCTCACATGAATAATGGCGGCCCACTATGATGATGTTTGTTTTATTTTTTTCAAGATCCAAGTGATGCTCACAAAGCGGATTTGTCTTTCAAATCTAGCGGATTTACTAGAGTGGTTAAGCTAGCGGATTTTTTTGTTCGTGGCAACCTTAAATCTTGAACGCGAGTTCAAGTAACCCGGTGTATTTATTAAATACGCCGGTGTATTAATAAATACGCCGATAAGAGAACGTGCCCGGCTTTGTTAGTCCTGCGTAATTGATAAATCTTGAACGCGAGTTCAAGTGTCCAGCATATTTATTAAATACGCTGGTCTGCTGTCTTATCCGGAGTGACAACTTATTTACAAAAAAAATGGAAATCAATCATGGAAAGAACAGTTCTTGGATATTCGATTCTGGTGCCACTGACACCATGACGTTTGAACCATTAGACATACGGTCAATGTCCAATCCTCAAAAAACTCAAATCCACACCGCAAACAACGGAACGATGCAAGTAAAAGGAGGAGGAACAATTGAGATTTCCCCAACTATGAAATTATCAAATTGTCTTTATGTTCCATCATTATCGCACAAACTGCTCTCAATTAGCCATATTACCAAAGAGCTAAATTGCACGGTACTAATGCATCCTACTTTCTGCCTTCTACAGGATATCAGGACGGGTGTGATTATTGGACGTGGTACTGAGCGCCAAGGATTGTACTACGTGGATGAAGTGGCTCAACAGGGTACTGTGATGTTGGCTCATGGAACTGAAAACCGGGAAGCCTGGCTATGGCATAGATGATTGGGGCATCCATCCCATGGCTATTCGCACCTTTTGTTTCCAAAACTCTTCCCTTCAAATGGAAAAATAGATTGTGAAACCTGTCTTCGTGCTAAAAGCCATCGACAACCATTTAAACCTAGCAATATGAAAGTTGCTTTACCTTTTTCGCTAATCCATTCTGATGTGTGGGGTCCTGCTCCTGTGTTGGGGGGCAGGGTCTTCGGTACTTTATACTATTCGTGGATGATTGCACTCTCATGACATGGGTATATTTTTTTAAAAACAAAGCCGAAGTTTACGAAAAATTTATCACGCTTTATGCTATGATTCAAACTCATCCAAACTCAAATCCAAATCCTTCGATCCGACAATGGGGGAGAATTTGTCAATACATCCATGAATCAGTTCTTTAAAACCAAAGGATTAGTTCATCAAACCTCTTGTTCTCATACCCCCGAACAAAACGGTGTTTCCGAATGGAAAAACCGTATTATTCTTGAAATGAATCGAGCCCTTTTGATCGAATCTCAGGTTCCTAAATCTTTCTGGTCGGAGGTAGTTGCAACCTCTGTGTATCTTCTGAATCGGCTTCCCACAAAAGCTCTTAAATTTAAGACTCCCTTAGATTGTCTGTCTAAGTCTGCCAGTATTCCCCATCCTCTTACACTTGAACCTCGAATTTTCGGGTGTACCGCATTTGTTCACATACCCAGAGTCAACCGAAACAAGCTCGGCCCATGTGCTGAGAAATGTGTGTTTGTCGGTTATGGGATCGACCAAATAGGTTACCGGTGTTATAATCCAAAAACTCATCAAATGTTCACCACAATGAATGTTGACTTTCTTGAAACAAAATACTTTTATAACACCCAACTCAGTGGTCAGGGGGAGAATGAATGTATAGACCCTCTGAGTTGGCTAACCCAACTTCCCTCATCTGAAGAAGTAACAACAGAACTTCCTCATAGTACTGCGAGTCCTTCAAAAACAGCTACACAATCTGCGGAGCACAGTACCACTAAAGAAAGTCCATCCAATGTGATACCTGAGGTAAGAAATACTGAGAACCCTGAATGTCATGCGCCGTCTTGTAACTATGAGACAACAATAGAACCTATAGAACAGGTTGAACCAAATGTTGAACAGGTTGAAATTGAACCAGTGGTTGAACATGTTGAACCACTAGGTGCAGCAGAGACAACCGGAAGATACTCTCTTCCTCTTAGAGCCAATAGAGGGGTTCCTCCAAAACAGTACTCCCCAGAGAAGGAAACCAGAAATTCAAGGTATCCTGTAGCTAATATGGTCAACGGGAAGTTATCTAACAGTGCGAAAGCATTTGTTACTTCACTATACTCTGAACAAATACCTAATTCCGTAAAGGAAGCTCAAGGTAAGAAGAACTGGGAAGAAGCAATGGAAGTGGAGATGTGTGCTCTTATGAAAAACAACACATGGGAGAAGTGTATTCTTCCTAAAGGAAAGAAAACAGTTGGATGCCGGTGGGTGTATTCAATCAAATATAAACCAGATGGTTCCATTGGGCGATACAAAGCTCGGCTTGTAGCCAAGGGTTACACTCAGACGTATGGGATCGATTACTCTGAGACATTTTCTCCAGTTGCAAAAATGGATACCATCAGAGTTCTCTTCTCCGTAGCAGCCAATAAGGAGTGGCCTCTTCACCAGTTTGATGTTACAAACGCCTTTCTCCGTGGAGACCTAACAGAAGAAGTCTACATGGAAGCACCTCCAGGGTTTTCAGGGGGTTTTAAAGAAGGGGAAGTTTGTCGGTTGAAAAAGTCCCTTTATGGGCTAAAGCAGTCTCCTCGGGCATGGTTTGGAAAGTTCACTTTGGCCATGAAAGAGTATGGGTATCACCAAAGTAACGCTGATCATGCTCTGTTCCTCAAGAGAAGAAACAACCTTGTAACTTGCTTGATCATATATGTAGACGACATGATTATTACCGGAGATGATATAGAAGAAATAGCACGGCTGAAAAGAAATCTGTTTTCAAAGTTTGAAATGAAAGACCTTGGGAATCTCAAGTATTTCCTCGGGATAGAAGTTCTCAGGTCTAAACGGGGGATTTTCATCTGCCAAAAGAAGTATGTCCTTGATCTCCTAGCAGAAACTGGGTTGATTGATTGTAAACCAGCAGATACTCCAATGGTGGTGAACCACAATCTTCACATGGAACTCAATGGAGAACTTGCAGACAAAGAAAGGTATCAACGGCTCGTGGGCAAGTTAATTTATCTCTCTCACACTCACCCTGATATAGCTTATGCTGTTGGAGTGGTGAGTCAGTTCATGCATCAACCTCAAGTTGCCCACATGGAAGCTGCTCAGAGAATTTTAAGATATCTCAAGGGAACTCCAGGCCATAGAGTATTGTTTAAAACAAATGGACATTTAAATGTTGAGCTCTATACTGACGCAGACTGGGCAGGAGATAAGGGAAACCGAAGGTTAACATCAGGATATTTTTCGTTGGTTGGTGGAAACCTCATTACCTGGAGGAGTAAGAAACAGAAGGTAGTCGCTCTGTCGAGTGTAGAAGTGGAATTTAGAGGTATAGCTCGAGGGTTAAGCGAAGTTCTTTGGATCAGGAAGCTGCTAGAAGACATTGGTTTTTCCCAAAAGGCTCCTAGTAAAGTTATGTGTGACAATACAGCCGCAATACAAATCTCAGAAAACCCAGTTCAACATGATCGAACAAAACATGTGGAGGTAGATCGACATTTCATCAAAGAAAAGTTGGAAGGAAGGATCATAGAACTCCCGTATGTTTCGTCAAAAGATCAACTCACAGATATACTCACAAAAGCCGTTAACGGAAACGCCTTTAGTAGTTGTTTGAGCAAGTTAAGTATTGGTGATCCCACTACTCAACTTGAGGGGGAGTGTCGGAAAGTAAACAATATGTCATAGTGTAGGGGTAAATGTATAAAATGGTGTTCTATATAAACACCTTAGTCTGCAACCCTAGTTTGATACAATACAATCTCAATACAATTCAACCCCAATCACTGTGTTTGTTTTATACTAGACAACGCCAACATTGTGGGTTCTAAATGGATATATCATATAAAGTACAAAGCCGATGGCGCCCAAGGTTTCACACAAATTTCGAGACTTGATTTTTCCCATAACTTTAGTCCCATTGTTGAAGCTTCTACAATAAGAGTGGTGCTTGGTTTTGCAACAATTCACAATTGGATGCTTCATCAACTTGACGTCAACAATGCTTTCATATATGGCCACCTAATTGAAAATTTATACATGGAGCAACCACCCGACTTTATCAATCCAAAATTCCCAAACGATGTGTGCAAATTAAAACAAGCTCTATACTGTCTTAAACAAGCTCCACGAGCTTGGTTCCAACCATTTAAGTAAGTTCCTAGTTACCCTCGGTTTTAAATGTAATAGACCATCTCTATTTGTTTACAACCAAAATACCATTTTACTTTATCCCTTGTTTATGTTGATGATGTTATCATTATCGGCAACAATGAAAACATCATACAAGAGTTTACAAGTCACCTAAATAAGGAGTTTAAATTAAAAGATCTTGGAAGTTTAACTTTTTTTCTATGACTTGAAGTCGCACACACTCCCATTGGTCTTTTTCTTTGTCAAACAAGTATGACTATGACATACTGTCTCGAGCCAACCTTGTTGATTGCAAACCGGTTGCCATACCACTTAATACCCCCGATGCCTTCACCTCCAATGGCTCCTCCCTTCATGACCCTCATTCTACTGCTCACTCGTGGGAGCCCTACAATATCTCACCATCACTAGACTAGGTTTCTCGTATGCCGTAAACCAAGCTAGTTAACACATCCAAAATCCAACAGCTTCCCATTTTCAACTCGTCAAACGAATCTTACATTATGCAAAAGGGAACATCATCATATGGTCTCACATTTGATCAACCTATCAAAACAGTTCTAGGGGTTATTCGGATGCGGATTGGGTGAGATGTATAGAAACTAGACGTTCAACATATAGGTACTCCATTTAATTAGGTGGCAACATAATCTCTTGGAGGGAAAAGAAACAATCCACTATCCCACGTTCGAGTTGTGAATCTGAATCAGAAATCATATGACTAACCAATCTATTACGGTAATTGCATGCGTTACCACCGGGATGACCCACACTTTTATGCGATAACAAGAGTGTATTATTATTAAGTCAAAACCTGGTATCACATAAGAGAGAAAATCACATTGACATTGACTACCATTTTGTACGTGAATTAGTCTCATCATGGCATTTTCATACTAAATTCATGCTCTAGGTAGCGGATATTTTTACCAAAAGCCTACACCGTCCACTCTTTGAACGCTTTCGCTCCATGCCACGCATTGGTCCCCAACCTGTTCGCTTGATCGGGGATAATAGGCAACAAATTTAATATCGAGAATTATGAATTTATTCTAGACGAATTGTTGTTACTCATTTGTATTTATTATGGAGAAATTTACTCCTAAATTGGCACTCATACTTTTTTATATAATTGTATTATGATAATGAGATACATGAGACTTTTGAAATTATCAATTCCCCACCGCTAATCAAAGCAAGTCAAGATGCCCAAAAATTTGTTGAAAGATGTAAACAAGATTTCATTCCACCTCAAGTGAAGGAGAAGAGGATGACAACTCCTAGGACCAAAGCAGTTGAAAAGTCAAACACTTCCATCAGTAGTATTACAATATAATATGTTCCAACAGTTGTTTCTAGTTCTACTGTTCATATAAGACAACCCAAAGTTGTTTGGGCTTAAACAATTCAAACTATTAACTAATGAAGCTTTAGGTGAGCTTGCTGAAACTGAAATAACAAATACAACAAAAGAAGAATTTGGTATTTTGATCGAGTCAATATTGAAATATTTTATTAAGTTAAAGAAGGAAAATATGTAAAGACCTAGGCTTTAGTATATCATCATCCCAGTGGAAAAAATGTTGGAAAAATAAGGACCGATAATAGAAGACAAGAAAAAACTCAAGTGTTCCTATCGAAGGTAGTTCCTGCCGATAAGTGTTGCTATTGAAAGCCCCCTAGGGATAAACCAAGTCTTGTAGCCGACTAATCATTACTACCGATAGAGAATTGCTATTGAAGAAGATTGTTACCGTTACACATTGCTACCATACACGTTGCTATCAGTAAGTTTTGCTACGAAAGGACATTTTTAATGAAGACATAGGTAATAATCACACTAGGAGGTTCTTAAAAGAAGTCAAAGATTGCTATTAGCAAGTTGTTATTATGCCTTAAAAGTAGCAGAGTAGATTATATATTAGGATATCTTGAATTATTTGTTATCATCTAGATTAAAATGTAACTGGTCTGTCCCTAGAATAAAAAAATATTTCAACTTAATTATTGATATAAGTCTAGTAACATGTATATGACATTCTATATTGTGGTTAACAATTGATCAATTGTAAAAGGTGCCTTTGAGAATTTCTTTGATCAAGTTTGGCATCCAAAGTGGGCTTTGAGATTAAACTAATATCTTTCAATTTGAAGTAGTATGCGGTATGCCTTCAATTCAATAAGCATACACCGGCCAGAATGGTACTCATGTCCCATCAGGTAACCTATTATTGTTTGATTCCTTACACGAGTAAGTTAAAGGGGGATGTTTGCTTAATTTATAGTGAAATGGCCAGTTCTTACCCTTACCGATATCATCGATCCTAAGCTAACGAGGAGTGACAACGAACGAAAGGAGGATTTTGATTGAAACTAGCACCAAGTTCTCCACATATTTAATGATGACACTTTCATTCTTGAATCGGATTCGTTATGAAGAAAGGGATTTCCTTACAGCACCCGTAACCTCGAATCCATCCGGAAAGAAATTTCCCTTAAAGTAGTAAGATATTGAAACCTCAAACCTTTAATCACTACAAGAAAAAAAAACCTTATAGAGAGGACATTTTTTCAGCTTATATAAAGGATATATTGTCTCTATTGGCCTTTTTCACCTATAGAGACGACATATCGTCTCTATAAAATTTGTCTCTACAGCCTCGTCCCTATGGGCTACAAAAGTCGTCTCTATAGGTGTCGTTGCTATAGAATAGTTTGTAGAGACGACATGTCGTCCCTACAAGTTTGTGCAAAAAAAAAAATCAAACTTAATATTTACTAAACAAAAAAAATCAAACTTAATAGGCTACAAAAGTCGTCTCTATAGGTGTCGTTGCTATATAATGTTTATTCTAATATCTTTTTAACCCTATAGAGACGATATGTCGTCTCTATAAGTTCTCTTTTAAAAATTAAAAAAAAAAACATTTAAGCCTATAGAGACGAGACGACGTGTCGTCTCTATAGGTTTTTCTTTATAAAAAAAAAATTCACCTCTATAGGTTATCTTTGAAAAATAAAAATAAAAATAAAATCATATAAGCCATACAGAGACGACTTATCCTTTCTATAGGTTTTTCTTTATAAAAATAAAAAAACAGATTTTCACCTATAGAGACGACTTGTTGTCTCTTTAGCATTTTAGTATCTATAAAATAATTTCACATTTTTCACCAATGGAAACGACAAGTCGTTTCTATAGGATATTCTTTTAAATAAAATAATTTAAAATTTTCTCTTATAGAGAAAACATGTCGTCTCTATAAGATTTTCTGTGAAAAATGTCAAATATTGTTTTTAGCTATAGAGACGACATGTCCTCTCTATAAGTCTTAAAAATAAAAAAATAAAATATTAAAAATTTTGTTTTTCCAGGTTTTTAAACAAAAAAAATACCAATAATTAAACAAATTTAAACCTGTTAACACATGTTAAACAAAACTACACAACTAAATATCATAGATTAAACATGCATTACAAAACAAAGTAATCTAAATCACATACCAACATAACACAAACTAAACTAAGTAGCTAACCATCATCTTCATCATCACCACTACCATCACGACTACCACTACTATCACCCCTATAATCACGCCTACCACTACTATCACCACGATTACTAGGTAGAAGTAGAAATTGTCTATTTATAACTTGCTCCTTTCTTTTAAAAGTACTTGCAATTTTTTCCAATTATTGGTTAAATGGTCGCCGCATCTCTTCTTGCAATTGTTCCAATTGTTGGTTAACTTGTCTTTGAACTTGTTCTTCAACTTGTCTATGAAACTCTTGTTCATTTCATTGTACTTGTTCTTCCACTTGTTTTGCAATATTTTCTTCAATTACATTACCAACATATTTTTGCCAATATTCCCGTGGGGTGAGTTGTCTACCCGAGGACACCTCCGGGGTTGGCTTTCTCACCACATGTCCAACACCTTTTATATGACCACGCTTTTCCCCTAGAGCGTTTTTCATACATTCAATTTGATCATTTAGTGATAAATCACCAACAGTGGCGGATCTAGAAACGAAACTAAGCCATAAGGTTTTATAAATAAGCCGTAACGAAATCGAAAAAACGTCAAATTTTTCCAAAATTTACACTAATTTTTCCAAATTTTTCCGCGCCAAGCCGTAGCGGAGGTTGCCCCCCGGTAAGCCTTATGTCCGCCACTGATCACCAACATCACGTTCCATCCTTCGAGCTTCTGGTAGAATCTTTTCCTGCATAAGCAATATATAGAATAAACCTATGTCAATTTTTTACTAAATTTCGGCAGCATTACCACTATAAAATGAATAACCAACCTGTTGAACTATAAATACTAAGCAATAATAATTCGCAAATTTCAACAAATCGTTGTTGATAAAACAGCAGAACGGATTTCGGGTCGAAACGGGTCCGGGTCAGAACTGGTTTGATTGCAAATTTGGCACTTTGATTCTAGAATTGCAGCATTTAGATACCCAATTACACAAAAAAATAACATCATGGCGCTTTGAAAAAAAACATCAGATGCACAAGGGACTTGAATAAAAACATCAGATGCACATATCTTGAAGTATTATTACGCTGTTAATAATTTAATAGAAGTGATGAAGTTGTGTATTGTTACGCTGTTGATTTTTCGGATTCGCTCTATTCACATCTTCGTAACAAGCCAGCTGCATCTCAGCAAGTCGTTACTCCTGCTGTATCAAATGGTAGCCTACCACCTATGAATGATAAGTTAGGACACGGCGGACAGACCAGCTGTTCGCGATGGGGTGCACGTAGGTCGGATTACGGTAGACCTGGATATGGTACTGGTGGCGGTCAAGGCGGTGGCGGTGTTTGGGGAAATAGAGGCGGTAGGGACTGGGAAGCTAACTCATTTGGTAACGATGAAATAGAAGTTATTGAGGATACCGTTATTTTCTTGTTCAGACTTGGTTTCCTCAACAACTTCTATTTCATCGTTAACAAATTAGTTAAAAACAAGAATAAATTAATAAACTTAATTGGGTTTATAGGGAGGACATGTCGTCTCTATATGCGAATAACAGTTTTTGTATTTATAATTATTTATTAACCGAAACTAAAAAACAAAACAAAATTATTTTTCCCTATTGAGACGATATGTCCTTTCTATAAGTGAGTTTATTTATTTTTTATTTCAAACATTTTAGAGACGATTTGTCCTTACTATATGTTAGTTTATTTATTTTTAAATTTTTTTTTCCAAAAGTTTTAGAGACGACATGTCGTCTCTATAAGTTTAAATATATATTTTTATTTAAAAACAAGAATAAATTAATAAACTAAATTGGGTTTATAGGGACGACATGTCGTCTCTATATGCGAATAACAGTTTTTGTATTTTTAATTATTTATTAACCAAAACTAAAAAACAAAACAAATTTATGTTTCCCTATAGAGACGATATGTCCTTTCTATAGGTTGGTTTATTTATTTTTTAGATTTTTATTTCAAACATTTTAGGGTCGATATGTCCTTTTTATAGGTTAGTTTATTTATTTTATAAAATTTTTATTCCAAACATTTTAGAGACGACAGGGTTAAATATATATTTTAGTTAAAAAACAAGAATAAATTATTTATTAACCAAAACTAAAAAAACAAAACAAAATTATGTTTCCCTATAGAGACAATATGTCCTTTCTATAGGTTAGGCTGTTTTTCCACAATAAATTTGGAATGTTGAGAAATTAGACCGCCTAAATTTAAATAATTTTTTTGACTAGTCAAACTTTTCAGAGACGACGTGTCGTCTCTATAAGTTAAACATTATTTTAATTTTCATACATATTGATCATTAATAAAATTAAATTAAAAGAAAAATATTTAAAGTTATAGAGATAACATGTCGTCTCTATAAGTTAAAATGTTTTTTAAAATTTCCAGTTCAACAAAAAAAAAAGCAAAAAAAAAAAATATTTTCTCCTTATAGAGGGGATATGTCGTCTGTATAAGGTAGCATATCTTAAAAGGCACGAAAACCCTATAGAGACGACATGTCGTCTGTCTCTATAGGGTGATCTATAGAGAGGATCTTTGTTGTCCCTATAGGTGTCGTCCCTATAGGGGTTTTTTCTTGTAGTGTTTTCTGTCAACAACATCTAAAAGATTAGCGGGAAGGAGCTCTCGCTCTATTCCATATTCAATCACCAGAAGCGGATTCAATGCATTAGACTAACTAGAGTTCATGATTTCCTGTGTGAAACAAAGGAAGCACAAATTTACTTACTCGACGTAAATGGATATGAAAGACTTGTCCTTCCTCTCAAAAGAAGGTTTGTTAAACTACATAAAAAGAAATATATATTGGCTTTTTCTTGACCTACACTTTCAAGTGCTATCAAATCCCCCTCATCCTTCTTCTCCCTAAGAATTAAATGAACCAAGTTCACCTATTTGAGAGTGAGGAAGAAAAACCAACAAGAAGCTTCCCACTTTTGAGGTTTTCTTTTTCATAGGCTTATGAAGGGTACCCTTTCTGCCTAATCATTGTTTGGAAAGTAAAAAAGGAATTCTAAAATTTCTTTAACAAAACTTTGTTCTTTGACTTCATTTGTCTTCGTATAGTCTAGTTTAAAGTTTAGTGTATCCATAGGTCGATGGCATTTACTTAGCTAAAGGTAGATCAGAAAATGAAACCTTTTACAAAAGTTCATATTTCACGACTGTAACAAAAGCTTATCTGGTGCAAATACTTTATCCAAAGCACGACATCAACAAAACGAGGCATGAGAACCAAAGCGTAGGCAAGTCTCTCTTTTCCCATCCGCTTACTGAAAAGCTGGGTAACATGCTAAAATCCTTGTTAAGTGCTAGAAAGCCTACCTCTCTCTTTTTGCTTTAAGTAAAATCGATGCTTAGTGTCATTATCCTCTTCGTATTCTTTTGGGAAGGCAAGTCCCATCGAGTTAGCTCTTGGAGTCAAGGTATGCCTTAAGGTAGCGACTAACTTTCAGGTGAGATGGTTTAATAGTAGATTAGATAAAGGTTCTTGCTACTTCCCACGAGGGGATGGGGTAATTGTACAATAAATTTAATGAAAAGATGTTATGTTGAGCGCTCAGTCTTGTTATGAATTAAAGTGGTGTGGACCAAATATTGGTGAAAACTGAAGAATGTTAAGATTTTTGGTAGTTTTTTGAAGACTTCTGTACCCCTAACACGCTACACTTATAAGAGTATGCACTTCCCATTCTTCATCCCTAACCATATAATTTAACTAAAAAATACATTTTTCGAAATTTGTTTCTCACTTTTTGTAAATCTCATATATGCTACTCCCCCATATTTATCTCTATTCAATAAAATAATATTTCTAAATTCTTATTTTATTATTTTTTCTCCTTTTTCCACTCATATCAACCCATTAAGATTATAAAAAAAAAGATATGGAGATGAACAATGAGAAACAAATTTGGGGGCTTGATTTATTTTCTCATAAAAATATGAGGGATGCAGATGGGAATGGGAATGGGGGATGAGATGTAGAAGTGTCTATGTATTTTCCTGTTTCCCACAAATTTAGAAATGGGGTTGGTGACGAGGGATGGGATAGAATCCAGTCTGCACGATTTGCTTTTTTACCTTTTCAAACCAAATCTAGAAAGGAAGCTCTGCCTAAGGGGAACCTGTTTAATGAACATAATAAGCTGATTCGTGAGGGGATCAAGACATTTAGGTTTACTGGGTTGTGTGTATGGTCACTAATAGGCTAGTTGGGGTCTTTAAGGTCTTCCTTCCAAACTTAATGATAGACGCATGCCTACAGATTTAAAAGAACTAGCCGTTGAAGATCCAAACCAGATGGATGGGCCAGACCCGGACCCAGGGATTAATTCGATCCAAGCTAAGTGGGTCACAATGGTCCAGATTGCTACTTAATCGCTATACAGGTTCACGCCAAATTCGTTTTTTTTGTTTAATTCCCGCAACTTTATCTTTTATTTGTTTTCCAGTATTGTTCCTCATTTATTAGGGAGTCAGTTGTTTTATTTTCTTTATGTATGGCGTGAACTCTGAGTAAAGTTTTTTTATCAGAAAATAATAAAGTTTATCTTCTCTTTAAGAAAACCCTATTTCCATTGATATTCCTACCTTGGCTGCGTAGGAAGGTGTTCTTTGGAGTCTAGATAGAAAAGTGGGTGGTGAATTCTGTATCCCAGGTTTTTCTGTTTGGAATAGCTTTTCGAGTAGGTCATCATCATCATCATACTCAGTATGTCCCACCAATAGCAAAGCTAAGGTAGGGTCTGAGGAGGGTGAGATGTAGACAGCCTTACCTCTACCCCGTAGGAAAAGAGAGGCTGCTTCCAATGAGACCCCCGGCTCGAAGCTTTTCGAGTAGGTGAGTGGTGTAATCTGTATCTCAATTCTACCCGTTAGATTTTACCAGTTTGAAATATTAATCCTCTGTATATCATTTGGTATCAGAGCATAGGCTCGATTGATCATAAAAAAATGGATACCCGAAGTAGTGCAGAATTGAAAAAAGTTATTGAAAACCTAGAGGCGGAAAAATTGGAGATGGTCCAACAAATGAAACTCATGCAAGAGCAGATCAAGGAGCTTTCTGTCAACCGCAAGCACGATTTTTCAGATCAAGATGAAAGCGATCATGAAGAAAAGGAGGATAAACATTCAGGCCACGAGATCGATTCCAACAAGAAGCGGGGTTCTGGAACGTGGTATTCGAATGACATCAAAGTCGATATCCCTGAATATGATGGGAGACTCGACCCTGATGAGTTCGTCGAGTGGATCCGGACTGTTGAAAGAGTTTTTGATTATCGCCAAACATCAGAGGTAAACAAGGTCAAGTTGGTTGCTTTAAAACTAAGAAAGTATGTGTCCACTTGGTGGGCAAATGTTTGTACTAAAAGAGAGCGATAGGGTAAAGGAAAGGTGAAGGATTGGGCGAAGATGAAACGATTGATGAAGGAAAAATTCTTACCCTACTTCTATGTTTAGGTTAGCTTCTCCCAGTTACATAATCTTAAACAAGCAGGTCGACCAGCTGAAGAATACACGCGGGAGTTCGAGTATTTGATTATGAAGTGTGACTTACTAGAAGATGAACCCCATACGTTGGTTCGATATTTAGGGGGACTTGATACCCGTATTGCTAATGTGGTTGAGTTGTATCCATATGCCACGTTAGAAGAATTATCTATGCTAGCTCACAAAATTGATCTTCAGTACAAGATAAAGGGGAAGAATGATGCTAGCCGAAACAACCCTAAGCCCATACCCACTAACACCAAACCCACTCAAACCCAAACGCCAACCCAACAAAAAACTAATTACCAAACCGAAAACCCTACCAGCCAACCAAAATTCCCTAGAAGATGTTTTAGATGCCATGGCCTTAGACACATTGCTTAAGAGTGCCCTAACAAGAAGATGGTGACATTGGCTGACTTCGAGGCATTCGAGAATACCCCATCCCAGAACGACACCAATATACATACCCTTCAAACTGAACACTTGGAAGAGGAGATACTTGGGCCAGATGAAGGGGAAGTACTGGTGGTTCGACGTGCTCTGAGTAGCACACCACAACCAAAAGAAAATCAGCAAAGGGAAGCTATTTTTCACACTAGATGCACGATAGCTGAAAAGGTTTGTACTCTAATCGTTGACGGGGGTAGTTGTACTAACGTAGCATCTCAAACTTTGATTTCCAAGCTGAATCTAAAAACTGAACCCCATCCAGAACCATATACTATTCAGTGGCTTAATCCGGGCTCGTCGAATTTTGTTGTCGATTAGTATTGGTAAAAAATATGAAGATGAAATATGGTGTGATGTCATTCCTATGGACGTATGTCACGTTTTACTAGGCCGACCCTGGTTGTTCGATAAACGAGTTATGCACGATGGATACCTTCAATACCTACTCTTTTACCCGCCATCAAAAAACGAATTACCCTAACCCCTCTAACTCCTATGAATCCACCTAAGAAACTATTACCCTTAAACACCCTACTTAAGGCAGAGCAACACGGGTTACTAAGGCACGTGAGCTAATTCTACTTGGCCTTGATGAAACGGAGCAGAAACCAATCAGTGTTCCTCATCCTTTTCTTGCCCAGCTATTACAAACCTATGCTGATGTGTTCCCTGCTGAAATTCCACCAGGTTTACCACCCATCAGGTCAATTCAACATAAGATTGATCTTATACCGAGGGTTGTCCTTCCTAATAAGCCTGCATACCAAGTTGTGAAACTCTTCCTCCTTCCACCCTATCGTCGCCTGATCAGGATCTGGAGGATTTTTACCCTTGTTCCTCCTTTTCTTCGATAAAGGATTCGCTCCAGACATATTGAAAGACAATGAGAAAAAGAAGAAAAGAGAGAAGTACAAGGAGAAACTGTTGTGAAAATTTTGAAAAAGCAAAGCAAGAGAGGAGAACCGCCATATATTTATACCCATCGCATTAAATGCGATGGGTAGTGGACCGTCAGGAATTCAGAAGGTCACCCAATGGGGAGAAGACACGTCAGTAGAAAGAGAAACCGTCACCTCTTTTTCCGGGAGCGTGGGCGGCACGCATCTGACAAAGGGATGGAAAGTAACTGACACCACTGAAAAGGCGACTGTTCACCTCAGACAAGACAGGGACATCAGACGGTCACATCAATCCTCTTTGTCCCAACTAAAGAAACTTCCTTCAGAAGGAAACACCAATACGCCATGCGCCACGCGTCTAGTTGGCTCAACTTTAAAAAGTTACCTATACGCCATGCGCCATGCGGCTAGTTGGCTCAACTTTACAGAGTTACCAATACGCCATGCGTCTGGTTGGCTCAACTTTGCAAAGTTACCAGCACACCATCCGCCACGCGACCAGTTGGCTCAACCTTGCAAAGTTACCAGCACACCATCCGCCACGCGTCCAGTTGGCTCAACTTTGCAAAGTTACCAACACGCCACGCGTGATGCTACTATTACGATAAACTGTGCAAAATAACATGTATTCCGACAACACCAACAACCACTTCCTTTATAAGTCCAGAATCCCTCCTAGACGATCAACTCAACTAGAAGGCACACTGGACTGGAGGGACTTGAAGAGGTATGGTCCTAATTCCTTGCCCATATGGCAAGGACCACACCACTTCCCCATCCGACATGGCAAGGACCACACCACTTCCCCATCCGACATGGCGCCTACACCAGCAAGCGAATCCAGAAGCTTTTAGAAGCTTCTGGAAGACGTCAAGGTGGCACCAAAAGTGCTCCTTCCGACATAAAGGACGACACGTACCACCACTCATCAACCGCCATGTAGACCTGCAACAAATCAAGGAGCAGACCGACAACAGCGGTATGATGTTTCCAGCATGGACAAATATGGGCGCGCCACGTGTACCACTATCCTGACTATAAATAGGACCCTTCTTCATTCAGGTTGATCCATTCTATTCTCCACTCTCTCACTCTTAACACACACTGTTTTATCTCCTCATAACAGAACTTATTCTCACGCCGGAGCCCGGTTAAGAGGGAAACCCTCATATTCCCCTCTTAACGAGCTAACGGTGTTGCTGTTTTGCAGGATCCGTCATTTGGCGAGTAACGAAGGAGATTGAACCCACAAAAGAGACGAACAAGCTAGTTTCACCTCAGGTGTTAGACACACGTATATTGTTAAAAATGGTTCTAAGTATAAATTTAGGTTCATTATTTAAGATATTTTTCCCAAAATAGGATGCCCGTTTTGATTTATTAAAAAAACTAAAACCAAACTTTAATTCAAGATACTAAAAAGCTTAAATTTCTTATAAAATTAGGAATACAAGTTAACAAGTGATATTAAATTTCATAAAAAGGTGAAAAACAATCAAGACACACAAATACAAATTTCATATAACATTAAGCATACAACCACATTTGCTTAACATTAAAACATACCAATAAAACGTGAGTTGATGTGTTTTAACATCCCTCAACTTCATTTCCAAACAAATCAACCATAAATTAATACATACATTATACTTAATTACTAGAGTTAAACACCACATTTATAATAGTCTATTTCACCTTTATATTACTAAATAATTGAATATGATGAAACTTAATTCATCAATGCGAACAATTCATCTCACGGAAAAGCATTTTCACTAGAACGTAAACAATAGTTGAAGTGTATAATTTTTAGGGCATGTTTGGCTAAGCTTATTTTGGAGCAACTTATAACTTATTGACTTTTTGAAAAAGTAAATAAGTCAGGATGGAGTGACTTATTTATTTTTCCCCCTCACATAATAAGCTAACCCAAACACCTTTTAACTTTTCAAAAAGTAAATATGTCAAAAAGTTGTTAAAATAAGCTTTGCCAAACATACCCTTAATCTACTTGAAGAAAAGAGATACTTAAAAGCAAATTAGGAATATGTAGAACCACCACGACACCACAAATAAGTTGTATAGTTGCTATGTAGAACCACCACAAATAAATTATATAGTTTTACTTTCTAACATAACTTTTAACCTTTAAACTTAAAAGCTAACTAGTTAATGCGGTAAAATATCAGATATCGGTTGTCGCGGTGGGATATCAGTAATTTTAATATCATGCTAAATATATATATATAGGGAGAAGATCATGCGAGAACCACCTCTTATTGTGAGAACCGCGAGAACCAATGTGAACACACCAAAAATGCCTAAAAATAGCTAAAAATCACACAAAAAGTTTTTTTTTTGATTTTTTTAATATTTTTAAGGTTAAAATCGCTACTTTTCGAACAAAAAAAAAATAAAAAATTTTTTTTTTTTAAATTTTTTTTTAAAAAAAAAATTTTGTTTTTTTTTTTTTGCTTCGAAAAGTAGCGATTTTAACCTAAAAAATATTAAAAAAATCAAAAAAAAAATTTTAGATTTTTTTTAGATTTTTTTTAAGGTTTTTTGGGGGTTTAGTTTTTAGCATTTTAGCTGGGGGGGGGGGGGGGGGGTTTAGGTTTTTGGGGGGTGGGGGAGGGGGGTTTAGGTTTTTTTTGGGGGGGGGGGGGGGGTGGGGGTTAGGTTTTTTTAGCTATTTTAAGTTGTGTTCACATTGGTTCTCGCGGTTCTCACAATAAGGGTGGTTCTCGCATGAGCCCCTCCCTATATATATATATAGCAATTTAACACTAACAATTCATTATACTCTCCTACCGTTAACAAATTAACCTTTTGCAACTTGCAAAACACTAACAATTGTAGTAAGTAGAAACTTACTAAGACTTAAAACACTAACATTTAACAGTAACAACTAACAATTAAGACTTCAAACACTAATAACAGCAATAAGAAGAAAGACAGATGGTAGAACTAAGAAGAAAGGTGCTGATATCGGGAAAATCGGTGATATGTCGGTCAAATCTTGGTCAAATATCGGCCAATATCGCTTATATTATCGGAACCGATATTCTGACCGATATTTTGTATCAATATCTCGGCAGAGTACCAATAACCGACATATCATTGATATATCGGGATATTAACTACATAGCTTAAAACCCTGATAGAGGTGGTGTCTCAAGGTGGAAGAGATGCGCAAGTAAAAAGGTGCGTCGTTTTGATGGAGAAGTGGTGAAGAATGAGGTTGTTGTACACTTGTTTTGTTTTTTCTAACATTAAATGCAAATGATAATTTCCTAGTAACTTCATAAATTTTACATGCGTCTGTCTACTCATAGATCAAAAGTGTAACAGGTTACCGAACGATTAAGATCATAGATGAAATTTTGACATACACTATATAATAGAACCATCTTAAGCCTTAAGCCTTAATATATTAAAATAAACTCTAGGGTTTTTTCCTAACCAACTTTGACTAACTATATTTAATTAAGCTACAAATCTTATCAACTTCTAACTAATATTTTTCTAATAAGCGTTTTGTTTTATTCTCATAAAAAAACCAAAAAACAATATTAATCACCATTTAGCCACCGATAGTCAACCTGACATTTGGCAAAAACAAACAAAAACGCTTAGAAAACAACAAAACAAATTGTAGAAAAAATGACACAATAACATTAACAAGCCTCTTCAAAACCCCCCAAATCACATTCATTTCTCATCTTGTCCTCTTCACCAACAATCAAACCCTAATTCATCATTAAAACTCCATTTTTCATCAACATTCATTCACAACAATTAACGACAAGATGAAGATGAAGAGATCAATACCTGTAGATTGTTCAGATCAGAAGCCTCAGAAAAAGATCAAACAATCAGAACACCATCGCCGTTGTTCGCCGCCGTCGTATTCCGCCGCAGCGGCGGTTTTCACCGACGAAAATCTGTTATACGAAGTATTAAAGCATGTAGACGCAAAAACGTTAGGTACGGTTGCTTGCGTCAGCAAGCAGTGCCATCGAACGGCTCAGGATGAGCGGTTATGGGAGCAGATCTGCACGGAAAACATCGGATACGGTAGTGAACAGCTCCGTACTGTAGTCCGCGCACTCGGCGGTTTCCGGTGTCTTCATTCTCGTTACTTATTACCGTTAACAAAACCTAACGCTTCGTTTAAAACGTCGTCGTCTTGTTACACCGTTGCCGCCGCGACGTCGTCGTCGGTGTGGCCGTGTGTTCCGCCTCCACCGCGTGCGGTTGTTGTTCCGGCGAAACCTCCGGCGGTTAAAACTTGGGGAAAAGATGAGATCCAGCTGTCACTATCGCTTCTATCGGTTCGTTACTTTGAAAAGTTGAATTATAGTAACCGTAACGAATGAAATCGGTTGAAATTTAACGAAATTGATTGAAATGGTTGAAGTTTCAGTGTAATTTGTTGATTTTGAGTTGTTTTTGTTGTTATTGTTTGTAATTTTGTAGTGTGAAATAGTAGATCTGATGATATGATATTTAGACGGTGGTGATAATGCTTGTTTGTTAGGTTTGGCGGTTACTTCTTCGTCGGTCACGGTGGTGGACGGTGGTTGTCGGAAAATTAGGGGATGCGTGTAAAAAGTGATAAAGGTGGGTGAGGACTGAGGGGATGTGTCGTGTTCCACGTTGGCATTATGTGTAAAGACAAATTATATAAAAGACAAAATTGATTATTAATTATTTTTGATTTTATTGTTACACTCAATTTAATTTAATTTTATTGTTTTGGAGTTTTGGTAGTCTCAGTTTATCCTTTATTGTAAACGTACGTTAAAAAAAATCCTTCATTGTAAACGTTCGGGTGGACAGACCAAACGTTAATTTTTTTTTTTTTGAACAGTTTGGGATAGTCATTATGTCAAACTAAGTTTTTTTTTAATTTTAAATTACATTTTATACCTATAAATACCCAACCCCAAACCATATTCTCCCAATCTTCTTCACCCACACCCACACTAAAAGAAAAAAACCGAAGATAAACATAGTGCATTGGACCGAAGAGGAAGAAATCGCACTTGTTACATCGATTGTCGATGCCCAACGTACTCTACAACGCGGTCAAACCTCGTATTTGGGTCGAGCGTTTCAACAATACTAACAGCACGTCGGCAACACACGTCACAACTTAAACGCGTGTTAACACAAATGGCGTGAGCTCAAACCGAAGTTAGATCTCTTTAAAACTTGCTTCGACCGTGTCCCTGCGGGCGACTTAACCAAGGACAATCGACTTAAAATCGCGAACATCGAGTACAAGCACGATGTGAATACGGATTTTAAGTGGGTTGCCCACTTTAATATTTATCGTACTCTTAAGGTTTTTTTTTATTTTTAGGATTTAATAAGTTGTTTTTTTTTTGTTTTTTTTTTTTGTATTTAATAAGTAGTTTTTATTTTTATTATTTAGGATTTAATAAGTAGGTTTTTTTTATTGTGGGTTGTCTTTTATGTAATTTTTTTTTTTAAATTAGTGTAATATACTTTTAATATAAATTGATACCTTTGGCTCGCTAGCCCCAGAAGCCATCAGATTTCTTGAACGGGTCCAACGGGTTGTTCACAGCAACATTTCGTCTCCTAGAGATCGGGGTTTCGTTTTTACTAGGTTAGGTTTCGCTATTCAAAAGGGGGTAGCGGCGCAGCTTGTTGCCCGCTTATCGGCTATCTTGGTGTAATTTGTTTGACCTTATATATAAATATTACCGTTCATGTAAAAAAAAAAACCTTTAAAAACAATAATAATAAAAGGAATGCCACATGGCACTCCAACGCCTTCCTGGCCACGCCCCTTCCACACCCTACTTTTTTGGGTCTGGACTGATGAAACCCACACCTTTCACATGTTGAGCAATGTCCCTAACCCAAACCTCTCTACACCCCATAGTCTTAACGTGGACATTGATTTTAACAATGAAATATGAATTAAAAGTAAGGGGTGTAATAAATACACCCAAGATAAAGATTAATTTATCTTTATTATATTATTTTATTATAAAGTTAAAAGTAATATTATATTTTATTATAAAGTCAAAAGTAATAATTATGTTTTTATGTTATTTTATTTTATAATACATTTGTTACTTTTTTATATTTTGTTATACTATTATTAGTATTAATATCAATATTAATAAATAAATAATCAAGACACTTTATTATAAATACGAAAGTGAAAAAGTTAATCATCAATAAATAACGAGTCTCTAATAAAACAGTAAACGTGCAAACATTAAAACAATTAATCACCTAGATCGACAAAACCACTTTCACGACGATAGTGTAAATGAAAGTGCAATTGTCTAATACTGGTAATGTATTACAGAATTTGTCAAAGAAATGATACATATGCACATGTGCATCGAGAATTGTTAATCGAAATTTTTTTAGGGACGAAATATAGTGATTTTTTTTTAAATATTAAAAAAAATTGTGTGTTTTTTAGATTTTTTTAGGTATTTTTTGTTGTGTTCACAAAAGTTTAAAATCTTTAAAATTTTGGATTAAAATGTTCAATTCTTTAAACCACATACACGAAAAATTGTAATTTTACTATAACTGTAATGAAAAACTAGTTTCGTAACACAATGTATCCTTACTATCTATCAAATATCAACCAAACAATAATTAAACTTTTATTGCATCGTCCCCAATCTCATCTTCTAAATTTTATGGTCAAATAAATTATTATTTTATTAACAAGTATTTAAGACACGAAATTTAACATTTGAAATCATATTAGAAACTAACAGAAAATTAGAATTCCTTCTAAATTACTTAAACATAAATATCAATTAAAAAAGCTTTAAAAATTATAAAACTTCTTGTGGTATAAATTATTGTAGAAATAAAAGGATTGTGAAGAGGTTGTTTAAAAAAAGATTACGAAGAGGGCTATGTTGTCAACATTTATTACATGGCCAACAAGTTGACTTATGGGTAAAAGGTAAAAAAAAGGTTGACTTTATGATGTTTTTAACACAACACTTAAAGTAAACATCACGTTGATCTGTTTTTCTATAATCTTATTCTCCAATAACTTAGAGGGAATGGGCACTACAATAGGGGGTGATTGGGTTTCTTTTCAAAACTCCTTATTTACTTTTACAAAAAAGTTATAAAGAGTTTACAAATGGTTGTGTTAAATACATCCAAAAGTCAACTTTTTTTTTACTTTTTTCCCAAACCAGCGGTACTTCCTTTATTACTTTAGTTCCAAAGATCAAAGACCCGGTCTCCCTTAGCAACTTTCGTCCCATCAATCTTGTTGGTATTATCAACAAGACTATCTCCAAGGCTCTGGCTAATAGGATGAGGTTAGTCCTCGGAAAGGTTATCTCGAGTTCTCAATCGGCTTTCCTAAGTGGTAAGTGTATTCTCGATGGTCTACTAATCATCAATGAGATTTTAGCGTGGCTCAAGAGGATTAAGATGAAAGCGTTTTTCTTCAAAATTGATTTCGAGAAAGCGTATGACAATGTCAATTGGAGGTTTGTGGATTCCGTTTGTCGCAACCCCCGTCCCATAACAAACCCGGGAACGGGCGGCCGCGGCCAGTTTTTGGTGATATCTGGGTTGGTCATTTTGGCAGCGGGATTTACATTAGGACCGTAGTTAGGAAATATTTTATCAGAGTAAAATACCGCGCTTTCATAATATTAAACATGTGGGAATAATCCCAAGTTTTAAGTACACACGATTTCTTAAGGATAAACCCTATTTTATTTAATAAAAATATATCTTTATTTTTAGGTAACTTTATTGCCACTTTTCCAAGCCTTCAATGCTGTCCAGCTGGCTTTTATTTGGCTTTCACATTTTGTTACCTGAAACGCGTTTAAAAACATTTTGTCAGTGGGAAATACTGGTGAGTGAATCCCAGTTTAATAAAGACCATTATACAGTATTGAGGGCGGTCGCGCAACTACATTTGTTTCCATCTATTCAATTACCACTCACAGTACTCTCAACCCGACTTGTGGTCATGTTACTCCTCGCAAGGTAGTAACAAATTTTGTATACAAAACCCCAACATACCGACGATAATTGTAGAATACAAATACTCAATCACTGTTTAGTAAAATTTAAGAGTAAAATGCACGGACAGTCCTTGTGGTTTTGCAAAATAACACCTATAGTCCCTAACTTTTAGAAATTACACCGGTGCTCCCTGTGGTTTGACAGTTTGTTACTCGGATAGTCCCTGGAGTGAATGACGGTTAGTTTTCTCTGTTAAGTGGATGTGAAATGACAAATTTACCCTTCATCTTTTCCACTCTATAAAAAACAAAACAAAACAACACCACTCCCCCTCCACCTTTCTCTATGTTTCCTCCCACCATTAACTTCAATGAAATTAAATTAATTAATACACTAACCTCTCCTACAACCATCACCATGAACAAATCCATCTCCATCATATCCATCAAAACAATGGCATCGACACCCAACCCTTTCATTATCAATCGACGATACATTCGCACAAACCGCCTTTCTATGACAACTGCAATTCCCTTGGATCCACCACACCAATTCGATGGACTCAAACCCCATCGACACCGATGACCTCTGTGTGGTGTCCAAATCGACAACAATAGACGAGTACAA
This sequence comes from Helianthus tuberosus, assembly GCA_030545235.1. NCBI lineage: Eukaryota > Viridiplantae > Streptophyta > Magnoliopsida > Asterales > Asteraceae > Helianthus > Helianthus tuberosus. The sequence goes on along the minus strand of CM060373.1, from coordinate 135,415,305 downwards.
ATCCCACATCCCGCCTTTTCTAATCCAGTCAGATTCATAAACTCCACTCCATCATCGTTAATGTTATCATAATCTGAGTAGCAACTTAAGCTTCTGTTTGTTTACATCTTGGTAAATTGAAGTGACCCTATATTAAACTCGTTGAGACCACACAATTGTTCAATCTGTGGTTACATTTATCCAACAACAACCCATTTCATCTAGTTAGAGCGTAATTGTCGGTTCTGAGTTGACGAATTTGTTTAACGGGGCGGGTAAAGTTTGCGAGTAAATTGAGACCCTTTACAAACCCGGTTGCAATTTGCTCCAGCCAGTGCCAATGCCAGTGCAGATGAGGCTGTAATTACCATAATGGTATAGAAAACAAGAAGATGAAAACACATGTTTGAAAATGGAAGTGAAACTGAAGCACAGAAAAATCGAATGAGTGGATCATTTAATAGGAGAAAGTAAATGTGTGCAATTGAGATATTTCTGGTTTTTCAATAAATGATTTCGAGGAAGCAATGTTTAATAGGTGGGATGTGGTTGGTGGTTAATGGTTGGGGGAAACAGAGAGAAAGGTAAGGGTGGGTGGGGTTATTTTGTTTCTATAGATGGAGAAGATGTAGGGTAAATTTGTCATTTCACATCCACTTAATGGAGAAAACTAACCGTCATCCACTCCAGGGACTATCCGAGTAACAAACTGTCAAACCACAGGGACCACCGGTGTAATTTCCAAAAGTTGGGGACTATAGATGTTATTTTTCAAAACCACAGGGACTATCCGTGCATTTTACTCATAATTTAATTTAGGTGAGGTTTTGTAAAAATAATTAACAAAAAGGAGATTACTCACATTGCTGCCTTAAGGTTTCCTTTAAGGGTTTCCTGAAAATTATCTATAAATTACACAAATGCACACGTGTTAGTATAATAACCCAATATTTATTTTAACGATACCCTCCCCGAGACGGCATTCCAACGACTACGTCGGGCAGAACCACGACAGCCGTTACGGAACCCTGGATCAATTGGGCAGCGTATCTAATACGTAACCGGGGTTATGATACTTACAATAGAGCAGAACTTTGTTATTTTGGGGGGTATAATACCCGGAAATTATGTTAACTCTTTAGAATTTCGAGAGAAAGAAAAGATTGTGAGCGACTGGGACTGAAGGCTGAGGTCCCAATTTATAGGGGCTGATTCGCAGTTCCTCGCGGCCCGCGTAGACCACAAAAGGGTCCTTCGCGGCCCGCAACATAGGGGGGCAGGGCCTAGCTGTGACTGGTCATCACATATAGCCTCGACACATTGCACGACACGTGGCAGCACCGGATGCAGTCCTGGTGACTGGTTGTCGCGCCCCGCGTAGGCAGTAGCCAAAGGCTACGCGCCCCGCGAGCGACACAAGAATTTTGTTTTTAATTTATTTTTAATTATGTATAGTATTCAGGGCTCGGTTTTCACATACGGGGTGTATTTTAAGACATATTGGGGTGTGTTAAATATTTTTAGGGTGTGGGAATATTTTAGAGGGTTGTTATATCATCCCCACCTTGTTTTAGAGCTCGTCCTCGAGATCTACTGGAATAGATGCGGATATTTCCTTTGCATTTCCGATTCAAGCTCCTATGTGTATTTTGGTCCTCTTTTGGAGTCCCACTTCACTTTGACTAGAACTAATCTCTTATGCTTGAGGTTCTTAACTTTCCTGTCTTCAATTTGTAGAGGGCTCTCTACAAACTTAAGTTGTTCATTTACCTCTATATCTTTAAGAGGTACTACCAGTGATTCATTAGCTAAGCATTTCTTGAGATTAGATATATGAAATACATCATGTATTCCTGCCATTTCCTCTGGCAGTTGTAGCTGATAGGCTACAGGTCCTATTCTTCTGATAATCTCAAAAGGTCCAACATACCTGAGGCTTAGCTTTCCTCTTTTGATGAATCTTACCACTCATTTCCAATGAGAGACTTTCAATAATACTTTATCTCCTACTTGAAATTCCAATGGCTTGCGTCTGTTATCAGCATTACTCTTTTGCCGGTCACGTGTTGCTTTCAGTCGTTCCTTGACTTGAATGATTTTGTCGGTTGTCTCTTGCACTATCTCAGGTCCTGATAGTTGCTTTTCCCCAATTTCGGCCCAACAAATTGGGGTTCGACACTTTCGTCCATAAAGTGCTACGAATGGTGCAACATTGATACTGGTATGATAGCTGTTCTTATAAGAAAATTCTATTAATGGTAAGTGATCGTCCCAATTACCTCCGAAATCAATTACACAAGCTCTAAGCATGTCCTCCATTGTCTGAATTGTCCTTTCGCTTTGTCCGTCCATTTTAGGATGATAAGCGGTGCTTAGATTCAATTTGGTTCCCATTGCTTTTTGGAAACTTGTCAAAAAATGAGAGGTAAAACGACTATCTCTGTCAGAAACAATTGATAAAGGAATTCCATGTAATGAAACTATTTCATTTTCATACAATTTAGCTAATTGTTCCATACTGAAAGTTTCCTTCGTTGGTAGGAAATGAGCTGACTTAGTTAGCATGTCTACAATCATCCAGATTGTATCATTACCTTTCCTTGTTTTGGGTAATTTGGTAACAAAATCCATTGTTATCAATTCCCATTTCCAAACTGGCATTTCTAACTGTTGCAATAAACCTGAAGGTTTCTGATGTTCAGCTTTGACTTGGGAACAAGTTTAACATTTGGAAACATAAGCTGCTATATCCTTTTTCATTCCTATCCACCAGAAATTCTTTCTTAAATCCTGATACATCTTATCACTTCCAGGATGCATCGTATACTTAGATTTATGGGCTTCTTCTAATATATGGTGACGTAGGTTTCCTAATTTAGGTATCCACATTCTTTTCTTATGGAATCTCCAAATTCCATCTGTTCCTTGTTCTAATTCCTTAATCGTTCCTTTTAACTTTTCAGTATCATCCTTGATTACTGATTCTTGTGCTTCTCTAATCTGATCATTTAAATCTACCTGTAGGTTTAACTTAAGAGAACGCACTCTTTTTGGCTTTTCATGATACTTTCAACTTAAAGCATCAGTGTAGGATCGTGTTGCGACCCAAATGAGTCGTTCAGAAGAGCTCTAGTCTGTTTCAGAGGCGGAAACAAAGAAACAGACGTGGAAAATAGCTTGTTTCACTATTAATCGTCTTGTATATTGATTAAAATCAGTTTACAGATCAAACGACGCTTCGGCAGCAGTTCGGTACCGGAACAATGAGAGTTACAAATGAATTCGCTTGAAAGGTATATATAAGGGTTGAGATTTCGCTTGAGGGTGGCATATGTCAGTTCAAGCGAAATCAACCTGATTGATTTCGCTTGAAAGTGTACATGTTGCTTTCAAGCGGAATCTCTTCCTTCAAGCGAAATTACCTCAAATACAACCTAAAATCTCCTATTTTCTCATACATCGCGCCCTGATCTAACAATTCTAATACTAGACTCGATACAAGACGAAGTCGACAGACGTATGCACCAACAGACTCCCCCTCGGATGTTGACGAGTCTTAAGTGTCGAGTCTTCAACGTCTTCAGTCTTTATCAGTCTTCGGGCTTCCAGAATCTCAATCTAGCTCTTGAGTCTTTTAATTCTCTTGATCAGATCTCTTGATTCTTTAAGTTCATCAGCATCAGCAATCTCAGGATCACAACCATGCTCTTTGTCATTCAGACTTCCCCTTAACTTGTGCTGGGATCGTAGTCTGGCTATTTTCATATTCAAGCTTCGCAACCAGGCTCTCCTGCAAATTCTCTACCCAAAACATGAGTTTCATAAAAGATAAGATATAACAAATTTAGAAACTTTGCTAATCACTTGAAGACACAGCCCTGAATATATCATTTTCAAGTATCAAACAAAAAGATTTATCATGTAAGTCACTGATTAACCACTTGAATGAATATAATTTTCATTTCAAACATCTTCAAACAAACTTTCCCAAACCTGTTCGTCATGTTTAGCACTCGGAATTTTGAAAATCAGCTTTTCAACATCAGTTGCCTAAAATCTTTTTGAATTTTTCAAAATTTATGTTAAAACACACCGAAAATCTTTTTGAATTTTGTTTAAAAACAGAAATGCAGTAAAGAAATATTTATATACAATATTTTTGTGAGTTTGCGTAAGAGGTTCATATCAGTTTTTTTTAGACAAATCACCAACACCGTTAAGCTTTAATCATTTTAAGTTTTAAACGATTCACTTAGATTGTCAGTATACTGATCCACTTAAATTTTCACACAAAGTTCAATTGTTTCGAGATACGAGATTAATGTCTTAAGCACTTAAACTTATTCACGTGTCCCACCTCAGAATATACTCCCGTATCCAGATCCCAATATTCAGTCTTACAGGTGAGTATAGCTAGATGATATCTGTAAGGGGTTAATTGCGAAACCGTGAGAGCTCAGGTCAGAACTTCCGTTCAGCAGAGAGATGACGGCTCGACTTTAGGTGGGTCCCCTTTAGAGGATCTTTTTTACAACGGCATTGATTAGCAATTTTATTGTCTCATCATTTTATGCTGAGAGCGGCGCTATATTTCAAGCAAGCAGAAAGTATTCTCCGGGGAGTAGGCCATTGCTTCCGCAAAATCATAAGTCACGGGATAATACCCCAGATATCACTAAGCATAAAGACCTAGTATCTCAGAAAGAGGGGTCCTTCAAACAAGATTTCGGGGGTTACCCATATATCCGAGAGATGTTACCCACGATATAAGCAAGTTTGAATTTAGGTTTATATCTCGTCACAATCTACTAAATGAGCAAAAACCTACTGGCATATCATCAGTGAGACCGTTATCACTATTTAACTTTCCAATTCTTTAGCATGCCGTGATCGTCCACTGATGTACTATCATTTCTTCTTTTATACAACAAAACTCATTTTTGAATTTATCATGTTTTTGTATTTTTTAAATTTTCAAATGTTTTTGGATTTTCTGAAAATTTTTACTCCCCCTAAAATGCAAACACATTTTAGGAAATTTGCAAACAAATTATACAATAAAATGACAACTGATATCGAATTACTTCACTTCGCCATCCTCTTGGCATAAACAATCAGAACTCCCCCTCACAACAAACTATTTTCCCATTGATTTCAAAACACTTAAGTTTGTTTTAATCAAATGGTTTTTCCGGAAAATAAGTTTCGTTGATTTTACCACTTGTAAGTTAGGGGATAAACTCATCATTTTGTTCTCCAAAATACCACTTGTAAGTATGGTCCAATCAAGTTCAACTTAATGACCTTGATTAACCATTTGAAGATGAAAACCTTTTTCAACCACTTACAGGTTCACTCACCAACCATCCCATTTGTAAATCAAAATATAACAATATAAAGATATCACCTGTAGATTTTCCAAACAAACATTTCAAGAATGATGCCGATTCCTGCTCCACTCTTACCAACCTGGGAGCTCCGGCAAGTCAGGATTTTTAGTTAGGAAAAACTTTCCCCCAAGCCTGGCCAGCCTTGGGAGATTCTGGTACACACCTGTCCCACCAACATTTTGATTTATAAAAATCTTTTGCACTTTTAACCTTCCCATCAACCAACTTCCCGAAAATATGTTTAACTTTGCCATTAAACACCTTTTCAGCATCAAATTCTTTGTTACCAGCAAAGAATTGACCTGAAATTTCAGTTTTACCTACTTTCAACCTCAAATTTTCCTTCGACAACCTGGGAAAATTTTCATCGTTCACCTCAGGAACGGAATTAACAACTTTTTTCTCAACAGATAACTCCTCTGATTTTATAGAATCAAATTCATTGTCAGAACTACTCTTAGATTTTACAACCCATCTTTGTTTGTTCAAATCGACTTGTCTTTTGTAAAATTGTTTTGAAGTTTCATCAACTTTCACAATCGATTTTTCAACACATTTCCTTCTCATTTCAGAGTTAGAAGAAACTTCCTATTTTGAATAAGTGGACTCTTGGCAATTCCAAGCAATATGTCCAACCTTTTGACACTTGAAACAAGTTCTTCTGTCAACTCTTGAAGCAAATTTCCTTACATTCTTCTTCACCTCAGCAAGAAACTTTTGACTGGACTGATTCCAGAATGGTTTCTTCTGCTCATCTTCAGAACTTCCTCCTGAAACAAATTTTGTTTTTGGTTTATAATTTTTCTCATTTTTATAATTTTCTGAAGAACTAAAACCAAGACCTTGCTTTTTGAAATTACCGTTGTGGTTTGGTTTCTTTCGATAACCAGAACCAGAACCGTAACCCTTTTCTTGTTCAATCTATGTTGAACTCTTGAAGTGTACTTTTTTGGTTTTTCATAAAGATTTAAATCTTTTATTTCAGAAATATTAATTTCTGTTAATTTGAAAACCTGTTTGATCATTTCAGTTTTGACACTTCTTATTGGAAATTCCTCATCAGAATATAATTTGTCTGAATCATTCAAAGTATATGCTACTTTGATTGGTCCATCATTCAAACTAGATTTTGATAACAGGAATTCCTTATTGTAAACCCTTTTAACCGGTGAACTCGGACTCTTTTCTGACGAACTCGAACTTTCAGACTTAGACTCCGGTTTTGACTCTTCATCCGTATCTAACACCTGATCGACCACTTTCTTTAATAACTCAGACTCATGATCAGTGTCAGACGCTGTGAATGTAACATCAATATTGTCTGGTAATTCATCAATGATTTCAGACTTTAACTTGATGTTGACTGCCTTTTTTAGACGCTCCTCGTTAGGATTCCTGGGAGAATAACTTTCATGGATCGGGGGCGGACATCTGTTATACTTGACACTTGGTTTCTTACCAGTATCAATATCTTCAGTCTTTTTATCCATGAACGCTTCCAGACCTGCAACAGTAGGATAAACACGATCAATCAAATAATCACAAGTAGTGTAACTCAACAGTAATCTTTTAATCCTTTCACTCTCAATCTTTTCAAGTTCCACTTCCTGTTTCAGCTTAGCACAGTCTTCAATATACTCATTGATAACGCTCTGCTTTGTCATTAATGTTGCGCTCATTTTTGTCATTGCTTTTTCAATCTCTGAATTCGTTCTTTTCAGACTATCAACTGTTTTGTTGAGCACATCATACGACCCCTTCACATATTTCACATCAGACAGTAAATCTTCTTTAATCTTCTCCAAATCATCAATCTTCTTATCTTTCTCCTCACAAACTTTGCAAGATTCTAAACACTTCAAACATGGTTTTTCAACTTCAACCACTTTCTCAACTTTAACAATCTTTTCTACCTCGACGATTTTCTCAACTTCGACCAGTTTTTCAACTTCGACTACTTTTTCAACCTCAACAATCTTCTCCACCACTTTCTCACTTCAACGATTTTCTCTAATAATTTCTTAGTTGCTGGTTCAACATTCGCTTCTCCAGCTTCTGTCTTTGTCTTTTCATCAGCTAGCCTTCTTGCTGCTTCCAGCTCTTTCTTCAATCTGGCAATCTTCTTCTGATTCAGCATCTCCATTTTATCTGCAAAAAACAAATTAAAACTAGTAGGATCTATGCCTTTTCTAGCTTTGTTGAGATGTTCTTCCTCATCATCGGTATCCACATCACTTCCAAGATCTGGAAAAATCGGGATTCTTTTCTCACTAGTCTCATCTTCACCCAGAATTCTAGCAACAAGACCTGAACCTGGTGGAATGTATTTATCCCAGCTAAACCCTTCAGCAACAAATTCATCATCTTGATCAATGATACCAAAATAAGCTTTTTTATTTGCATCTTCGATCATTTTTCGTTTGTCATCCACAATTGGTCGAGCATGTGTAGTTTGTGGTTCCTTTTGTTGAGTAATTTGATGAAAAATAGATTTCTGATAATAATTGTTCTTTTCTTGATTCCCGGTTGCTTCGTTGTTTTTGCATTCTCGTTTAAAATGGCCTTTTCCTTTGCAACGAAAACAAGTAACCTTTGATTTGTCAAAACCTAACGGAGAAGTAGCCATTCCTCGAAACTCATCTCTTCCAGTAATTTGTTGAAACTTTTCTGCCCTCCTCCAAGCACTAGCTAAACACCATTTCACATCCATCAACTCAAGTTCCTCTGCATCAATTTGGTCATAATCTTCTTTTGTAAGCATCGGATTTCCAATTTTGCCATCAATCAAATTTTCATAAGATTCCAACATAGCAACGAGAGATGCCATGTGTTGTTTGGCAATTTCTGCAGACAAATTCTGACCATTTTGAATGTTTAAAGTGACGTTGCATTGAAGATTTGTTGAATTCGGTTGTTGAGGACTTGATGTTGTAAAGTTTGGATCAAAACTTGAATACGAGGATGAAGATCCACCACTTTGTGTCACACTACTACCCTTTGTTCCAGATGAGCTGTCAGCACTAAAACCAATTTGGATCTTTGGGCTAGATCTGGGGGTAGCCTCAAACTTGTTCCCTCTGTAATACAAACTGACATCTTTTTTAGCATTTGGATTTGTTATGATAGCAGTTTTCTGAATATCCAATTCATGCTCCTCAATTTTCTGAATGAACTGTGCCAAATTCATATTCTCAGACTTTCTCATGTGTTTCACAATCATCAGATAAGTTCCCCATTTTTGTTGTGGTAATGCATCAGCAAGTTTATCAAACCATTCCTCATCATCCTTTTCAATGTCCATTCTTCCCATTTCCAACACCAGGTGACAATATCTATCAATAGTCTCCTTTGTTGTTTCATGGTCGAAAGCTGTGAACATATCAAATGATTTCTTCAATAAAGCCTTTTTATTTTTAATCATATCTGCACTTCCTTTGAACTTCTGAATCAATGCATTCCAAATCGATCTAGCAGTACCCTCATGTTGGAGCAAAACAAATATATCTTCTTTAATCGCTTGTTGAAGAAAATTAATCATCATTTTCTCACTTGTGAACTTCAATTTGTCACCCTCTGAGTAGTCACAAATAGCTTTTTCAATCCCACGCTCATTTTTCGGTTTTTCATAATCTTTGTGTAAAGCACACCATGCGTCAAACTTATACGCTTGCACCCAAGTTTCAAAACGATTCTGCCAACCTTTGAAATCTTCAATGTACATAAGTTTTGGCGGTTTCTGGTGAGTTCCCGTTTCATTCTCACTGTACAATGTCTCAGCAGCAGTAACAGGTGCAACGGGTGTTGCAAACGCATTGTAAAAATCCTCGTCCTTGTTTCGGAAAAATTTTCACAAAACTTAGGTTCAAGCGAAATATCACACTCAAACTGAAACACCCTGAAGCAAAATAAGATCCTGAAGCAAAAACAACTAGTCTCGCTTGAATCAATCTCAAGCGAAATCCCACCTTGAAGTGAAATCACAATAGAACCAAAAACAACTCAAGCGAAATCACCCCTAGAAGCGAAATCAGGTATAATTTCAAGCAAAACCTCAATTTCAAGCGAAATAAGATCAAATTATCACGCGAAACCACATTTTTAAGCGAAATCAACCTTCTAATTTCGCTTGAAATGCTGCTGATGTCATTTTTGCGATCTATTTTTAAGCAAAATAATTTTTTTACCAGTTTTAAGCCGAATTAATGTCCAATTCTTTCAAGGATTACTTAAAACACATTTTCGACCACAATAAGTGAAATTTAGAACTTTTTGACCGTGAAAACAGTTTCAATTTCAAAAAGAAAGTGTAGAAGTCAGAAAATGAAGCTGTTTTGGCAAGAACTCTTCTTCCTGAGCTCTGATACCACTTGTAGGATCGTGTTGCGACCCAAATGAGTCGTTCAGAAGAGCTCTAGTCTGTTTCAGAGGCGGAAACAAAGAAACAGGCGTGGAAAACAGCTTGTTTCACTATTAATCGTCTTGTATATTGATTAAAATAAGTTTACAGATCAAACGACGCTTCGGCAGCAGTTCGGTACCGGAACAATGAGAGTTACAAATGAATTCGCTTGAAAGGTATATATAAGGGTTGAGATTTCGCTTGAGGGTGGCATATGTCAGTTCAAGCGAAATCAACCTGATTGATTTCGCTTGAAAGTGTACATGTTGCTTTCAAGCGGAATCTCTTCCTTCAAGCGAAATTACCTCAAATACAACCTAAAATCTCCTATTTTCTCGTACATCACGCCCTGATCTAACAATTCTAATACTAGACTCGATACAAGACGAAGTCGACAGACGTATGCACCAACAATCAGCTACCACATTTGCTTTTCCTACATGATATTGAATGTTGCAATCATAGTCACTAAGAATCTCCATCCAACGTCTTTGCCTCATATTCAACTCCTTTTGCCCGAAAACATATCTTAAACTCTTATGATCTGTAAAAATGGTAAACTTACTACCATAGAGGTAATGTCTCCAAATTTTCAGGGCAAAAATTATTGCTCCTAATTCTATATCATGGGTTGAATAATTTTCTTAATGATTCTTAAGTTGTCTAGATGCATAAGCTATAACCTTTTGACGTTGCGTCAACACACATCCATAACCTAACTTAGAAGCGTCACAATAAACTACAAAGTCTTCAGTTCCTTCTGGTAACGCTAGTATGGGTGTGTGGGTTAATCTTTGCTTAAGAATTCTAAATGCTTCTTCTTGTTTTGGTCCCCATTCAAACTTAATGGATTTACAGGTTAACTTAGTCAAAGGAATGGCTATTCTAGAAACTTCTAACCTCGGTTGGTGACTCAGGGGTTTTCCATTTAGTATTCGCCTCGATCTTGGTAGGATCCACATGAATTCCTTCATGATTGACTAAGTGTCCAAGAAACTGTACATGTTCTAACCAAAATTCGCACTTTGAAAACTTAGCATAAAGCTTTTCTTTCCTTAGTAAACTTAGAAGTGCGTGCAATTGATTTGCATGTTCTTCCTTACTCTTAGAGTAAATGAGAATATCATCTATAAAGAAAATTATGAATTTATCCAAATATGGCTTACATATTCGGTTCATCATGTCCATAAATGCAGCTGGGACATTGGTTAGACCAAATGGCATGACAGTAAATTCATAATGGCCGTACCTTGTTCTAAACGCGGTCTTAGGAATGTCCCCTTCCTGTACCTTCAATTGATGATATCCTGAGCGTAAATCGATTTTAGAGAAAAATCGAGCTCCTTGCAATTGATCGAACAGATCATCGATTCTTGGTAATGGATACCGATTTTTAATCGTGACTTTATTCAATTCACGGTAGTCAATGCACATACGCATTGATTTGTCTTTCTTTTTAACGAATAAAATTGGTGCTCCCCATGGCGATGAACTTGGCTGTATGAATCCTTTCTATAACAATTCGTCTAACTGTTTCTTCAGTACTTTCATTTCTGCAGGTGCCAAACGGTAAGGTGCTTTGGCAATCGGTGCTGTCCCTGGTAGCAGATGGATTCTGAATTCAACTTCCATGTCTGGCGGTAATCCTGGTAATTCTTATGGGAATACATCTGGGAACTGAGACACTACTGGAATATCTTTTAGTTCTTTTCCTTTAGTGTTAGTGATTATCGAAATCAAATACACTAATGATCCTTTTCTTATATAACTTGTTGTTTTAATCACAGAGATGAATTTCGTGGATCTAGATGACTTATCTCCTTTAATTGTGATCTTTTCACCCTTTGGTGAATTTACTTGGATTGACTTTTGATCACTTAAAATACAGGCTTTATTGGCTATTAACCAATCCATTCCTAATACAACATCAAATCCTGCCAGATTCATTGGATAAAGGTTTGCAACATTGACGTGTGCGTATATATACATAATTATGCAATGAAATTACACACGAATTGGTTTTAAATTTATAAAAGTGATTATGCCAAAAACTTGACGTGTGCGTATATATACATAATTATGCAATGAAATTACACACGAATTGGTTTTAAATTTATAAAAGTGATTATTACTTTAACATCAAAACACACACGAAAGAGGCAAGTGTACCCCATCATATATGTAGTAAAGTATCGGTAAGAACCAAGTATCGATCCAAGGAAATGGGCAGAGAAATAATACTAGACATTTGTCACTAAACTACCGGTAAAAACATAAGTTGTTTGATTTTAATTAAACTAAAGTAAGCATAAACAAATATTTATAAAACATAGTAAATAATAGATAAAAAAGCCTTGCTTAATACACAACCCAAGCATGTCAACTAAGTCAGTTTTGGCACTAGAAGCATTCGGTCAATTCTCCAATTTTGAGACAATTAGTATCCCTTTCGGGAATCCTAACATGACAATCATTCGGAAAGTTAAAACGATAAACACACTTTAACCACCTAAAATTGTTCTTTAACGTGCAATTGATAAATGTCTATGAAAATCTCTTAAAAATAAGTTAGTCACCCGTTAGGAGTTTTCTAACCTCACTTAAACAAGGAAAGCGACACCGATAAACACAATGCAACCACCGAGACAAGCATAAACTAGATTAAATCACAACCGAGTTCATTTTACAAATCTTGCACATAAATTCACCAAGATAGCAATTTTGGCCTAAACTACTAACTAAGCTAACAAATCATGGCAAGAATTTATAACGACACCATTTAACCCGTTAAGGTCCTTCCGTGAAGGCAAGCTTTCTTGATTAACAATAATTACATTTTATTAAATCACTAACCATTTCTAGTATCATGATGCAAACATTTTAACCAAGCTAAACTAGTTAACCAAGTTTAAAGTTTACTAATACAAGATTAATTAAGCTTCATTTTTCAACTATCTTAACTAACCTAGCACCAATCATCCAACACAATTACTTATAATCAAGAAATCAATATCAATAACAAGGTTGCAAACTAATCATCAAAGATAATCATAGAAAATACTTCCAAATGTCATTACAGACAAAGATTAACACACTAATGGTTATAATCAAGCAAGGGATTGTTGTGTTTTTGCCCAAAGGCTACAATAATACATAAACATTAATCTAAATGCTTGAAAGATTAACAAAATCATGGAAAGATTAGAAAACCAAACCATAAACAAGCATAAGATTAAGAATCCGGATAGTAATTGAGCTAAACGAGACAATGTGGCTTGAATCCGGGTGAAAGCAGAAGCCTCCGGAGCCTGAAAATCACCTGAATTGCTCTCCAAAATTCTAGAGTTACGAGCAGAATGTTTCTGCAGGGTTTTTATATAATTTTGATTTCGCACGGTCGTGCGTCCTGTTGCACGACCGTGCACTTTTTGCATTATTGGAGGTATGGTGCACCATACCGCATGACGTCATCAGATGTTGACCAGATTCGATCTCGCACGGGCGTGCCATGTGGTGCACGGGCGTGCATCACCGAGATGGGCCTTGTTGTCGCATCCGCACGGGGGTGCGACCATTCGCACGGGGGTGCATCACCGAGATGGGCCTTGTTGTCGCATTCGCACGGGGGTGCGACCATTCGCACGAGGGTGCATCACCGAGATGGGCTTTGTTGTCGCATCCGCACGGGGATGCCACCAGTCGCACGGGGGTGTGACTTGCCCAGGTCAGAATTTTCCACAAAATGTTCGCAGTTCAGCCGTTTCGCCCGGAAAATCCTCGTTTTCACTATCATCTTGTCTGGTATGCTGTTTTAGGCCTGTAAACAAAAGTATACTTGATTAAGTATCCGAATGACGGTTTTACGGCCGAAAACGCATAAAATTGGGATAAAATGGGGGACTAAAATATGTATTAGTGAATATCAAATCTCCCCACACTTGAACCTTGCTTGTCCTCAAGCAAGCTAAAATAAAATGCAATAAAAGATAGAAACTGACAAGAACGATAATTTACAAACTATTTATTGAAACAACTACAAACGGTTAGCCGGTTTTTCGAAAGACAACATCAAATGAATCAAACCAAACAAGCATATGCAAATATATAGCGATAACCAAAAAGCCGTGACTCACTTTCAATTGACTTAACATGCTAATCTTCACACAACTCACAATGTTCACACACACTCGGTTTTATTTGTGAAACATACATAAAATGTGTATGTGCAAACACTCAATGCCTCGTCAATGAAATGTGTAATATCATAAGCTTGTCATAAGATCTCGTCTCCACCAACTAACATGCGAAAAAGTGTAAATCAAGAGGTCTTTACGGGTTGTAACGTTAGGCTTGGGCGAAGGGTATGGAAATGGATATTTAAAGTGGCGAAAACGGTTAAAACTCGGTAGTAGCGTTTAACTAGCAACAAACAATACAACTATACAAACAAATGCCTTAAAAAGGCGACTATTGCGCAATCGAGCTCATCAACGAAATTTTAACATTTAAACATTCAAAATTGCTCGATTTTTGTCAACTTCACCCTATTTTAGGGTGTTTTTTTTTTGTTTTTTTTTTTGCAAACTATATATACAATTAATTATAACAAACGCTTGTTAAACGATTATTTTGACCGAGTTTCAACACTAAAAAGGGTTAAAAATATAAAAAGGCTAAATTTGGCTAAGTGGGCGATAATGTAGGGTAAACAAAGGTAAACGGGAAGGCTCGACATGGTTAATCCTAAAGGGTAATGTAAGGTGGGAAGCACAACACAAAGAACAGGGTTTACAACGAAGGGGTAATCTAAGTGCCTCTATAACTTCTACACAATTTCGCAAGTTCATGGTCTTAACAAGCATACTAGTGACAAGTTCTAAATTACACATAACATCCGGCTCACTCCTATATCCGAAATGAACAAATATATAACAATATCAAGGCTCAAATATGCTCACGTAACGGACGGAATGGGTAAAAGTGTGAAAACTATCATGCAAGTCTTTCTTTGTTTGCCACGCTTTCCGGTTTCCTTTTTCAAAAATATTTTGCTTGTCGAGTTTTTATCAAGTCCGAAGCTTTCTAAAACACAACCAACCGGTTTATTTACTAAAATATATACAAAATACATGCATTTTTGAATGATTTTTCTGATTTTCTAATTTTTTTTAATGAGGACAAACAAAGTTAACAAAGTTAACCCCCTCCCCACACTTGAACTTCGCATTATCCCCAATGCGAGACCCGAAATATAG
This sequence comes from Helianthus tuberosus, assembly GCA_030545235.1. Taxonomy (NCBI): domain Eukaryota; kingdom Viridiplantae; phylum Streptophyta; class Magnoliopsida; order Asterales; family Asteraceae; genus Helianthus; species Helianthus tuberosus. The sequence goes on along the minus strand of CM060373.1, from coordinate 135,400,282 downwards.
AGAAAAGGATAATAGTACTCCCCTTAAGATGATGTTGATGCAACGAGACTTCCGAAGCTGTATCTGCCACGTGCTCCGGTCCAAGATTTCATACCCAAAGCCTGCAAGTATGTCACATGTGCACCAAAACAGAACAGAAACAGAAAAAACAAAAATAAACCATAATGTACATAAATATAAGACTAACTTCCAAACAAATACAAGACATAAAGTAAATTGTCTGAAAATAAAATACAATCCGAGGGTGTTTGAAATAGTAGCCAAAATGAACACCCGATAAATACACTACTAAAAGATAGATTTTTTTAAATGCCCCTGACCATGCGCACGGGAGTGCGGATTTTCGCACGGGCGTGCGGATCCGATGTTGACCCATTCTAGCACGTTGACCTCGGTAATGCACGGGGGTGCGACTCGAGGTGCAGGCCAGCCCGAAATCGCACGGGCGTGTGACCCATGGCACGGTCGTGCGAGATATGCAGACATGTCTGTTAACTGCAGAATGCAGTTTCATCGTCCAAATCGATCATTTTTCGCCATTTTTACAATTCGCACGCTGTTATAACATTATTTCAACCTAGACCCTACGCTCGGCACGTTTAAAAACTGTACAAACTAACGAAATCTACCAAACACACCTAAATTACTCTAAAACTATAAAAGCACAAAGAATGACGATTTTACCCTTATAGCGCCAAAGACGCTCCTGCTACATTTTTAATCACCGAGTCAGTAGCGTAGACTCATGCTAAATTTTTGTCGGCGAGTCGATAGCAAGACTCATGCTAAATTTTTGTCGGCGAGTCGATAGCAAGACTCATGTCCCCACACTTATGATGTGTGCGGGGCGTGGAGTTCGATAACCTCCACCGCCGACTCGATCGGCCCGGTAACGTAAAGCTTCAAGAGGTGCCCATTCACTTTGAAAATAACGCCGTCCGCGTTCTCTATTGCAACAGTCCCATAAGAAAATATCTCTTTTACTGTGTATGGTCCTGTCCAACGTGAATGAAGTTTTCTTGGAAATAGGCGCAACCATTTTTTTTATTTTTATTTTTGCTGAAAAGAAACAGAATATTATTTAAAATGGGCTGAAAATTTTTATAAAAATCCAAAAATGGGCCCGAAATTTTATAAAAATCAACATAATAAAAATAATCGAATCGGCTAGTACAAAAATAATTTTAAGGTGCCGAAAACCAAAATAATAAATGAATAAATAAATCCGGATTGAATAAATAAATGGAATAAAAATTTACAAGTGTACAAAAATAATCTCGAAAATGAATAAATCGAATTAAAAGCAAGAAATATTAACAAATAAATAAACAAATAAATAATCAAGAAAGTATTCACAAATATTAACAAGTATATACACCGATAAAACAATGACTCGGGTCGTTCCTAAAGCACGCCATTTCCCCGGCAACGGCGCCAAAAACTTGGTGTGTGCGTATATATACATAATTATGAAATGAAATTACACATGAATTGGTTTTAAATTTATAAAAGTGATTATGCCAAAAACTTGACGTGTGCGTATATATACATAATTATGCAATGAAATTACACACGAATTGGTTTTAAATTTATAAAAGTGATTATTACTTTAAGATCAAAACATACACGAAAGAGGCAAGTGTACCCCGTCATATATGTAGTAAAGTATCGGTAAGAACCAAGTATCGATCCAAGGAAATGGGCGGAGAAATAATACTAGACCTTTGTCACTAAACTACCGGTAAAAACATAAGTTGTTTGATTTTAATTAAACTAAAGTAAGCATAACCAAATATTTATAAAACATAGTAAATAATAGATAAAAAAGCCTTGCTTAATACACAACCCAAGCATGTCAACTAAGTCGGTTTTGGCACTAGAAGCATTCGGTCAATTCTCCAATTTTGAGACAATTAGTATCCCTTTCGGGAATCCTAACATGACAATCATTCGGAAAGTTAAAACGATAAACACACTTTAACCACCTAAAATTGTTCTTTAACGTGCAATTGATAAATGTCTATGAAAATCCCTTAAAAATAAGTTAGTCATCCGTTAGGAGTTTTCTAACCTCACTTAAACAAGGAAAGCGACACCGATAAACACATTGCAACCACCGAGACAAGCATAAACTAGATTAAATCACAACCGAGTTCATTTTACAAATCTTGCACATAAATTCACCAAGATAGCAATTTTGGCCTAAACTACTAACTAAGCTAACAAATCATGGCAATAATTTATAACGACAACATTTAACCCGTTAAGGTCCTTCCGTGACGACAAGCTTTCTTGATTAACAATACTTACATTTTATTAAATCACTAACCATTTCTAGTATCATGATGCACACATTTTAACCAAGCTAAACTAGTTAACCAAGTTTAAAGTTTACTAATACAAGATTAATTAAGCTTCATTTTTCAACTATCTTAACTAACCTAGCACCAATCATCCAACACAATTACTTATAATCAAGAAATCAATATCAATAACAAGGTTGCAAACTAATCATCAAAGATAATCATAGAAAATACTTCCAAATGTCATTACAAACAAAGATTAACACACTAATGGTTATAATCAAGCAAGGGATTGTTGTGTTTTTGCCCAAATGCTACAATAATACATAAACATTAATCTAAATGCTTGAAAGATTAACAAAATCATGGAAAGATTAGAAAACCAAACCATAAACAAGCATAAGATTAAGAATCCGGATAGTAATTGAGCTAAACGAGACAATGTGGCTTGAATCCGGGTGAAAGCAGAAGCCTCCGGAGCCTGAAAATCGCCTGAATTGCTCTCCAAAATTCCAGAGTTACGAGCAGAATGTTTCGGCAGGTTTTTTATATAATTTTGATTTCGCACGGTCGTGCGTTCTGTTGCACGACCGTGCACTTTTTGCATTATTGGAGGTATGGTGCACCATACCGCATGACGTCATCAGATGTTGACCAGATTCGATCTCGCACGGGCGTGCCATGTGGTGCACGGGCGTGCATCACCGAGATGGGCCTTGTTGTCGCATCCGCACGGGGGTGCGACCATTCGCACGGGGGTGCATCACCGAGATGGGCCTTGTTGTCGCATCCGCACGGGGGTGCATCACCGAGATGGGCTTTGTTGTCGCATCCGGACGGGGGTGCCACCAGTCGCACGGGGGTGCGACTTGCCCAGGTCAGAATTTTCCACAGAATGTTCGCAGTTCAGCCGTTTTGCCCAGAAAATCCTCGTTTTCACTATCATTTTGTCTGGTATGCTGTTTTAGGCCTGTAAACAAAAGCATACTTGATTAAGTATCCGAATGACGGTTTTACGACCGAAAACGCATAAAATGGGGGACTAAAATATGTATAAATTAGTGAATATCAAACATACTTTTGATTTAAAAATTCTATTCTTGCTCCCGGCAAGATTTCAGAAATCTTAATGGTTTCTCTATTTGCTGTCTCTACTAGACATTCTTGTGGGAGTTTAGTTAATGGTTGATTGAGAAGTTTGCAAAACGAAGTATTAATAAAACTTTGGTTTGCACCAGAGTCAAATAATACTTTAGGGAAGACATCATTAACTAAAAACGTACCGGCTATCACTTCCGGGATCATCTTGGCTTCATCTGCCGTCAGAACAAATGCTCTAGCATTTTTAGTGTTCTTGTTGCCCATGGCTGGAACTAGCTTCGGACATTTGGCTTGATGTGACCTTTTTCTCCACAGTTGAAGCACATCCCATTATTAGGTTTCCTCCTGCAATCTTCTTCCTTGTGCCCTGGTATCTTGCAGAAATTGCATTTCTCCCACGGTTGGAATTACCATAACGGAATTCCTGGGTAAGTTTCTGAGCTAGGTTTCTCTTCTGGTCTTCTTCTCGTGTACACACTAACTCATCTGTCAAGGTGTTTGCTTGTTCTACAGCTTCTTCTTTGGTTTGAGGTCTAACTGCCTTGACTACATGCCTTATTTCACTAATTAATCCCCAGATGTAACGGGAGATTAATACTGGTTCAGGTGATGCAAGGGTTGGCACTATTCTAGCATATTCAAAGAATAATGTAGTGTATCCCTTACTATCCACTCTAGTCATCCGAAGGTTTAGAAACTTATTTGCTATCTGTTCCTTTTCATTGGGAGGGCAGAATTTCCTTTCCACTATGTTCTTAAATTCCTCTCACTCCATATTATAAACCCTATCACTTCCCCTAGACTGGAGGATCGTGTTCCACCATTCTAAGGCTGATTTCTTAAACAGATTAGAAGCAAACATTATCTTATCTTCTTCCGCGCACTTGCTCGTCTTTAAGACTGCCTCAGTCTTTTCTATCCAGCGTAAGACCGCAACGACCCCTTCATTGCCCGAGAATTCAATTGGTTTACAAGACCAGAATTCTTTATAAGAACAACCATAAGGCATGGTTCTTCTTCTTTTGGGAATGGGTGCTTGAAGTATGGGTCCATTGTTTACGCCGTGTTCAAGTTCAGTGGGTCGTTTACTGCTATGGTTACTTTTATTATCCGTTTCCCTAACTGTTTTGATAATAAATGGCATCGCGTCAATTGTCCCTTGTGCCACTATGTGTTGGATGACACTATTATCCACTTGATTTCCATTGTTATTGTTGTTCGGGTTATCATTATTCGGGTTATTGTCATTCTGGTTGTTATCATTCTGGTTTTCTTGATTCACTTCGTTGTCCATCTGGATTTTAAACATTTACCACGTATTAATATCACAAAATAATATTTGATACAACCATTCACACAACACGCATATTGGTCAAAAACGTCGATCATTGCTACTTACTCTTTCTTATATAGTATGCATCTAATACAAACCGACACTGGAAATTAAAATTACAATACAAATGAAATAAAGATTACACTACTAGTAGGCGTCCATAGCTATGATTTAGGGTTTTTTTTTCAAACATACACACATAATATATTATTATTATTATTATTATTACTACCTCCACCATCACCTTCACGGATATGGGTTCATCCAGAACTCCATATTGCGCTCGTCGTACTTCCAGACGAGTCGCTCTCCGACCTGCCTCATTCTCTCGCTACTTTCTAAAATTTCTTCTCCGAAAGTTCGGAGCTCTTGTACATTTTCTGCACTCATTGGGGGTGCAGGTGCTGGGGATGGGTTTGGGAACTGGGGCATGGGTTCCTGGTACGGGTAAGGATTCTCTAAAATTTCCCTAATGTATTCATCGTTATCATAGTAGGGATCTAGAGGGTCCAAACCTGGGTAGGCTGCTAGATTCGGCATGGGTTCATCTTCTGCTATTGGGTATCGTTGCACATAATCCCTATTGTCATCCCACCACAGGTCATTATCTGGGTCTAAGGGATTGGGTACTGGTATCCTAGATATATCCTCTGGGTTTAATTCATGCATTTCGACTTGGTTTTCTGGGTTGTTTTCTATTTCCATTGGCTGAGCGGGGAATAGTGGTAATGGCTGGGGTGCTATCAGTTTTTCCAAGTTAGGGTCGGCAGCTGTGGTTGCTAGGATATGAAAATTTGCTAAACCCCTATTAAGCATATCCTGGGCGTGGGCATCTGTCTCTCTTTTAGCGGCTGCTAGGGCTCTCTGCTGTTGTAACGTTTTCATTCGTTTTGTATGTTCATGCGCTCCCCTACTGAACCATCCTCTCTTTTTAGGAGGGAATGGCTCTTCAGACTGAGCCTTAAACACGAATATCCCTTCTTCATTATCAGCTGAATACCCTGAGAGGGCAGGCTGTGAAGAGGTGCCTTCGCTCATAGGCGAGCTGGACAACTGGCGATACGCGTCGGAAGGTCCTTGGTCGCTCATACTGTAAACTAACAAATAGTCAAATAACACACAACAATAAAATATAACTATGCAAGTAGTTCCGTAATTTATTTCCTAACATATTGAATAATATCTTGGTGTCAGCAGGACACCTTTGTGGCTGAATTAGTGGCTTAGCTCTGATACCACCTTCTGTCGCAACCCCCGTCCCCTAACAAACCCGGGAACGGGCGGCCGCGGCCAGTTTTTGGTGATATCTGGGTTGGTCATTTTGGCAGCGGGATTTACATCAGGACCGTAGTTAGGAAATATTTTATCAGAGTAAAATACCACGCTTTCATAATATTAAACATGTGGGAATAATCCCAAGTTTTAAGTACACACGATATCATAGGGATAAACCCTATTTTATTTAATAAAAACATCTCTTTATTTTTAGGTAACTTTATTGCCACTTTTCCAAGCCTTCAGTGCTGTCCAGCTGGCTTCTATTTGGCTTTCACATTTTGTTACCTGAAACGCGTTTAAAAACATTTTGTCAGTGGGAAATACTGGTGAGTGAATCCCAGTTTAATCAAGTTTAATAAATACCATTGTACAGTATTGAGGGCGGTCGCGCAATTACATTTGTTTCCATCTATTCAATTACCACCCACGGTACTGTCAACCCGACTTGTGGTCATGTTACTCCTCGCAAGGCAGTAACAAATTTTGTATACAAAACCCCAACATACCGACGATAATTGTAGAATACAAATACTTAATAACTGTTTAGTATAATTTAATTTAGGTGAGGTTTTGTAAAAACAATTAACAAAAAGGAGATTACTCACATTGCTGTCTTAAGGTTTCCTTTAAGGGTTTCCTGAAAATTATCTATAAATTACACAAATGCACACGTGTTAGTATAATAACCCAATATTTATATTAACGATACCCTCCCTGAGACGGCATTCCAACGACTACGTCGGGTAGAACCACGACAGCCGTTACGAAACCCTGGATCAATCGGGCAGCGTATCTAATACGTAACCGGGGTTATGATACTTACAACGGAGCAGAACTTCGTTATTTAGGGGGGTATAATACTCGGAAATTATGTTTACTCTTTAGAATTTCGAGAGGAAGAAAAGATTGTGAGCGACTGGGACTGAAGGCTGAGCTCCCAATTTATAGGGGCTGATTCGCAGTTCCTCGCGGCCCGCGTAGACCACACAAGGGTCCTTCGCGGCCCGCGACATAGGGGGTAGGGCCTAGCTGTGACCGGTCATCACATATAGCCTCGACACATTGCACGACACGTGGAAGCACCGGGTGCAGTCCTGGTGACTGGCTGTCGCGCCCCGCGTAGGCAGTAGCCAAAGGCTACGTGCCCCGCGAGCGACACAAGATTTTTGTTTTTAATTTATTTTTAATTATGTATAGTATTCAGGACTCGGTTTTCACATACGGGGTGTATTTTAAGACATATTGGGGTATGTTAAATATTTTTAGGGTGTGGGAATATTTTGGAGGGTTGTTATACCGTTCTTCGCCAGATGGGGTTTCCTGATCGATGGTGTCTTTGGGTGAAAGGTATATTGGAATCTGCCAGATCGGCGGTTTTGGTTAATGGTGCTCCCACGTTTCATTTTCAGTGTCGGAAAGGAATGAGGCGAGGAGATCCTCTATCTCCTTTCCTCTTTCTCACCGTTATGGAGGCGCTTTCTCGCATGATCGATAGGGCTATTGCTGCAGAGGTTTTGAAAGGAATTAATCTTCCGCATGATGGGCCTGTGATTTCTCATTTACTTTATGCAGACGACGCTATTATTCTCGGTGAATGGTCTAAGGAGGAGATCTCTAATGTGCTCCGGATACTTAGATGTTTTCACATTTGCTCAGGACTTAAGATAAACATAGCTAAGTCTAATCTTTTCGGAATAGGTGTGCCTTTGGAAGAGGTTGGGAGTGTAGCGAGTGAGTTGGGGTGTAATCCGGATAGCACCCCATTCAAATATCTTGGCCTCACGGTGGGTGCTAATATGAATCGAGTCAGCAATTGGTCTCTGATTTATGAGGTGTTCCAAAATAGGTTGGCGTCGTGGAAAGCTAATTCTTTATCTATAGGTGGAAGGGTTACTCTCATAAAAGTTGTCCTCGAAAGTCTTCCCACATATTATTTTTCGTTGTACAAGGCTCCTAAAAAAGTGATTACGGATCTGGAACGTATGATGAAAAAGTTTCTTTGGGGTGGTATGTCTAAGGAAAGGAAGATGCACGGGGTTGCTTGGGATCGGGTAACTTCTCCTATTAAAGATGGTGGGTTAGAATTATCAAAATTATCGGTTCTTAATGTGGCTTTATTGTCTAAACGGGGGTGGAGATATAAAACGGAGGGTGTTAGTTTATGGAAGAAAATCATCGATGCCTTACATTGTAGTCGAGTGGGTTTATGCGTGTGTGTATATATATATATATATACACTATTTTCGTGTATGCTTGTGTGTATATATATATATATATTGTTAGGATAAAATGAAAACTCCTACGAGTTGTAGGAACTTAGAGAATTTGGCTTTACGAAAGGTTTTTTCAAAATTTTTTATTTACAAAAAATCAACTTTAAAAAAAGTTTTTTTTTTTATTTACACCACTCGTAAAAACGCTTACAGCAGCTACTATAAATGTTGATGTCAGCAGCTGTAGAAAGCCGAAAACGCTACTTCGAACTTTTTTTTCACTTTCGTGTTTATAATAAAGTGTCTTGATTATTTATTTATTAATATTGATATTAATACTAATAATAGTATAACAAAATATAAAAAAGTAACAAAAATATTACAAAAGAAAATAACATAAAAAACATAATTATTACTTTTGACTTTATAATAAAATAATGTATTAAAGTACTTAATCATTACCAAGTTTGACTAATTGGTATATTAATCCATAATATGTTGAGTGTATTTATCACACACCTTTACAAAAATCAAAATTTTCTAACTTTCTCAAAAGCTCCTTTTTAACATCTTCAAAAAGTAATAAGCAGGGACTTTTGCCAGACATTTTTAACTTAGACCATGTGTAGTGGGACGTTTTTTTTAAAAAAAATTCAAAAAAACGCCCAAAAACGCCTCCCCTACCATTACATAGGGCGTTATTTGGCAACTTTTTTGAAAAAATTGGACTCTAGCGTTTTGTTTAAAACACTCAAACAAACAATTCGCAAAGCCAATGGGAGTGGTCCAAGGTTTGACTAGCCAATCGCTTTTCCCCACATGCTCTGACAACTTTTGAATAATGCCCCATATTTCGTGTGTGTGTCTTCAACATAGGGGCGAAATATGTAGTGTATGTTTCGTGTACATGTTTCATGTCCCACTTGCATGGGCGTTATTGGAATAATGCCCCACTACACCACTTTTGCAATAATGCCCCATGCTGATTGGGATGACACGTGTCGAATAATGCCCCATGGTGGGGGCATTATTTTGTTCCACCACTACACATGGTCTTATAAAAGTTAATAAGTCAATAAGCAATTTCAAACATGCCCTAAGGTACCATGATTCCCTTCAATCTTGTGTGTCAAATCACTTTTATCCGTAACTACCCAAAAACATGTTAATAGGTGACAACACTATCTTAAACCATGAGACCAACACTTTTACACTACACTCTCTAAGTCTTTATCTCTCTCTCTCATCAACACACAAACAACTAATCGGTGAATGCTTGAGGATTTCACTACCCAAATTAGGTGCCTGAGGGACCGACGACGGTGTTTCCGATCGGGTACTCTACCCGATTTCCCAAATCGAGGAAACCCCCCCACCCCTTTTCCATCAAGGATTATATAAGACATCATGAGTCAAGGCTTTTAATGGACTCAAAATAGGTCAAAAACCAAATCTAGACTTGGAACTATGAAGAACTTTTTATAGAGAACTATGGAAATGGAAATATGAATTTGTCGTTAAAAGAACTACATGGTACGCAAGAGCGTCTATGGCCAGTTGCGTTGGAAATGGTCTTAATATTAAGGGGCTGTTTGGTAGCATCTTAATGACCATTCAGATGCTACCTCTTAATGGTTTAAAACCTCTGAATGAATAAGAGGTAACCTCAAGTCTGAATGGTTAAGAGGTAACATCTGAATGGTAAATCATCACATGTCACATTCTTCTACCTTCTCATTGGTAAAATTTTTAATGGTTCCATTAAGAGGTAGCCTCTTAATCACCATTCAGAGGCTACCAAACAGCCCCTAAGTTGTTAGTGTGAAATTTTAGGGGGGGGGGGTATGGTTAATCACTCTAGGGTGATTGAGTGATTTTCTACCCAATAATATTATGCCATGTCAACTCCACATTCTACTCCTCATTTTGCACTCAATCAAGGGGTATGGTTAATCACTGTAGGGTGTTTGAGTTATATATTTTTTGATTGGTTCTTCTCTCCTCTCTCTCTCTCTCTCTCTCCTCCATCACCCTTCTCCACCTTCGGTGACTTTACACCGATTTCTCACTCTCTCTCCTATTCAAACACTCTAACTCAATCATGGGGGTATGGTCATCGATCGATGACACCCACTCAATCACCCACTCACCGAAGATTATACCCCGGACCCTTAGGGAAACAAACACAATTACTAAAAATGGTAATTGGATCATCACTTGACTTGTGTTAGCTGTCTTTGCCTTATGTCCTTTTGTTGCTTTTCCAAAATTAGCTTGCGGTCTTTGTTAAAATCCACATTCACACTCATATTTCACTTGGAATAACTTGAAAAGTTTTTTTAAATATATTTTTTTCCATAGATGAGTCTTAACTCTAAGGTTTTAAAGTCGAAAGATGTCAAGCATATCATTGTTGAACATATATGGTGTGTGTATTTCAAGACATGAACTTGTTTGAAAGTTTTTTTTCTTCTTTAAAAGATTTTCTAATATTTTTTCTACTACACATGAAAAGCAATAGCTTTATCTATAAACTTTTTTTTTAATAAAAATCTTTAAAGTGATTATTTTATTTGTTAAATTTATATTTTACAAACACTGTTGATTTTATAAAACATGTTTAAACATCACTTATTTATACATAGTAATAATAACATATTATATTTGACTTCAATGGTATTGTTTTTTGTATAAAACATGTTTAAACATCACTTATTTATACATAGTAATAATAACATATTATATTATATTTGACTTCAATGATATTGTTTTTTTGTAGTTGAGTTGTGGGTCTCGTATCGAACTTCTATCTTGATTTTTATTTTCTTATATTTGACTCGGCTGCTTGTGTTTGAATATGTTGATTTCTATTTTATTTTTTGTTAATTATATTTGACTGGGCTGCTTGTGTTTGAATTTGTTGATTTCTATTCTATTTTATGTTTGTTAATTTTGTGTTGATCTCTGTATTTATTTTGACTTGAATTCGACTTGTATGGTAATGGGTTATAGTGACTAGTGTGTTCATTGTCACAGCATATATTTTAAATTAAACGGAAAAGATAATTATCTATAAAAAACATTCGCAATTACATCAAACTTACATATATAAATAAAAAGGGTAAGAAGAATTCTAGTCCATTGATCTTAGATTTGAAGGGTTGAGATTAGTTGTAGGGGAAATAAAATAATAGAAGGGCATAAGGCTATATGTAGTGGGGCATGTGTGGGGTTTTTTGGGTGATCGCGCCCCATAAAGCCCGCCACACCACGACAGGCGACGCTATGGGGGTCAAATTTGGGTGAAGCCACATGTGCATAGCGTTTTGAGGGGATGAATTTGAAAAAGATGACCGTTGAACGGTCATAAACTTAAAAAAAATTATTTCAATTTCCAATCTATAAATACATCCCACATCTCCCATTTTTTTTTTACAATTCATCACATCTCACTCCATTCTCTATATTTTTTTATAAAAGTAAAGAAACTACTCCAACTTTATTCTAAAAAAAAATGAGTTCCCCATCGGAAGATTCGTTCACCGATATTTACCGAAATTTTTTTTCACCCGAAGAAATCACGGAGGAGGAAGAAGCGGTTACGAGTGCATGTACTCTCGTGATACAAGCAATGGAACACGTTCGGCCTTCTCCTCCACGCCCCATTTTGAGGCGCACATATATCTTGCGAGATCGTGAAGCCGCGAACGAGCATTTGATGAAAGACTATTTTGATCCCACACCGGTTCACGGACCCAATGTTTTTAGACGGCGGTTTCGGATGAGCCAAATGTTATTTTTGCACATTAATAATGATTTGGAAGCTAAGTATGATTTCTTTAAGCAAAGAATGGACGCGCGAGGATATTTAGGGTTCACCTCAATTCAAAAGGTCACTTCCGCTTTACGCATCCTAGCTTACGGAAACACGTACGACATCAACGACGAGTACTTGAAGATGGGGGAGAAAATAACACGAGATTGTGTGGAACAATTTTGCTATGGTATTTTTTTAATCACTTTATTTATTTTCTTTTATTTTTAAGTACATCATTAGTAAAACTTTTATATATTAAATTAAATTTTAGGTATATGCCAATTATATGGAAAACGTTATTTAAGAAATCCCACTTGGAACAACCTTCTACAAATATACGAGGTGCATCTAGAAAAGCATGAATACCCGGCATGATTGGTAGCTTGGATTGTCGTCAATGGCGTTGGTATAATTGTCCAACCGCATGGCGATCTCAACATACACGTGGTGACCAGAAAGGGCCAACTTTGGTTTTACAAGCGGTTGCATCATACGACCTTTGGATTTGGTCGGCTTTCTTTGGTGTAGCCGGGTGTATGAACGACATTAATACGTTCGAGGCTTCACCATTGCTAGAGAGCTACATTTCTGGAACGATACCAAAGGCCGGTTTTCATGCAAACGAGAACGACTACGAGCATGGCTACTATCTGGGCGATGGTATATACCCGGAGTATTCGAATATTGTTAAAACGTTTTCTGAAACGTTCGATGAGAAAAGACAACATTTTAAAAAACTACAAGAGTCTTCGCGAAAGGACATCGAGAGATGTTTTGGAGTTCTACAACAACGATGACATTTTATCAGAAATCCTTGTCGTATGTGGCATAATGATAGAATACGAATGACCATGTATGCTTTCATCATTATGCATAATATGATCATAGAGGATGATGGAAAAACGATATGCCAAAACTATATTCCGGAAGATGTAGTTGAAGGAACCCAAGCAACAATGGAAGAGAGACTCGTAAATGCTCAACTATTGCGATCTAAGGATATACATAACGCGTTAAAGACGGATTTGGTCGAGCATGCTTGAGCGATTCGTCCAATTCGACACGATGGTGATGACGAAGAAGATTCCGAGAAAGAAGAAGTTGAGGAATTCGAAGCCGGGAACTTTGAAAACATAGGTTTGGATGCTGGAGAAAACGAAGAGGAAGAAGGAGAGAACGACGATGAAGACGAAGAATAAATGTATTGTTTTTTTAGTGTAATATTTTTTTATTTTATTTTAATGTTTTTTTAATTTTATTGTAATGTTTTTTTTTTTATTAATGGAATGGTTTTTAATTTAAAAAAGTTAGAAATTAATTTAAAAAAGTTGAAAATTAATTAATTGAGTAATGATGAGGTAGGGGTTTTATGACTACGGGCTCTAGTGATATAACGCCCCATAAAGCCCATGTGTGACGTGACACGACACGTGTCGCATAACACCCACAAAGGGCATTATGACTACACATGGCCTAAATGGAATCTCATATTTATTGATTTTTTCTCTCCACATGCAAGACACATGTCAATTCCCCCATCAATTTAAAATGTCCATAACTTTTTCATACGACGTTTTTTTTAAATTCACCATAATAACGAGCGTTTTTTTATCTTTAATATGAGTATTATATTGTTATATAAAAAAATCATTTTTACTGGGTTTTCTTTGTATAGTGTTAAAAGTTCTGGTTATTGTGTCTTTTAACTGGGTTTTGGTCCTTACGTTTTTTACTAAGGTTTCTATACATTGTGTTACCATCAAAACTTATAACATAGTGTTAATTTGGGTTATGCCCATTGCGTTTTCATCAGAACCTATAACACAGTGTGACATAATAAAGAGAGTGTTATATTTGGGTTTTAATACATTGTGTTATAGGTTCTAGTTTGTGTTTATTATGCTATTGAATGTGTTTTAATCTATTGTCCATTGTGTTTTGGTTTTGTTGTGCATTGTGTTTTAATCCGTTGTTCATTGTGTTTTAGTATTTTATCCATTGTGTTTTAGTCTGTTGTCTATTGTGTCTTTTATCTGTTGTCATCAATTATGTTTTTAGTTTGATATTCATTGTGTTTAGTCTGCTGTCTATTGTGTATTTTATCTGTTGTCATTGATTGTGTTTTTGGTTTACTTTCAATTGTGTTTTTAGTTTGATACTCATTATGTTTTATGTTATATCCATTGTGTAATACGTAACTGGGTTTTCACATTGTGTTTTATTTTATATCCATTGTGTAATACGCAACTGAGTTTTTGAATTTTTTTAAAATATAATAATAGGGTACTCATTATAAAGATAAAAAACCCTCGATTTTATGGTATATTTAAAAAAAAAAAACAAATGACGTACAAAAAAGTTATGGACCTTTAAAAAATGAGGGGGAAATAGCATATGACTTGCATGTGCATAATATTTTTATTCTCTTTGACAAAATTACCCTTCACACTTGAATTGTTTTTGGAAACTTGTCACTTTATAGTGGCTTCTGATACTTCTTATTTTTAAACCCCTTTGTATTATAACTCAACCCTAATAACAATATAAGTCTCATCATCATCATCATCATACTCCGTAAATCCCACCAATAGTAAAGCTAAGGTAAGGTCTGAGGAGGGTAGATGTAGACAACCTTACATCTACCCCGTAGGAATAGAGAGACTGCTTCCAGTGAGACCCCCCGACTCGATTGTAGTTTTGTATCAAGCCTTGGACCAAAGACACATAACACTCAAACAATCGGGACAGAGACTGATTGGTGCATGTACCCCCGTGTCTTTCAGCTATCAACGTCACCACATGATGCATGATTAACCATCCGCCGCTTTTAACGTTATTTTCACGAAATTAGTAAAATAACGTATAATTATAATTTGTACCATTTCACTTTTACCCCTCGAGCGCCTACACATATATACATTATATGTGCACACTACAAGTGGGGCATTACTAACGATATAAGTCTATAATCTCTAAAAGGAACGTGGATTATCAAATACTATTGTATACTACGAACTTTCCGAGTGAGTATGGGTTGTTAAATTGGGTGAACAAACCTTTTCGAATCAGTTTATATGTTGTTAATAAGATTATACATATGTTCAAATATAAAACAAAAAAATATTCATTCATTGTTAATACTATCTCAAAAAAGGGCATGCCCAACTTTAAGGGTGCCTTACTCGTCTAAATTCTATTTTTTTTCTCTTTTCTATTTTTCACGGGCTTTCACTCTCTCTCCTCCCTTCCACGCTCCCAACATCAACCTGTCACTGCCCTTAGTAGACGGGCCTTCCACTCGAGGGCATTTCCCTCTAGTGCAACCCTTTGGAAGGGTGTTGCTAGGTAGGTCACATCCGCCTCCAAAGGCGTTTATCGGAGAAGGTCTTATGTTACTGTTAGGCAATTACCTTTCTACAAAGTGTTAATTAGCAAGGCGCTTTCAATATATCAAAAAGGAATCTATACCTCACTTTATGCGATTTACGCCTCTTATGTTGTTAATGGTAGAGGTGCACGACCAAACCGGATCTAAACCGATCCATAAAACTGGTTTAAGTATATATACATTGAAATTGCTTTAAGAAAAACTAGATATATAATACGTTGAAAGTGGCTCCAATCCGAACCAATATGGCTTTCCTATAGGAGCCAGTTTCAAATTAAAATCGGTTTGGGCCGATTTGTTTTGACTTTAATTGACATGATCCGAACAGGTTTTAAAACAAATCTGGTTTGGCACAAAAACCCAGTTTTGTGCACGTCTAGTTAATATAACATATATTAGGCTTTTACATCTAAGATTTTTTTTTAACGGTGATTTAGGGAGTAAAATCAAAACCCTATGGATTTGGAAACCTTCAATTTGAAAAAAGTATTCAAGAATCATCCAACGTATTTATCAGTTGGAAGAGTCTATGGGTCAGGTTAGATACCAAAAATCCTGGTTTACATCTAAGATTTTTATTGGTCCCGACTTGTGTTGTATATATATTACTCCCAACATGTCAAATAAAACAAAGTCAAACGAGTTAAACCCAACATAATTTTGTTAGTATAGATTTTTTACAATCATAGTTAAGATTTTTTACATCTCAACTCAATCCGATCTAACCCGTTTCAAACCATTGCCCGATCCCTAGGAATGGCAATGGGCCGGGTTTGGGCCGGGTATTGGTAATCCCAGGCCCATACCCGGTTGTAATTCTTTGTCCCATACCCGACCCGTTACCCGTCGGGTATTGGGCATACACGCTAGTATCGGGTATACCCGTTAATTTCTTAAAAATACCCGTTGGGACAAATGTGCAACTTTTACTTTGGTGTTTATATAATTTACAATTTTAATAACTATAACAAATGAAAATATGATTAAATACTTCCTTATCGTATTCAGACCACATATACCAAACTAAATCAAAATGGTTACTTAATTAATTAATGAGAAAAATGCCCGGATAGTCCCTGTGGTTTCGCCTTTTTTCACCTATAGTCCCTATCTTTCTAAAACTACTTGAATAGTCCCCAAGTTTTCGATTTTTGTTCTCGGATAGTCCCTGGGTCTAACTTCAGTTACTTTTCTAATTTAAGTGGGTGTTGAAATGACCAAAATACCATTTCCTTAAAAGGCCAAACCATAGGGACTATCCGGGCACCTTCTCTTTATAAAACCCATCCACCCTTCATCTTCAACATTAAGAAACCCTAATACCCACACCCTGCATCTCTTTAAATCCACTACCAAACACCCCCTGCCTCTTGTTTTCCCTACCGACGAGCACAAGGGAGTCCGACTGGACTCCGGTGACGGGTCTAACTAGTTAATCGGCCGACAAGACACCCCAAACACCTCCCCTCGTCGACAAAACGGACCACCACCGTCCGGTGGTGGTGAGCGATGGCTGCGGAACCAGAGAGACAGAGAGGAAGAGAGAGAGAGAGAGACCGAGGAGAGGGAGATAGATGGCGGAGGTTGGTGAGTGGCGGCGGGTCGCGGCGGTTTCATTCAAACTGATTTCATTCAGATCTGATATACAATTCAGATCTGAAACACATCACTGTTTCATTCAAACAATCGAATCTAAGTTGTTTCTACATAATTTTCGAACATAATCAGTGAACTTTGTTTCGGTGAAATCGAATGAGTTTCAATTGATTTTTAACGTGTCTAGGACTGATTTGAATGAGTTTTGGTGATTTTCGAACTGTTTCGGTTTGTTGATTAAGAGTTTCGGACTAATTCGGTTTGTATCGGATCAAATTTGTTCAAGTTTCTGTGTGAATCAGTGTTTTTGATCGAAGTTTTGAGATTTCAAAAATTATAAGACAATTTTAAACTGTTTACATACTGATTGAACAACTATATTTGAACAAACTGATCTGAATCTGAGTTGCTGAAAGAAGCTGGTGTCGATTCGTATTTCGATCTAGTTTCAGATTGTTTCGTTTGAATTTCGGACAAATTCGGTTGATTTAAGACAAATTTTGATGTGTCGTATGTGCTTTTCGAACTGATTTCGATTGATTTTCAGAGAGTTTCAAGTTGATTTGATCTGTTTCGGATCAAATATTGTTAGTTTCGGACTGATTAAAAGATGGTGTTGGTGTCCCGCCTGAACAATGGTAAAAGATGGTGGTGAAAAGACGGCGTCTGAACACCGATAAGGTGTCGGCACCGGAGATGAAACAACTATGGAGAAGATCCAACAGGTGGAGAAGAAGGGTGGGTGTGGGGGGATTTTATAAATAAAAATGAAGAAGGTGCCCGGATAGTCCCTATGGTTTGGCCTTTTAAGGAAAGGGTATTTTGGTCATTTCAACACCCACTTAACTGAGAAAAGTAACTGAAGTTAGACCCAGGGACTATCCGAGAACAAAAATCGAAAACTTGGGGACTATTCAAGTAGTTTTAGAAAGATAGGGACTATAGGTGAAAAAAGGCGAAACCACAGGGACTATCCGGGCATTTTTCTCTTAATTAATTGTATTAGGACCACCTAATTGCATAAACATCCAAATAATAAAGGGTGCTAGCTTCCATATCCAATATACATGCTCAAAAATAAGTTATTTGTTCACTAAGTAAGCTTATACATGCTCAAAATAAGCTAGTACTTTCATATCCATATGAAGTACTAGCTTCCATATCCAATATAATTTTGAAGAGATGACTACTATTGAGAGAAGACTAGACCCTAGTACTATAGAGAAGGTAACAAGTGCATGTACTAAGTTTATATATATGGAAATTTATAATATGATACTTTCGAGTATTATTCGGGTAAATGGGCCGGATATCGGGCCGAGTATCGGGCGAGTATCACTAAATCCCATACCCGTACCCGAAATTTTTCCCCTTTTAAGCCCATACCCATCGGGCTTCGGGTATACCAGGCCCATATGTTTCGGGTTTTGGGTATACCCATCGGGCTTGGGCTTTTTTGCCATCCCTATGATCCTGCCATTTTGCCAGACTAGTATAATTTTCTTTATTTGAACGCTACCAATAACTGCGCATACATTCCATGTAACATCAAGTGCGATCAGACGTAATGTCTCACATACGCGATCAAACTCTCATGTAAGCAATGTTTTAAAAACCGGTTTTTCAATCAAACCGGATTAGGCTAAAAAATGGTTCAACCGGTTGAACGAGGTTGTACCGAGCGGTTCAACCGGGTTGACTAGCTAACTCTATAATTTCATAAATAAAAACATCAACTCAAAAGTTAATTAAAAAATGCATGATTACATATTAAAAGATGATCTAAAAGTAAATTTATAATAAAAAATAATAAAAAAAATCATTCAATTTTCCAACAAGCTCTTTTAAATGAAATTGTACGATATGTTTAAGCCATTTGAGTGTCAAATACATCAACTATTTTCGTTTCATACAATATTAAATAAGAACTTTTAGTTACGAATAATCATAATATATAAAAATTACGTAAGATATGTAACATATATAATAAAAATAAGTAACAACCCGAACTAAAATAACCCTTATCCGGTACCGGTATTACGTTTCAAACCGGTATACCGGATTTTACCGCCGATACAAACCTTATGCCGTTTCACTTATTTACCGGGGTGTTTCGTACCGGATTTACATCTGAAAACGATAATACCGGTATAACCGGCCGGTATTTACCGGTTTTTAAAACATTGCATGTAAGGACTAGGGTAGTAGTTATATACAAAGTTCAGCTGCTAAACATAGTTGACAGTTCCTCAGATGTATAGATCACCCCTTAAATATTGTAGTCTTTTGCTGTCTTATCATCTGTAAGCTGTTTTCCTAAAAAAATGTACAAGATACAAAAGAAAAGATAGGATGTCATTTTTATGAAATGTTATAGTAAGAACTCGGTTTATTTAGGAGAACAAGTCTCGGACAATTAAGTAGAGAACCACATAAACACTTGTATGCAGTGTTGGCTAGGTATAATGAGAAAGAGAGATGGTTATAGAGTAATACAGTTACATAATCGTCTTATGTATCATAGTTAAAGGAATAGGTAGATGTGCTAATATGTCCTCACAGTTCTCTACTTATGATTTGTTATGTATTAAAAGCCCCCTATCTATATGATACACACGCACACATTGATACAAATACGATACTATTATAGGCATCAAGATCAACTTAAGTAAGCTACCACAACTTTAATAACAAGGTAATAAAGACTAAATAGTCCATCATCACATAACTTAAATTCAACAGATTAAGTTGAAAGAAAGGGGCAGATCTCTGTTGCACCGGAGGAATTCCTTTTTTTTTTCTTTTTCAAGTCTTTCTTTGATACGGTCAATGGTATCAGTTGGATCGATACCAATTTCAATTTCTTTCTTGGTGAGAGTTTTGACCTTTATCATAGTTCATCCCCTAAGTCTAAGCGGCAAATAAATTGAAAATTCTTTATGGATGTTGTAATCAGCAAGCGTTTGACCAACCTGTGATTGCTTGTTAGCATATATTAATCGATGCTCGCCTGCGGGAGTTCCTTCTTTCTTATATGAATCAAATAACACAGTTAGCAAAAGGTATCAGTGACATTCATACTCATAAACTTCCAAACAGCTATAACCAAATCAAAGCCCCCTATTTATGAACGTTAATGGTTTGTTGTTCAACTGTTTGCCCTTTTGATCCATCCATCCAATAATCATCAAGCAATCAATCTTGGTTTAAAAAGCCGCTTGAATGCAAGGCGACCTAATGCACATAGGCTTGCACTTCAGGCTACAGAAAGCACACCTAAAAGATCTTCATGTAAATGTAACTCTATCTGTAGTAGCAAATCCAGTCATTCATGATCGAACAAAACATTTTGAAATAGACCTTTTCTTTCTTCGGGAAAAAATCTCAACTGATATAAGCAAGCAACTAGCTGATATATTTACAAAAGGTCAACTCGTGCACCAACGTGATTTCTTAACAAAGCAACAATGAATGATATGTTTGGATTATCAAATTGAGAGTTGGGTTATCCTACACAGTCTCCTAAATCTAGGAAGGGTACAAATACACAATTGATCGCAAAATATAACACAATGTCAAGGAAAAAAGACAACGAATCGCAAAAAACGCAATGCCAAATAAATATACACAATGGTCTGTTAAAAAAAATTAAAATCTACAAGCTAAAAATCCAAAAGCGAAAACCTAAAATCTAAGATCGCAGAGTTCGACGAGAGGGTTCAAATGCCGCTAGAATAAGTTTAGTTAGAGTTCGTTTAATACCCTTCCTATCCAATTTTAATCCAACAAATATTTATTTGTCTTTTCTAATATTTATGTTCGTTTTTTTTTCTTGCATAATGGGCCATGGTTTTTGTTAAACTTTTTTGCTTGGATTGTGCTTCATGCCCCCCTTGATTGGGCCTCAAATCTTGTACGTGAGTTGAAGAATTGGAGGTATGCTCCTTTTTTCTTATGGTATTTCCTACCGATCTAATCTGGTCTCTTGCCTTTTGTTTTTCAATCAATATATTTATTCGTCTAGTTCAAGAGTTAAGTTTTTAGATCATCAATCTTTTTTGCTAAGTCTAGTAGTCGTCTTTTCTTTGTTGATTTATTCCTATTCGACTTGTATGAATACATCCGACTTATAATCGGTGTTTTGATCTTGTAATTTCTATCAAAGTTGTTACATATTTGACATATATTCTTCTAAATTCTTGCGTGATTATATAAAACATATCATTTCATCATGACACAAGATAATAGTAAAAGAAGTGTATTAAATGTTGTAAATTTGGGAACCAATTGCAAGAAACTAAGGGGCTGTTTGTTTACCTCTAAATGAGTCTCTTAATGATTCAGACCTCTTACTGGTTTAATACTTAATGGTTCAGACTGTTTGTTTCATGAGCAGATGTCTGAATGGTTCAGACATTTGTCTCTGAATGTTTAAGTATTATACTGAGTCTGAATGGTTAAGACCTCTAATCTGAATTTGTTAGACATTGCCTTTGAACGGTTAAGCATTATACTGGCTCTTAATGGTTTAGACCTCTAACGGGTTCAGCTCTTAATGGTTTAGACCTCTTACTTGTTCAACACTTAACCATTTAAAAGTTGCCAAACAGCCCTAAGATGGAAGAAAAACCTGGCTTACTCAACAAATCACGAATCACTATCAGATTAACCAAGTTGGTGGTACAAAGCAATGATTAATCGGATTAGATGGAGAGCACTTTCAAGAACGAATTTGATTTTTGGATGAGAATTGATGATCCAGTACTACACAAGACATGCATATGTCGACATGTAACTTTTGTTATATTCTGTCGACCAAAAGATATATATGTCACATTCATTATTTCATTATCAGTTTATCTTTTTATTTTTGAAAAAAAACCATCAAGTTTTTAACCATGCAATCTAGTCCATTGATGGCCCAATTTGAATAAAGTCCCACAACTACCATTTTTATTTAAAGATGACCGAATGATTGACTAAACTTGGAACAGGCTCAATCCACATGAATGAAACCCAATTAAAAGATTTTAATCATTGATGCAACAATAATATTTAATCATTGATGTCAAATGAGTTGAAAGTTGGCCCAGTTTTTTTAGTGCTAACAACCTCCCAGATTCTTTTTTTAATCATTGATGCAACAATAATATTTTTGTAATCATAATTAACAACACATCAAGTGTTATGCTTCTTTTTTTTCCCCCCGTTTTGACACACTGTTTCAACCCCCGTGTTACCTGAGCACCAGCTAGCCATTTCGGCAATCATTCTACAGGGGATGGCGGCGCAGTTTGTTGCTCGTCTAAATGCTATCCTTATGTAATTTGTCCTGGTGATTGGAATGAAACAAAAATTTGTATTAAAAAATTCTACAGGAAGATAATTTGCAGGTCAGAAAGAACATAGCAAAATTTTCTCAGCTGTGGAACGAATTCATAGTTTCAATGCGAATGGAAGATTTGATCAGCAGCATCAACAGGTTGAAGTTCCTTAATTTTTGGTTTGTAATTCAAGAATATATTTAAAATCAAGATTTTCTTGACACTATTTAACTTCTTTTGCTAGTGATATAAACACCCAAACAAAAAATAACAACAAACACGACACAATAAATTTACGTGGTTCGGTCCCAGTGGGGGACCTACGTACACGAGCTACAACTAGGTTATTTCATTTAGCACATAACACCAAACATTACAATACAAGAGTAGCCTACGTACACGGGCTAGAACTAGATTAGTGGGCCTTCCACCTCTAATCGGAATAGGCCCAAAGGCCTTCACAACCCGAGAAGATTAGTGGGCTAGAATTGATTGGAATGAAACAAGGATTTGTATTAAAAAAAATCTACAGGGAGATAATTTGCGGGTCAGAAAGAACATAGCAAAATTTTCTCAGCTGTGGAACGAATTCATAGTTTCAATGCGAATGGAAGATTTGATCCGCAACAGGTTGAAGTTCCTTAATTTTTGATTTGTAATTCAAGAATATATTTAAAATCAAGATCTATTATATTATAACCTTATTAAAAAGCAACTAATTTATGCATATGAGAGTTGTACAATTGGCTTTGGGAGCTTTTCAAAAAAAATTAGAATTTTCCTTTTTGACCCTAAAGTTTTAAACTTTGACAATTTAAGTTTAAAGTTTTAATCTTTGACAATTTAAGTTTATAGTTTTAATCTTTGTTAATTTAACCCCTTTCATTAATTTGATTTTTCACTTCTAATTCAAAAGTTTTCATCTTATACAATTTAACCCCTTTGATTAATTTGATTTTTCACTTCTAATTCAAAAGTTTCCATCTTTTGCGATTTAACCACTTTGATTTTTTTTACTTATGTGTTGTAATATTGGCTTTGAGAGTTTTTCAAAGAAAAAATGGTTATGCATATGGTTGTTGTAACCTTGGCTTTGAGGGTTTTTCAAAAAAAATTGATTTTTTTACTTTTCACTCAAATGTATTTCTTAAATTACCTTTAACACAAAACTATTTGTTTTTTTACTTTTAACATAAAACTTTTTATCTTTTGCAATCTATGCTCACAACTTTTTTTACTTTCAACTTTGGCCCTTTATAATTTTCATTTTCCGCAAATTTTTCGCTTTATGCTTCGTTCTAAATTTTGTGACTAAACACATCGAAACGTGCGTCTTTGGTTTAACGTTTTTACGTTTCGTTCTAAATTTTGCGAGTTAACACGACGCAACGTACGTGTGTGGGTGAACGTTTTTACATCGTCTATTTTTTTCCCGTTTGAAATGTTCAACATAACATGCGCGTCCTAAATCGACTTAGTTATAACTAAAAAATCCCCGCCGCATTGCGGCGGGTCGTAATTCTAGTTTAACTTCTTTTGCAACTGACAGAGATCTACTTCCGGTACCATATACTTTTAGTGATGTCCCATTATCCAATAGCCACCATTTCTTCTTGCTAGTAAGGTAAAATATCCTTCATACATCGACATCCCTTTCCTTATTTATAAACTAATAGCTGAATTTTAATTATGTATGATGGCGGAACCAGAACTTTTTTACCGCGGGGTCGTAATAAAACTTTTTTTTTCAATACACGAGTTTACATAATTATATGAAACGACTCTCCGAATAACATGTCACAAAACCCTTATAAACTGTTTTTCAACATTTGCAATGACTTTTTTATACATTTACAAACTTCATTAATGAGTTTACTAGTAATTCTATTTTTCTCAATCATACAATTAATATTTTAATTGATATTTAACGTATGGAATTTGAATGACAAATGAAATTCTTTAGTCATCTAACAATTAAAATGATGTATACCATTAAAGATACAAAAAATCTTACAAACCAAAAGAAATAGGAATAATTCTATTATTATATTAGCAAACTGGTAAAAAGGTTAAATCATTTTTACAAAATAAATAAAAAAAATCAATTAACAAAACCTTAAAGGAATAAAAAAATTACGTAAAAATCAAAAGTTATTATGCATGTATAGGAGCATACGTAAAAATTGTATCCAAAATCGTTGCTTCTAGACCGAAAAAAGTGATCGGGACGGTGGTGAGTGATACGCAAACTCCATACATCAAAGGAAGAAGCATACTAGAGGGCCCGTTGATGGTAAACAAGGTCGTGTCGTGGACCAAAACAACTAAACGAAAAGCAATGCTTTTCAAGGTGGATTTCGAGAAAGCCTTCGACTCACTAAACTGGGGTTTCTTGGATTCGGTGATGGAGCAAATGGCTTTCCCATGCCTCTGGAGGAAGTGGATATTGGAAATTTTGTCGTCGACAAGATAATCTGTTTTAGTCAACGGGTCACCAATCTCAGAATTTGACGTTCAAAGGGGTGTAAGACAAGGCGATCCATTATCCCCACTACTATTCATCATTGCAATGGAGGCACTTCACGTAGCAACTGAAAGTGCCAAGGAAACGAATATTTTCAAAGGTATTACACTTCCAAACACGAGGCTGACACTCTCGCACTTGCTATACGCGGACGATGTGCTTTTCATGGGAGAATGGTGCGAATCAAACTTTCATAACCTCGCCCGTATGCTAAGATGCTTTCACTTAGCATCCGATCTAAAAGTTAACTTCTCGAAAAGTTCATTGTATGGGGTGGGCGTCGACAAAGGTGAACTATCACGTATGGCCTCTATACTTATTGCAAAGCGGAAGTCTTCCCGTTCGTCTACTTGGGCCTTCCGGTGGGGCCAATATGAGTCTTGTGAAGAATTGGAAACCAGTTGTTGAGCGTTTCGAAAACAAACTCTCTCTTTGGAAAGCTAGAACCCTATCTTTTGGCGGGAGGGTCACCTTGATTAAAGCGGTTTTTGGTAATCTACCCACCTACTATTTCTCGCTTTTTAATGCCCCAATGGAAGTTATTAAACGCTTGGAAAAAATTAGGCAAAGGTTTCTTTGGGGTGGTTGTCTTGATAACAATAAGATATGTTGGGCGCCTTGGTTTAAGGTCGTTGCACCTATGGAGCAAGGGGTTTGGGCATTGGAAACTTGGCATCAACGAACAGAGCGCTTGTCACACCCCAAATTTCCACGTATTACCGGTGGGCCCGGTAGGGGAGTATCGTGACGTGGTTGGTAACACAATAGTCAAACAACACAATATTTAAATGCACAGCGGAAGCAAAAGGATAAATATATTACAATCCGAAATAATGTAACATCAAAGTATTACATCGGAAGTAAAGGATCCACAGGCGGATCGAAAATAAAAATAACACTGTTCAACAGACTTTAGGCATCTAAGCTTGCGAGACTCTTTATTGATGCTAGGAGTAGCCAGCCTATTCCGATTAGTACCTGCACTTAGCCTTTTTGGGAAAATACGTCAGTTTACACTGGTAAATACAATTAACCGACTCATTTTGAAAAGGGTTTAAAAATGATTAATTTGAATGCACATGGCACAAATAATATTTTATAACCTGGGATAATTATTTGAATATAATACTTGTAAAGGATTTACATGTTTCTTATGCGTTCAGTAGCCCGGATCGAGCCGGGTTAAAGATCAATAGACACACCACATTAATTATATGAGACACTGACAGGTGTACGCCTACACCTGTGTGCTAAGGTCGTGGCCATTTCGTAAAATGATGCCAGGGATATCCGGGACATGGTCATTAACCCCCCAAAGGCTTTAAGCAAACAAAACAATTTAAACGAGACATCTCAATACTTTAACCATAATACAATTAAAGATTCAATGCCCGACCAAGCGGTATTTTATATACCGTACCCCAAGCCCGTATAGGGAAAATAAGTTAAAAGTATTTACCTGAGCTAAATATAAATTCAATCCCAGCCGTATCAAATCAGCAAGTACAGATAGCTTTTACTGGGCTCCTTAATCTGGAACGAAGGTTTTTAATAACCTATTAGAATCCTAACGGGTCTTTAATTAAGCCTTGACTTAGACCGATTAGTTTTCAAGAGGAAGATACGGTTCAAACGCATGATAAAGCGATGACCGGAATACAATGTGATTTAGACCCGACAAGTTTGAAGACTTGTATAATATAGGTAATCTAAACACATTCTGGATTTGAGATAATAACGATAAGGTTTGACCCGTTTCGGCTAATTTATGCAAACTAGTTACATAAACCGAACCGAACGCGCAAGAAGCGTAACGGGTAACCATAAGAATCCTAAACAGGTTTCCTAAGTTAACATGCCTTAAATATGTTGTGATATCAGTAGGATACCTTCCATTATGCCCAAAACGAGTTTAATCTCATATTAAGCCCCGTAGGGGTATTTTGGTCATTTTAAAGATTATAAAAGGGATTAACTAAGCTTCTGTGATCCGGGTCTGATTTTATCAGTAAAACAACTTAACTTAACAGGTTATATCCGTTGGTGTTAAGTCTTAGGTGGCAAAATGGTTTTAAACCCTTACTATGCGTTTAATACGCGTATAACGTCGTTTTAAGCGATTTACGGTTTAAAATAGGAATCTGAGTTTTCTAATCAGTTAAACAGGTTCAAAACACCTCATTTATTATTTAAAATCAGTAGCAATTGGATTGGTATCAAAAGGACATGTAAAACTCGTTTTATGGCTTAAAAGGGTATATTCGGTATTTACCGAATCAAGGCGGTAATCCTTGCTTATGATCAGTTTAAAAAAAATTAAAAATCTTCAAAAATCCCAAAATATTATATTACATCAGTGGGTAAAAGTTTTGGTGTCAAAAATTGGGTTTAGATAGGTTTTACGCTAATGACGTGGTTTAATTACTAAGAAGCGTTCTAATTACGTCGTTAAGCATAACTCCTAATCTAGACCTCCAACTGATGTGAAAATTTAGGGACATGTCTAATAATCAGTAACTAAGATTATTGTACTTTCATATTTCCAAAATTCTCGTTTTATGGTCATAAGGGCATTATGGTCAATATTTAAGCACTTAACGGAAACGTCGGACAGTTAAGGATTTAAGTGGTATAAACGCAGAGGGTTATACAATCATGTAACTAGGTCCTATTGGAACTTTAAGGCATGTCTAATCCTATCTAAACCGGGTCAGAACTGAAGTCAAAGCAAAAGTCAAACTTTTGCGTCTTTCGGTTCTGAATCGGTTCAAAACAGAAAGTTGTCGAATCAAACAAGCTTAGACAAGTTCTTATACTTATTATCAAGTTATATGAATGATAAAATAGGTTACACGCCTTTTACATCGTTAATCATGCGTTAAGTCGAATGTTACATTTCTGTTGACTTTTTCTAACCATCTTTGACTCGACAAACAACCTAGTTAGGATGGGAAACAGTGAGTGTCCTCTTAGGGGTTTATTACCCATATAATTACCTACTTAAAGGTACTTTTAATTCGATATTTGACTGATCCAATATTAACTAATCTGGAAGTCAAACCGTAATTACGACGGTTTGACTTTTAGCTAAATAACTAAGCTAAACACTATTAGAGAAGGTTAAGCAAACTTACAAGTGACTAATGAATGATTAGGAAGGTCTTGGTTCTGCTCTTGTGCTCCTCAAATGCTCAGAAGTTGATGTGTGAAGGTATGATCAAAGTGGCCAAGAATGTGGGTCTTATATAGTGTTTAATCTCTCATGGATCATTGACACACAAGTCTAGTTGTGTTCCCATAACACCAACAAGTGTCCTACAAGCTAAAAACCATCTTAGGCAGCCCATGGTATCAAGGAAATGCATTTGGAGTCGGTTGCAAGGCTGAACAACCATCTGTGCAACATTTCTGATCAGAAAAGGCAGTCGCGTAGCGCGACTGCATAGGGGTCTAGTGCTCGCGCTACGCAAGCACATGGTGACCTGCCAAACAAGTTTCCATAAATTGCATTTCAGTCCCTGGTCCTCCAAAAGGTTGTTTTCTCAATATTTCTTGCATTCTAAGCCTTTAAAATTGACATATAAGGGCTTTAAGACTTTTACCCACTTTGTGAAGCCCTTGGTCACTTTGTGTTTACTCGAAAAGTCATGAATTTCAACGTTGACGCTTCTAACCCCTCGCACACGAATTTTATCATAACTTTCTCATACGATAACGAAACTTGGTGAAATTTTTATGGTGCATTCTAGTGAGCATAATTAATCGTTACAAAGCTTCAGGTTTGCTAAAAGGTCACTCAGAGGTATATCTTAACATGTTGACACATTTAACCCCTGTAGTTTGTAATCTCTCACTTTCTTTCACAATTCGCTTCGTATGATCCATGATCCATTCGTTTAAGGTTATAAGCATCATGTAGGGTTATCGTAAAGTATATTTATTCATTGTTGACATTTTGAACTCTTATATTTACATAGTTTCATTGTTTGTCAACTTTAGTCCCTCGAAAGTATTCTTTCACACGTTCAAAGGTTATGACACGTGTCAACACATTATAGGACGTAAATTTTCGAGGTGTTACATCCTCACCCCCTTAAAATAAATCTCGACCTCGAGATTTACTGAAATAGATAAGGGTACTTTTATTTCATCGTGGACTCAACCTCCCACGTATACTCGGGACCTCTACGGGCATCTCATTTGACCTTTACAATCGGTACATGCTTCCTTCGAAGCTTATTAACCTGTCGATCCTCAATCGATATAGGATGTTTATCACATCATAAATCCGCATACCATATTGTGATAGTGCTCCTTGACTTATTGGCGAAACACCTCCTTCAGTCACTAGTGCGCAATGTACTGCGAGCTCCGCCAAACTCCTTAAATAGGTTTTAGCTTATAAGCCACTTGATCTTGGTACATCCGATTTCCTTCGGATGATTCTATATATTCAGAGCTTAACTAGCCTGATAATTTAACAAATTTGGCACACTTTTCCTGGGTGATATCTTTTGTTGAACCTTATTCCTTAACAAGAATTTAGAAGGTTTTGCTATTTTCATTAATCTTTGATTTTCTGCCGAATACTGGCATCTTACTGAAGGTTATGAATCTGCGTGATCTTATTTGTTGTTTCCAATACAACTTTCAGATCCTGATAATTGGATTTACCAATCTATTGTCCTAACAATAGATGTGTAACATTCCATCTATACAAGGTCTCCTAAAATTTTATGGTCTAAAAGTTTCTGACAAGAACAGAAGAAATGGTTCATATGATTTGCCTGAAGGTTCTACCTTACACTTGACATCTGGGGTTCTTACCGGGAAAAATTTCTAAAAGTTTGCTAAGTTTATGGTCTTGTATCATCATTCTGATCAACTGGAAGATTGTGAGCTTCAGAGGAGTCAGCCATGGTGAAGCTTTGAATAACCAAGTAGAAACAATTTGTTTAATCATATAGCGAATTGTCGAATTTTGATGAATAAATAGCCATGGTGCAATTAAACCATATAGGCCAATAGATAGTATTTAATTTATTTGATTATGTTTTGCCTAAGTTTTTAGATAAACCATCTTTGGCGTTTAAGCGGAATATAATCCTTCATATTTATTAGACAGGGGACATAAGTCACGACTGCCAATGTCATACTGACATCTTTTATATATAGCTGATGTGTTAAAAATGCAACATATAAATTTCATCAAATGAGGCATAAAACTAACCCTTTTTTAGTACTAATGTTGGGAAACGTGTGCTTTTGTCTTCCTTTTGTATTTTCAGGATTAAATGAGCTCAAATTAACAAAAGAAGCAAAAAAACATCAAAATCTAACATAAATACAAGAAAAGGAACAAGACGTGGCATGCCCGACCCCACGACAGCATCTTCCCAAGCAAAACAAGAGATCAGAAGGCTGAACACGCCCCGTGCTCAGCCAGCACGGGGGCGTGCCCAAGTGTCAGCATAAAAGACAAAGTGGTAGAAGCTTCTATTGCCCACCACGGGGCCGTGCTCAGCGGACACGGGGCCGTGGTCAACTATAAGATTCGCACAATCCAGCAAATCTGCATAGTACAAAGATTCTTCTGCACCACGGGGTCGTGCTCAGCGGACACGGGGGCGTGGTCAACTAAAAAGACAAAACAACATTAAATGAAGAAAGAGAAGGATGTGGACACGGGGCCGTGCCCACTGGACACGGGGCCGTGCCCGAGCTTCTGTTCAGCCTATAAATAGAAGTGCTTAGCTCAAGCTCAAACCATCCCTTGGCACACCACCTCTCTCACACTTCACCCACCACCCACCACCACCATAACACCATCATCCACCACCATCATCCATTGTCCATCGTAGAGTGTGTGAGTCATCTCGGGATCCAAGATTGATCGTAAGAGTTCTTGACAATCAAGGCCATGTTTGCCTAAGTCTCTTACATCACTTGGTGAAGACAAAGTGTCTAGTGTAATACTTTTTATTTCTAATCTTTTGCACTTTTTACTTGGTTTTGTATTAATGACTTTAATAACTAGTTGCTTATGTTGAAGGTGATCTTTCCTTATCGTTTGTCCGTGGTGTCTTGGCATTATTTTACTGTCTATATAAAATAAAAGATTTTCACCATTCATATCTCCACGGTTTATATGGAGGTATGTTGGCTACCTGGTCGGGGGTAAGGGAACGGTTTGGTAAAGGTCTTGCCATTGTTCAGCGTTTAGAGGTCCTGCAATGGACCTGGGTCAAATTTAGTAGGACCTCCTTCAATACTTAACGGTATTGGATGGCGGGGGTCCAAACTCTTTGATCCCCTCATAAGTTAACTACTATTAATACTATAACCCGGCTATTTAGGACTGTATCCCTGCTGACTCAGACTACTTAGTCGAGGGTAACGTCACCTCCAAAAGAGGGGCCTACCATAATTTGCATTAATAACTTAATTAATTATCTTCCAATAATCCACCCTTTTAGGATTGTATCCTTGCTGACTCAAACTACTGGGGTGAGGGTAACGTCACCTTCAAAAGAGGGGCCTACTACAATAACTAAGATAATCTCTTAAATATGTGCAAAAGTGCGGAAATAATCAAAGGTTACACTAGATACGAGTCGGAACCAAGTGATTCATCTTGTCTATCTGTTTTTCTTTTTATTTTATTTTTCAGCATTTAGTTAGTTTTTATTTTTCTTAGTTAAAAACATTTTTCTAAACTTTTTATTTTGATTAGACGTTGAGGAGAAACCGGTATTAAAAGCTCTTGTGTCCTTGGACGACCTCGGTATCTTGCCAACACTATACTACGCTCACGATGGGTGCACTTGCCCATATGTGTGTTTAGTGTTAGTAAAATATCGTGTTTTATAAATTTAAAACTTGGCTAAAAATAAGTGTTAAAGGGGCTTAAAATATACACCTAATATATATAACACTTCACACGCAACAAGTTTTTGGCGCCGTTGCCGGGGACACAAAGATTTTAAGAAAGTTAGGAATCAACGGCCTAATTGTTTTTCTTATTTTTCATTATTTTTTTAGATTTTTCTTAAATTTTCAGCTTCTGCAGAGCTCAGCACGGGTCGTGCCCGCTGAACACGCCCCGTGCCCAATCATTGGAACTGGCAATCCTGTTTTAAGTCAGACAGTAAGCTGAACATGGGGTCGTGCCCACTCAACACGCCCCCGTGCCCAAGTTTCAGTTACTGAAAACAGAACCGTAAGATCCCGACGGTTGGTAATTTCTGACACAAACATGAGTGATACTGATACTTTTTACTTTCGGCACTCTTATGGTACTATGTGGTGTCAATTATGTGGTGGTAACCATAAAGAATTAGAATGTTTTTTTCTAAATTATAAACCCCACTATATAGACCCATCATTTCCTAGTATCCTTAAGAGGGGCGAAAGTAAAAATAATCCCTATCTCTCCCTCGAATGCGCCCAACCGGATATTCTAGGAGAAATGCTTCTCGATGAATTATTTCAACTAGAAGATCTAATTTTTAATTGGTTAAAAGAACTAAGGGAAGATTTCAATAATCTTTTCCAAGACAATAACCAAGAAGAGAGGTTGGAACCGCATTCAAACAACTTCATTGTTTCCAATGATACTTCTAACTCTAGTAAGGACTCGAGCGATAGTCGTCCCTGTGTCGATTGTGCTGTGAAGGACTCCCCATCAACTTCGTTTGATGCATACATAGACCTGAGCGATTCGACATACACCTTCTTTAACGAGAGCCCGGGAAAGGGTTGGACTTGTCCACCTACATATAGCATAGGAATCACCCTCACCGACAACCTCTTGCGTTCTCGTCTTAATCTAGATCAATTAAGGTATCTTAGACACTTTGGGGTTGTTCCATCAAGTAAGGAACCACCCGATCCGGGAAAGATCCTTGAAATTCGAGAAATTCCTTAAAGATATCTTCTAGACACGGGGCCGTGTCCATGTCAGCACGCCCCCGTGTCCACCCAAAAGATTCCCTTCTGATTTTGTCAGAATGCGGACAAAAATGTGTCAGGATTCCATCTGCACACGGGGCCGTGTCCAGCCGACACGGGGCCGTGCGCAACGTACTGTCGTTTTCTATAAATGCAGCCAAGAATCCTGCACATTTGAACCATTCCAGGGACATAGATTTGAGGAATATTCACACATACCATCCTAGGTATTTTCTAAAAGAAGTTTCTCAACTATCTTCTTGTCCTTTCCTCTTTTATCCACTTTCATCTTCTTCAATTTTCCTCATACTTCCATTAAAGCTTGAACCTTCTATAGTTTCAAGCCTTATTGAGGTGTTTGTTAGATTTTTGTTCATGGAATCTTGGTAAAAATAAGTTCTATAACAATGTTTTAAGTTGTTTAAGTTCAAAAATACTTCAAAAATCATAAAAACAATTTGAAATCCCAAGATTCCTTGTCCATAAATCTTGCAGATATCTGAACACGGGGCCGTGTTCACCGAACACGGGGCCGTGTCCGAAGTACTGGACCCATAAAATTGAACTCTTTTCGGCATGTTTTCTCAGAATGGCAAGCAGAACAAGTGGAAACTCTTCGTCGCATTCCAGGAACAACCGGCAGGGGAGAAGATCATCTACGGTTGAGGATTCTCTTGTAAACTATGTTTACGCCTTAAGAGTAGCCCTTGATGAAGTAACAAGTGTGGAAGAGGCATTGGTCGACCGCATTAATCATTTGACGGTGGGACTAG
This sequence comes from Helianthus tuberosus, assembly GCA_030545235.1. NCBI lineage: Eukaryota > Viridiplantae > Streptophyta > Magnoliopsida > Asterales > Asteraceae > Helianthus > Helianthus tuberosus. Next base: position 135,366,682 of record CM060373.1, on the reverse strand, counting down.
AAGGGTGTCTCCGGGAGGTCAACCTTTTGCACCAAAGGTTGAACATTCTCGCCTCTCCTCCTTTGGTACCGATTATCACCCAAAGGGCATGGAATGTGGTGCCGGAAGTCATCATTCCGGCCGAATGGTACGCCCTACATCCGGAACCTCCTCGAGACATACTACAAGGGGTTCCGGTTGGTGTCGCTCCTCCTCCTCAAGATGTCGAGGAACATGAAGCCGCCTCCCTTCTCCCGAGGGAGATAGAAGAATGGCTCTAGCAACATCTAAGGAACACCGTTCGGCTTGGAGCTCTATAAGGCTTTTAAACCGGAAATCTATTTCCGGAATTTTGGTTCTTATTGTAGAAGTAGAACTCCTTAGGATGATTTTACGGATCACTTGACCTATTTAATATTAGGACTTTTAACTTTTATTTTCTACTTTATTTTTCATTTTTAGGACTATTATGTAATTCTCTCTATGATTAATGAATGGTGGTTTTAGTTAAATTGGTGTTTTGGATGGTCTTGAAATGAATAAAACACATTTGAGATGGCAAAGGATGCAAGGGAAACTTGAACCAGCACTCTATACGGGAAAACAGAACCGTACGACAAATTTCTTCGTTTACTGTAAGTTCGGCACGGGCCGTGTCCACCCAACACGGCCCCGTGCTGCACAGTCTGCAGAAAAAGACCCAGTTCAGGTAACTGGACACGGGCCGTGTTCACCCAACACGCCCCCGTGTCCAGACTTCTGTCTCTCTTGCTTTGATTTTGTTACTGGCACTTGAACACGGGGCCGTGCCCGGACAACACGGGGCCGTGTTCAGCGCCCAGTAACACAAAATTTTTGCTTTTTACACCTTTTTACACATTCAATCAACCTAAAAACTTATTTTTGGGACACATTGAGGACAATGTGTAATTTAAGTGTGGGGGGATGCTAAAACCTTGAACCTTGCAAGTCCTAAACACAAGCCTTACACAAAACTCTATTGGAACCGCTAATCACCCCAAATTTTTTCAAAAATTTTCATTTTTTTTACTTGTCTAGGTTTAACTCGGGAAATTCAAGTTCTCAAAAAGGTTATATTTTTACAAATTTACAACCGATAGCGTCGTGATAAAAAGAACCAACATAAGAAAATTATGAAAAGGCATGACAAGCTTAGTTAAAATTTGATTATATATACTTGATCACATAAAAAACCCATTCCCACAAAAGTGAGTTTTGAGCCTTTATTGAGCATACAATTACATATCATTAGAACTAAATGCTCATTTTTCGTTTCTTGTGTGAATAGCCGCTTGGTTCTTATGACTCTAGAACTTGCCATGACGATACATTCCCGGTCCTTACCAACTTAAAACCCGAGTAAGTAAATGATGGAGGCATTAGGACTAACCTTTTTATTTCTACACCATTATTTTTCTTTTTTTTACCACCTACCCAAAATCCCTCTAGTTAGCCCCTTTGAGCCTAAACCTTTTCATTTCATAACCCAAACCACACACCCTTTTTACCCACCAAAACCTTTTTCATTTTTACCCCTTTGTTTTAGTAACAAGTTCGATTTTTCGTATGATTAAAAAAAAAATTGTTGAGGATGAAGCAAAAGAAAATAAACAAACAAGTTCATCAAAAATAACTTTGTTTGAATAAATAGCTTCATCAAAAATAAAAGTTACGAAAATAGAAAGTCATACGAAAACCGACACTTGTTACGCTTTTTGCCCTTTTTCTACTAACCACTAACCACCAACCCAACCACCTACCTTTAACCCAAGCCTAACCCTTAACCCACAAAGTCCTCTTGATATTTACAAAGGTATATAAGTTAAAAAGGAGGAGGATTGATTGCTTGGCAAGCCTATGGTAGGAGTAAGTTCCATGCCGCTCTCGAGTGATCCACAAAAATACATTTTCGGCCGAGTGTTGAGTGATCCCCGTGAGGTATGTGAACTTGTATATAAATAGAATTTTAAAGAGGCATGTTATGCCCTAATAAGTAATTTATCTTATGAAAAGTTTTTAATAAATCATGACGAATAGGATTGTAAATAAATAAAAATAAAACTAAATGAAGAATCTTGGAAATCCCGACACTCTACGACAAGCCCAAAAAACCTTCTTTCCTACCCATTCCATTTGAGAGTGTAATAGCCACATATTAAAGAGTTTTGCTTGAGGACAAGCAAAGATTCAAGTGTGGGGGTATTTGATGTGTTAAAAATGCAACATATAAATTTCATCAAATGAGGCATAAAACTAACCCTTTTTTAGTACTAATGTTGGGAAAAGTGTGCTTTTGTCTTCCTTTTGTATTTTCAGGATTAAATGAGCTCAAATTAACAAAAGAAGCAAAAAGACATCAAAATCTAACATAAATACAAGAAAAGAAACAAGACGTGGCTTGCCCGACCGCACGACAGCATCTTCCCAAGCAAAACAAGAGATCAGAAGCCTGAACACGCCCCGTGCTCAGCCAGCATGGGGGCGTGCCCAAGTGTCAGCAGAAAAGACAAAGTGGTAGAAGCTTCTATTGCCCACCATGGGGCCGTGCTCAGCGGACACGGGGCCGTGGTCAACTATAAGATTCGCACAATCCAGCAAATCTGCATAGTACAAAGATTCTTCTGCACCACGGGGTCGTGCTCAGCGGACACGGGGGCGTGGTCAACTAAAAAGACAAAACAACATTAAATGAAGAAAGAGAAGGATGTGGACACGGGGCCGTGACCACTGGACACGGGGCCGTGCCCGAGCTTCTGTTCAGCCTATAAATAGAAGTGCTTGGCTCAAGCTCAAACCATCCCTTGGCACACCACCTCTCTCACACTTCACCCACCACCCACCACCACCATCATCCACCACCATCATCCATTGTCCATCGTAGAGTGTGTGAGTCGTCTTGGGATCCAAGATTGATCGTAAGAGTTCTTGACAATCAAGGCCATGTTTGCCTAACTCTCTTACATCACTTGGTGAAGACAAAGTGTCTAGTGTAATACTTTTTATTTCTAATCTTTTGCACTTTTTACTTGGTTTTGTATTAATGACTTTAATAACTAGTTGCTTATGTTGAAGGTGATCTTTCCTTATCGTTTGTCCGTGGTGTCTTGGCATTATTTTACTGTCTATATGAAATAAAAGATTTTCACCATTCATATCTCCACGGTCTATATGAAGGTATGTTGGCTACGTGGTCGGTGGTTAAGGGAACGGTTTGGTAAAGCTCTTGCCATTGTTCAGCGTTTAGAGGTCCTGCAATGGACCTGGGTCAAATTTAGTAGGACCTCCTTCAATACTTAACGGTATTGGATGGCGGGGGTCCAAACTCTTTGATCCCGTCATAAGTTAACTACTATTAATACTATAACCCGGCTATTTAGGACTGTATCCCTGCTGACTCAGACTACTTAGTCGAGGGTAACGTCACCTCCAAAAGAGGGGCCTACCATAATTTGCATTAATAACTTAATTAATTATCTTCCAATAATCCACCCTTTTAGGATTGTATCCTTGCTGACTCAAACTACTGGGGTGAGGGTAACGTCACCTTCAAAAGAGGGGCCTACTACAATAACTAAGATAATCTCTTAAATATGTGCAAAAGTGCGGAAATAATCAAAGGTTACACTAGATACGAGTCGGAACCAAGTGATTCATCTTGTCTATCTGTTTTTCTTTTTATTTTATTTTTCAGCATTTAGTTAGTTTTTATTTTTCTTAGTTAAAAACATTTTTCTAAACTTTTTATTTTGATTAGACGTTGAGGAGAAACCGGTATTAAAAGCTCTTGTGTCCTTGGACGACCTCGGTATCTTGCCAACACTATACTACGCTCACGATGGGTGCACTTGCCCATATGTGTGTTTAGTGTTAGTAAAATATCGTGTTTAATAAATTTAAAACTTGGCTAAAAATAAGTGTTAAAGGGGCTTAAAATATACACCTAATATATATAACACTTCACACGCATCAATAGCACAAGGGCTTGTTCCAAAGGACTTACGATGGCTCAGAGGCCTTGTCACTAGGGAAATTTTAAAACATAATCGATGATTCCTTTGGGTCGGAAAATTTCATAGTTCATTGTCTTGACAAGAAGTTATGAAATAAAACTATCTTTTTCATGTATTCATCTTTACCCGTATGTAACATCTCGAATAGATGTTTTGATGCGTACATTGTGTTCGACGTTTATTAGCCATGATTCCCATTGATCGCTTATGCTAAAAGGGTTTGGAAAAATTGCCTAATATAAAGATGACAAGTGTGATTTTATCGTATCACTGTTGCCAGGAGTGTTATCATACTTACAATGTTACAAGGATTTGAATCCTTTGAATAGGTTCTACCATCTTGGCCTTGTCTGGAATGACATATAGGATAGGTCGTACCTTTAAGATTCTTTTTACTATGTATATTGGCAGGGAAGGAAGGGTATTTATTTTATTCAGGATTTTTATCATAAATCCTAATTTATAAGTTAATAATAGCACAAATGGCCTAGTTACGTAGACAAGTTTAATTTATAAGCCATGATTTCAGAGAATCGAGGCATTAAGGTTTTTAATAATAGCACAAATGGCTTAGTCACAAGGACAATTATAAATTATAAGTTATGATTTCAGAGAATCAAAGCATTTAGGTTTGAACATAGTTCATTACCTTTCTCGGACAGGGAGTCATCGCTACCACTGTCTTTTGGCCCATGTGGAAATGAGCAAGGCCCGTAGGCACTATATTACCAATGTATGGTCAAAATATGATCATCCTAATTGATGATTTAAACCCATGATTCAGAGATCATTAAATTGGGTGAGGAATCTTTTGAAGAATCCTATATAAAAATGACGTGTGTGATTTTAATGAATCACGTCAGCCAGGAGCGTTAACACGTTTTCAGATGTTAATAGGGATTTGAATCTTTTAAACAGGTCTTACTATCTTGGCCAGGTCTTTATAATGACACTCAGGCTAGCTTTCACTCTTAAGATTCTTTTAATATTTAACGCAGAGCAAACCTAAATTGAAATGTTAACGAGGATCTGAATCTAATTGTGGAACTACCGTCTTGGCCTTGTCTTAATGTGACACATGGCTAGGTCTTGTCCTTTTTAGATTTTGCCATTTTATTATAATGGTAGATCTTATAATATAGGAATGATATTTCAAATATAATCGTTCCTTTAAAATTTAAACAAGTATATGGTTGCCCTAAACGGGACTTCTACTGAAAATGACTCGCCCATGCAAGGGCTAATCAGAAAAATAACAAAGGAACCAAATAAGGACAAAATAAAACGAATTTGAATTTGTCCTATGTTCTCGTCTAGACTCAAGAATGTGCAACTGTGTAACTGAGATTAAACACAAAATGCTAGTGTTTAATTCACTCAGTGTTGGCTCTGATACCAACCTGTCACACCCCAAATTTCCACGTATTACCGGTGGGCCCGGTAGGGGAGTATCGTGACGTGGTTGGTAACACAATAGTCAAACAACACAATATTTAAATGCACAACGGAAGCAAAATGATAAATATATTACAATCCGAAATAATGTAACATCAAAGTATTACATCGGAAGTAAAGGATCCACAGGAGGATCGAAAATAAAAATAACACTGTTCAACAGACTTTAGGCATCTAAGCTTGCGAGACTCTTTATTGATGCTAGGAGTAGCCAGCCTATTCCGATTAGTACCTGCACTTAGCCTTTTTGGGAAAATACGTCAGTTTACACTGTTAAATACAATCAACCGACTCATTTTGAAAAGGGTTTAAAAATGATTAATTTGAATGCACATGGCACAAATAATATTTTATAACCTGGGATAATTATTTGAATATAATACTTGTAAAGGATTTACATGTTTCTTATGCGTTCAGTAGCCCGGATCGAGCCGGGTTAAAGATCAATAGACACACCACATTAATTATATGAGACACTGACAGGTGTACGCCTACACCTGTGTGCTAAGGTCGTGGCCATTTCGTAAAATGATGCCAGGGATATCCGGGACATGGTCATTAACCCCCCAAAGGCTTTAAGCAAACAAAACAATTTAAACGAGACATCTCAATACTTTAACCATCATACAATTAAAGATTCAATGCCCGACCAAGCGGTATTTTATATACCGTACCCCAAGCCCGTATAGGGAAAATAAGTTAAAAGTATTTACCTGAGCTAAATATAAATTCAATCCCAGCTGTATCAAATCAGCAAGTACAGATAGCTTTTACTGGGCTCCTTAATCTGGAACGAAGGTTTTTAATAACCTATTAGAATCCTAACGGGTCTTTAATTAAGCCTTGACTTAGACCGATTAGTTTTCAAGAGGAAGATACAGTTCAAACGCATGATAAAGCGATGACCGGAATACAATGTGATTTAGTCCCGACAAGTTTGAAGACTTTTATAATATAGGTAATCTAAACACATTCTGGATTTGAGATAATAACGATAAGGTTTGACCCGTTTCGGCTAATTTATGCAAACTAGTTACATAAACCGAACCGAACGCGCAAGAAGCGTAACGGGTAACCATAAGAATCCTAAACAGGTTTCCTAAGTTAACATGCCTTAAATATGTTGTGATATCAGTAGGATACCTTCCATTATGCCCAAAACGAGTTTAATCTCATATTAAGCCCCGTAGGGGTATTTTGGTCATTTTAAAGATTATAAAAGGGATTAACTAAGCTTCTGTGATCCGGGTCTGATTTTATCAGTAAAACAACTTAACTTAACAGTTTATATCCGTTGGTGTTAAGTCTTAGGTGGCAAAATGGTTTTAAACCCTTACTATGCGTTTAATACGCGTATAACGTCGTTTTAAGCGATTTACGGTTTAAAATAGGAATCTGAGTTTTCTGATCAGTTAAACAGGTTCAAAACACCTCATTTATTATTTAAAATCAGTAGCAATTGGATTGGTATCAAAAGGACATGTAAAACTCGTTTTATGGCTTAAAAGGGTATATTCGGTATTTACCGAATCAAGGCGGTAATCCTAGCTTATGATCAGTTTAAAAATAATTAAAAATCTTCAAAAATCCCAAAATATTATATTACATCAGTGGGTAAAAGGTTTGGTGTCAAAAATTAGGTTTAGATAGGTTTTACGCTAATGACGTCGTTTAATTACTAAGAAGCGTTTTAATTACGTCGTTAAGCATAACTCCTAATCTAGACCTCCAACTGATGTGAAAATTTAGGGACATGTCTAATAATCAGTAACTAAGATTATTGTACTTTCATATTTCCAAAATTCTCGTTTTATGGTCATAAGGGCATTATGGTCAATATTTAAGCACTTAACGGAAACGTCGGACAGTTAAGGATTTAAGTGGTATAAACGCAGAGGGTTATACAATCGTGTAACTAGGTCCTAATGGAACTTTAAGGCATGTCTAATCCTATCTAAACAAGGTTAGAACTGAAGTCAAAGCAAAAGTCAAACTTTTGCGTCTTTCGGTTCCGAATCGGTTCAAAACAGAAAGTTGTCGAATCAAACAAGCTTAGACAAGTTCTTATACTTATTATCAAGTTAAATGAATGATAAAATAGGTTACACACCTTTTACATCGTTAATCATGCGTTAAATCGAATGTTACATTTCTGTTGACTTTTTCTAACCATCTTTGACTCGACAAACAACCTAGTTAGGATGGGAAACAGTGAGTGTCCTCTTAGGGGTTTATTACCCATATAATTACCTACTTAAAGGTAATTTTAATTCGATATTTGACTGATCCAATATTAACTAATCTTGAAGTCAAACCGTAATTACGACGGTTTGACTTTTAGCTAAATAACTAATCTAAACACTATTAGAGAAGGTTAAGCAAACTTACAAGTGACTAATGAATGATTAGGAAGGTCTTGGTTTTGCTCTTGTGCTCCTCAAATGCTCAGAAGTTGATGTGTGAAGGTATGATCAAAGTGGCCAAGAATGTGGGTCTTATATAGTGTTTAATCTCTCATGGATCATTGACACACAAGTCTAGTTGTGTTCCCATAACACCAACAAGTGTCCTACAAGCTAAAAACCATCTTAGGCAGCCCATGGTATCAAGGAAATGCATTTGGAGTCGGTTGCAAGGCTGAACAGCCACCTGTGCAACATTTCTGATAAGAAAAGGCAGTCGCGTAGCGCGACTGCATAGGGGTCTAGTGCTCGCGCTACGCGAGCACATGGTGACCTGCCAAACAAGTTTCCATAAATTGCATTTCAGTCCCTGGTCCTCCAAAAGGTCGTTTTCTCAATATTTCTTGCATTCTAAGCCTTTAAAATTGACATATAAGGGCTTTAAGACTTTTAGCCACTTTGTGAAGCCCTTGGTCACTTTGTGTTTACCCGAAAAGTCATGAATTTCAACGTTGACGCTTCTAACCCCTCGCACACGAATTTTATCATAACTTTCTCATACGATAACGAAACTTGGTGAAATTTTTATGGTGCATTCTAGTGAGCATAATTAATCGTTACAAAGCTTCGGGTTTGCTAAAAGGTCACTCAGAGGTATATCTTAACATGTTGACACATTTAACCCCTGTAGTTTGTAATCTCTCACTTTCTTTCACAATTCGCTTTATATGATCCATGATCCATTCGTTTAAGGTTATAAACATCATGTAGGGTTATCGTAAAGTATATTTATTCATTGTTGACATTTTGAACTCTTATATTTACATAGTTTCATTGTTTGTCAACTTTAGTCCCTCGAACGTATTCTTTCACACATTCAAAGGTTATGACACGTGTCAACACATTATAGGACGTAAATTTTCAAGGTGTTACAGCGCTTTTGGTTAAATGGTGCGTTAGGTTCAAAAACGAGCCTTCCCAACTCTGGGCTCGGGTCATATCGTCAATATATCAAGGGGTAAGAACACACCTTACCATTCCGCTTAAACGCTCAATATGTAGGGTTTGGAAAGGTCTCGTAAACATGGGTAGGGTACCAAGAAACAACTCGCTGGAGGTCGAAAATAGGCTGAAAATACAGTTGGGGAAAGGAGACAAAACCTACTTTTGGCTTGATAAGTGGGTTAGTGGCAGCTCATTAAGGGAGACTGTTTGTTTAATGAGAAAATGTCTGAATGGTTCAGACATTTGTCTCTGAATGGTTAAGTATTATACTGAGTCTGAATGGTTAAGACCTCTAATCTGAAATGGTCAGACATTTGCCTCTGAAAGGTTAAACATTATGCTGGCTCTTAATGGTTTAGACCTCTAACGGGTTCAACTCTTAATGGTTTAGACCTCTTACTGGTTCAACACTTAACCATTCAAGAATTGCCAAGCAGCCCCTAAGATGGAAGAAAAACCTGGCTTACTCTACAAATCACGAATCACTCTAGAGTAACCAAGTTGGTGGTACAAAGCAATGATTAATCGGATTAGATGGAGAGCACTTTCAAGAACGAATTTGATTTTTGGATGAGAATTGATGATACAAGACATGCGTATGTTGACATGTAACTTTTGTTATATTCTGTCGACCAAAAGATATATATGTCACATTCATTATCGGTTTATCTTTTTATTTTTGAAAAGAGTTAAATGCCCGGATAGTCCCTGTGGTTTGGCATTTTTCACCTTTAGTCCCTAACTTTCTAAAATTACCTCTATAGTCCCCAACTTTTCAATTTTCGTTCACACACGGGGAAAATTATTTTCACACCTCAAAGCTCCGCGCTATGGCCATAGCGCGACGCTTAGCTCGACAAAAGGTGATTTGACTGACTGAACTGAAACATAAGTTGCAGAGACATAAAGGTGAAACGAGGTTGCAGGTCTCGTGAACCCTAAGCGCCGCGCTATGGCCAAAGCGCGGCGCTTCGACCCCAAATTTTCACTACTTAAACCTTCTCAGACACAACATTTAGCATTCGGGGGTTTGTGTTGTTTGTCGATTTCTTTGCTGTATTAGTTACGTGTCTTGAAAAAACGATGTCGTGGTTAAGCAACTATCTTTTCGGTCAATATTCTAACGAGTCAGTTGTTCCTGATTTTTACGAGGGGACCGCTATTTCTAACTCGTATGAGAAACCGGTCTCGTCCAACTTGAGGGAGGCAGAGGTTGTATCTGGCATTCAGTATCGTGATAACACGGTGAAGCTGGATTTGAATACCCCTGTGGAGGACCCTTACGCACAACAAGGTTATTCGAATTTCGGTTACGGTGGCGAGTACAGCTTTGTACAGCAGGAGTGTTATCCAAACCACAGTTACGGTATTCAATAGAGCTTACAAGGTTATTCGAATTTCGGTTACGGTGGCGAGCACAGCTTTGTACAGCAGGAGTGTTATCCAAACCACAGTTACGGTTGTGAACAGAGCTTTGAACATCAAGTCTATTCGGACCTCAGTGACGATGGTGAGCCGGAGGATGTGTCTGTTGACGAGGAAGGCTGTTACCCGGTTAGATTTTCGTTTGATACAACGCAGACCTTTTCGTCACGTAAAGAGTTGGTGCGTTGGGTACAAGACACGGCAAAAGACAATGGTTACCTCATTGTGATTAAGAGGTCGAATAAAAGAGGAGAGAATTACAAGATTTGGTTTCAATGTACTTTTGGTGGGGAGCATAAGAGTATAGCTACACAGAGGAAAACGGGTAGCAAGAAAATAGGCTGCTCGTTCGAGATGATCGGGTTTTCGGAATCATCCGGAAGTGTTTGGAGGATCGAGGTGACGAAGGCGAAGCATAACCACACTCCTATTGAAAACTTAGAGGGTCACGCGTATGCGAGAAGGCTTTCTTCGGAGGATAAAAAACTGGTTAAGGAGCTGGCAGAGCAAGATATTCCCAACCAAAGTATCTGGCGAACGCTGACAAAAAACAATCCGGTTAGAAAGCTTATTCCGAAAGATATACATAACGCTGTTCAGAAGATCAACGCCGAAAAAAATGTCGGTAAGTCTCCGATGCAAAAACTTGAAAACATTCTTCTAAAAAAGATTACACTTATTACATGCGCACGAATGAGATATCGAACGAAGTTGAAGATGTCTTCTTTGTTCACAAAAAAACATTCACTATGTGGTGTGCCTTCCCGCATGTGCTAATGATTGACGCCACCTACAAAACGAACATGTACAACCTGCCATTTATTCAGGTCGTAGGCATGACGTCGACAAACAAATCGTTTACGGCTGCTTGTGCGGTAATTTCCGCTGAGAAGTTAGAGAACTACCTATGGGTGTTGCAGAGGATCAAGTCTATGCTGGTAGGATGTATGGAACCGCGCGTGATTTTAACAGACAGGGATTTTGCGCTAATGAACGCGTGTGAACAAGTTTTTCCAAAAGCGCATAAGTATCTTTGTCGGTTCCATATTCAACAAAATATTAATAAGAACAGCAAGAAGAAATTCTCTGACAAGGAGTGGAAAGAATTCGTACGTACATTTTGGACATTGTGCGAGTCTACGACCGAGGAAATATACAGGTATAACTTGGAAAACCTTGAAGCACAGCTGAAAGAAGATGGCCGTGAACGTGGGTATTTCATACATAATTATGTTCAAATTTTATATAATAACAAAAACTGACTATTTACGTTTTTTTATTTTAGAGGTTTTTGATTATTTGATGAAATCCTGGTTGGATCCGTACCGTGAAAAGTTTGTATCTTGCTGGATTAACAAAACTATCAACTTTCACCAAACTACGACCAACAGGGTTGAGGGCATGCATCAACACTAAAAAGTCACTTTCCAAGTCATCGCAACACACTGGATAAACTTGTACTGTATGTTGATCATGTTGTTGATAGACAATACGCCGAGATTAGAAGTAGCTTTGAAACAAGCCTCCAAAAAGTGATGAAGCACCACAAGGATCAGCCCATGCTTGCATATATTCTTAGAAAGGTTTCAATATATGCGATTGAGCTTTTGAGTATGGAACTAAAACGTAAGGAAGACGGGTTGAGAGCCTACGGTGCAAGCTGTGGTTGCCAACTTTTTACCAGCTGTGGTTTGCCATGTGCCTGTCGTTTGGAAAAGTTGGAAAATAAAGGTAATTAATATTTTTGACCTTTCTCGTTATGATTTTGCCACCTAATTTGTTTTCATCCACAGGTCAGCAAATCCGGATCACACACATAGACGTGTTCTGGAAGAAGCTTGACTTCAAGCCTGCAAGGAACAACATAGAGGATATCGATGTAGACGCGGAATTTGAAAAATTGAAACAACAGATCGATCCAACACCCCCTCAAGTGAAAAGGAGCTTCTTTGAAAAGTTTCAGCAAATCCTCAATCCAGGGAACAATAACAAAAAACCTCCTGTTGTTCTGAAGAAAACTCGTGGTCGCCCAACATTGAAAACGCAGGAACAAAGAAAGGTTGAAGCCGCTAGAAAAAGCTCGTACATTCCGTCGAAAGAAACTTGGGTCGAGGCCTCAGACGATCTTCCCCGTCACAGCTCGTACATATCATCCGAAGATTCTAGAAGACAAAAGAATACCAAACCGCTCAACCTACACCCTGATTTCCCGATGATCAAGCTCGGTCCTAAGACGGATATAGCGATCCGCAACTACGCATCTCAGATTCCCAAAGTGATCCATCCATACATCGTGAGAATAAAGGACGTGAAACCAGATGGTCATTGTGGGTTTCGATCGGTGGCTGTTGGGTTAGGAGTGAAACAAAATTCATATTTGATGATCCGGAAACAACTTATAATGGAGTTACGTATGAACGAATCGCTTTGGAGGCAGGTTTTCGATCCGGAAAACATAGGACATTATGATGCGCTGGTTAGACGGATCGATTTCAAGGGGGTGGGACGAGCAGGTATCGAAAATTACATGACGATGCCTGAGACGGGGTTTCTTATTGCCCAACGATACAGTGTGATTGTTCACACCTTCGACATTCGTGGGAGCGATACAATTTTCCCTCTGCTGGGCGGGCCAAACGAAGCTGAGCAACCTCACCTGGTGGTTGCGGTTGTGTTCGTCGACGATGGGCATTTCATACATGTAGAGCTTGGAGGTTGTTATCCAATGCCTCCCCCAAACCTACTCTGGACAGCGAACAGAACAGAGCGCGCAGCAGCCTGGCATACATTATACAGGGATCAGATCAACGCGTACGAAATGCTTACGTATCGTCCCCCTGACCTTAATGTAACCCCATATGTTCAAGATGTATGTTAAATTTGTTTAATAATAATCACGTTTGTGTTTGTTCAATATATGCGTTACATCACGTTAAAAACCGAATGTCACCGACACGACCCAATCAGATCCAATACGCACTTGTACGACCCAAAATGACAATATACATCATAATACTACAATTAATGAAAAAATACGTCATGTACATGTACGGTAGGAGGCTGATACACATAAAATTACTCATAGGAGTACTTGTGCTTTCAAACAAAAATGATACGATATAATGGAATACGACATCACACGTAACCGATTTGATCCGGAACTTGCAGTATAGTCCATATATATTAAAAAATGATGTATAATGGAAAAAGCGTAAAATTTAGACTATTATCGACGCGTTTGTGAATTAAAAAAAAAATTTAAAAAAGGCCCTAAGCGCCGCGCTTTGACCTAAGAGGGGCGCTTTGCCCGGAAATTTGAAATGAAGCGCCGCGCTATGGCCACAGCACGACGCTTTGGTCCCTCATTTAGGCTGAAGCGAGCCAGCTTCTCCCCCATTTCATCAAAAAACACAAACACACACATAAAGGTGCAATTACACACAGTTGGGATACGATCTTATTTTTCAAGATTTCAACCGCTAAAAGGTAAGATCGAACATCCTTTATCGTTTTGGTTAAATAGTTATGTTTGATATTGTTTTGATTGGCCGGGTTTTGATTCGATTGCTGGGTTATGTTATTTAAAACGAAGAACCAAAGCGCCGCGCCAAGGCCAAAGCGGGGCGCTTTAGTTCATGTTTAATTTTTTTTCCTGTTATTTATTTATTATTATTTATTTGTTTAATAATATTATTTGTTTATTATCTTTTATTTAATATTATTTGTTTAATAATATTATTTGTTTAATAATATTATTTGTTTATTATCTTTTATTTAATATTATTTGTTTATTATCTTTTATTTAATATTATTTGTTTAATAATATTATTTGTTTATTATCTTTTATTTAATATTATTTGTTTATTATCTTTTATTTATTATTATTTGTTTAATAATATTATTTGTTTATTATCTTGTATTTAATATTATTTGTTTATTATCTTTTTTTAAATTGTTTAATAATATTACTTGTTTATTATATTTTATTTAAATTGTTTAATAATATTATTTGTTTATTATCTTTTAAACGTGCAGGGATGGATTCCGATGACGAGGTTGAGCATATGGACGCTGAGGGAGAGGTGGGAGAGGAGGCATGTCCGTACCTGCAGTTTCCGCAGGGGTCACGGGCGAGGAGGAAATGCGCTAGGTTGCGCACCATAGAGATTGGGGGGCATGTAGGGATAGACTGGGACCTGCTGGAGACCGTGGGAGAGGCCGCGCGGACGCGTGATATAGTTGGACTAGATACTCCTTGGTCGCGCCTATTTCAGATAACGATGGAGGACTCGTACCGTGAGCTTACGATCGAGTTTCTTTCTACGTTTACATACGCGCCGCATCCGGCGGATTACGTGGAGGACCCGGATTTTCCAGTCCAAGAGGTTACATTCCGTCTCGCCGGTCAGCAGTTTGAGATGAGTGTGCGAGAGTTTGCTGTCCATACAGGTTTGTACACAGAGCCCGAGCTTGATACTGATTTATATACGCAGGGGGTTAGGGCGATGGACAGGCAGACGCTTATTAGTTTCTGGAGGGCCATTTCCAGGGTTCCCTTTGGGAAATCCTGGCAAAAGGCCACCACCATTAGAGACCCCTTGTACCGATACCTGCACCATGTTATCGCGTCATCTATCGTGCCGCGGGGTACCAGCAGGGAGAAGGTCAACCTCAGTGACCTTTTCTTTGTATACTGCCTACTTCGCGGCCAGACCTGCGATATAGCAGGCTGCCTGGCAGATTACTTTGCCACAGCATACCATCGGCAGCTCCGCGGGAAGCTGCACGGTGGCTCATACATCACCGCCATTTCACGCTCGCTAGGGATCGTGCCCGAGAGTGATCCGGAGCTGTCCGCGCCGATCCCGTCGACTACGTTGGGCCGCGCGTCAGTATCTAGCATGCAGATCACCCGTACCTTTGATGTTGGTCTGAGGTTTAAGGGCCGTGACGGGCTGATTTGGCATCCGGAGGTGTTGCCGGAGGTCATCCCGGTTGTTATTGAGGTGAGGCGTGGAGTGTTAGCCCCTCCACATGTTCAGGAGGCCGCTCGTCAGGCTCAGCTACAGGCTCTGGGCCTCGATCAGCCTCAGGGCGAGCCTCAGGCTCAGCCTCAGCCTGTATTCGAGGATCTAGCTCAGGAGGAGCATGTCGAGGAGATCCCGGTACCACCAGTTCAGCCAGCTCCTGAGCCGCCACAGTACCCGCGGCACGTTTACGCTGACCTGCCTCCGGCAGCGCGTGAGGTGGCTCGGGACTTCGACCGGCGCCTCAGACGCCAGGGCGCACGCATTGACTGGATCGTCGAGACGCTCGTTGCTCTACGAGAGCTCGCTGGGTTGCCTCCACTTCCCCTCCTACCGTCCCCACCTCACGAGGATTAGTACCTTAGTTTGTTTGTTTAGTGTTTTGTTATGTATTATGTACTCAGTTGTACCTTTATATATATATATATATATATATATATATTGCAGTTAATCTTCTATTTACATCACGTTGGTTTTGGATTGTTTACGTTTAATTCTTATGGCTTTCTGTACATTTTATTTAACGTGTTCGTTTAATTTAACAAAATAAACTACGTTAAGAGTTTATAAAGACGCACTTATATTATATACGTTCTATAAAAATAATGACGTAAAAAAACGTAATTATAAAACAACTATGAATTATATGTAATACTAATATTTTATAATAATAATAAAACTCAAATACAATTTTTTCCTCCAAAAAACACTACCAAACTAACCCACATCCACCTATTTCCAAAAAAAAAAAAAAAAAAACAAGCCAAAGCGCCGCGCTATGGCCATAGCGGCGCGCTTAGGCTTGGTCAAAAGACAAGGACTGACTTCTGTCAGTCCTTTTCTGTTGACCAAGCCCTAAGCGCCCCACTGTGGCCATAGCGCGACGCTTTGGGTGTGCAAAAAGACAAATGCCGTGTGCGAATAGACCAGGCCTTTCTAATATTTATGTTCGTTTTTTTTTCTTGCATAATGGGCCATGGTTTTTGTTAAACTTTTTTGCTTGGATTGTGCTTCATGCCCCCCTTGATTGGGCCTCAAATCTTGTACGTGAGTTGAAGAATTGGAGGTATGCTCCTTTTTTCTTATGGTATTTCCCACCGATCTAATCTGGTCTCTTGCCTTTTGTTTTTCAATCAATATATTTATTCGTCTAGTTCAAGAGTTAAGTTTTTAGATCATCAATCTTTTTTGCTAAGTCTAGTAGTCGTCTTTTCTTTGTTGATTTATTCCTATTCGACTTGTATGAATACATCCGACTTATAATCGGTGTTTTGATCTTGTAATTTCTATCAAAGTTGTTACATATTTGACATATATTCTTCTAAATTCTTGCGTGATTATATAAAACATATCATTTCATCATGACACAAGATAATAGTAAAAGAAGTGTATTAAATGTTGTAAATTTGGGAACCAATTGCAAGAAACTAAGGGGCTGTTTGTTTATCTCTAAATGAGTCTCTTAATGATTCAGACCTCTTCCTGGTTTAACACTTAATGGTTCAGACTGTTTGTTTCATGAGCAGATGTCTGAATGGTTCAGACATTTGTCTCTGAATGTTTAAGTATTATACTGAGTCTGAATGGTTAAGACCTCTAATCTGAATTTGTTAGACATTGCCTTTGAACGGTTAAGCATTATACTGACTCTTAATGGTTTAGACCTCTAACGGGTTCAGCTCTTAATGGTTTAGACCTCTTACTTGTTCAACACTTAACCATTTAAAAGTTGCCAAACAGCCCTAAGATGGAAGAAAAACCTGGCTTACTCAACAAATCACGAATCACTATCAGATTAACCAAGTTGGTGGTACAAAGCAATGATTAATCGGATTAGATGGAGAGCACTTTCAAGAACGAATTTGATTTTTGGATGAGAATTGATGATCCAGTACTACACAAGACATGCATATGTCGACATGTAACTTTTGTTATATTCTGTCGACCAAAAGATATATATGTCACATTCATTATTTCATTATCAGTTTATCTTTTTATTTTTGAAAAAAAACCATCAAGTTTTTAACCATGCAATCTAGTCCATTGATGGCCCAATTTGAATAAAGTCCCACAACTACCATTTTTATTTAAAGATGACCGAATGATTGACTAAACTTGGAACAGGCTCAATCCACATGAATGAAGCCCAATTAAAAGATTTTAATCATTGATGCAACAATAATATTTAATCATTGATGTCAAATGAGTTGAAAGTTGGCCCAGTTTTTTTAGTGCTAACAACCTCCCAGATTCTTTTTTTAATCATTGATGCAACAATAATATTTTTGTAATCATAATTAACAACACATCAAGTGTTATGCTTCTTTTTTTTTTTCCCGTTTTGACACACTGTTTCAACCCCCGTGTTACCTGAGCACCAGCTAGCCATTTCGGCAATCATTCTACAGGGGATGGCGGCGCAGTTTGTTGCTCGTCTAAATGCTATCCTTATGTAATTTGTCCTGGTGATTGGAATGAAACAAAAATTTGTATTAAAAAATTCTACAGGAAGATAATTTGCAGGTCAGAAAGAACATAGCAAAATTTTCTCAGTTGTGGAACGAATTCATAGTTTCAATGCGAATGGAAGATTTGATCAGCAGCATCAACAGGTCGAAGTTCCTTAATTTTTGGTTTGTAATTCAAGAATATATTTAAAATCAAGATTTTCTTGACACTATTTAACTTCTTTTGCTAGTGATATAAACACCCAAACAAAAAATAACAACAAACACGACACAATAAATTTACGTGGTTCGGTCCTAGTGGGGGACCTACGTACACGAGCTACAACTAGGTTATTTCATTTAGCACATAACACCAAACATTACAATACAAGAGTAGCCTACGTACACGGGCTAGAACTAGATTAGTGGGCCTTCCACCTCTAATCGGAATAGGCCCAAAGGCCTTCACAACCCGAGAAGATTAGTGGGCTAGAATTGATTGGAATGAAACAAGGATTTGTATTAAAAAAAATCTACAGGGAGATAATTTGCGGGTCAGAAAGAACATAGCAAAATTTTCTCAGCTGTGGAACGAATTCATAGTTTCAATGCGAATGGAAGATTTGATCCGCAACAGGTTGAAGTTCCTTAATTTTTGATTTGTAATTCAAGAATATATTTAAAATCAAGATCTATTTAACTTCTTTTGCAAGTGACAGAGATCTACTTCCGGTACCATATACTTTTAGTGATGTCCCATTATCCAATAGTAAGGTAAAATATCCTTCATACATCGACATCCCTTTCCTTATTTATAAACAAATAGCTGAATTTTAATTATGTATGATGGCGGAACCAGAACTTTTTTACTGCGGGGTCGTAATAAAACTTTTTTTTTTCGAGTTTACATAATTATATGAAACGACTCTCCGAATAACATGTCACAAAACCCTTATAAACTGTTTTTCAACATTTGCAATGACTTTTTTATACATTCACAAACTTCATTAATGAGTTTACTAGTAATTCGATTTTTCTCAATCATACAATTAATATTTTAATTGATATTTAACGTATGGAATTTGAATGACAAATGAAATTCTTTAGTCATCTAACAATTAAAATGATGTATACCATTAAAGATACAAAAAATCTTACAAACCAAAAGAAATAGGAATAATTCTATTATTATATTAGCAAACTGGTAAAAAGGTTAAATCATTTTTACAAAATAAATAAAAAAAATCAATTAACAAAACCTTAAAGGAATAAAAAAATTACGTAAAAATCAAAAGTTATTATGCATGTATAGGAGCATACGTAAAAATTGTATCCAAAATCGTTGCTTCTAGACCGAAAAAAGTGATCGGGACGGTGGTGAGTGATACGCAAACTCCATACATCAAAGGAAGAGGCATACTAGAGGGCCCGTTGATGGTAGACAAGGTCGTGTCGTGGACCAAAACAACTAAACGAAAAGCAATTCTTTTCATGGTGGATTTCGAGAAAGCCTTCGACTCACTAAACTGGGGTTTCTTGGATTCGGTGATGGAGCAAATGGCTTTCCCATGCCTCAGGAGGAAGTGGATATTGGAAATTTTGTCGTCGACAAGATTATCTGTTTTAGTCAACGGGTCACCAATCTCAGAATTTGACGCTCAAAGGGGTGTAAGACAAGGCGATCCATTATCCCCACTACTATTCATCATTGCAATGGAGGCACTTCACGTAGCAACTGAAAGTGCCAAGGAAACGAATATTTTCAAAGGTATTACACTTCCAAACACGAGGCTGACACTCTCGCACTTGCTATACGCGGACGATGTGCTTTTCATGGGAGAATGGTGCGAATCAAACTTTCATAACCTCGCCCGTATGCTAAGATGCTTTCACTTAGCATCCGATCTAAAAGTTAACTTCTCGAAAAGTTCATTGTATGGGGTGGGCGTCGACAACGGTGAACTATCACGTATGGCCTCTATACTTATTGCAAAGCGGAAGTCTTCCCGTTCGTCTACTTGGGCCTTCCGGTGGGGCCAATATGAGTCTTGTGAAGAATTGGAAACCAGTTGTTGAGCGTTTCGAAAACAAACTCTCTCTTTGGAAAGCTAGAACCCTATCTTTTGGCGGGAGGGTCACCTTGATTAAAGCGGTTTTAGGTAATCTACCCACCTACTATTTCTAACTTTTTAATGCCCCAATGGAAGTTCTTAAACGCTTGGAAAAAATTAGGCAAAAGTTTCTTTGCGGTGGTTGTCTTGATAACAATAAGATATGTTGGGCGCCTTGGTTTAAGGTCGTTGCACCTATGGAGCAAGGGGGTTTGGGCATTGGAAACTTGGCATCAATGAACATAGCGCTTTTGGTTAAATGGTGCGTTAGGTTCAAAAACGAGCCTTCCCAACTCTGGGCTCGGGTCATATCGTCAATACATCAAGGAGTAAGAACACACCTTACCATTCCGCTTAAACGCTCAATATGTAGGGTTTGGAAAGGTCTCGTAAACATGGGTAGGGTATCAAGAAACAACTCGCTGGAGGTCGAAAATAGGCTGAAAATACAGTTTGGGAAAGGAGACAAAACCTACTTTTGGCTTGATAAGTGGGTTGGTGGCAGCTCATTAAGGGAGACTGTTTGTTTAATGAGAAAATGTCTGAATGGTTCAGACATTTGTCTCTGAATGGTTAAGTATTATACTGAGTTTGAATGGTTAAGACCTCTAATCTGAATTGGTCAGACATTTGCCTCTGAAAGGTTAAACATTATGCTGGCTCTTAATGGTTTAGACCTCTAACGGGTTCAACTCTTAATGGTTTAGACCTCTTACTGGTTCAACACTTAACCATTCAAAAATTGCCAAACAGCCCCTAAGATGGAAGAAAAACCTGGCTTACTCTACAAATCACGAATCACTCTTAGAGTAACCAAGTTGGTGGTACAAAGCAATGATTAATTGGATTAGATGGAGAGCACTTTCAAGAACGAATTTGATTTTTGGATGAGAATTGATGATACAAGACATGCGTATGTCGACATGTAACTTTTGTTATATTCTGTCGACCAAAAGATATATATGTCACATTCATTATCGGTTTATCTTTTTATTTTTGAAAAGAGTTAAATGCCCGGATAGTCCCTGTGGTTTGGCATTTTTCACCTTTAGTCCCTAACTTTCTAAAATTACCTCTATAGTCCCCAACTTTTCAATTTTCGTTCTCGGATAGTCCCTGGCACGGATGAGAGTTAGTTTTTGGTGTTAAGTAAGTGTGAAATTACGTAAATACCCTTTATATTAAAAACTGTTAAATAAAACATTTAAAGATAAATTTAAACTTAAGTGGGCCTCACCTAGATCACCACCCATCTCTTCTTCATCCCAAGACCACCTACAACCACCCACCTTCACCTTCACCTTCACCTTCACCTTCACCTTCACCTTCAACCTCATCCACTTCCACCACTGCTTATAAAAAAACCACAAAAACTCAATACTTTTACCAACCAACTCAAGAGTCGCAAATAATATCACCCTTCTCAACACCTAAACTACCATCGTTTATAATCCTTTCAACAAGCTGCCATTTTTTTCTTTTCTTCTTCTACAAACAGCAACAGTCTGATACTTTCTAAATCCCAGCAGCAATAAAGACTCGCAAATAACATACTAGCCGTCACTTATGCCCTAACATCCCTTTTCATCACAAAAGGCACTATCGATTTTACTTCAACACTGAATTCTCAAACCTGCAACTTTTATATACACTACAACAATCCAATCTGTTTATCTCTTTATCTCACAGCAATCATTTATCTATCTCATATCTGAATGCACACAAATCATCACTACTTCCTATTTTCAAATAATAACAATCAAAATTCAGAACTAGTTCATCTACTCTGATGAACAAACAGCAAAAACACAACTTTGGCAGGGGTGGGGGTGGGGTGGGGTAGAGAGTTAGTTTTATATTTAAGAAAGTGGGCCCACTTATAAGGATTGATTAGTTTTTTTAATGTTTTATATAATTTTTTTATTAGTAAGGGTATTTTAGTAATTTTACATCCACTTAACTAAGAAAACTAACCCCCATCCATGTCAAGGACCATTTGAGAACAAATTTGCCAAAATTAGGGACTATAGCTGTAATTTTAAAAATGTAGGGACTAAAGGTGAAATTTGGGCAAACCAGGGACTATCCAAGCACTTTTCTCTTTTGAAAAAAAAAAAACCATCAAGTTTTTAACCATGCAATCTAGTCCATTGATGGCCCAATTTGAACAAAGTCCCACAACTACCATTTTTAATTAAAGATGACCGATGATTGACTAAACTTGGAACAGGCTCAATCCAAATGAATGAAACCCAATTAAAAGATTTTAATCATTGATGCAACAATAATATTTTATCATTGCAGTGGTTGAGGTAAGGGCTTTGGCCTCCACCCATTTCGTAAAATAGTCGACGACCACGATTATGAATTTGACGGCGCCAGGAGCTTCTGGGAAAGGCCCCACCATATCGACCCCCCACTGCTGAAAAGGCCAAGCAGTGGATACAGGGATAAGATCATTTTTTGGGCGCAGGGTTTTCGGGGAGTGCCTTTGACAAGAGTCGCCTTTGCATAACTCCTTTAGAGCATCTACGTGCATCCCTGGCCAGTAGTATCCAGCCTTCATTATTTTCGCAATGACCATGCGTGGCCCTGCATGTATGCCGCAAATTCCTTCGTGAATCTCCCTAATCAAGTAATTCGCATCTTGGGGGTCCACGCAGCGCAGTAGTGGCCCCAAGAAGGATTTTCGGTACAAGATACCGCCATTCATCTCATAATGCAAGGCCTTGTCCTGAATTTTCCTTGCCTCTGCTCTGCTCTCAGGGAGTATTCCTTCTTGCAAATACTGGATTATAGGGGTCATCCAAGATGGTTGCCCTATCTCTATCACATTCCCTTGTCGTAGCAGAATCGACGTGTTTTTTAGTACTTCGATTCTTACATCTTTGGCGAGATGCTGAAAAGAAGTTGACGCGAGCTTGCTCAAGGCATCTGCTGGTTTGTTCTCTGAGCGATTAATATGCACTACCTTGTAGGACTTGAATTGTTGAAGCAACTCTTTTGCTTGATCTAAGTACAAAGCCATAACTTCGCCCTTTGCGTCGTATAGTCCGTTGATTTGGCTGGCAATCAAGAGTGAATCAACATGCGCTCGCAGATTTTGAGCTCCCATTTTTATGGTGAGACGCAAGCTTGCCAAGAATGCCTCGTATTCCGCCTCGTTGTTGGTATTCTTGAAATCCAACTTGATGGCGTATGTAAATTCATGCTTCTCTGGGCTCACAAGGCGCAATCCGGCTCCAGCGCCATCTTCGTTTGAGGCCCCGTTAGTGTACACCAACCATAATTCACTGGACGTGTCTTTTACGGGAGTCTCAACAATCTCACAATCCTTGATTTTATCCACTGGGACTTCTATGACGAAGTCCGCCTGAACTTGACCCTTGATGGCTGGGCGCGGCCTGTACAAGATGTTGTGGCCCCCCAGCTCGATCGCCCACTTTGCTAACCGCCCAGACGTCTCTGGTTTTTGCAATATTGTGCCAATGTTGAAGTTGGTAAGCACGGTGATGACGTGACCTGTAAAGTATCTGCGCAGCCTCCTGGAGGCATGTAGCAGCGCAAGTACTAGTTTCTCCATCGTTGAATATCTCGTTTCTGGATCGGTAAGCACCCTACTCACGTAATATATTGGAGTTTGCACTCCATCTCTCTCCACCAATAATACCGACCCAACTACCTTGTCCGAAGAGGACAAGTACAGGATGAGTGGTTCCTTTTCAAACGGCGCGGTCAGAGTAGGGAGCTTTATCAAACATTCCTTCATCTGCTAAAATGAGGTTTCCGCCTCTGGCGTCCATTTGAATTCTTGCTTTTTTACGCAGTTGCGCAGAGCAAAATTTTTCAAGGGAGATAATTTGCGGGTCAGAAAGAACATAGCAAAATTTTCTCAGTTGTGGAACGAATTCATAGTTTCAATGCGAATGGAAGATTTGATCAGCATCAACAGGTTGAAGTTCCTTAATTTTTGGTTTGTAATTCAATAATATATTTAAAATCAAGATTTTCTGGACACTATTTAACTTCTTTTGCTAGTGATATAAACACCCAAACTAAAAATAACAACAAACACGACACAAAAAATTTACGTGCTTCGGTCCCAGTGGGGGACCTACGTACACGAGCTACAACTAGGTTATTTCATTTAGCACATAACACCAAACATTACAATACAAGAGTAGCCTACGTACACGGGCTAGAACTAGATTAGTGGGCCTTCCACCTCTAATCGGAATAGGTCCAAAGGCCTTCACAACCCGAGAAGATTAGTGGGCTAGAATTGATTGGAATGAAACAAGGATTTGTATTAAAAAAAATCTACAGGGAGATAATTTGCGGGTCAGAAAGAACATAGCAAAATTTTCTCAGCTGTGGAACGAATTCATAGTTTCAATGCGAATGGAAGATTTGATCCGCAACAGGTTGAAGTTCCTTAATTTTTGGTTTGTAATTCAAGAATATATTTAAAATCAAGATCTATTTAACTTGTTTTGCAAGTGAGAGAGATCTACTTCTGGTACCATATACTTTTAGTCAGGGGCGCAGCTTAGGCATAGCCCGAGGGGGCGCCCGACCCCCAGAACTTTTCGATGCGTAGTGTTATGAATAGTACTTTCGTATAGAAATTTTTTAGGTATATACGTTTCCCCCCCTCTCGGTTTCAGAAAATTTGTGGGGGGGGGGGGGGGGCAAGCTTCGCCAATGCTTTTAGTGATGTCCCATTATCCAATAGCCACCATTTCTTCTTGCTAGTAAGGTAAAATATCCTTCATACATCGACATCCCTTTCCTTATTTATAAACTAATAGCTGAATTTTTATTATGTATGATGGCGGAACCGGAACTTTTTTACCGCGGGGTCGTAATAAAACTTTTTTTTTCAATACACGAGTTTACATAATTATATGAAACGACTCTCCGAATAACATGTCACAAAACCCTTATAAACTGTTTCTCAACATTTGCAATGACTTTTTTATACATTCACAAACTTCATTAATGAGTTTACTAGTAATTCTATTTTTCTCAATCATACAATTAATATTTTAATTGATATTTAACGTATGGAATTTGAATGACAAATGAAATTCTTTAGTCATCTAACAATTAAAATTAAAATGATGTATACCATTAAAGATACAAAAAATCTTACAAACCAAAAGAAATAGAAATAATTCTATTATTATATTAGCAAACTGGTAAAAAGGTTAAATCATTTTTACAAAATAAATAAAAAAAATCAATTAACAAAACCTTAAAGGAATAAAAAAATTACGTAAAAATCAAAAGTTATTATGCAGATATAGGAGCATACGTAAAAATTGTAACCAAAATCGTTGCTTCTAGACAGAAAAAAGTGATTGGGACGGTGGTGAGTGATACGCAAACTCCATACATCGAAGGAAGAAGCATACTCGAGAAAGTCTTCAACTCACTAAACTTGGGTTTCTTGGATTCGGTGATGGAGCAAATGGCTTTCCCATGCCTCTGGAGGAAGTGGATATTGGAAATTTTGTCGTCGACAAGATTATCTGTCTTAGTCAACGGGTCACCAATCTCAGAATTTGACGCTCAAAGGGGTGTAAAACAAGGCGATCCATTATCCCCACTACTATTCATCATTGCAATGGAGGCACTTCACGTAGCAACTGAAAGTGCCAAGGAAACAAATATTTTTAAAGGTATTACACTTCCAAACACGAGGCCGACACTCTCGCACTTACTATACGCGGACGATGTGCTTTTCATGGGAGAATGGTGCGAATCAAACTTTCATAACCTCGCCCGTATGCTAAGATGCTTTCACTTAGCATCCGATCTAAAAGTTAACTTCTCGAAAAGTTCGTTGTATGGGGTGGGCGTCGACAACGGTGAACTATCACGTATGGCCTCTATACTTGATTGTAAAGCGGAAGTCTTCCCGTTCGTCTACTTGGGCCTTCCGGTGGGGCCAATATGAGTCTTGTGAAGAATTGGAAACCCGTTGTTGAGCGTTTCGAAAACAAACTCTCTCTTTGGAAAGCTAGAACCCTATCTTTTGGCGGGAGGGTCACCTTGATTAAAGCAGTTTTAGGTAATCTACCCACCTACTATTTCTCGCTTTTTAATGCCCCAATGGAAGTTCTTAAACGCTTGGAAAAAATTAGGCAAAAGTTTCTTTGGGGTGGTTGTCTTGATAACAATAAGATATGTTGGGCGCCTTGGTTTAAGGTCGTTGCACCTATGGAGCAAGGGGGTTTGGGCATTAGAAACTTGGCATCAACGAACAGAGCACTTTTGGTTAAATGGTGCGTTAGGTTCAAAAACGAGCCTTCCCAACTCTGGGCTCGGGTCATATCGTCAATACATCAAGGGGTAAGAACACACCTTACCATTCCGCTTAAACGCTCAATATGTGGGGTTTGGAAAGGTCTCGTAAACATGGGTAGGGTATCAAGAAACAACTCACTGGAGGTCGAAAATAGGCTGAAAATACAGTTGGGGAAAGGAGACAAAACCTACTTTTGGCTTGATAAGTGGGTTGGTGACAGCTCATTAAGGGAGACTGTTTGTTTAATGAGCAAATGTCTGAATGGTTCAGACACTTGTCTCTGAATTGTTAAGTATTATACGGAGTCTGAATGGTTAAGACCTCTAATCTGAATTGGTCAGACATTTGCCTCTGAACGGTTAAACATTATACTGGCTCTTAATGGTTTAGACCTCTAACGGGTTCAACTCTTAATGGTTTAGACCTCTTACTGGTTCAACACTTAACCATTCAAAAGTTGCCAAACAGCCCCTAAGATGGAAGAAAAACCTGGCTTACTCTGCAAATCACGAATCACTCTCAGAGTAACCATGTTGGTGGTACAAAGCAATGATTAATCGGATTAGATGGAGAGCACTTTCAAGAACGAATTTGATTTTTGGATGAGAATTGATGATCCAGTACTACACAATACGTGTATGTCGACATGTAACTTTTGTTATATTCTGTCGACCAAAAGATATATATGTCACATTCATTATCGGTTTATCTTTTTATTTTTGAAAAAAAAAAAACCCATCAAGTTTTTAACCATGCAATCTAGTCCATTGATGGCCCAATTTGAACAAAGTCCCACAACTACCATTTTTATTTAAAGATGACCGAATGATTGACTAAACTTGGAACAGGCTCAATCCAAATGAATGAAACCCAATTAAAAGATTTTAATCATTGATGCAACAATAATATTTAATCATTGATGTCAAATGAGTTGAAAGTTGGCCCAGTTTTTTTAAAAGATTAATCATTGATTCAACAATAATATTTTTGTAATCATAATTAACACATCAAGTGTTATGCTTTTTTTTTTCGGTTTTGACACACTGTTTCAACCCCCGTTACCTGAGCATCAGCTAGCCATTATTTATAAACTAAAAGCTGAATTTTTATTATCTATGATTAATGATCCTATCGCGTTAGACATGTCAGCCCGGATAATGAGCCTGTTAAGAAATGAGGTATGTTTTGGGTATTCACTGTAATTCATTTTTTTGTTAGTATATTTGGATGTTAGTGATACTGCTATATGAATTTGTTTCCAAATCTGACTCTGTTTTAGTATTTTTCATACATCTAAAAAAAGCTACAAAGAATGAATGTGTGCAGATTTTATGTGTGGTCTTGCCTGTTGTGGAGGGAGAAACTGGGCGCCAAAGATGGGATGAAGAGAGATCCGACGCTGGAGAACGAAGGAGAAAGAAGATGATTGAGATGTGAAGAGAAGACGGATAGGCAAATGCTAAGAGATGGTGAGGCCAGTGATGTAGAAGAAGAATATGAGGATAAAGAAACTGAGATTGAAGAATTGTTAAATGTTACTGAAGAAATCATTCAGGATGCGTAAGAGGTTAAGAAAGAAGTTTATTTTTTCCGGTTCCTTAAAAATGTCGTTGGTGTTAGATATTTTAGTGTAATCGTGATTGACTTGGTAATTAAAGCGAATTATAATACACATCAAGCAAGTTAGGAGGTGCAAGAGTACACGTTTGTTTGAGTTATTATAATTCAAAGCGTATGGGCGGAGCCCGTAGAATACGAGGGTTCCAAGGGGGCAACGCCCCCTTGGCGGGGGTCCGGGAGCAGCACCCCTGGGAGCAGGGTCTAAGGGGCAGAGCCCCTGGCTAGGGTCGAGCTGGAAAATTTTTATTGTAATTAAATTGCTTTACTAAAATTGCATCTACAAAATTATTTTCTGGAAAATGCCTTATTTTCGAAATATCAAATAATGGCAATTTTTAGTGGTAGTTTTTATTTAAAATTAAGATAACTACCATTAGGTAATTAGACAAAAGATCAAATACAAAACGTACAAATAGTGTGAAAATGTAAAAAAAGCAGTGGCATTTTCGTAATTATTTACTCGTATAGTAATTATCAAAATTACTCTACCAATGATCTTTTAGTGTAATTTTGATCTTGTAGGGTAATCTTGAAAATGTTTTTACAGGGTAATTTTGATCTTGTAAAGTAATTTTATAGAGTATCATAATTACTCTACAAATGATCTTGTATGATAATTTTGATCTTGTAAGGTAATTTTGTAGAGTATCATAATTACTCTACAAATGATTTTGTAGAGTAATTTTGAATTTTATGTTGTTTGATAAATTTGCAGAGTAATTTTGATACACTTGTAGAGTAATTTTGATAATTACCATACAAGATCAAAATTATTCTACAAGATACACTTGTCGAGTAATTTTGATAGTTAGCCTACAAGATCAAAATTACTCTACAAGATCATTTTTAGAGTAATTTTGATAATTACCCAACGAGCAAATAATTACGAAAAATGCCATCGCGTGTTTTTGGCTTTTTCATGCCTTTTGTACGTTTTGTACGATAAGGCACTTTGTACGTGAACTTAACCCTAAGCAGTTAATCACCCCTAACCCCAAAATTCATAGACAATGTTTTGATCATTTTTTCTGGTTCAGACAAATTCCATAGAAACATATAGTTGTTCAAGTTCTCGAAAATCAGAGTTGTATCCGATTAAATTATTCAGGAGAACCACCGAAATAATTTGATCTGAGAGTGATTACATACCTCTCTGATCGTCCAGTTTTTCTGAAAGTTCCCCAACAAAGATCAAATTATTTTCTGTGAAGATGGCACGCGGATCGATGAAGGATATGACAAACTGGAGAAGTTCGAAGGGCAGGACTTCCGAAGATGGCAGAAGGAGATGCACTTTCTTCTCACAACGCTAAAGGTGGTGTACGTGTTGACTACTCTAATCCCAGAGATACTAGAGGATGACAATCTGGAGCAAATCAGGAAGAGGTCAAAGTGGGAGAATGACAGTCACATATGCCTTGGCCACATTCTGAATGGCATGTCTGATCCCTTATTTGATGTTTATCAAAACGTAGAAACTACAAAGTTACTGTGGACACTTTGGAAGCCAAATACATGGCAGAAGATTCTTCTAGTAAGAAGTTTCTTATCAGTAATTTTAACAATTACAAAATGGTTGATTCAAGGCCTGTCATGAAACAATATAATGAATTGTTACGAATTCTGGGGCAGTATGCCCAACATGACATGAAGATGGATGAATCCATCTTGGTTTCAAGTATCATTGACATGTTACCTCCTCCTTGGAAAGATAAGAAGGGAGAGTTAACTTTGGTTGAACTTGGAAGCCACTTCAGAATTGAAGAAGGCTTGAGAGCACAAGAAAAGTGTTGGTCAATGATGAAACGAAACAGGCTAGAACGTCTTCTGTGAACATGGTTGAGACTGGTGAATCATCCAAAGGAAACAGTAAGTTCAAAGGGAAACGAAAGTTTCAAGGGAACAACAATTCGGGTCCAAACAAGAAGCCGAATTTCCCTTGCTGGAAATGTGGTAATGTTAGTCACTTTAAGAGGGACTATAAATTGATGAAGAATAACAACAAGTTTGGTTCAAAGAACAAGAATGAGGTTGGTTGTACCGGGTCCAAGGACCAGGGCAAGCAAGGTCAGAATTTAGTACAATTTAATAATTTGGTTCAGAATTATGTATCACTAATTTCTGAAGCATTTTATGTGCAGGATGATGATATTGCTTGGTGGGTTGATTCGGGTGCAACAAGCTATGTATGCAAGGATCTTCGTTGGTTCAAAGACTTTCAACCAATTAAAGACGGATCTATCATCAAGATGGGGAATGTTGCAACTGAACCAATCATAGAAATAGGAACCGTGCATCTTGTTTTTACTTCTGGAAATTTTTTATTTTTGAACAATGTTTTGTATGCGCCTGGAATTCGAAAGAATCTGCTAAGTGGCATTGTGTTGAATAATTGTGGTTACAAATAAGTGTTGGAAAGTGACAAGTATATCTTGTCAAGACATGGTACCTTTGTAGGTTTTGGTTATCTTTGTAATGGTATGTTTATGTTGATGTTTCTTTTATGAATGAATTTGTTTGTGTTGCTTCAACTAGTAATGTTAATGACAGCTTTAACTAGTAATGTTAATTGCATAGCTTCAACTAGTAATAGTAACAACTTGACTGAATCGGAATTATGGCATGTTAGACTAGGACATGTACATTATAAAAGAATTAAAGAAATGTCTAAAATGAGCTTAATTCCGGCTATTTACATAAACAATGATAAATGCCATATTTGCAAGGTGAATAAAATAACTAAAAAACCTTTCATGCAACATGTTCATAGGGAAAGTAAAATGTTAGATTTGATACATAACGATCTATGTGACTTTCATGCTACACCATCACTAGTTAATAAAAAGTATGTAGTAACGTTTATAGATGATGCCACTAGATTCTGCTATGTTTATTTATTGCATTCTAAGGATGAAGCTCTTGAAAAGTTTAAGATCTATAAGCAAGAAGTAGAGCTTCATCGGAGTGGGTTGATCAAAACCCTACATACGGACAGAGGTGGTGAGTATTTTGATCCGGTGTATTTCCAATCAACTGGAATAATACACCATACCACAGCTCCCTACACACCGGAACAAAATGGGGTGGCGGAAAGGAAGAATAGGACTCTAAAGGAAATGGCCAATACCATGTTGTCCTATTCGGGCCTAAGTGAGGGTTTTTGGGGAGAGGCTATGTTGACAACCTGCTATTTGCTAAATAGGGTTCCAAATAAAAGGAACAAGACCACCCCTTTTGAGCTTTGGTATAAAAAACCACCTGAGCTGCACCAACTTAGAGTTTGAGGTTGTAGAGCCATGGTAAGGCTCACTGATCCTAAGATAAGGAACATAGGGGAAAGAGGCATATACTGCATTTTCATTGGTTATGCTGAGTATTCGTTTGCTCATAGGTTCTATGTTATAGAACCAAATGACTACGTGTCTGTGCATACGATAATTGAGGCAAGAACTACAGATTATGATAAGAATAGATTCTCTTCAATACCTAAGCCTAAGGACATGATTCCAGGTTCTAGCTATTAGGGGAGGATTTTCCAATCCTAAGGATCACGGATCCTCAAGCACTGCCAGGATCACGGATCCTCAATTCTGTTTGAATTAAGGATCCTCAGAAGACATTGCAGAATCAGGATTCAGGATCCTTGTTGTTATCCTTTTACTAACGTTTGCCTTCATTATGTTTAAGTTTGTTTTGTAGGAGTATATGCCTTTGACTTGGTCTTGCCGATATTCTTGGAGAATATTCCCTCAATATTCCGCACGTGCATGGCTTTGTGAACGTTATGGAGATTGTGGGAAGCTTGCACATTTAGCGGATAGTTAGTTGTTTTAGTTATTTCTAATTTTAAAAGGGGATAACAAGCTTGAATTAGAACACTTGGCTGTTTTAGCAAACACACACACTCTCGAAACACTCTCGCAAGCTCTCAACAATTCATTTGGCGATTTCATACACATTGCACTCTAGTGATCCTTGTAACAAGCTTGTTATCATCCTGAGTTGTAACAATCATTTGTTTAATTTTAGTTGGTGATCGGTAGTTTCCATCACCCGAGGTTTTTTATGCCGGAGATCAACTCTTGATCAAGGGCTTTTTCCTCGTATAAATCCTTGTGTCAATCGTTCATTTCATTTACAAGTTATTCATACATTTTTTCAAGCATCATTCCGCACAACAAAGATTTGGTTGCATTATCCTAGCCTGATTTTTGACCAAAACAGTTTGGCGCCCACCGTGGGGCAATTGGTGCTTCATTCCTGAAAAATTTTGTTCATTGTGTTCATTTTGGATCATCATCTTCAACTACATGGCTTCCTCAGCAAAGAACACTTCAAGCTCTATGCCGGCAGTCACTTCTTCATAGGGCGTTCCACCTTTGCCTCCACCACCTTTTGGATCCCAGAAGAATGCTGAAAATGCTGCAAAGAGACCAAGCCCCATTTTTCCAAAACCACCAACTTCTTCTGTTTCTTCTAATCCTACTACTAGTGATCTTTTTACTTTGATTTTGCAGATGAGGGACCACATACAAGAGCAGGATAAAACCAATGAAAAGATCCTCCGGGAGATTGGTGACATCAAGAAACAGAAGAAATCAATGGAGGATCACTCTCCTCTGATACCAAGGTCACTGGATTTCGACACTCCAGCTATAACTGCCCAGCAATCTGCAGCTCCAGACATTCAATACCGGGGTGGATCAACAGGAATGCGCTCTGGATCATTAGCAATGACTCAAGCTCAAGGATCCTACTTTCAACCTTCAGGATTCATCTTCCAGCATCAAGGATCCTTTCCGGTTCAAGGATCCTCTCAGGTTCAAGGATCCTCATCTCAGGTTTACGGATCCATGGGTTATCCTCCAAGACCCCCAGTCACAGCACATCAAGGATCCAATATCTTTCAGGATCAAGGATTCCTAAGAAGTGTACAACCCTCAACTTCAGATGTTCATCAAGGAGATTTCATTCCAATGCAGACCATTGCTTCTTCTGGTCCTTCAGTCATACCAGAATCCCGTCAATATGGATTCACATCTGGGATTCCGAACCTGAATCCTCCGGGAGGTAACACTTTTAATAATTCTTATAACACTAACCATGGCTTTATGCAGGATACAGGTATCAATCAAGCTATGGCTAGGGAATTGCAGAAACTGAAGGATATGATATCCAACCATGAAGTTGTATGATGGTTCAACGGATCCAGAGGAGCATGTAGCTCAATACAGAGAAAGGATGAAGATCAATCCAATTTCTGAGAGGTTAAAAGAAGCATGTCTATGCAAGGGTTTTAGATCCACACTCACAGGATCGGCTCTTAAATGGCTGCTAAGTCTTCTCCCTTACTCTATTACTTCATTTGCTAATCTAGTTAATCAGTTTAATAGCCAATTCTCATGTAGTAGGAAATTTGAACGTTTAACTAGTGATCTATATAGGGTAACACAAGGTCAAAATGAATCACTTAGAGATTATATCACTAAGTTTAGTTAAGAATCCTTAGATATTCCTAATCTGGATATAGCTACGGCTGTGGAAGCCTTTAAAATGGGTTTGCTTAGGGATTCATTATTCTATGATGATCTTGTCATGACCCCATGCAGGAATCTTGATGAAGTGAGAACCAGGGCCCTTAGATTCATCCGATTAGAGGATGATAAAAGGATCCAGGAAAGACTGGCAGGATCCTCGAAACAGGAGAAACAAGGATCCTACTTCAAGAACAACAAGTTCAAGTCTTACAACAAGTCTGATAACCAGAACGTGCATGCAGTAGAACAGGAAGAGGATGATGAGGATTATCCTCCCATTTCTGAATACTATTTTTCTGTTGATAACAATGAACTAATTCTTGCAATGCAGAATCTTGGTGAGAAAGTAAGATGGCCAAGGAAAAGTGATAAACCAGCTGCAACAAAAGACAAGTCCAAATGGTGTGCATATCATGAGGATTTCGGACATCTCACTGAAGAGTGTATTGCAATTAGAAAAGAAATCGATTACTTGTTAAGCAAGGGGCACTTGAAGGAACTTTTGGGAAGAAAAAAGTCAAGGATCCAGGATCCTGAGAAGATCCCAGAAAGAGCTCCTGCTCCTCCAACAGATGCACAAGTTATAAACTTCATATCCAGTGGATCAGACATTTGTGGTACTTCCTTTTCAGCAGCCAAAAGACATGCCAAGGAGACCAAGATGGACAATGGAGATAGACCCACCCGGACATCTACTGTTACACTGGAGAAAGTTATAACTTTTGATGAGGATGATCGCGTTGATGTTCAGGATCCTCATCATGATGGTCTTGTTATTACTTTGTTCATTTCTAACCATTTTGTTTGCAGGATCCTAATCGATGGAGGAAGCTCGGTGAACATCATTCAGCTTGATTTCCTCAAGAAGATGAATATCCCTGAATCAGATATTATCCCAAGATCCTCAGTTCTTGTGGGATTCAGCGGAGAAACCAAGAATACATTGGGGGACATTAAATGTCACACCCCCAAAATCCACCATGCGGAGTACCACCGCTTAGAGGCGTGACGTCACCAGGATTGAGCCACCAATTATATTGAACATTGTAATTAAGTAAATAAGACCAACCACAATACAACAGGTGACCAAAGCTAGTTAACCATGTTTAGTTTAAACAGCGGAAGCATAAAAGTAAATCCAAAAGCATAAGTCCATAGTTTATAAGTTAAGGTTCAAAACACAAGTTTAATAAGTTCATAAGGATTTAAACAATGAACACGGAACATAACAGTCAGTACACCACAACGACTTCTTCCTCGTGCAAGCTCCAAGCATTTAGCGACCTGTAAGGCATGTAACAACTAGTCAACAACAAAGTTGAGTGAGTTCACGTTTGGTTGTTTGGTTTTAAGTTGTTTCTGAAAAACGTGGTTTGACTTTCGTTGGCTTATTTGCCGTGGGGGTTACCCCGAAGTTGAAAGTATGTTTAACCATTTCCTTTTTCTTTACCCAAACCGTATCCATAATTAGTGGGGGCTTTCCCTGTGTGAACTACTAGACCATACATATCGACAACTGATGAACAATAGTTGTGCCCTACATCAGTGTCTATCATCACTGACAGTTTGCCATAGTCCATTAGTACACGCCCGTCCGAACGGCACGGTGTGAGGTTTGTTAAACCTAATAGCGCTATTAACTAATGACCAGCTCGCCATTGGCCTCGGCGATTAAGTCGATATAAATTGAGGGACTTCATGATAGAGTTTTGTCTAGCTAGTTTTAAGGTTGTTTTCCTGCACCAGGAGGACGAACGTACGTATTCTGCACCAGGAGAATTCGTAGGATTAATAATGGCATCCACTCTATGGAGGATGGCCGTACATATCCTACTCAAGGAGGATATGTAGATTTAGTTTTAATTCTTTAACCCATTCCCAAACCACCGGGAATCCCATGCCTTAGAAAGTGTGTGAACTCACCTTGGTTTGCTCGGTTAGATTCTCAAATATAGCTAACAGTCAAGGTTGGTCAATCACGTCCTAGTATGATTACCAGTTAGTCATTTAGTGATTTTTAAATAGAGCACAAAGTTCCTACACGTATCTAATACATAACATGCATTACTTTAACGGTTTATGCCCATATAAGTTTCCCATCCATTCCGAACTCATAAACAAACATACGATAATGCACATAACACATATAACATGTTAGATCATTTACCGATAGCACACTCGACCTTTAGACACACAATCTAGTCCATTGATGGCCCAATTTGAACAAAGTCCCACAACTACCATTTTTAATTAAAGATGACCGATGATTGACTAAACTTGGAACAGGCTCAATCCAAATGAATGAAATCCAATTAAAAGATTTTAATCATTGATGCAACAATAATATTTTATCATTGATGTCAAATGAGTTGAAAGTTGGCCCAGTTTTTTTTAGTGCTAACAACCTCCCAGATTGCCCATGGCTTTATAGCCTAGTGACATCTTGGTGGTGGGATAAGCTTTTGGGACCAATAGGTCCTGGGTTCGATTCCCACAAGGGGGTTTTCCCATATTTATTGGGTTTCCTCCTGAATTGGTGTGCAATTATGCCTAGTGGAGATGGATATGATCGGGTGGTTCCTCTGGTGGCACGATGATACTCCAGTGGTCCGTCAGTGATCCAAATTTGCCGTTAAAAAAAAAAAAAAACAACCTCCCAGATTTGTTTTTTAATCATTGATGCAACAATAATATTTTTGTAATCATAATTAATAACACATCAAGTGTTATGCTTCTTTTTTTTTCCCGTTTTGACACACTGTTTCAACCCCCGTTAACTGAGCACCAGCTAGCCATTTCGGCAATCATTCTACAGGGGATGGCAACGCAGTTTGTTGCTCGTCTAAATGCTATCCTTATGTAATTTGCCCTGTTGATTGGAATGAAACAAAAATTTGTATTAAAAAATTCTACAGGGATGAAGAAACACGTAACTAATTTTAGGGATTGATCAGTTTGGTTTATGTTTCTACCATAAGGGTTAATCTTCTTATAACTTTCTGAGCTTCTTAATGAACCGCTAATCCTGCAAAACAGAACACCGTTACTCGTTAAGAGGGGAATATGGGGGGTTTCCCTCTTAACCGGGCTCCGGTGTGAGAATAAGCGACTGTTTTGAGGAGATAAGTATGTATTAAGAGTGAGAGTAGAGGGAGTTGAATGTTTAACCTGTGAACTGAGGTCTCTATTTATAGCCGGAGAGGTATAAGAGGATGTGGGCTGATGGGCCTTGGGCCGGAAAGCGACAACATAGGGGATATGCTCCTTGTCTCACTAGTGTCGACCGTTAGTGGCTTCTAGAAGTTCTCCGGTGCTGGCGCACCGTGATTGGAGCCACGTGTCACCGTTGTCGGCCTGGCCGTCCTTCTGCCATCAGCAGGTAAGTGGAGATCGTGGGGCAGGTGTCTCTGCCCCGTGATTGGTGCCACATAGGCGTCCTTAAGTACTTTCTGTCTCCTGCACGTCAGACGATCGTGGAGCACGATTGAGCAGAACCTGGATGACGCGGATTGGCCCTTTTACTCGGCCACTTGTACCTTGTGTTCCTTCTGAAGTAGCCCTGCGCCATAGACCTGCGCGATTCTTGCTGAGCACGTAACTAGCCCGCGCAGGGTGTGGGTGGTTGAAGATTCCTATTCAGAATGCTAAGTGTTAAATGTGGTGTTTCTCTTGTTGAGACCTCCCGCTAGATCAATACATGATGATGTAACGCGCGCGAGGTTGGCAGTAAACAAGTTGACGAATAAGGAGTATGGTCCTGCGCGCGACCTGAATGAGGTCTGCGCGGCCTTTTTGGGACCATACCCCTTCAAGTCCCCCCCAGTCCAGTGCTGCACCATGCGCGAGGCAAGTGGTTGGAGCTCTGGACTTAGAAAAAGAAAAGTGCTGAAAATGCTTGCTTTGTGTTGGGTAGGCGCGCACGTGTAAATGTTTGACAGTTGCTACGGCGCGACTACTATGACTGGCTGTTGGTGATTCTTTGCTTCTCACTGTAAGCGCGCAGGTTCGTTGGGTAACCATGATTACTGCACGACCTGAGTTACTTTTGCCTGAAGCTTATGGGAAGTTTGGGCGGCAAAATCCTCGAATTTTGAAATCTGACATGTTGGTAAGAAACGTCGTCGATGGCGACGTTTGAGTTGACTGCTGACACTGTCCTCATCAAGTTGTCTCTGACGGTTTGGTTTCCCGTCAGGAGAGTGAGGTCCACGCGCGCGTGGTAACCGTCGTTCCGGGATTTGCGATCGATGTGGCAGTCACTGATTGGGTACGTGCGCGGTGAATACGGCACGTCTACTCATCGCATTAAATGCGATGAGTATATATATCCGTGAAGGTGAGATGAGATATTATTCCTTCTTCTACTGTTGCTATTTTCTCTCTATTTCTTCTTCAGACCTTCAAATCTTCAAGTGATCTGTAGCAGATCTTCAAGATTCTTCATCACCTCTTCAAGCTTTTTCCCGAATATTCAAAGTTTATACTCGGCATCCATGGTTGAAGAACATCAGGAAGAGCATCCCGGTGAAGAAGGTCCGTTTCCCATCCTTAAGTGGGACTTAGGGTTATTCGAGCAGATTACACGAAGTTTCCGGTTTCCACCGGAATGGGACGCTCGTTACCCCGTCCAAAATCAGACGGCCGCATGCACCGCGGGGGTATATCACCCTTTTTGAAGACTTCTTCCTTCAGGGCAACTTCCGGTTGCCGGCGACGGAGTTCTTGGCCCACATACTTCAGTTCTATGGGTTCCATATTTCGCAAATGATTCCACCTGGAATGGTTAGAGTTCGACACTTCAAATTTCTCTGTCGATCCCATGATGTTGAGCCGACTGTGGAAAGGTTTAGAGCCTTCTACCAACTGATCAGAAACATGGGCTTCTACTCATTTTCCAGTCGAGGGGCTGCGAAGAAGATACTCCTGAACCCTCCTAAGAGTTTCCATGACTGGAAACAGAAGTTATTTTTCATTCGCGAGGAGGTGATACCGGTTGCCATGATCTTCCGCCCATGGTCTGAACCGATCGAGAAGGAGGAATTGGCGATTCCCAAGAAGGAAGATTGGTATCTGAAGCTTACTGCCACTCCAAACTGAGTGTTTGGTGAAAATGTTCTGGTTGCGGCGCAGATGAGTGACTAATGGCCGCATGATAGTGAAGAGGTGCCAGTGTTGAAATTTGAGGATAGAGGTTAGTTGTTTCTTTAGTTTTCTGTTTATTCTCGCCTCATCTAACTGTTTGAATTTTGAATGTAGAAGCACACCTTTATCAAGCTGCTTTCCCCACGTTTGGTGGATCCATGGGGGTGCGCCCGCCGGAGTCGGGGGAGTAGTATTGGTATGATAGAATCAAGCCGCGCTTCCTGTACCCTGTTGCTGGGGCCTTCGCCAATCCTCCTACCGCAACTGAAGGTGCGCATATTCCCAATCCCCAACCCTTGCGATTTGTGAACTCTGCTGGGAAAGAGATTCTTTATCTTTCCAGCGAGGAGTCTGTAGGGTCTTCGAATGGGGAGCTAAGTTCGTGGTCTAACATCTTTGCAGGTGTGTTGAGCGACTTGGGGATTGACCCAGAAGAAAAGAAGAAAAAACCCGCCAAGCGGAAGAAGGTGATTACCTTAGACGGTGAGGTGACCAGCAAGAAGGGCGGGAGTAGCCGCGCGACTGCTGCTGCTGTTGACAAAGGTACTCTCCGTCTTCGCCAGAGTAACTTGGAAGATTACGTTATTATAAGTGACTCACTTGAAGGTTTGTCGCGTATAGGCGAGAAGAAGACGGGAGCGGCTGGTTCAAAGAGCTCAGGGAGCGCGGGTTCTCGAAACCCAGATGCTGGAGCCACTCCGTCTTCTATCGCGCTAGATGAAGAAGAGGAAGAAGAGGAGGAGCCTGCTGCGAAGTTGATTAGCAGGAAAAGGAGTAGGGATGAGACCACAGCTGGTGTGTCTGTTGCGCCCAAGGCTGGTGAGGTTCCCTTGATTGGAAAGCAGAGCAACTTGCGCTCTCTTTACAAATTTTCTGCCGGTTAGTTTTCTTTAGTTTCTTGCTCTTTGTTGTTTCCTCGTTTTGACACTTAGTCTCTGCAGAGGCCAAAAAGATGACCCCAGAGAAGAAGGGTGTCATGTTTAAAGATCCTCCAGAGCTGGCGCCGAAGAGGCCCAAGGTTACCATCAAACCCCTCAAGGCTGCTGGGGTAGAGGTCGAGAAGGAGAAGAAGAAAGCTGCTGAGAAGGAGAAAGAGAAGAAGGCTGCTGAGAAGCCTGTTGGCAAGGCTGCTGAAAAGGAGAAGGAAAAAACTTCTGGGAAGCCTGCCAGTGATGCTCCGAAGGAGATCGGGACCGCTGCTGCCACTGCTCGTGATAAGGCGCAGGGTCCGGAGGTTGTTCACATTACGGGGCTTGACCAGCCCCATCAAGACAAAAGGAAGGAACCTGAAGTTGATAAACCTACGCAAACTGCGCAACCTGATACCCCCCTTCATTCTACTAAGGTAACTTCTCCTACTGGGGGATTAGGTTCATATGTTGCGGGTGGCGCGAGCTCTGGTGGTGCTGGGGGATATATTCCACAGGTAATCGACCCAAAGGATACCCTTGGTGGTATTTACTATAAGACTTACACCGAGGAGGCGCGTGGTAATGCTCCCCACCAAGCTCCCTGGGGTTTAAAACAGAAGGATATCTTTCAGGAGTTTGGCCCTTGCCGTGACTGGTTCTTGAACTCCTTCACTACCGGTGAGGTTAACCGGCAGAGAGTGCGGACTCATGATGGGCTGTATCAAGCCTACGTGGTTGGAGAGGCCAATACTCGCGCTGCCAACCATCAAATTGTACGTGAGTGGCGCACCATGGTTAAGGAACGAGCTGACTGGGAGAAGTATCGTGAGCGCCTTGTGAGGCAGGTGAAGGAGTTTGAGAAGGCTCATGCTAAGTTTGATGAGGAGAAAGCCAAGTTTGAGGCTGATAGGAAATCAGAGGAATGGGGGCGCGAGGGCCTTAGGGGCAAGCTTCGTGCTGCTGAGGATCTGCTGGCGAAAGAGAAGGCTGAATGGAAGAAGATATGTGAGAAAGATAATCAACGCATGTATGCGGCTCGCGTGAAGATCACTGAGCTTGAGGGTAATGTTGCCGAGCTGACCGGGAAGGTCGAAGATGTGCAGGCTGCTAAGGAGCATGCTGAGGTTTGTAAAGTGTTGACCCTTTCTTGTCCTTGTACTTTTTGTTTGTAGAACTAAATCCTTTATCTTTTGCAGGCTGAGCTGAAAACGCAGTTATCTAGTAAGGACAAGGACTTGGTGGCCAAAGACGTCGAGATTGCGGAGTTAAAACATCGCCTGCAAGAGCAGGTTGACAAAAGTGAGTCATTGGAGATGGACCTCGAAGCAGAGAAGGGGAAAGTTGCTTCTGCCGAGGAGGCCAGGCAAAAGGCTGAGGAAGCGCGAGACGTTAGTACGGTGGCCCTCAATGTAGCGCAGAATAACTACTCCGAGGTTCAGGGCATCGTTGACACTCTTGCTGCTGAGGCTGAGTGGATGCGCGGCAGGGGAGTAGTTCTGGTATGATTTTCTTCTCAACTTAGGCTTTATTTATTAAAACCTAGTGTCTTATTTATTGCCTTTGCTGTAGATGGCGAACTCCATCCTGAATGCTGGAGAACTGGATGGAGCTGTTGCTGCTCTCATAGACGCCTCACGCGCGGTTTGTCACTGTGGTGGTTATCTAGAGTGTGCGGAGCATGTAGAGAGGTGTTTGGACA
The DNA here is from genome assembly GCA_030545235.1 of Helianthus tuberosus. Lineage (NCBI taxonomy): Eukaryota > Viridiplantae > Streptophyta > Magnoliopsida > Asterales > Asteraceae > Helianthus > Helianthus tuberosus. The sequence continues at coordinate 135,325,578 of CM060373.1, read as the reverse complement.
AGCGTTTGATACTAGCCATTGCTCAGTGACTGATCAGGATGATGCTGAGTTGGCCCGCGCTGAAAAGGCTTATGACCATCTATCACTACCTGTGATGGATTTGGTCGCAGATGCGCTAAAGCACGATGATTGGTGTCAACGGCTAAAGACCATCCTTGATCCACCAGAGACTGTCGAGCTATCTGATGAAGAAGAGCCAGCTGGTGATGACGATGGTGGAGACGGTGGTGATGGTGATAAGCATGACGATGATGATGATGGTGGTGACGGTTATGAGTAGGTAGTATTGACAGGCTTTGTGCCTTGTAATTTTTATTCTTAGATGTTGAATGTAACCTCTTGCGTGGTCGCGCTTGTTTTGAATTGAAACGATGAAGGTTTATTTCTATGTAACTATTGCGCGGTTGCGCTTGTTGAATATGATGTTTATGTTTGCTTTCTCTTTATCCAGTTACAATTATTGCACTGTTGTTAGAAACTTTGGTTAAGTTAGCGCGAATAAATGTAAGTGTGGCTCTTGTACGAGCGTAACTGCCCGGTCTCGCGCTATGTTCGCGGAGGACCTTGGAGGCATGACTCAAGAGCTCGTAATTTACTGAAGTGTTTTCGTGCTAATCAAAAGTTTAACATGCATTTGTAACGTAGAAGTCATAATGATAAAAGAAAACATAAGGCATATGCGTTCATTGATTGAGAAACAGGCGCTTAGGCCAACATACATCGCGTGCAAGTAACACAAAGGGCGTTTAGCCAACATAGGAAATTAAAAAGGCGAGTGGCCAACATGAGTAGGTAGAGGCGCAAGGCCGAGAATGGTTACATATAGCACTTGCGCAGTTGCTGCGCATTCCATGTGCGCGGGATGATGTATCCATCCAGAGTGCGCAACTTGTATTCCCCTTTTCCTAGCACTTCGTGTATTAAGTATGGGCCTTCCCATTTGGGTGCTAGCTTTCCTGGGCGTTCAGCGTTTGAAGCTTCATTGTCTCTGAAAACATACTCTCCTGGAGTGAAGGTACAAATGCGCAGTCTTGCATTGTAATACCTTTCTAGCTGCGTCTTGTACTTGGCTTCTTTAATTCGCGCAATTTTGCGCCTTTCTTCGAGTAAATCCAAGTCAAGACGACGCTCTGCCTCGTTATCGATTGTGTTGACCGCTGTTAAGCGCGGCGAGGGCAGGCCAATTTCAGCTGGGATAACCGCCTCTGAGCCATAGAATAGGCTGAAAGGGGTTTCGCCAGTGCTCGTTTTCGGCATGGTTCGATGAGCCCACAGGATACTCGGGAGCTCATTTACCCAGCCTCTTCGCTTTGTTCCCAGTCGGGCCTTTATCCCATCGACGATACTTTTGTTTACACTTTCAACTTGGCCGTTGCCTTGGGGGTGCGCAACATAGGAGGAAGTGTGTTCGATCTTCATCTCTTTCATCCACTTTTGTAGGTCGTCAGATGCGAAGTTGGTGCCATTGTCGGTTACAATCTTGAGTGGCAGGATAAACCTGCAAATGATGTGTTCCCAAATAAACTTGGGCACCATCATTGCAGTGGTTGAGGTAAGGGCTTTGGCCTCCACCCATTTCGTAAAATAGTCGACGACCACGATTATGAATTTGACGGCGCCAGGAGCTTCTGGGAAAGGTCCCACCATATCGATCCCCCACTGCTGAAAAGGCCAAGCAGTGGATACAGGGATAAGATCATTTTTTGGGCGCAGGGTTTTCGGGGAGTGCCTTTGACAAGAGTCGCCTTTGCACAACTCCTTTAGAGCATCTACGTGCATCCCTGGCCAGTAGTATCCAGCGTTCATTATTTTCGCAACGACCATGCGTGGCCCTGCATGTATGCCGCAAATTCCTTCGTGAATCTCCCTAATCAAGTAATTCGCATCTTGGGGGTCCACGCAGCGCAGTAGTGGCCCCAAGAAGGATTTTCGGTACAAGATACCGCCATTCATCTCATAATGCAAGGCCTTGTCCTGAATTTTCCTTGCCTCTGCTCTGCTCTCAGGGAGTATTCCTTCTTGCAAATACTGGATTATAGGGGTCATCCAAGATGGTTGCCCTATCTCTATCACATTCACTTGTCGTAGCAGAATCGACGTGTTTTTTAGTACTTCGATTCTTACATCTTTGGCGAGATGCTGAAAAGAAGTTGACGCGAGCTTGCTCAAGGCATCTGCTGGTTTGTTCTCTGAGCGATTAATATGCACTACCTTGTAGGACTTGAATTGTTAAAGCAACTCTTTTGCTTGATCTAAGTACAAAGCCATAACTTCGCCCTTTGCGTCGTATAGTCCGTTGATTTGGCTGGCAATCAAGAGTGAATCAACATGCGCTCGCAGATTTTGAGCTCCCATTTTTATGGCGAGGCGCAAGCCTGCCAAGAATGCCTCGTATTCCGCCTCGTTGTTGGTATTCTTGAAATCCAACTTGATGGCGTATGTAAATTCATGCTTCTCTGGGCTCACAAGGCGCAATCCGGCTCCAGCGCCATCTTCGTTTGAGGCCCCGTCAGTGTACACCAACCATAACTCACTGGACGTGTCTTTTACGGGAGTCTCAACAATCTCACAATCCTTGATTTTATCCACTGGGACTTCTATGACGAAGTCCGCCTGAACTTGACCCTTGATGGCTGGGCGCGGCCTGTACAAGATGTTGTGGCCCCCCAGCTCGATCGCCCACTTTGCTAACCGCCCAGACGTCTCTGGTTTTTGCAATATTGTGCCAATGTTGAAGTTGGTAAGCACGGTGATGACGTGACCTGTAAAGTATCTGCGCAGCCTCCTGGAGGCATGTAGTAGCGCAAGTACTAGTTTCTCCGTCGTTGAATATCTCGTTTCTGGATCGGTAAGCACCCTACTCACATAATATATTGGAGTTTGCACTCCACCTCTCTCCACCAATAATACCGACCCAACTACCTTGTCCGAAGAGGACAAGTACAGGATGAGTGGTTCCTTTTCAAACGGCGCGGTCAGAGTAGGGAGCTTTATCAAACATTCCTTCATCTGCTGAAATGAGGTTTCTGCCTCTGGCGTCCATTTGAATTCTTGCTTTTTTACGCAGTTGCGCAGAGCAAAATTTTTCAAGGGAGATAATTTGCGGGTCAGAAAGAACGTAGCAAAATTTTCTCAGTTGTGGAACGAATTCATAGTTTCAATGCGAATGGAAGATTTGATCAGCATCAACAGGTTGAAGTTCCTTAATTTTTGGTTTGTAATTCAATAATATATTTAAAATCAAGATTTTCTGGACACTATTTAACTTCTTTTGCTAGTGATATAAACACCCAAACAAAAAATAACAACAAACACGACACAAAAAATTTACGTGCTTCGGTCCCAGTGGGGGACCTACGTACACGAGCTACAACTAGGTTATTTCATTTAGCACATAACACCAAACATTACAATACAAGAGTAGCCTACGTACACGGGCTAGAACTAGATTAGTGGGCCTTCCACCTCTAATCGGAATAGGTCCAAAGGCCTTCACAACCCGAGAAGATTAGTGGGCTAGAATTGATTGGAATGAAACAAGGATTTGTATTAAAAAAAATCTACAGGGAGATAATTTGCGGGTCAGAAAGAACATAGCAAAATTTTCTCAGCTGTGGAACGAATTCATAGTTTCAATGCAAATGGAAGATTTGATCCGCAACAGGTTGAAGTTCCATAATTTTTGGTTTGTAATTCAAGAATATATTTAAAATCAAGATCTATTTAACTTGTTTTGCAAGTGACAGAGATCTACTTCTGGTACCATATACTTTTAGTCAGGGGCGCAGCTTAGGCATAGCCCGAGGGGGCGCCCGACCCCCAGAACTTCTTTTCGATGCGTAGTGTTATGAATAGTACTTTCGAATAGAAATTTTTTAGGTATATACGTTTCCCCCCCTCTCGGTTTCGGAAAATTTGGGGGGGGGGGGGGAAGCTTCGCCAATGCTTTTAGTGATGTCCCATTATCCAATAGCCACCATTTCTTCTTGCTAGTAAGGTAAAATATCCTTCATACATCGACATCCCTTTCCTTATTTATAAACTAATAGCTGAATTTTTATTATGTATGATGGCGGAACCGGAACTTTTTTACCGCGGGGTCGTAATAAAACTTTTTTTTTCAATACACGAGTTTACATAATTATATGAAACGACTCTCCGAATAACATGTCACAAAACCCTTATAAACTGTTTTTCAACATTTGCAATGACTTTTTTATACATTCACAAACTTCATTAATGAGTTTACTAGTAATTCTATTTTTCTCAATCATACAATTAATATTTTAATTGATATTTAACGTATGGAATTTGAATGACAAATGAAATTCTTTAGTCATCTAACAATTAAAATTAAAATGATGTATACCATTAAAGATAAAAAAAATCTTACAAACCAAAAGAAATAGGAATAATTCTATTATTATATTAGCAAACTGGTAAAAAGGTTAAATCATTTTTACAAAATAAATAAAAAAAATCTATTAACAAAACCTTAAAGGAATAAAAAAATTACGTAAAAATCAAAAGTTATTATGCAGGTATAGGAGCATACGTAAAAATTGTAATCAAAATCGTTGCTTCTAGACTGAAAAAAGTGATCGGGACGGTGGTGAGTGATACGCAAACTCCATACATCGAAGGAAGAAGCATACTCGAGAAAGTCTTCAACTCACTAAACTAGGGTTTCTTGGATTCGGTGATGGAGCAAATGGCTTTCCCATGCCTCTGGAGGAAGTGGATATTGGAAATTTTGTCGTCGACAAGATTATCTGTCTTAGTCAACGGGTCACCAATCTCAGAATTTGACGCTCAAAGGGGTGTAAAACAAGGCGATCCATTATCCCCACTACTATTCATCATTGCAATGGAGGCACTTCACGTAGCAACTGAAAGTGCCAAGGAAACAAATATTTTTAAAGGTATTACACTTCCAAACACGAGGCCGACACTCTCGCACTTACTATACGCGGACGATGTGCTTTTCATGGGAGAATGGTGCGAATCAAACTTTCATAACCTCGCCCGTATGCTAAGATGCTTTCACTTAGCATCCGATCTAAAAGTTAACTTCTCGAAAAGTTCGTTGTATGGGGTGGGCGTCGACAACGGTGAACTATCACGTATGGCCTCTATACTTGATTGTAAAGCGGAAGTCTTCCCGTTCGTCTACTTGGGCCTTCCGGTGGGGCCAATATGAGTCTTGTGAAGAATTGGAAACCCGTTGTTGAGCGTTTCGAAAGTTGGCCCAGTTTTTTTAAAAGATTAATCATTGATTCAACAATAATATTTTTGTAATCATAATTAACACATCAAGTGTTATGCTTTTTTTTTTCGGTTTTGACACACTGTTTCAACCCCCGTTACCTGAGCATCAGCTAGCCATTATTTATAAACTAAAAGCTGAATTTTTATTATCTATGATTAATGATCCTATCGCGTTAGACATGTCAGCCCGGATAATGAGCCTGTTAAGAAATGAGGTATGTTTTGGGTATTCACTGTAATTCATTTTTTTGTTAGTATATTTGGATGTTAGTGATACTGCTATATGAATTTGTTTCCAAATCTGACTCTGTTTTAGTATTTTTCATACATCTAAAAAAAGCTACAAAGAATGAATGTGTGCAGATTTTATGTGTGGTCTTGCCTGTTGTGGAGGGAGAAACTGGGCGCCAAAGATGGGATGAAGAGAGATCCGACGCTGGAGAACGAAGGAGAAAGAAGATGATTGAGATGTGAAGAGAAGACGGATAGGCAAATGCTAAGAGATGGTGAGGCCAGTGATGTAGAAGAAGAATATGAGGATAAAGAAACTGAGATTGAAGAATTGTTAAATGTTACTGAAGAAATCATTCAGGATGCGTAAGAGGTTAAGAAAGAAGTTTATTTTTTCCGGTTCCTTAAAAATGTCGTTGGTGTTAGATATTTTAGTGTAATCGTGATTGACTTGGTAATTAAAGCGAATTATAATACACATCAAGCAAGTTAGGAGGTGCAAGAGTACACGTTTGTTTGAGTTATTATAATTCAAAGCGTATGGGCGGAGCCCGTAGAATACGAGGGTTCCAAGGGGGCAACGCCCCCTTGGCGGGGGTCCGGGAGCAGCACCCCTGGGAGCAGGGTCTAAGGGGCAGAGCCCCTGGCTAGGGTCGAGCTGGAAAATTTTTATTGTAATTAAATTGCTTTACTAAAATTGCATCTACAAAATTATTTTCTGGAAAATGCCTTATTTTCGAAATATCAAATAATGGCAATTTTTAGTGGTAGTTTTTATTTAAAATTAAGATAACTACCATTAGGTAATTAGACAAAAGATCAAATACAAAACGTACAAATAGTGTGAAAATGTAAAAAAAGCAGTGGCATTTTCGTAATTATTTACTCGTATAGTAATTATCAAAATTACTCTACCAATGATCTTTTAGTGTAATTTTGATCTTGTAGGGTAATCTTGAAAATGTTTTTATAGGGTAATTTTGATCTTGTAAAGTAATTTTATAGAGTATCATAATTACTCTACAAATGATCTTGTATGATAATTTTGATCTTGTAAGGTAATTTTGTAGAGTATCATAATTACTCTACAAATGATTTTGTAGAGTAATTTTGAATTTTATGTTGTTTGATAAATTTGCAGAGTAATTTTGATACACTTGTAGAGTAATTTTGATAATTACCATACAAGATCAAAATTATTCTACAAGATACACTTGTCGAGTAATTTTGATAGTTAGCCTACAAGATCAAAATTACTCTACAAGATCATTTTTAGAGTAATTTTGATAATTACCCAACGAGCAAAATGCCATCGCGTTTTTTTGGCTTTTTCATGCCTTTTGTACGTTTTGTACGATAAGGCACTTTGTACGTGAACTTAACCCTAAGCAGTTAATCACCCCTAACCCCAAAATTCATAGACAATGTTTTGATCATTTTTTCTGGTTCAGACAAATTCCATAGAAACATATAGTTGTTCAAGTTCTCGAAAATCAGAGTTGTATCCGATTAAATTATTCAGGAGAACCACCGAAATAATTTGATCTGAGAGTGATTACATACCTCTCTGATCGTCCAGTTTTTCTGAAAGTTCCCCAACAAAGATCAAATTATTTTCTGTGAAGATGGCACGCGGATCGATGAAGGATATGACAAACTGGAGAAGTTCGAAGGGCAGGACTTCCGAAGATGGCAGAAGGAGATGCACTTTCTTCTCACAACGCTAAAGGTGGTGTACGTGTTGACTACTCTAATCCCAGAGATACTAGAGGATGACAATCTGGAGCAAATCAGGAAGAGGTCAAAGTGGGAGAATGACAGTCACATATGCCTTGGCCACATTCTGAATGGCATGTCTGATCCCTTATTTGATGTTTATCAAAACGTAGAAACTACAAAGTTACTGTGGACACTTTGGAAGCCAAATACATGGCAGAAGATTCTTCTAGTAAGAAGTTTCTTGTCAGTAATTTTAACAATTACAAAATGGTTGATTCAAGGCCTGTCATGAAACAATATAATGAATTGTTACGAATTCTGGGGCAGTATGCCCAACATGACATGAAGATGGATGAATCCATCTTGGTTTCAAGTATCATTGACATGTTACCTCCTCCTTGGAAAGATAAGAAAGGAGAGTTAACTTTGGTTGAACTTGGAAGCCACTTCAGAATTGAAGAAGGCTTGAGAGCACAAGAAAAGTGTTGGTCAATGATGAAACGAAACAGGCTGGAACGTCTTATGTGAACATGGTTGAGACTGGTGAATCATCCAAAGGAAACAGTAAGTTCAAAGGGAAACGAAAGTTTCAAGGGAACAACAATTCGGGTCCAAACAAGAAGCCGAATTTCCCTTGCTGGAAATGTGGTAATGTTAGTCACTTTAAGAGGGACTATAAATTGATGAAGAATAACAACAAGTTTGGTTCAAAGAACAAGAATGAGGTTGGTTCTACCGGGTCCAAGGACCAGGGCAGGCAAGGTCAGAATTTAGTACAATTTAATAATTTGGTTCAGAATTATGTATCACTAATTTCTGAAGCATTTTATGTGCAGGATGATGATATTGCTTGGTGGGTTGATTCGGGTGCAACAAGCTATGTATGCAAGGATCTTCGTTGGTTCAAAGACTTTCAACCAATTAAAGACGGATCTATCATCAAGATGGGGAATGTTGCAACTGAACCAATCATAGAAATAGGAACCGTGCATCTTGTTTTTACTTCTGGAAATTTTTTATTTTTGAACAATGTTTTGTATGCGCCTGGAATTCGAAAGAATATGCTAAGTGGCATTGTGTTGAATAATTGTGGTTACAAATAAGTGTTGGAAAGTGACAAGTATATCTTGTCAAGACATGGTACCTTTGTAGGTTTTGGTTATCTTTGTAATGGTATGTTTATGTTGATGTTTCTTTTATGAATGAATTTGTTTGTGTTGCTTCAACAAGTAATGTTAATGACAGCTTTAACTAGTAATGTTAATTGCATAGCTTCAACTAGTAATAGTAACAACTTGACTGAATCGGAATTATGGCATGTTAGACTAGGACATGTACATTATAAAAGAATTAAAGAAATGTCTAAAATGAGCTTAATTCCGGCTATTTACATAAACAATGATAAATGCCATATTTGCAAGGTGAATAAAATAACTAAAAAACCTTTCATGCAACATGTTCATAGGGAAAGTAAAATGTTAGATTTGATACATAACGATCTATGTGACTTTCATGCTACACCATCACTAGTTAATAAAAAGTATGTAGTAACGTTTATAGATGATGCTACTAGATTCTGCTATGTTTATTTATTGCATTCTAAGGATGAAGCTCTTGAAAAGTTTAAGATCTATAAGCAAGAAGTAGAGCTTCATCGGAGTGGGTTGATCAAAACCCTACATACGGACAGAGGTGGTGAGTATTTTGATCCGGTGTATTTCCAATCAACTGGAATAATACACCATACCACAGCTCCCTACACACCGGAACAAAATGGGGTGGCGGAAAGGAAGAATAGGACTCTAAAGGAAATGGCCAATACCATGTTGTCCTATTCGGGCCTAAGTGAGGGTTTTTGGGGAGAGGCTATGTTGACAACCTGCTATTTGCTAAATAGGGTTCCAAATAAAAGGAACAAGACCACCCCTTTTGAGCTTTGGTATAAAAAACCACCTGAGCTGCACCAACTTAGAGTTTGAGGTTGTAGAGCCATGGTAAGGCTCACTGATCCTAAGATAAGGAACATAGGGGAAAGAGGCATAGACTGCATTTTCATTGGTTATGCTGAGTATTCGTTTGCTCATAGGTTCTATGTTATAGAACCAAATGACTACGTGTCTGTGCATACGATAATTGAGGCAAGAACTACAGATTATGATAAGAATAGATTCTCTTCAATACCTAAGCCTAAGGACATGATTCCAGGTTCTAGCTATTAGGGGAGGATTTTCCAATCCTAAGGATCACGGATCCTCAAGCACTGCCAGGATCACGGATCCTCAATTCTGTTTGAATTAAGGATCCTCAGAAGACATTGCAGAATCAGGATTCAGGATCCTTGTTGTTATCCTTTTACTAACGTTTGCCTTCATTATGTTTAAGTTTGTTTTGTAGGAGTATATGCCTTTGACTTGGTCTTGCCGATATTCTTGGAGAATATTCCCTCAATATTCCGCACGTGCATGGCTTTGTGAACGTTATGGAGATTGTGGGAAGCTTGCACATTTAGCGGATAGTTAGTTGTTTTAGTTATTTCTAATTTTAAAAGGGGAAAACAAGCTTGAATTAGAACACTTGGCTGTTTTAGCAAACACACACACTCTCGAAACACTCTCGCAAGCTCTCAACAATTCATTTGGCGATTTCATACACATTGCACTCTAGTGATCCTTGTAACAAGCTTGTTATCATCCTGAGTTGTAACAATCATTTGTTTAATTTTAGTTGGTGATCGGTAGTTTCCATCACCCGAGGTTTTTTATGCCGGAGATCAACTCTTGATCAAGGGCTTTTTCCTCGTATAAATCCTTGTGTCAATCGTTCATTTCATTTACAAGTTATTCATACATTTTTTCAAGCATCATTCCGCACAACAAAGATTTGGTTGCATTATCCTAGCCTGATTTTTGACCAAAACAGTTTGGCGCCCACCGTGGGGCAATTGGTGCTTCATTCCTGAAAAATTTTGTTCATTGTGTTCATTTTGGATCATCATCTTCAACTACATGGCTTCCTCAGCAAAGAACACTTCAAGCTCTATGCCGGCAGTCACTTCTTCATAGGGCGTTCCACCTTTGTCTCCACCACCTTTTGGATCCTAGAAGAATGCTGAAAATGTTGCAAAGAGACCAAGCCCCATTTTTCCAAAACCACCAACTTCTTCTGTTTCTTCTAATCCTACTACTAGTGATCTTTTTACTTTGATTTTGCAGATGAGGGACCACATACAAGAGCAGGATAAAACCAATGAAAAGATCCTCCGGGAGATTGGTGACATCAAGAAACAGAAGAAATCAATGGAGGATCACTCTCCTCTGATACCAAGGTCACTGGATTTCGACACTCCAGCTATTACTGCCCAGCAATCTGCAGCTCCAGACATTCAATACCGGGGTGGATCAACAGGAATGCGCTCTGGATCATTAGCAATGACTCAAGCTCAAGGATCCTACTTTCAACCTTCAGGATCCATCTTCCAGCATCAAGGATCCTTTCCGGTTCAAGGATCCTCTCAGGTTCAAGGATCCTCATCTCAGGTTTACGGATCCATGGGTTATCCTCCAAGACCCCCAGTCACAGCACATCAAGGATCCAATATCTTTCAGGATCAAGGATTCCTAAGAAGTGTACAGCCCTCAACTTCAGATGTTCATCAAGGAGATTTCATTCCAATGCAGACCATTGCTTCTTCTGGTCCTTCAGTCATACCAGAATCCCGTCAATATGGATTCACATCTGGGATTCCGAACCTGAATCCTCCGGGAGGTAACACTTTTAATAATTCTTATAACACTAACCATGGCTTTATGCAGGATACAGGTATCAATCAAGCTATGGCTAGGGAATTGCAGAAACTGAAGGATATGATATCCAGCGTTCCAGGAGTGGTTAAGCCCATTCCTGAAATTGCAGATGGGAGCCATAGGATATCTCATTTTGCACCACCTATTTGTGATGCTGAGATACCCAAAAGGTTCCAAATACCAACCATGAAGTTGTATGATGGTTCAACGGATCCAGAGGAGCATGTAGCTCAATACAGAGAAAGGATGGAGATCAATCCAATTTCTGAGAGGTTAAAAGAAGCATGTCTATGCAAGGGTTTTGGATCCACACTCACAGGATCGGCTCTTAAATGGCTGCTAAGTCTTCCCCCTTACTCTATTACTTCATTTGCTAATCTAGTTAATCAGTTTAATAGCCAATTCTCATGTAGTAGGAAATTTGAACGTTTAACTAGTGATCTATATAGGGTAACACAAGGTCAAAATGAATCACTTAGAGATTATATCACTAAGTTTAGTTAAGAATCCTTAGATATTCCTAATCTGGATATAGCTACGGCTGTGGAAGCCTTTAAAATGGGTTTGCTTAGGGATTCATTATTCTATGATGATCTTGTCATGACCCCATGCAGGAATCTTGATGAAGTGAGAACCAGGGCCCTTAGATTCATCCGATTAGAGGATGATAAAAGGATCCAGGAAAGACTGGCAGGATCCTCGAAATAGGAGAAACAAGGATCCTACTTCAAGAACAACAAGTTCAAGTCTTACAACAAGTCTGATAACCAGAACGTGCATGCAGTAGAACAGGAAGAGGATGATGAGGATTATCCTCCCATTTCTGAATACTATTTTTCTGTTGATAACAATGAACTAATTCTTGCAATGCAGAATCTTGGTGAGAAAGTAAGATGGCCAAGGAAAAGTGATAAACCAGCTGCAACAAAAGACAAGTCCAAATGGTGTGCATATCATGAGGATTTCGGACATCTCACTGAAGAGTGTATTGCAATTAGAAAAGAAATCGATTACTTGTTAAGCAAGGGGCACTTGAAGGAACTTTTGGGAAGAAAAAAGTCAAGGATCCAGGATCCTGAGATGATCCCAGAAAGAGCTCCTGCTCCTCCAACAGATGCACAAGTTATAAACTTCATATCCAGTGGATCAGACATTTGTGGTACTTCCTTTTCAGCAGCCAAAAGACATGCCAAGGAGACCAAGATGGACAATGGAGATAGACCCACCCGGACATCTACTGTTACACTGGAGAAAGTTATAACTTTTGATGAGGATGATCGCGTTGATGTTCAGGATCCTCATCATGATGGTCTTGTTATTACTTTGTTCATTTCTAACCATTTTGTTTGCAGGATCCTAATCGATGGAGGAAGCTCGGTGAACATCATTCAGCTTGATTTCCTCAAGAAGATGAATATCCCTGAATCAGATATTATCCCAAGATCCTCAGTTCTTGTGGGATTCAGCGGAGAAACCAAGAATACATTGGGGGACACTAAATGTCACACCCCCAAAATCCACCATGCGGAGTACCGCCGCTTGGAGGCGTGACGTCACCAGGATTGAGCCACCAATTATATTGAACATCGTAATTAAGTAAATAAGACCAACCACAATACAACAGGTGACCAAAGCTAGTTAACCATGTTTAGTTTAAACAGCGGAAGCATAAAAGTAAATCCAAAAGCATAAGTCCATAGTTTATAAGTTAAGGTTCAAAACACAAGTTTAATAAGTTCATAAGGATTTAAACAATGAACACGGAACATAACAGTCAGTACACCACAACGACTTCTTCCTCGTGCAAGCTCCAAGCATTTAGCGACCTGTAAGGCATGTAACAACTGGTCAACAACAAAGTTGAGTGAGTTCACGTTTGGTTGTTTGGTTTTAAGTTGTTTATGAAAAACGTGGTTTGACTTTCGTTGGCTTATTTGCCGTGGGGGTTACCCCGAAGTTGAAAGTATGTTTAACCATTTCCTTTTTCTTTACCCAAACCGTATCCATAATTAGTGGGGGCTTTCCCCGTGTGAACTTCTAGACCATACATATCGACAACTGATGAACAATAGTTGTGCCCTACATCAGTGTTTATCATAACTGACAGTTTGCCATAGTCCATTAGTACACGCCCGTCTGAACGGCACGGTGTGAGGTTTGTTAAACCTAATAGCGCTATTAACTAATGACCCGCTCGCCATTGGCCTCGGCGATTAAGTCGATATAAATTGAGGGACTTCATGATAGAGTTTTGTCTAGCTAGTTTTAAGGTTGTTTTCCTGCACCAGGAGGACGAACGTACGTATTCTGCACCAGGAGAATTCGTAGGATTAATAATGGCATCCACTCTATGGAGGATGGCCGTACATATCCTACTCAAGGAGGATATGTAGATTTAGTTTTAATTCTTTAACCCATTCCCAAACCACCGGGAATCCCATGCCTTAGAAAGTGTGTGAACTCACCTTGGTTTGCTCGGTTAGATTCTCAAATATAGCTAACAGTCAAGGTTGGTCAATCACGTCCTAGTATGATTACCAGTTAGTCATTTAGTGATTTTTAAATAGAGCACAAAGTTCCTACACGTATCTAATACATAACATGCATTACTTTAACGGTTTATGCCCATATAAGTTTCCCATCCATTCCCCACTCATAAACAAACATACGATAATGCCATTAGAACCGTATTTCATAATAACATATTTTAGATTCAAAATATCGGTATTTCGTTGAGTTTATGACCTGTTTACAGCCAATTGAAGTTGGCTGTAAAACCGGGACAGATTCTGTTTTCACTCTTTAACTTACTAACTTGTGTTCGATTGATTCCGTTAATCATGCTTAGTGATCACAACAACATCAAACATCCATATTAATCAGCAACACATCAGATAATCAACCAAGAATCATAACAAAACAAGTTTCATAAGTTTTACACTAATATTTACTCTTTAACCACCATGTTCATCATTTTTACTAGACTTTAAGTTTTGTTCTCTCGTGTTTATAATTTTTATCCGACAAATCTCTTATTAACCATATCAAACATGAACAAGAAGTTGATTAGAAGCACTTACAACTAGCTCAAGGCTAGGGAAGAAACTAGACGGAAAACGGGTGGTTAAAAGCGTTGTGGTGAGGTCCTTGCGATTCCGTATGCACCGAGCTTCCTTATACGTGATCCTTCACACTTGAATGTATATAAAATGCCAAGATAGAAATTGAAAGTGGGTGGTGGATGTGTGTATATGTTCGGCCGAGAGTGTTAAGTGAGGGAGAGAAGTGAAATTTTTTTGTAAAGTGGTGATGTATTGAATTAGTGATCTCACATGCAATTATAATATCCATCCTCCACCATTATCCATTAGGTTTTATGTTCTTTAGATACTAAACCAAGTAAATAAAATAATCACCCAATGTAAAGGTGTGTCCCCTACATGGGAACCGAATGGTCAAGGGGGTGGGGAAATTAGTGGGATTTCAACTAGTTTGGTCAAGTAATCTAGTTTGATTAGTTAGGGATTATGATTAGTTATTTGTGTGTTATAATTTATAACGGGGGTTAGGGTATTCGGGGACCCTAACTGGCTCAGAAAAGGAAAAATAATGTCAATGACAATATTGTTATGTCCCGGGTAAAGTCCGGTTGTTCGGTTCGATACTGTTCCGTTAAACTGCTTAATTAATCCGTAAAGCGTCCTACTTATATATTTTTGCAACGTTTTTACTTTTCAATACTCAGGAAAGCACACAGGACTTTTTAGTAACTTTTCTGTATACTACTAGTGTGTTAACAAGCGCATGTAAATATAACACAGAAATCAGAGAGCAGTTAAGTAATTCCACACAGTCGTCAAACACTTTATTTTCATTAATAAACTGTACGGTTACATGTAAATTTGAGGGTTGTCACATTCTCCCCCTGTTAAGAGAATTTCGTACCGAAATTTAGCGCGTGGTTACTGAGGAAGCTAGTTAAGTTGCGTTGTTTTCCTGATTTTCCTGGGGTGTCACATCATCCCCTCGTTGATTTGGAATTTCGTCCCGAAATTCTGCAGTAGCTTCAGCCTCAGTAGTGGTTGCGTTTTTCTCAAACAGTTGGGGATACTTGAGTTTCATTTGGTCTTCTTGTTCCCAGGTATACTCTGGGCCACGACGAGCATTCCAACGAACTCGGACCAGAGGTATCCTGGTACGCTTGAGGATCTTAACATCTCGATCAGTAATCTCTATTGGTTCCTCGACGAATCGCAGCTGGTCGTCGATTGTGAGTTCCTTGAGAGGAACTATCAGGGTCTCATCTGACAGACACTTCTTCAGATTCGACACATGGAAAACATTGTGAACTCCGCTGAGTTCTTCAGGTAGATTCAACCTGTAGGCGACTTTGCCAATCTTCTCGGTGACTTCGAATGGTCCGACATAACGCGGATTGAGTTTGCCTCGTTTGCCGAAGCGGACTACACCTTTCCAAGGTGAGACTTTGAGTAGCACTCGATCCCCTACCTGGAGCTCGAGTGGTTTTCTTCCCTTATCAGCATAGCTTTTCTGACGGTCACGAGCTGCCGCCATTCGCTGTCGTATCTGAGCAATTCTTTCGGTGGTATCTATCACAAGTTCTGGGCCAGTGATATGGCTGTCACCAACTTCTGCCCAACAGAGAGGTGATCGGAATTTGCGTCCGTACAATGCTTCGAATGGAGCGGCTTGGATGCTGGTGTGGTAACTGTTGTTATATGAGAACTCCACTAGTGGGAGGTGCTTTTCCCAGCCATTACCAAAATCGATTACACATGCCCTAAGCATGTCTTCAAGGGTTTGGATGGTGCGTTCAGATTGCCCATCCGTCTGTGGGTGATAAGCGGTGCTCATATCTAAACGTGAGCCAAAAGACTTGTGCATTGCTTGCCACAGTTCAGAAGTAAAACGCGCGTCACGATCAGATATAATAGAGGCTGGCACTCCATGCCTTGATACCACTTCCTTTAGGTAAATGTCTGCAAGAGTAGAAAACTTATCCGTTTCTTTGATAGCCAGAAAATGTGCAGACTTGGTCGGTCGATCTACGATCACCCAAATGGTATCGTTTCCGCGTTGAGATCTGGGCAGGCCGGTAACGAAATCCATGGAAATCTTCTCCCATTTCCATTTCGGGATCTCCGGTTGTTGGAGTAGGCCTGATGGTTTCTGATATTCAGTCTTGACTCTCGCACAAGTCAAGCACTTACTGACGTAGGTTGCTATGTGGGCTTTCATTCCAGGACACCAATATGTAGTCTTGAGGTCGTGGTACATCTTGTCCGAACCAGGGTGTACCGAATAACGAGACTTATGTGCTTCATCCATCACAAGCTCGCGTAAGTTGCCATAAAGTGGGACCCAGATGCGTCCGTTTACATAGTAGGCACCGTCTTCCTTTTGTTCTAGCCGCTGCCTCGATCCTCGTAGGGATTCAGCCCTGATATTCTCTGCTTTCAATGCTTCAACCTGAGCATCGCGAATCTGAGCGGGAAGGTTAGATTGGATGGTAAGCTGTAAAGCACGTACACGCTAAGGTATAGTATCCTTTCGACTGAGGGCGTCGGCCACAACATTGGCCTTGCCTGGATGATACTTGATAGCGCATTCATAATCGTTCAAAAGCTCAACCCATCGGCGTTGACGCATGTTTAACTC
Organism: Helianthus tuberosus; assembly: GCA_030545235.1. Classification (NCBI taxonomy): domain Eukaryota; kingdom Viridiplantae; phylum Streptophyta; class Magnoliopsida; order Asterales; family Asteraceae; genus Helianthus; species Helianthus tuberosus. The sequence goes on along the minus strand of CM060373.1, from coordinate 135,308,878 downwards.
CTTTTGCCTGAAGATATGCTCGAGACTCCTGTGATCGGTGTAAATGGTGCACTTTGTACCGTACAGGTAATGTCTCCATATCTTAAGCGCGGAAACAACTTCTCCCAGCTCCAGATCGTGAGTAGTGTAATTCCTTTCGTGAACTTTAAGTTGGCGTGATGCGTAGGCAATGACCTTGTCTCGTTGAATCAACACGCAACCAAGTCCTTGGATGGAAGCGTCACAATAAACCACAAAATCTTCTGTGCCTTCAGGCAATGAGAGGGTAGGCACGCTACAAAGTCTATCTTTCAAGTGCTGAAACGCAGATTCCTGTGCATCACCCCAGCGATAGGTGACACCCTTCTGAGTCAGTGAAGTGAGAGGTTGCGCAATCTTGGAGAAATCTTTTATAAACCTTCTGTAATATCCGGCCAAACCCAAGAATTGGCGGATTTCTGTTGGTGTACGAGGTGCAGGCCAATTCTTGATCGATTCAACCTTAGATGGATCCACATGAATCCCATCCTTGTTTACCACATGGCCTAGAAAGTGAACTTCGTGAAGCCAGAAGTCACATTTCGAAAACTTGGCATACAACTGCTCTTTTCGAAGAAGTTCCAGCATAAGTCGTAGATGCTGCTCGTGTTCCTCCTGACTCTTCGAATAGATCAGGATATCGTCGATGAATACAATGAAAAACTTATCCAGGTAAGGCTTGCACACTCGGTTCATGAGATCCATGAAGACTGCCGGTGCATTCGTCAGCCCGAATGGCATACCTAGAAACTCGTAATGGCCGTAACGAGTTCTGAATGCTGTTTTGGAGACGTCCTCATCTCGGAGCCTCAGCTGATGGTATCCCGATCTAAAATCAATCTTGGAGTAATAGCTCGACCCTTGCAACTGGTCGAACAAGTCATCAATACGTGGAAGAGGATAACGATTCTTCACTGTCACCTTGTTAAGCTCGCGATAGTCAATACACATTCTGAAAGTACCATCTTTCTTCTTTACGAACAAGACTGGAGCTCCCCAGGGTGAAGAGCTAGGATGTATAAAACCCTTTTCCAAGAGTTCTTGTAGTTGTGTGTACAGTTCTTCGAGTTCTGATGGAGCTAGACGATATGGTGCTCGAGCTACTGGCGCTGCTCCAGGAGCTAGCTCGATTTGAAATTCAACTTGGCGGTGAGGCGGAAGACCAGGCAATTCCTCAGGAAATACATCAGGAAAATTGCGCACAATAGGGATGTCTTCAATTCTCTTCTCTTCTCTTGATGTGTCAGTAACGAGTGCTAAAATGGCAGTGTGGCCCTTTCGCAAACACTTCTGGGCCTTAAGAAAAGAGATGATGCCTTCGACAGCGCCACTCTTGTCGCCACGAATCACGAGAGGTTCTTCACCGGAACAAGGAATGCGGAAGATTTTCTCCTTGCAAACAATCTCCGCTTGATGATGAGATAGCCAATCCATCCCAATAACGACGTCGAAACTACCCAGTGTGGTAGGAATAAGATCGATAGAGAAAGTCTGACCAGCTAAGACGAGGTTACAACCTTTAACTACGTGTGTGGCTTCAAGACTTTTTCCATTTGCTAGCTCTATCGTGTGTTTGGTGTTCAAAAGTGTTGGAGTGCGCTTAAGCATTTGGCTAACTTTTAGAGACACATAACTGGTATCGGCACCCGAATCGAATAAAACAGTAACAAAGAAGTCATCCAGAAGAAACTTACCCATCACAACGTTGGGATCGTTCCTTGCTTCTCCCTGACCAATCACGAACACACGACCTTGGGCGCCATTGCCATTATTGTTACCTCCATTGTTGCCTCTGTTGTTGTTTCCATTGTGGTTCCCGTTTCTTTGGTTATTGTTGTTCTGATTCAGGTTCAGTTGGGGGCATTTCCTCTTAAAGTGGCCTTCAGCGCCACACTGAAAGCATCCTTTATTGCCCTGTTGTTGCTGCTGTTGGTGGTTCTGTGGAGCTTGTTGTTGTTGTTGGCGATTTTGATTTGCTGGTCGGGCGCTCCTGCAATCCTTTGCTTCATGACCAAACTTGTTACACCTCAGGCAACGACCTTTGTTGCACTGCCCGCTGTGACGTTTGTTGCACCGGTTGCACTTGGGGTGGTTCCCTCGGTATCCACCCTGTCCTTGGTTACCAGAAGATTGCTGACCAGGACTCTGGTAGTCATCAGTCTTTCGCTGCTGAGACTGAACTGAAGTAGAACCCTTTCCGGAGTTCCCATCCCATTTTCGCTTGTTGTCGATAGGTGCATCAGAAGTAGCTGTGGCACTGATACGTTTGGGTAGCCTGTTTTGCTCCACCGCCTGGTCAGTGAGACGATGAGCCAATTTGATAATTTGCTGAATGGTACCCAGGTTGGCTGAAGTTACGTGACTTTGAACCTCTGGTACAAGGCCCTTGAGGTACAGCTCAATACGTTTGATGGGAGGGTCCAGCATAGTTGGACACAGGATGGCCAGCTCATTTGACCTCTTAGTATACGCCTTAATCTCAGACCCCGTCATCTTCAGATTGTAAAATTCCACTTCTAGCTTGTGGATGTCATCCCGACTACAGTACTCCTCCTTGATCAGCTCTTTGAAACCATTCCAGGGTGTGGCATTAGCAACTGCCAGTCCTAGTAGTTGAACCTGTGCCTTCCACCAGGTTAACGCAGCTCCTTCAAGTGTTCCGGTAGCATATTTCACCCTACGGTCTTCGGGGCATTCGCACATCTCGAAAACAGACTTAAGCTTTTCAAACTAGTGAAGAAGGCCCACTGCTCCTTCGGTGCCACTGAAAGTGGTAGGTCGGCAGTCCATGAACGTCTTGAACGTGCACAGAGGAGGTTGAGCATGTTGTCCTGTTGCGTGAGAATAAAAGACAAGGTTAAGCACGAGGGTTAGTTTGCGAAGGTAGGATCTAAACGTCCTAAGGTGAGTTGGTATGGCAGGTTATACCTCCTGCAGGGTTAGCTGCGAGTGCCTCAGCGACTCGTTCATTGATCAAAGCCGTCAACTGGGCTTGAGTGAGGTTGATACGTCCTCCGCGTCCGCTCATGATCTTCATAACGAAGCAACGTAAGTGAGAAAAGTGTCGCGAAAGTGCGTAAGTATGGGACAACATTAGAGAGTAAGCACACAAGATTCAAATAGCAATTATCACATTATCTAATGCACAATGAGAACTATCTAACCGACAATTTAACATAAATCATACCACTTATGGTGTCGAGTCTTGCACATGGAGCGAAGCGTCGTTGTGGATCGTTGAGCATTGCACAGGTTATAGTCTGGTTTTACCAAAAAGCATTTCCCTTTTTAAAACCAAGTTCACTATAACCAATGGCTCTGATACCAATCTGTCACACCCCCAAAATCCACCATGCGGAGTACCACCGCTTGGAGGCGTGACGTGACCAGGATCGAGCCACCAATTATATTGAACATCGTAATTAAGTAAATAAGACCAACCACAATACAACTGGTGACCAAAGCTAGTTAACCATGTTTAGTTTAAACAGCGGAAGCATAAAAGTAAATCCAAAAGCATAAGTCCATAGTTTATAAGTTAAGGTTCAAAACACAAGTTTAATAAGTTCATAAGGATTTAAAAAATGAGCACGGAACATAACAGTCCGTACACCACAACGACTTCTTCCTCGTGCAAGCTCCAAGCATTTAGCGACCTGTAAGGCATGTAACAACTAGTCAACAACAAAGTTGAGTGAGTTCACATTTGGTTGTTTGGTTTTAAGTTGTTTCTGAAAAACGTGGTTTGACTTTCGTTGGCTTATTTGCCGTGGGGGTTACCCCGAAGTTGAAAGTATGTTTAACCATTTCCTTTTTCTTTACCCAAACCGTATCCATAAATAATTAGTGGGGGCTTTCCCCGTGTGAACTACTAGACCATACATATCGACAACTGACGAACAATAGTTGTGCCCTACATCAGTGTCTATCATCACTGACAGTTTGCCATAGTCCATTAGTACACGCCCGTCCGAACGGCACGGTGTGAGGTTTGTTAAACCTAATAGCGCTATTAACTAATGACCCGCTCGCCATTGGCCTCGGCGATTAAGTCGATATAAATTGAGGGACTTCATGATAGAGTTTTGTCTAGCTAGTTTTAAGGTTGTTGTCCTGCACCAGGAGGACGAACATACGTATTCTGCACCAGGAAAATTCGTAGGATTAATAATGGCATCCACTCTATGGAGGATGGCCGTACATATCCTACCCAAGGAGGATATGTAGATTTAGTTTTAATTCTTTAACCCATTCCCAAACCACCGGGAATCCCATGCCTTAGAAAGTGTGTGAACTCACCTTGGTTTGCTAGGTTAGATTCTCAAATATAGCTAACAGTCAAGGTTGGTCAATCACATCCTAGTATGATTACCAGTTAGTCATTTAGTGATTTTTAAATAGAGCACAAAGTTCCTACACGTATCTAATACATAACATGCATTACTTTAACGGTTTATGCCCATATAAGTTTCCCATCCATTCCCACTCATAAACAAACATACGATAATGCACATAACACATATAACATGTTAGATCATTTACCGATAGCACACTCGACCTTTAGACACGCAAATTACAGCTTATGTCATTTCAGCATAATTATTCAAAACCGGGCTGTTTTCGGACATTTTAATAAAATAGTTAATTTATTCCAAAAATTCCCAAATTTTTACAGAATGTCGTAAACGTTCCAAATTTTATTGTGTAAAAATATTGGGGTCCGGTTCCTTACGAATATTTTATAAAAATTCATTTTCCGGGCTAAACTCAGATTTATATTTTTCTGACCACAGTCCACGGGATAATTTATTTAAAATTGATCGAGTGTCCGATTTATGAAATTCCAGTGGGGTAATTACAAATGCATCGGTTGTCATCTACTGTACAAATTTCATGGTTCGATTCATCACAAAACTCAGGTTATGACTGAAAGTATGACACCCATTTATTGCTGTCAAAATTCAGCTTAAGCTGTTGTTACAAATCGACACATTAAAAATAGTAAACGAAGTCCAAAAATTACGATTCCGGTGCCATTAGAACCGTATTTCATAGTAACATATTTTAGATTCAAAATATCTGTTTTTTGTTGAGTTTATGACCTGTTTACAGCCAACTGAAGTTGGCTGTAAAACCGGGACATATTCTGTTTTCACTCTTTAACTTACTAACTTGTGCTCGTTTGATTCCGTTAATCATGTTTAGTGATCACAACAACATCAAACATCCATATTAATCAGCAACACATCAGATAATCAACCAAGAATCATAACAAAACAAGTTTCATAAGTTTTACACAAATATTTACTCTTTAACCACCATGTTCATCATTTTTACTAGACTTTAAGTTTTGTTCTCTAGTGTTTATAATTTTTATCCGACAAATCTCTTATTAACCACATCAAACATGAACAAGAAGTTGATTAGAAGCACTTACAACTAGCTCAAGGCTAGGGAAGAAACTAGACGGAAAACGGGTGGGTAAAAGCGTTGTGGTGAGGTCCTTGCGATTCCGTATGCACCGAGCTTCCTTATACGTGATCCTTCACACTTGAATGTATATAAAATGCCAAGATAGAAATTGAAAGTGGGTGGTGGATGTGTGTATATGTTCGGCCGAGAGTGTTAAGTGAGGGAGAGAAGTCAAATTTTTTTGTAAAGTGGTGATGTATTGAATTAGTGATCTCACATGCAATTATAATATCCATCCTCCACCATTATCCATTAGGTTTTATGTTGTTTAGATACTAAACCAAGTAAATAAAATAATCACCCAATGTAAAGGTGTGTCCCCTACATGGGAACCGAATGGTCAAGGGGGTGGGGAAATTAGTGGGATTTCAACTAGTTTGGTCAAGTAATCTAGTTTGATTAGTTAGGGATTATGATTAGTTATTTGTGTGTTATAATTTATAACGGGGGTTAGGGTATTCGGGGACCCTAACTGGCTCAGAAAAGGAAAAATAATGTCAATGACAATATTGTTATGTCCCGGGTAAAGTCCGGTTGTTCGGTTCGATACTGTTCCGTTAAACTGCTTAATTAATCCGTAAAGCGTCCTACTTATATATTTTTGCAACGTTTTTACTTTTCAATACTCAGGAAAGCACACAGGACTTTTTAGTAACTTTTCTGTATACTACTAGTGTGTTAACAAGCGCATCTAAATATAACACAGAAATCAGAGAGCAGTTAAGTAATTCCACACAGTCGTAAAACACTTTATTTTCATTAATAAACTGTACGGTTACATGTAAATTTGAGGGTTGTCACATTCTCCCCCTGTTAAGAGAATTTAGTCCCGAAATTTAGCGCGTGGTTACTGAGGAAGCTAGTTAAGTTGCGTTGTTTTCCTGATTTTCCTGGGGTGTCACATCATCCCCCCGTTGATTTGGAATTTCGTCCTGAAATTCTGCAGTAGCTTCAGCCTCAGTAGTGGTTGCGTTTTTCTCAAACAGTTGGGGATACTTGAGTTTCATTTGGTCTTCTCGTTCCCAGGTATACTCTGGGCCACGACGAGCATTCCAACGAACTCGGACCAGAGGTATCCTGGTACGCTTGAGGATCTTAACATCTCGATCAGTAATCTCTACTGGTTCCTCGTCGAATCGCAGCTGGTCGTCGATTATGAGTTCCTTGAGAGGAACTATGAGGGTCTCATCTGACAGACACTTCTTCAGATTCGACACATGGAAAACATTGTGAACTCCGCAGAGTTCTTCAAGTAGATTCAACCTATAGGCGACTTTGCCAATCTTCTCGGTGACTTCGAATGGTCCGACATAACGCGGATTGAGTTTGCCTCGTTTGCCGAAGCGGACTACACCTTTCCAAGGTAAGACTTTGAGTAGCACTCGATCCCCTACCTGGAGCTCGAGTGGTTTTCTTCCCTTATCAGCATAGCTTTTCTGACGGTCACGAGCTGCCGCCATTTGCTGTCGTATCTGAGCAAATCTTTAGGTGGTATCTATCACAAGTTCTGGGCCAGTTATTTGGCTGTCACCAACTTCTGCCCAACAGAGAGGTGATCGGCATTTGCGTCCGTACAATGCTTCGAATGGAGCGGCTTGGATGCTGGTGTGGTAACTGTTGTTATATGAGAACTCCACTAGCGGGAGGTGCTTTTCCCAGCCATTACCAAAATCGATTACACATGCCCTAAGCATGTCTTCAATGGTTTGGATGGTGCGTTCAGATTGCCTATCCGTCTGTGGGTGATAAGCGGTGCTCATATCTAAACGTGAGCCAAAAGACGTGTGCATTGCTTGCCACAGTTCAGAAGTAAAACGCGCGTCACAATCAGATATAATAGAGGTTGGCACTCCGTGCCTTGATACCACTTCCTTTAGGTAAATGTCTGCAAGAGTAGAAAACTTATCCGTTTCTTTGATAGCCAGAAAATGTGTAGACTTGGTCAGTCGATCTATGATCACCCAAATGGTATCGTTTCCGCGTTGAGATCTGGGCAGGCCGGTAACGAAATCCATGGAAATCTTCTCCCATTTCCATTTCGGGATCTCCGGTTGTTGGAGTAGGCCTGATGGTTTCTGATATTCAGTCTTGACTCTCGCACAAGTCAAGCACTTACTGACGTAGGTTGCTATGTGAGCTTTCATGCTAGGCCACCAACATGTAGTCTTGAGGTCATGGTACATCTTGTCCGAACCAGGGTGTACCGAATAACGAGACTTATGTGCTTCATCCATCACAAGCTCGCGTAAGTTGCCATAAAGTGGGACCCAGATGCGTCCGTTTACATAGTAGGCACCGTCTTCCTTTTGTTCTAGCCGCTGCCTCGATTGTCACGACCCCCGACCCACCCTGGACGGAATCGGGTGCCGTGAACAGTCCAGCGGTACCGGTGATTATTTTGAAAACGTTGCAGCGGAAATTTTATCAGGACCGTGAGTTAGGAAAAATATCAGAGTTTAGAAACACCGGATTTTATTTATTAAAATAGATGGGATAAACCCATGTTTTATAAGATAAATTTGTTTACATAAAACAATATTTCTTAATTTGATTTAATTAATAAAATAAGCCACTTCTTGAAGCCTTTCAGTGTTGTATCCAGCTCTTATTCCAATCTATTGTAATTACCTGAAAAATGTTTGAAAAAGGTTTTGTCAGCGAAAATACTGAGTGAATTCATTCCATTTTTATAAAATATATTGTTATACCTTACAGTATTAAGGTTTTATATCTATTTATATTTACTCAACTCAATTAGTATTTCTCACATGGTGACAGTTCCTGATGTAACAGTAATCATATTAATTATTAGCTCACTTTCATCCAATAGTGAATTTATCAAATAATTATATTTTACTATTATTCAATTTTTCTGTCACTAGGCGATTCCTGTGACTATCATCAAATAATTATATTTTACTATTATTCAATTTATCTGTCACTAGGCGATTCCTGTGACTATAATTATATCATTGTTGATCATTCTTTCAACTAATGATTCTGGTCATATCACTGTTGATCATTCTTTCAACTAGTGATTCTATAATACTGTTGATCATTCTCTCAACTAGTAATTTCTATTCATAACACTGTTGATCATTTTCTCAACTAGTGTCTTTGGATATGTCACTGTTAATCATTCTCTTAACTAGTGACTCCGGACTTAATTGTGTCCCGTGACATTTCTTTGTCAAATATATTACTTTATGGCATAAAACCATTTAATCCAGAAAATGACATATATCATGTTATGTCAAACTACCATAACTTTATCAAATATCATATGTCAATTAAATAATTGTAGTATCATTATTTAATATATTAACGTGACTATAATTTTAATAAAATGCATAATTTCCACTGTTATTGTAGTCATGTTAATATTGACTAACTTTTTGGAAAATAATAATGAGAATCCCATAATATATGAAATCTTTCATACCAGCAGTTAATATAAAAACTTAATTACTGTAAGTATAACTGGTAACCGTTTAGGATTCTGTAAAACCTTTGTAAATATAATTGTATCACAAAAAGGTGATAAAACTGTGAGAAAATAGAGTGGACTCACAAACTGTGAGAAAAGAGAAATGAACTCACATTGCAGATTTCTTACGGGCAAAGCTTAGTCTACAGATAATCCTTGATATATTGCAGATTTAATTTGAGCAGAGCTTAGCCTATTTCTTAGCCTTGTAACCTAGTGCATACAAACTAGGTAATTAACTAATACAGCATTTACGATAACTCACGAGATCAAATTCTCACAACGAACGACAAAGTGCGATACTTAAACATCCATCGAATTAACGACGAACGACAAAGTACGATACTTAAACATCCAGCGGATTTACAACTAAGGACAGAGTATAGTCCGATTTCGGACAGCACTCAACATCCCGTCAAAATCACGACGAATGACAAAGTATAACCCTAATGTGGGCAGCACTTAAACATCCATTGGATATATTGATCGATCGGACAATGAATCGTAATAGCGATCGAGTTAATACCCTGTGCAGCAGCACCCCGCTATACTAATTAGTGATTTAGTGTGTGTTAATTGAAGTAATTGGACAATATCTCCGCGCCTGAGTTGAATTTTATCGTCGAACGAACGCACAGAAGCAAGTCCCGAAGCCTGCTATTTATACACCAAATTGGCATTTGTTACGGACCGTAACAAATATTCCTTACGGTCCGTAAGGAATACTTTTTCTCCATATTGTTGCCACGTGTGTTTGAAGTGCAGGTGAGTCGACGTTTCGATTAAATTCGAATTTTATAATAAGTTATAAAGATAATCGTTGAGTAGGGAATGCCCCCCCTGAGTTTTAGGGGCCCTGATCCTGATTCTGATTGTTCTGAAATTTGTAGGTTTTGCGCAGAATCACCTGGGTCTCTCAATTAGGGTTTCCTATTGAATAAAATAATAATATAAATAGGAATTTTAATGAGGGTTGTTACATTCTCCCTACTTTAATAAAAATCTCGTCCTCGAGATTTGGGTTACGATATTTCTTTTAAACTTATGTCATATTCTGGTCAATAAAAACAATATTAAGGTATATGACACAGAATTGAATATCAAACTTTGTGAATACTAGTTGTATCATCAGTAGAATTCAAAGGTTCAACTGAATTAGTTCAAGAAATCGATGTCAAACGAATGAGATAAAATAATATAATTTCAATTGTGACTATTTTCAAGCCAAAAGATATATGATCAATAGATATTTAGAATGAATGTGAAGAACTTTTAGAATCAATAAAAATTCTTTGTCAAAAGAAAGCTTACTTTGATTGACAACTGAAGAAGACTCAGAATCAACAAGTTCAAAATGAAATAGCAGCACAAAAATAATTTGTCAACTATCAAACTATAACAAGAGAAAAATCAGGGTGTTGACAGTGAGTTGCAAGGATACACCGAAATACAATAGAATTTAGTGTATCATTGTCTTAATACATAATTGCATCAAGACTACTTTCAAATGATGAGTCAAACGAAATACATACGTGGTTTTGAATGATTCGTATGCTTTTGATTAGCACAAGCTACAAGTTTATAACGACGCCGCAAGGTGTCGTAATGATTTGAAATAATTCAATAATTACGGTGACCGAATAATTTCACCGTGTAATCAACGGAAAAATGAAGTAAAATGGGATATTTGAATTTGATTTTCAAATGAAAAGATCAAATGAATATTATAGAACTTTCGATAAATGATGAAAGAAACGTTAAGAGGTACACCGGAATATGATATGAATTTGTGTACTCTTATCTTAACACATAATTGTATTAAGACTGTTTAAGATAATGAACCAACAGAATTAAAATTCGTTCATTAGGAGTGAAAATAAGAATAGCTCAAGCTACAAATTAAAGAAAATGCCACCACTAGGTGTCATAGTAATTGGAAATAGTAGCAGTGAATGAAATGAGTTTCACCATGCTTTAAATCAAATGAAGTAAATCCGAATGTTTCAAATAAATCTAGTAGGATTGAAATCGAAATACTTGAATAATGTTTTTCGATCAAAGATGATAAAACAATAAGGATTACGAAACGCTCGATTGTTGATATAAAAATCTTTAGAAGATACACTGAATGTATGAAATGAATTTGTGTATCATTATCTTAGCACATGATTGTGTTAAGATTGATTTTATAGAATAAGACAACAAAGCGAATTCAATATAAATGAATAATTAAACCCGTATGCAACGAGATTTAGCACAAGCTTCAAATTTTGTGAAAACATCACCACAAGGTGATCGTGACCAAATGAATGATTCAGTAAAAGTGAAAACCAAACAATTCTGTTATAGTTTTTGAATAGATGAAGTACTTGACAAAATATATTTATTTATAAACTTTTATTTGTACTAGGGTCAAATAATAACTTAACTTAGATATTATATATCAGCTATTACGTCTGGAATCATTTCTGCTTCTTGCGTAGTAAGTACGAATGCTCGCGCGTTCTTCTTAGCTCCGTCTGTTGTTCTGGCCTTGTTGTCGAGTGCTTTGGTTAGTTTCGGGCAATATAGTTTGATGTGTCTTGTTTCTCCGCAATTGAAACAAACATTAGTTTTCCTTCTACACTCTTCCTCTATATGTCCGGCCATCTTCCAGAAGTTACAGTAGGATGTTTTCCTAAAACGGCATCTTCCTGAATGCTTTTTGTTACAGCTTCTGCAGATAGGTTGCTCCAGTGACGATTCAGTTCCTGTTTTCTTGTAGAATTCTTGGGAAATTTTCTGGGCTAACTCTTTCTTCTTGTTTTCTTCTCTTGTGCGGATTAGTCCATCTGTCAACATGTTAGCTAATTCGACTGCTTCTTCAATAGTCTGTGGTCTAGCGGCCTTGACTATGTCTCGGATTTCACTAACTAATCCCCAAATATAACGAGAAATTAGTATGGGTTCTGGCGAAGCCAGAGTTGGTACCATTCTTGCATATTCGAAGAACGTTGTCGTATATTCACGACAATTCACATCTATCATTTTATGATTTAGGAACTTGTTAGCCATTCGTTCCTTTTCATAAGGAGGACAAAATTTTCTTTCTGTCATTTCCTTAAATTTTTCCCAGTTTATGGCATAAGCCATGTCCCTTCCTTTTGCCTGAAGAATTTTATTCCACCATTCTAAGGCTTCTTCCTTGAAGAGGTTAGATGCATACATCACCTTATCTTCTTCGGCACATTTGCTGATTGTAAGAACAGCTTCTGTCTTTTCCAACCATCGCAGAGCAGCCGTGGCTCCTTCACTGCCGGCGAACTCAATTGGTTTACAAGCTAGAAATTCTTTGTAGGTACACCCGAAAGTCATCGCCTTCTTTTTCTTAGGAAATGGGGTTTTGATAATATCATCATTACCTCCATTGACACTATGGCTAAAACCATCGTCACGAGTATGCTTGCTACTCACAACTTTGGTAGGTTCTACGGTATTTTTAACAGCTTTAATTATTGAAGGTAAAACATTAGCTATTCCTTGAGCTATTAGATTTTCTATAGCATTTTTATCCAAAGGATTTTCATTATTAGCATGAACTTCAGAATTATGTGGTACTTCATTCGACATCTGAATTGCAAACATTTTCACTTATTAATATCACAGAATAGCAAAACAATACTTCCAGGATATTATATGTGCATATCGACATATATATATATTCATATATAACACATATGTTAATTTATATCAGTTTCCTAACTTTATTGTTTAAGTTTAGGTATTAAAAGAACACCTAAATAGCTTAAACAAGTGGCTCTGATACCACCTTCTGTCACGACCCCCGACCCACCCTGGACGGAATCGGGTGCCGTGAACAGTCCAGTGGTACCGGTGATTATTTTGAAAACGTTGCAGCAGAAATTTTATCAGGACCGTGAGTTAGGAAAAATATCAGAGTTTAGAAACACCGGATTTTATTTATTAAAATAGATGGGATAAACCCATGTTTTATAAGATAAATTTGTTTACATAAAACAATATTTCTTAATTTGATTTAATTAATAAAATAAGCCACTTCTTGAAGCCTTTCAGTGTTGTATCCAGCTCTTATTCCAATCTATTGTAATTACCTGAAAAATGTTTGAAAAAGGTTTTGTCAGCGAAAATACTGAGTGAATTCATTCCATTTTTATAAAATATATTGTTATACCTTACAGTATTAAGGTTTTATATCTATTTATATTTACTCAACTCAATCAGTATTTGTCACATGGTGACAGTTCCTGATGTAACAGTAATCATATTAATTATTAGCTCACTTTCATCCAATAGTGAATTTATCAAATAATTATATTTTACTATTATTCAATTTATCTGTCACTAGGCGATTCCTGTGACTATCATCAAATAATTATATTTTACTATTTTTCAATTTATCTGTCACTAGGCGATTCCTGTGACTATAATTATATCATTGTTGATCATTCTTTCAACTAATGATTCTGGTCATATCACTGTTGATCATTCTTTCAACTAGTGATTCTATAATACTGTTGATCATTCTCTCAACTAGTAATTTCTATTCATAACACTGTTGATCATTTTCTCAACTAGTGTCTTTGGATATGTCACTGTTAATCATTCTCTTAACTAGTGACTCCGGACTTAATTGTGTTGTCACACCCCGACCACGTAGAACCTACAAAACGTGGCGGAAACATCGGGGAGTGTTGTAACAGAATCATTGTTTCATAACACATGGAACTTGAAATATTGTTTTATTGATTAAAAGAGTTACAATGTCTTGACAATCAAAGAAACATAACAAAATAACTAGTCTTGCATCTTTTATTGTCACTAAGGCCCATGTCCGCCTAAGTGTATCTTGATCAATCATATGCTTCATTTCCTGAAACACATGTGAAAATAGGTACGTCAGCATAAAAATGCCTGTGAGATACATAGGTTTTGTGAAAATGAGATTCATGACTTATGTTTAGGAAAATGTTTAGTCATGAACCTTGTAGTATGCTTTGTTTTGTAAATCGTTTGAAAAGCAATAAGATCAGATGATATGTATAAGTAAGAGAATAATGTATGGTTAAATGAATAACCAAGTAAAAATGAGTATAAATAAATTAAGTTGTTTTGTAAAACAATGTCTTGTGAAAAGTATGTTATTTGTATAAAATGTTATATGTCTCAAATTGAAATGATTTAGATAACGCTACAATATGTAATACCATACAAACACTTATATATAGGAAGTACCAACGGCGTATCCACCATGCTTGTATCATATTACACACGCCTCGTTACTTAAGTCACTTAAACAAACCACCAATGTAATAAGTTTATGTTTAAACCAATAGTCAAAAGTCCTTGTATAAATCATATCAAATGTTAATAGTCCAAAAGTAGTCAAGTAATGTGCAACAAATGTTATGTATAACCAATGTCGAAAATGTTTATTTGTCAAATGTAAATCATGTAATGTGTAACCAAAATGATATGTATGGCTAGTGAAATGCATCAACTAAACCATAGGTGAAAAATGCACAAAACAAAGTATTGAAGTAAAACTTGGTTTAAATCAAAGTTATGTTTTGTGTAGTAAATATATGCTATACTGATATTAGACATTTATGCGGTATTGTGAAAATTCATACATCCAAGCCTTGCGACAGTCGGATAACTATGTAAAAATGAGTTATCAAAAGAATATGTATTCGGATTCGGTCATTCCTTACGTCCAAACAAACCCGAGATTTCAGGAATGGGATTTGTCAAGTCCTATGGTACCACTACCTACTACCGAGCGGCATGATCGGTGTTAATGAATGTACATTGTCTCATTTAAACAAACCAAATGTCATACCAAAATGTAAGCATGTGATGAAGATAATGTACCTAGTATGCTAGAGTAAACATACAAGGTAGAGCTGTAAAACAATGTGTCCATATGTTACTGGAACATATGCAACAGAGATGCAATGTAAAATGATGTACTAAGTATGGTAAGTTAACATACAAAGTAGAAAAGTTATGTAAATCAATGTGCTAGCATGCTATCAGTAAACATACATAGCAGAAATGTAATGTAAATCATGTACTAATAGTGTACTAATGAACATAACAAGTATATGATGTGAAAACAGGAAAGCACGAAAGTAACAAGTAGGCACATGTGTTCCACCCCAAAATGTTTGGAAAACAGTAAAAGAGGGGTCTATGTACTCACTTGAGATTGCTCAGAAGTCCTAAGATAACCACCAAGCAATGCTAGAGATCTCGGAATATCAAACGGCACCTAATATAGGTAACTACATTAATAAACCGGACCTAAATCGGAAGATCGGATAGAATGAGGGCTCGTAAACCAAATGAGTATGGGAACTCATGTAGTATGGTTTAACAAAGCCTACATACTAAATGAAACCTAACCTAAGTGCTTACGACCCATTACGACCCGTTTAGGTAGCTTATGCTACTTTAACGCGTCGTTCGCGTAAAACGCGTTCGGACCGCCTAACTAGTCCTATGACAAGTAACATATGCCTTAACATGTCTAATATTGTTGTCAAATCAGTTTAGATGTCAAAAGTTATGTTACATATGCTTAAAATGAATTTTGGCGTCAAAAGGGCATTTTGGTAATTTACCTAAGGCATATAAGCTACCTATCATACAACTACTTAAACGAAGCGACCATAAGGTATAACCTCGGAAGGTTATTCCCTATATACTATGGTCACCAAATGTGCTTGGTCGGATCCTAATGATCGACCAAATGGGTCGGGTTCGAAAGTATAAGCGATTGTTTAAATCGCTTACCTTACGACCCTATATAAGCACTAAACTAAAAGTGACGAGCTAAGCATGTTAAAGCATGCTTAACTAAGTTTAGAAAACAGGTTTGGTATCAAAACAAACGGTTTTGATACCCATAAGTAGTTTGGTTACAAAATACGCAAGAATACGTATTCTGACCGAAACTACGGCTCGTCATTGAGCCTAGATAACGTGGTAATCAGTAGGTATAGTCACAAAGGACTATAACCATCGTGATTACAATCACGTTGCGAAGTTCAAACGAACTTCGCATTGACCATAAGCTGGTCAATGCAGAAAGTCAAACAAAGTTTGACTTTCAGACTCGAAAAGCAATAAAAGAACGAAAGAATACTCACGTAGGGTCCCCGAATGCTAATCTAGATCAAAATAGCTCAGGTATGAAACAAAGGTTTCAACTTAGAGCATTTGAGATCAGATTCTAGTGAGTTTAGAGGTTGGATGGCAAGGGGTATTTATAGTGAATGGTCCACCATTAGGATCGTTTGTCGAAATACGTGCCTTAATCTCATCCGTACATGTGTCGGAACCTTATGGTACCCAAAAAGGCCACTCACCATAAGAGTTTGACACTTGGCACTTGACCTTTGGAGAGTGTTAAGGGCTGTTAAAAGATGAAAAAAAACGTTTTGCTGCATCTGGCCCCTGTTTACGGACCTAGTTTGGCAGATTTACAGTTTCAGTCCCTGCAACCTCAAAACTTGGTTTTCGATGCGTTTTTTTTGACACGTTTAAGCCCTGTTAACCCCATTTCAAAGCTCTAAAATGAAGTTAAAGTATAGGGAACTTAAAATGTGTTCAAAAATATCTCGGGTGTCGGTTCGTTTAGCCGTACGGTTACGTTGTTCGGTTAATTACGACGGAATGCGCATAAGCGCGAAAAATGATCCAAATGGCGTGACGAATGGATTTTTCTTATGACAAACACTAAAATAAAATATTTTAGTGCTTACATAAATTTTTGGATGTCCGGATGTATTCAGAACGTAAGTTATGCACGAAAATGCAAACTTGTGCACTTTTTGACGCTTTTAGTACCTGAATGAGCCAAAAGTTTATTTTAGCACACCGAACCCCTCAAAGCCTATTTCTAAGCTATATAAAGGATATTTAAGGTGCGTTTAACTTATGGTCATGTTCCGGAATGTCTGTTACAGTTCAAATTGGCATACTTTCGCAGTTTGTCAAGTTTAGTCCCTGTAAGCGAATTAACTTGTTTTTGCCATACCAAAGCCTTCAAAACTTATTTCTAAGTTATGTAAAGGTTATTTAAGGTATGTTAAGCCTATGTCACTATTCCGGAGTGTTTGTTGCATTAAACTGGTTATATTTACGCATCGGTGCGCGTATAACCTTCCAGAAAGCGATTTAGAGTTTGGAATTGAACAAAAATTGATATGTGCAAATGATACACATATTTTTACAAATCCCAAGTATGAAATATAATATTTCATTGGTTCGGTATTTGTTTGATGGCCGTGGAGGCACAGGTGTTACAGTCTCCCCTACTTTAGGAAATTTCATCCCGAAATTTATTTAGAGGAAACTTGTGAGAGTTTAAAACATGAAGTTGAAAAGATCGAACAATATTGGTTAGGGTTCTGAACTTCTAGTAACCTTAATAACATTATGCTTGCAATGTAAGAGGGACACTTATATACAAGTATATGAAGCGTCATTGGTGCGTCCACCGTACCTCCATTACATCGTTCTCATTTTGTTATTGTTGTCGCTATCGGTTCTTACACATAATAAATCTTACTGGGTTTCTGTGCACTAAATTTCATAATTATGTACGCGTCCATAATTAGACAATTCCTTGCACAGTTCACACAGTCTATTTTATAATGTGTAGTGTAAAACCAAATGAACAAACCTATGATGAGTGTGACTAGACCGCCATAGAGTCCTTTTAATTAAGTCAATAAATGATCTAAATAGACTATCAAGGAGTCTGTTCAGCTACATCACTAGATGTCGTCCTTTAACCAGATTGTGAATCAATCTTTTTGACTAGACCTCTAAAAGGGTCTCTTATGAAACATGGAGTGGTACTATATAATCCAAGGGTCTTAACTATTATATAGAAGCCCATTAAGGATTTAAGGCAGTACCTTTTGACTATCCTGCTACGAATCCCTCATATGGAGATATGAAAGATCCTGCGAGGATTTGGATAACAAATATCCAGAGTATAAAAACACAAAATGCATAAAAGAAAACATAAGATGAATAAACACATAGTCACATAACCACAAAATTGTTTGTTAATTTGTCTTGTTAATTGCGTACATGCATTTAAAGCACACTAGGAATCCATTCCGTGGATTTCATTTGGTACTTTAAACGTTATCAATAATCTAACTATAAAGATAGAAAGATTCAAAAAGAAAATTCGATTTCGATTATTAGGAACCGAAATGTTCGAATTTAGGTACATAAGGAATCCAATTAAGGACTCTGATTTGTATGACAATTATCCACAAGGATCTAATTGTGAAGATAAAAAGATCCCATATGGATTTTAGAGGTTGAAGATGTTTTGAAACCTTGCACTGGACGTGCTTAAGTCAAAACATGAAGTTGAAATGCTTATGAAGTTGAGATGCTCGATATGCCAAGGCGACATATGAAGCGAAATTTGAAGGTTAAGTCAATGCATGAGAAAAATATTTTTTTTTTGCAATACTATGCATGGGGTTCTAAAAATGTGTTCAATGTTTTTGAAACCTTATATATAATACCTTTGAAATCATAAAGTAGTTGCATTAGGCAGGTATGTTCATAAAAATGTTTTAAAATCATGCGAAATGAATTTTGAAATTATGTATAAGGTTTTTGGAAAACATGAATGATGCTTTTGAAATCATGCACTTGATAAGAAAATATATTGTACTAATATTGTTTTCAGGCTATATGAGACATTTTGAAATCATGAAGGTTGTTTTTGAAAATACAGACAAAGCTTTGTGCATTTGTTATGTTTAAGTAAATACACTAAATTAAAAATGTTTTCGAACTATGTATAGGATGTTTTGAAATCATGTAGGTTGTTTTGAAAACTTATGTTATGCATGTTGAAGAAATCAGAACGTAATGGGTATGAGTTTTGAAAATACTCTTAGTTATCTATCCAAGAATTCAAAGGCACAGATGTGTGAAAAGCACGATTACTCATAATTTCGATTTATTTCTTGTACTTCGTTTCCTAGAATGAAACGAGTACTTAGAATTTTCCAAAGGAATCATGAACAAACGCAAGAATGGGAAATTCGCAAAAGTAGTTTGTAAGGAATATAGTTCCTTAATGTAGGTATCATAGGAAAAGTCATACACATATGTAACTACAATTGTACATCAGAATTTGTGAACAATAATTTATTTATAAACAAAACAGATTGTTTCACATTACAAGAAAATAAAAGAACAAAAGCATAAGACAGCAACATCCTTTGTTCAGTAAAATGCTCATCCGAGGGTCAGATTTGCATTAGCAAGCTTTGGGCAATCCCTCCGGAAATGGCCCATCTCGCCACAGTTGTAGCAAGACCCCGGCGAGAAACGAGCTTGAGCAGTATTGTCATCAGCTTGATTTGGTACAGCTGCAGTTGGGCAAACCCTTGCTGTATGACCTATAAGTCCACAAATCTGGCATTTGCGGCACTTCACACTAGCATGATGATGGAGGCTACATTGGTTGCACAAGGGTGCAGTTCCATTGTATGGCTTCCTAGTAGGGGGTTGAGCTGGTTGGTTGGGGACGGCTTGATCATTGTGAGCGACCACGGCGAAATTCTGAGAAGCCTTTCGCTTCTTTGACTTCTTAGGAGATCGTTCATCCATGGTCTTTGATTCCTTGATTGGTTTCTTGGCTGATGGTGCTGTCACCTGACTAGGTCCTGCCTGTCTTGGTGACTCTTGAGTGGCTTCATCCTGGAGACGATACATGGTAGTAGTTAATTCAACAGTCTTCAGGACTACTTCGCCTATTCGTTGAGCGAATTTGGCTGTCTGCTCGGACATTTGACCGGTGCTGAGAGGAAGAGACATTCTAGAAGTAAATGAAAGGCATAGGAAGAAACAGGTGAAAGGTTATTGGATAATCAATACAGAATGGTAACGAATGAAAATTGTGATCATTTGTTTGTTTCCTAAGGCAAACAAATGAGATGGTGACAAATCAAAGTAAATGGGTCAAAAATAATGTATCGCGAAGACATGCTCGCCTATAAGTGAACACTCATCCCAAGAATTCCCAGGTAAGCACAACTGGTCTCGCGTCTGATGAGATATATACGAAGTGCTTGCCTAGACAGAAAACCCAGAATACAGGCATTCACCCTTCCAGTTTGCACGTGTTCACATTATTTAAAACCCAAGACCTTGACGAGGTTTTGAAAAACTCAAAGGGGTTCAAAACCATATAACAGAGGGTTCAAAACCTTACAATAAAGGGTTCAAAACCTAGTAATCAATCATCCTAGAACAGATGATTAGTTTTCAAAGTGGTTTTGAAATTTATGTTCTTGTTGTGGTTGTCGCCTAAGGATAGGTGACAGTATTGTTTTATGACTAAACGCAAGTAAACTCGCGTTAGGGTCCTAAGAAGGTTATAGACTAGGTCAAAGTATTACTAATAACCTAATTCCCTATAACCATGAGCTCTGATACCAACTTTTCTGTCACACCCCGACCACGTAGAACCTACAAAACGTGGCGGAAACATCGGGGAGTGTTGTAACAGAATCATTGTTTCATAACACATGGAACTTGAAATATTGTTTTATTGATTAAAAGAGTTACAATGTCTTGACAATCAAAGAAACATAACAAAATAACTAGTCTTGCATCTTTTATTGTCACTAAGGCCCATGTCCGCCTAAGTGTATCTTGATCAATCCTATGCTTCATTTCCTGAAACACATGTGAAAATAGGTACGTCAGCATAAAAATGCCTGTGAGATACATAGGTTTTGTGAAAATGAGATTCATGACTTATGTTTAGGAAAATGTTTAGTCATGAACCTTGTAGTATGCTTTGTTTTGTAAATCGTTTGAAAAGCAATAAGATCAGATGATATGTATAAGTAAGAGAATAATGTATGGTTAAATGAATAACCAAGTAAAAATGAGTATAAATAAAATAAGTTGTTTTGTAAAACAATGTCTTGTGAAAAGTATGTTATTTGTATAAAATGTTATATGTCTCAAATTGAAATGATTTAGATAACGCTACAATATGTAATACCATACAAACACTTATATATAGGAAGTACCAACGGCGTATCCACCATGCTTGTATCATATTACACACGCCTCGTTACTTAAGTCACTTAAACAAACCACCAATGTAATAAGTTTATGTTTAAACCAATAGTAAAAAGTCCTTGTATAAATCATATCAAATGTTAATAGTCCAAAAGTAGTCAAGTAATGTGCAACAAATGTTATGTATAACCAATGTCGAAAATGTTTATTTGTCAAATGTAAATCATGTAATGTGTAACCAAAATGATATGTATGGCTAGTGAAATGCATCAACTAAACCATAGGTGAAAAATGCACAAAACAAAGTATTGAAGTAAAACTTGGTTTAAATCAAAGTTATGTTTTGTGTAGTAAATATATGCTATACTGATATTAGACATTTATGCGGTATTGTGAAAATTCATACATCCTAGCCTTGCGACAGTCGGATAACTATGTAAAAATGAGTTATCAAAAGAATATGTATTCGGATTCGGACATTCCTTACGTCCAAACAAACCCGAGATTTCAGGAATGGGATTTGTCAAGTCCTATGGTACCACTACCTACTACCGAGCGGCATGATCGGTGTTAATGAATGTACATTGTCTCATTTAAACAAACCAAATGTCATACCAAAATGTAAGCATGTGATGAAGATAATGTACCTAGTATGCTAGAGTAAACATACAAGGTAGAGCTGTAAAACAATGTGTCCATATGCTACTGGAACATATGCAACAGAGATGCAATGTAAAATGATGTACTAAGTATGGTAAGTTAACATACAAAGTAGAAAAGTTATGTAAATCAATGTGCTAGCATGCTATCAGTCAACATACATAGCAGAAATGTAATGTAAATCATGTACTAATAGTGTACTAATGAACATAACAAGTATATGATGTGAAAACAGGAAAGCACGAAAGTAACAAGTAGGCACATGTGTTCCACCCCAAAATGTTTGGAAAACAGTAAAAGAGGGGTCTATGTACTCACTTGAGATTGCTCAGAAGTCCTAAGATAACCACCAAGCAATGCTAGAGATCTCGGAATATCAAACGGCACCTAATATAGGTAACTACATTAATAAATCGGACCTAAATCGGAAGATCGGATAGAATGAGGGCTCGTAAACCAAATGAGTATGGGAACTCATGTAGTATGGTTAAACAAAGCCTACATACTAAATGAAACCTAACCTAAGTGCTTACGACCCATTACGACCCGTTTAGGTAGCTTATGCTACTTTAACGCGTCGTTCGCGTAAAACGCGTTCGGACCGCCTAACTAGTCCTATGACAAGTAACATATGCCTTAACATGTCTAATATTGTTGTCAAATCAGTTTAGATGTCAAAAGTTATGTTACATATGCTTAAAATGAATTTTGGCGTCAAAAGGGCATTTTGGTAATTTACCTAAGGCATATAAGCTACCTATCATACAACTACTTAAACGAAGCGACCATAAGGTATAACCTCGGAAGGTTATTCCCTATATACTATGGTCACCTAATGTGCTTAGTCGGATCCTAATGATCGACCAAACGGGTCGGGTTCGAAAGTATAAGCGATTGTTTAAATCGCTTACCTTACGACCCTATATAAGCACTAAACTAAAAGTGACGAGCTAAGCATGTTAAAACATGCTTAACTAAGTTTAGAAAACAGGTTTGGTGTCAAAACAAACGGTTTTGATACCCATAAGTAGTTTGGTTACAAAATACGCAAGAATACGTATTCTGACCGAAACTACGGCGCGTCACTAAGCCTAGATAACGTGGTAATCAGTAGGTATAGTCACAAAGGACTATAACCATCGTGATTACAATCACGTTGCGAAGTTCAAACGAACTTCGCATTGACCATAAGCTGGTCAATGCAGAAAGTCAAACAAAGTTTGACTTTCAGACTCGAAAAGCAATAAAAGAACGAAAGAAGACTCACGTAGGGTCCCCGAATGCTAATCTAGATCAAAATAGCTCAGGTATGAAACAAAGGTTTCAACTTAGAGCATTTGAGATCAGATTCTAGTGAGTTTAGAGGTTGGATGGCAAGGGGTATTTATAGTGAATGGTCCACCATTAGGATCGTTTGTCGAAATACGTGCCTTAATCTCATCCGTACATGTGTCGGAACCTTATGGTACCCAAAAAGGCCACTCACCATAAGAGTTTGACACTTGGCACTTGACCTTTGGAGAGTGTTAAGGGCTGTTAAAAGATGAAAAAAAAACGTTTTGCTGCATCTGGCCCCTGTTTACGGACCTAGTTTGGCAGATTTACAGTTTCAGTCCCTGCAACCTCAAAACTTGGTTTTCATGCGTTTTTTTGACACGTTTAAGCCCTGTTAACCCCATTTCAAAGCTCTAAAATGAAGTTAAAGTATAGGGAACTTAAAATGTGTTCAAAAATATCTCGGGTGTCGGTTCGTTTAGCCGTACGGTTACGTTGTTCGGTTAATTACGACGGAATGCGCATAAGCGCGAAAAATGATCCAAATGGCGTGACGAATGGATTTTTCTTATGACAAACACTAAAATAAAATATTTTAGTGCTTACATAAATTTTTGGATGTCCGGATATATTCAGAACGTAAGTTATGCACGAAAATGCAAACTTGTGCACTTTTTGACGCTTTTAGTACCTGAATGAGCCAAAAGTTTATTTTAGCACACCGAACCCCTCAAAGCCTATTTCTAAGATATATAAAGGATATTTAAGGTGTGTTTAACTTATGGTCATGTTCCGGAATGTCTGTTACAGTTCAAATTGGCATACTTTCGCAGTTTGTCAAGTTTAGTCCCTGTAAGCGAATTAACTTGTTTTTGCCATACCAAAGCCTTCAAAACTTATTTCTAAGTTATGTAAAGGTTATTTAAGGTATGTTAAGCCTATGTCACTATTCCGGAGTGTTTGTTGCATTAAACTGGTTATATTTACGCATCGGTGCGCGTATAACCTTCCAGAAAGCGATTTAGAGTTTGGAATTGAACAAAAAATGATATGTGCAAATGATACACATATTTTTACAAATCCCAAGTATGAAATATAATATTTCATTGGTTCGGTATTTGTTTGATGGCCGTGGAGGCACAGGTGTTACAGTCTCCCCTACTTTAGGAAATTTCGTCCCGAAATTTATTTAGAGGAAACTTGTGAGAGTTTAAAACATGAAGTTGAAAAGATCGAACAATATTGGTTAGGGTTCTGAACTTCTAGTAACCTTAATAACATTATGCTTGCAATGTAAGAGGGACACTTATATACAAGTATATGAAGCGTCATTGGTGCGTCCACCGTACCTCCATTACATCGTTCTCATTTTGTTATTGTTGTCGCTATCGGTTCTTACACATAATAAATCTTACTGGGTTTCTGTGCACTAAATTTCATAATTATGTACGCGTCCATAATTAGACAATTCCTTGCACAGTTCACACAGTCTATTTTATAATGTGTAGTGTAAAACCAAATGAACAAACCTGTGATGAGTGTGACTAGACCGCCATAGAGTCCTTTTAATTAAGTCAATAAATGATCTAAATAGACTATCAAGGAGTCTGTTCAGCTACATCACTAGATGTCGTCCTTTAACCAGATTGTGAATCAATCTTTTTGACTAGACCTCTAAAAGGGTCTCTTATGAAACATGAAGTGGTACTATATAATCCAAGGGTCTTAACTATTATATAGAAGCCCATTAAGGATTTAAGGCAGTACCTTTTGACTATCCTGCTACGAATCCCTCATATGGAGATATGAAAGATCCTGCGAGGATTTGGATAACAAATATCCAGAGTATAAAAACACAAAATGCATAAAAGAAAACATAAGATGAATAAACACATAGTCACATAACCACAAAATTGTTTGTTAATTTGTCTTGTTAATTGCGTACATGCATTTAAAGCACACTAGGAATCCATTCCGTGGATTTCATTTGGTACTTTAAACGTTATCAATAATCTAACTATAAAGATAGAAAGATTCAAAAAGAAAATTCGATTTCGATTATTAGGAACCGAAATGTTCGAATTTAGGTACATAAGGAATCCAATTAAGGACTCTGATTTGTATGACAATGATCCACAAGGATCTGATTGTGAAGATAAAAAGATCCCATATGGATTTTAGAGGTTGAAGATGTTTTGAAACCTTGCACTGGACGTGCTTAAGTCAAAACATGAAGTTGAAATGCTTATGAAGTTGAGATGCTCGATATGCCAAGGCGACATATGAAGCGAAATTTGAAGGTTAAGTCAATGCATGAGAAAAATATTTTTTTTGCAATACTATGCATGGGGTTCTAAAAATGTGTTCAATGTTTTTGAAACCTTATATATAATACCTTTGAAATCGGGTGCCGTGAACAGTCCAGCGGTACCGGTGATTATTTTGAACACGTTGCAGCGGAAATTTTATCAGGACCGTGAGTTAGGAAAAATATCAGAGTTTAGAAACACCGGATTTTATTTATTAAAATAGATGGGATAAACCCATGTTTTATAAGATAAATTTGTTTACATAAAACAATATTTCTTAATTTGATTTAATTAATAAAATAAGCCACTTCTTGAAGCCTTTCAGTGTTGTATCCAGCTCTTATTCCAATCTATTGTAATTACCTGAAAAATGTTTGAAAAAGGTTTTGTCCGCAAAAATACTGAGTGAATTCATTCCATTTTTATAAAATATATTGTTATACCTTACAGTATTAAGGTTTTATATCTATTTATATTTACTCAACTCAATCAGTATTTCTCACATGGTGACAGTTCCTGATGTAACAGTAATCATATTAATTATTAGCTCACTTTCATCCAATAGTGAATTTATCAAATAATTATATTTTACTATTATTCAATTTATCTGTCACTAGGCGATTCCTGTGACTATCATCAAATAATTATATTTTACTATTATTCAATTTATCTGTCACTAGGAGATTCCTGTGACTATAATTATATCATTGTTGATCATTCTTTCAACTAATGATTCTGGTCATATCACTGTTGATCATTCTTTCAACTAGTGATTCTATAATACTGTTGATCATTCTCTCAACTAGTAATTTCTATTCATAACACTGTTGATCATTTTCTCAACTAGTGTCTTTGGATATGTCACTGTTAATCATTCTCTTAACTAGTGACTCCGGACTTAATTGTGTCCCGTGACATTTCTTTGTCAAATATATTACTTTATGGCATAAAACCATTTAATCCAGAAAATGACATATATCATGTTATGTCAAACTACCATAACTTTATCAAATATCATATGTTAATTAAATAATTGTAGTATCATTATTTAATATATTAACGTGACTATAATTTTAATAAAATGCATAATTTCCACTGTTATTGTAGTCATGTTAATATTGACTAACTTTTTGGAAAATAATAATGAGAATCCCATAATATATGAAATCTTTCATACCAGCAGTTAATATAAAAACTTAATTACTGTAAGTATAACTGGTAACCGTTTAGGATTCTGTAAAACCTTTGTAAATATAATTGTATCACAAAAAGGTGATAAAACTGAGAGAAAATAGAGTGGACTCACAAACTGTGAGAAAAGAGAAATGAACTCACATTGCAGATTTCTTACGGGCAAAGCTTAGTCTACAGATAATCCTTGATATATTGCAGATTTAATTTGAGCAGAGCTTAGCCTATTTCTTAGCCTTGTAACCTAGTGCATACAAACTAGGTAATTAACTAATACAGCATTTACGATAACTCACGAGATCAAATTCTCACAACGAACGACAAAGTGCGATACTTAAACATCCATCGAATTAACGACGAACGACAAAGTACGATACTTAAACATCCAGCGGATTTACAACTAAGGACAGAGTATAGTCTGATTTCGGACAGCACTCAACATCCCGTTGAAATCACGACGAATGACAAAGTATAACCCTAATGTGGGCAGCACTTAAACATCCATTGGATATATTGATCGATCGGACAATGAATCGTAATAGCGATCGAGTTAATACCCTGTGCAGCAGCACCCCGCTATACTAATTAGTGATTTAGTGTGTGTTAATTGAAGTAATTGGACGATATCTCCGCGCCTGAGTTGAATTTTATCGTTGAACGAACACACAGAAGCAAGTCCCAAAGCCTGCTATTTATACACCAAATTGGCATTTGTTACGGACCGTAACAAATATTCCTTACGGTCCGTAAGGAATACTTTTTCTCCATATTGTTGCCACGTGTGTTTGAAGTGCAGGTGAGTCGACGTTTCGATTAAATTCGAATTTTATAATAAGTTATAAAGATAATTGTTGAGTAGGGAATGCCCCCCCTGAGTTTTAGGGGCCCTGATCCTGATTCTGATTGTTCTGAAATTTGTAGGTTTTGCGCAGAATCACTTGGGTCTCTCAATTTGGGTTTCCTATTGAATAAAATAATAATATAAATAGGAATTTTAATGAGGGTTGTTACATCGATCCTCGTAGGGATTCAGCCCTGATATTCTCTGCTTTCAATGCTTCAACCTGAGCATCGCGAATCTGAGCGGGAAGGTTAGATTGGATGGTAAGCTGTAAAGCACGTACACGCTTAGGTATAGTATCCTTTCGACTGAGGGCGTCGGCCACAACATTGGCCTTGCCCGGATGATACTTGATAGCGCATTCATAATCGTTCAAAAGCTCAACCCATCGGCGTTGACGCATGTTTAACTCTTTTTGCCTGAAGATATGCTCGAGACTCCTGTGATCGGTGTAAATGGTGCACTTTGTACCGTACAGGTAATGTCTCCATATCTTAAGCGCGGAAACAACTTCTCCCAGCTCCAGATCGTGAGTAGTGTAATTCCTTTCGTGAACTTTAAGTTGGCGTGATGCGTAGGCAATGACCTTGTCTCGTTGAATCAACACGCAACCAAGTCCTTGGATGGAAGCGTCACAATAAACCACAAAATCTTCTGTGCCTTCAGGCAATGAGAGGATAGGCGCGCTACAAAGTCTATCTTTCAAGTGCTGAAACACAGATTCCTGTGCATCACCCCAGCGATAGGTGACACCCTTCTGAGTCAGTGAAGTGAGAGGTTGCGCAATCTTGGAGAAATCTTTTATAAACCTTCTGTAATATCCGGCCAAACCCAAGAATTGGCGGATTTCTGTTGGTGTACGGGGTGCAGGCCAATTCTTGATCGATTCAACCTTAGATGGATCCACATGAATCCCATCCTTGTTTACCACATGGCCTAGAAAGTGAACTTCGTGAAGCCAGAAGTCACATTTCGAGAACTTGGCATACAACTCCTCTTTTCGAAGAAGTTCCAGCATAAGTCGTAGATGCTTCTCGTGTTCCTCCTGACTCTTCGAATAGATCAGGATATCGTCGATGAATACAATGACAAACTTATCCAGGTAAGGCTTGCACACTCGGTTCATGAGATCCATGAAGACCGCCGGTGCATTCGTAAGCCCGAATGGTATAACCAGAAACTCGTAATGGCCGTAACGAGTTCTGAATGCTGTTTTGGAGACGTCCTCATCTCGGACCCTCAGCTGATGGTATCCCGATCTAAAATCAATCTTGGAGTAATAGCTCGACCCTTGCAACTGGTCGAACAAGTCTTCAATACGTGGAAGAGGATAACGATTCTTCACTGTCACCTTGTTAAGCTCGCGATAGTCAATACACATTCTGAAAGTACCATCTTTCTTCTTTACGAACAAGACTGGAGCTCCCCAGGGCGAAGATCTAGGATGTATAAAACCCCTTTCCAAGAGTTCTTATAGTTGTGTGGACAGTTCTTCGAGTTCTGATGGAGCTAGACGATATGGTGCTCGAGCTACTGGCGCTGCTCCAGGAGCTAGCTCGATTTGAAATTCAACTTGGCGGTGAGGCGGAAGACCAGGCAATTCCTCAGGAAATACATCAGGAAAATTGCGCACAATAGGGATGTCTTCAATTCTCTTCTCTTCTGTTGATGTGTCAGTAACGAGTGCTAAAATGGCAGTGTGGCCCTTTCGCAAACACTTCTGGGCCTTAAGAAAAGAGATGATGCCTTCGACAGCGCCACTCTTGTCGCCACGAATCACGAGAGGTTCTTCACCGGAACAAGGAATGCGGACGATTTTCTCCTTGCAAACAATCTCCGCTTGATGATGAGATAGCCAATCCATCCTAATAACGACGTCGAAACTACCCAGTGTGATAGGAATAAGATCGATAGAGAAAGTCTGACCAGCTAAGACGAGGTTACAACCTTTAACTACGTGTGTGGCTTCAAGACTTTTACCATTTGCTAGCTCTATCGTGTGTTTGGTGTTCAAAAGTGTTGGAGTGCGCTTAAGCATTTGGCTAACTTTTAGAGACACATAACTGGTATCGGCACCCGAATCAAATAAAACAGTAACAAAGAAGTCATCCAGAAGAAACTTACCCATCACAACATTGGGATCGTTCCTTGCTTCTCCCTGACCAATCACGAACACACGACCTTGGGAGCCATTGCCATTATTGTTACCTCCATTGTTGTTTCCATTGTGGTTCCCGTTTCTTTGGTTATTGTTGTTCTGATTCAGGTTCAGTTGGGGGCATTTCTTCTTAAAGTGGCCTTCAGCGCCACACTGAAAGCATCCTTTATTGCCCTGTTGTTGCTGCTGTTGGTGGTTCTGTGGAGCTTGTTGTTGTTGTTGGCGATTTTGATTTGCTGGTCGGGCGCTCCTGCAATCCTTTGCTTCATGACCAAACTTGTTACACCTCAGGCAACGACCTTTGTTGCACTGCCCGCTGTGATGTTTGTTGCACCGGTTGCACTTGGGGTGGTTCCCTCGGTATCCACCCTGTCCTTGGTTACCAGAAGATTGCTGACTAGGACTCTGGTAGTCATCAGTCTTTCGCTGCTGAGACTGAACTGAAGTAGAACCCTTTCCGGAGTTCCCATCCCATTTTCGCTTGTTGTCGGTAGGTGCATCAGAAGTAGCTGTGGCACTGATACGTTTGGGTAGCATGTTTTGCTCCACCGCCTGGTCGGTGAGACGATGAGCCAACTTGATAATTTGCTGAATGGTACCTAGGTTGGCTGAAGTTACGTGACTTTGAATCTCTGGTACAAGGCCCTTGAGGTACAGCTCAATACGTTTGATGGGAGGGTCCACCATAGTTGGACACAGGATAGCCAGCTCGTTTGACCTCTTAGTATACGCCTCAATCTCAGACCCCGTCATCTTCAGATTGTAAAATTCCACTTCTAGCTTTTGGATGTCATCCCGACTACAGTACTCCTCCTTGATCAGCTCTTTGAAACCATTCCAGGGTGTGGCATTAGCAACTGCCAGTCCTAGTAGTTGAACTTGTGCCTTCCACCAGGTTAACGCAGCTCCTTCAAGTGTTCCGGTAGCATATTTCACCCTACGGTCTTCGGGGCATTCGCACATCTCAAAAACAGACTCAAGCTTTTCAAACCAGTGAAGAAGGCCCACTGCTCCTTCGGTGCCACTGAAAGTGGTAGGTCGGCAGTCCATGAACATCTTGAACGTGCACAGAGGAGGTTGAGCATGTTGTCCTGTTGCGTGAGAATAAAAGACAAGGTTAAGCACGAGGGTTAGTTTGCGAAGGTAGGATCTAAACGTCCTAAGGTGAGTTGGTATGGCAGGTTATACCTCCTGCAAGGTTAGCTGCGAGTGCCTCAGCGACTCGTTCATTGATCAAAGCCGTCAACTGGGCTTGAGTGAGGTTGATACGTCCTCCGCGTCCGCTCATGATCTTCATAACGAAGCAACGTAAGTGAGAAAAGTGTCGCGAAAGTGCGTAAGTATGGGACAACATTAGAGAGTAAGCACACAAGATTCAAATAGCAATTATCACATTATCTAATGCACAATGAGAACTATCTAACCGACAATTTAACATAAATCATACCACTTATGGTGTCGAGTCTTGCACATGGAGCGAAGCGTCGTTGTGGATCGTTGAGCACTGCACAGGTTATAGTCTGGTTTTACCAAAAAGCATTTCCCTTTTTAAAACCAAGTGCACTATAACCAATGGCTCTGATACCAATCTGTCACACCCCCAAAATCCACCATGCGGAGTACCACCGCTTGGAGGCGTGACGTGACCAGGATCGAGCCACCAATTATATTGAACATCGTAATTAAGTAAATAAGACCAACCACAATACAACTGGTGACCAAAGCTAGTTAACCATGTTTAGTTTAAACAGCGGAAGCATAAAAGTAAATCCAAAAGCATAAGTCTCAAAACACAAGTTTAATAAGTTCATAAGGATTTAAAAAATGAGCACGGAACATAACAGTCCGTACACCACAACGACTTCTTCCTCGTGCAAGCTCCAAGCATTTAGCGACCTGTAAGGCATGTAACAACTAGTCAACAACAAAGTTGAGTGAGTTCACGTTTGGTTGTTTGGTTTTAAGTTGTTTCTGAAAAACGTGGTTTGACTTTCGTTGGCTTATTTGCCGTGGGGGTTACCCCGAAGTTGAAAGTATGTTTAACCATTTCCTTTTTCTTTACCCAAACCGTATCCATAATTAGTGGGGGCTTTCCCCGTGTGAACTACTAGACCATACATATCGACAACTGACGAACAATAGTTGTGCCCTACATCAGTGTCTATCATCACTGACAGTTTGCCATAGTCCATTAGTACACGCCCGTCCGAACGGCACGGTGTGAGGTTTGTTAAACCTAATAGCGCTATTAACTAATGACCCGCTCACCATTGGCCTCGGCGATTAAGTAGATATAAATTGAGGGACTTCATGATAGAGTTTTGTCTAGCTAGTTTTAAGGTTGTTGTCCTGTACCAGGAGGACGAACGTACGTATTCTGCACCAGGAGAATTCGTAGGATTAATAATGGCATCCACTCTATGGAGGATGGCCGTACATATCCTACCCAAGGAGGATATGTAGATTTAGTTTTAATTCTTTAACCCATTCCCAAACCACCGGGAATCCCATGCCTTAGAAAGTGTGTGAACTCACCTTGGTTTGCTCGGTTAGATTCTCAAATATAGCTAACAGTCAAGGTTGGTCAATCACATCCTAGTATGATTACCAGTTAGTCATTTAGTGATTTTTAAATAGAGCACAAAGTTCCTACACGTATCTAATACATAACATGCATTACTTTAACGGTTTATGCCCATATAAGTTTCCCATCCATTCCCCACTCATAAACAAACATACGATAATGCACATAACACATATAACATGTTAGATCATTTACCGATAGCACACTCGACCTTTAGACACGCAAATTACAGCTTATGTCATTTCAGCATAATTATTTAAAACCGGGCTGTTTTCGGACATTTTAATAAAATAGTTAAATTATTCCAAAAATTCCCAAATTTTTACAGAATGTCTTAAACGTTCCAAATTTTATTGTGTAAAAATATTGGGGTCCGGTTCCTTACTAATATTTTATAAAAATTCATTTTCCGGGCTGAACTCAGATTTATATTTTTCTGACCGCAGTCCATGGGATAATTTTTTTAAAATTCATCGAGTGTCCGATTTATGAAATTCCAGTGGGACAATTACAAATGAATCGGTTGTCATCTACTGTACAAATTTCATGGTCGGATTCATCACAAAACTCAGGTTATGACTGAAAGTATGACACCCATTTATTGCTGTCAAAATTCAGCTTAAGCTGTTGTTACAAATCGACACATTAATAATAGTAAACGAAGTCCAAAAATTACGATTCTGGTGCCATTAGAACCGTATTTCAGAATAACATATTTTAGATTCAAAATATTGGTTTTTCGTTGAGTTTATGACCTGTTTACAGCCAACTAAAGTTGGCTGTAAAACCGGGACAGATTCTGTTTTCACTCTTTAACTTACTAACTTGTGCTCGATTGATTCCGTTAATCATGTTTAGTGATCACAACAACATCAAACATCCATATTAATCAGCAACACATCAGATAATCAACCAAGAATCATAACAAAACAAGTTTCATAAGTTTTACACTAATATTTACTCTTTAACCACCATGTTCATCATTTTTACTAGACTTTAAGTTTTGTTCTCTAGTGTTTATAATTTTTATCCGACAAATCTCTTATTAACCACATCAAACATGAACAAGAAGTTGATTAGAAGCACTTACAACTAGCTCAAGGCTAGGGAAGAAACTAGACGGAAAACGGGTGGTTAAAAGCGTTGTGGTGAGGTTCTTGCGATTCCGTATGCACCGAGCTTCCTTATACGTGATCCTTCACACTTGAATGTATATAAAATGCCAAGATAGAAATTGAAAGTGGGTTGTGGATGTGTGTATATGTTCGGCCGAGAGTGTTAAGTGAGGGAGAGAAGTCAATTTTTTTTTGTAAAGTGGTGATGTATTGAATTAGTGATCTCACATGCAATTATAATATCCATCCTGCACCATTATCCATTAGGTTTTATGTTGTTTAGATACTAAACCAAGTAAATAAAATAATCACCCAATGTAAAGGTGTATCCCCTACATGGGAACCGAATGGTCAAGGGGATGGGGAAATTAGTGGGATTTCGACTAGTTTGGTCAAGTAATCTAGTTTGATTAGTTAGGGATTATGATTAGTTATTTGTGTGTTATAATTTATAACGGGGGTTAGGGTATTCGGGGACCCTAACTGGCTCAGAAAAGGAAAGATAATGTCAATGACAATATTGTTATGTCTCGGGTAAAGTCCGGTTGTTTGGTTCGATACTGTTCCGTTAAACTGCTTAATTAATCCGTAAAGCGTCCTACTTATATATTTTTGCAACGTTTTTACTTTTCAATACTCAGGAAAGCACACAGGACTTTTTAGTAACTTTTCTGTATACTACTAGTGTGTTAACAAGCGCATGTAAATATAACACAGAAATCAGAGAGCAGTTAAGTAATTCCACACAGTCGTCAAACACTTTATTTTCATTAATAAACTGTACGGTTACATGTAAATTTGAGGGTTGTCACATTCTCCCCCTCTTAAGAGAATTTCGTCCTGAAATTTAGCGCGTGGTTACTGAGGAAGCTAGTTAAGTTGCGTTGTTTTCCTGATTTTCCTGAGGTGTCACATCATCCCCCCGTTGATTTGGAATTTCGTCCCGAAATTCTGCAGTAGCTTCAGCCTCAGTAGTGGTTGCGTTTTTCTCAAACAGTTGGGGATACTTGAGTTTCATTTGGTCTTCTCGTTCCCAGGTATACTCTGGGCCACGACGAGCATTCCAACGAACTCGGACCAGAGGTATCCTGGTACGCTTGAGGATCTTAACATCTCGA
This sequence comes from Helianthus tuberosus, assembly GCA_030545235.1. Classification (NCBI taxonomy): domain Eukaryota; kingdom Viridiplantae; phylum Streptophyta; class Magnoliopsida; order Asterales; family Asteraceae; genus Helianthus; species Helianthus tuberosus. Next base: position 135,274,548 of record CM060373.1, on the reverse strand, counting down.
TCAGTAATCTCTACTGGTTCCTCGACGAATCGCAGCTGGTCGTCGATTGTGAGTTCCTTGAGAGGAACTATGAGGGTCTCATCTGATAGACACTTCTTCAGATTCGACACATGGAAAACATTGTGAACTCCGCTGAGTTCTTCAGGTAGATTCAACCTGTAGGCGACTTTGCCAATCTTCTCGGTGACTTCGAATGGTCCGACACAACGCGGATTGAGTTTGCCTCGTTTGCCGAAGCGGACTACACCTTTCCAAGGTGAGACTTTGAGTAGCACTCGATCCCCTACCTAGAGCTCGAGTGGTTTTCTTCCCTTATCAGCATAGCTTTTCTGACGGTCACGAGCTACCGCCATTCGCTGTCGTATCTGAGCAATTCTTTCGGTGGTATCTATCACAAGTTCTGGGCCAGTGATATGGCTGTCACCAACTTCTGCCCAACAGAGAGGTGATCGGCATTTGCGTCCGTACAATGCTTCGAATGGAGCGGCTTGGATGCTGGTGTGGTAACTGTTGTTATATGAGAACTCCATTAGCGGGAGGTGCTTTTCCCAGCCATTACCAAAATCGATTACACATGCCATAAGCATGTCTTCAAGGGTTTGGATGGTGCGTTCAGATTGCCCATCCGTCTGTGGGTGATAAGCGGTGCTCATATCTAAACGTGAGCCAAAAGACTTGTGCATTGCTTGCCACAGTTCAGAAGTAAAACGCGCGTCACGATCAGATATAATAGAGGTTGGCACTCCGTGCCTTGATACCACTTCCTTTAGGTAAATTTCTGCAAGAGTAGAAAACTTATCCGTTTCTTTGATAGCCAGAAAATGTGCAGACTTGGTCAGTCGATCTACGATCACCCAAATGGTATCGTTTCCGCGTTGAGATCTGGGCAGGCCGGTAACGAAATCCAGGTATTCACATTTAGAAAAACTCATCCTTGCTTTGATTATGGCATCTACTAAACTAAGGCATTACTTTGAAACTCATGCCATTATTGTTAAGACTAATTTTCCAATTAAGAATGTTCTCAGGAAACCTGAAATGTCAGGAAGGATGGCTAAATGGGCAGTGAAGCTTAGTGCATATGATATAAGATATGAATCAAGGACTGCCATCAAATCCCAAGCCTTAGCTGACTTTGTGGAAGATTTTAGTAGTGACTTACAAAGAGAAGCTGAGTTAGAAGTTCAGCAGTTGGAAGAGACTCAGGATCCTCGGATACTATTCTCTGATGGAGCCTTTAATGTCAAAGGAACAAGACTTGGAATACTACTAAAATCGCCACAGGGGACATAATACCCCACTTCATAGCTTGTGAGTTTCAAACTACTAATAATGAGGCTGAATATGAAGCCTTGATAGCTAGTTTGCAAATTGCCAAGCATATGAGGATCAGGTATCTTGAGATACATGTAGATTCATTGTTAATTACTAATCACTTTAATGGATCCTATGCTGTTAAAGGTGAAAAGCTAATCAAATACCTAGAGATAGTCAAGGAATTGACACTCTCTTTTGTTTCTTTTAGTTTGACACAAGTACCCAGGGAAGAAAATGCAGAAGCTGATGCATTGGCCAACCTAGGATCATCCTTAAAAATTCCAGAGGATATCAAGATCCCTATCGTCCATATTTTGGCTCCTGTTATTGAGGATCACATAACTATGGAGATAGAAGAGGATTCTGCAATGGTTCCTTGTGATGGTGCACAGTCTCATTCAGGATCATGGATCCTTCCAATCATGAGATATATACAACATGGAGAGATTCCTACAGGAGAAAACCCCAGGGCTTTCAAAATCAAGGTATCTCAATTTACAATATTGAATAACATGTTATATAAACGATCTCTTGCAGGTCCATATCTAAGATGCATAGAGGATCCTGAAATTCAAGAAGTCCTAAAGGATTTTCATGAAGGAGATTGTGGAAACCACACTGGGGGCAGGGCATTGTCCTCAAGGATCCTTAGGACAGGATACTATTGGCCTACAATGAAGAAGGATGCTGTGGATTATGCCAAGAAGTGTGATCCTTGTCAGAGACATAGTAATATCCTTCATCAACCAGCAGAACTATTGCATCCTATATCCTCTTCTTGGCCATTCATGAGATGGGGTATTGATATAGTTGGTAAGCTTCCCAATGCACCAGGAGGAAAGGTATTCATGCTTGCCATGACTGATTACTTCTCTAAGTGGATAGAGGCTAAAGCCTTTGCTCAAGTCAGAGAAAAGGAAGTGATATCCTTTATTAAAAGAAACATTATTACTAGATTTGGTATCCCTTCTGAAATTGTTTGTGATAATGGATCCCAATTTATTGGGAGTAGAACTACTAACTTTTGTGACAGCTGGGGGATTAAGATGATAGCATCAACACCAGTCCACCCACAAGCTAATGGTCAAGCAGAATCATCTAACAAGATCATCATCAACAACTTGAAGAAGAAGCTTGGATCTAAGAAAGGAAAGGTGGCAGAAGAACTACCTTATGTACTATGGGCTGATAGGATAACACCCAAGAATGCTACTGGCCAAACTCCATTTTCTTTGGTATTTGGAGCAGAATCAGTGATCCTTACAGAGATGGTGGTTCCTACTGCTAGAACAAGCATCCGTGATCCTGAAGGAAATGCTGAAAACTTGGTTCAAGACTTGGATACTATAGAAGAACTCAGGGATTTGGCAAGGATAAGGATGGCTGGAGCCTACAGTAAGAATGTCAGGATCAGGAAATTCTAAGTTAGTGATATGGTATTGAGGAAAGCATTTCAGAATACCACAAATCCTGCTGAAGGAAAGTTGGCACCAAAGTGGGAAGGCCCCTACATGATTGAAGCTGAAGAAGGAAAGGGGGCATATCGATTGCTAACAATGGAAGGTGATTTGCTACCAAGAGCTTGGAATGTTGTCCACCTGAAGAAATATTTCATGTAGTAAGAATCTAGGATCCTCAACCATTTTCATTACCGATATCCTCAAAGGATCCTTACAGGATAGAGGATCCTCATTTTGGTAATGATCTAATCTCAAACTATTTCATTCTTCAATTATCCTATATACAAGGAGAAGGATCCTGGATCCTTTATCCTCCTTTCACTTGATTTTGAGTTTTGCAGAAGGTTCATGTATCCTTAACAAAGGATTGAGTATCCATAGAAGTATCCAGTTTTTTGGGCTTGACCCCAGTTCTTTGGGCTTGTCCCCAGTTATTTGGGCTAGTCCTCAGTCGTTGGGCCTGTCCCCAGTATCTCCAGCAGCGCACGATGATCCTGGTACAGTTCATGGCAATAGGACCACTACTCGCTTTAGGGGCTGCCAATTTCATTGTACTGGCTGTATCCGGGATCCTACGTATAATGGTAGACGTACCATACATCCGTTCCTAAGATTTCTAACGTTTTCACGTTAGCTAAGGTTTTGGAATTTTCATGTCACTAAGTTTGGATAGTCGCCAGTGAGGGCCATACTCCAGTTTACACAAGAACCTTTGGGCTTGTCCCCAGTTTTTTGGGCTTGTCCCCAGTTTTTTGGGCTTGTCCCCAGTTGCTAACTCTTCTCTTATAATTGGCTTAGTCCCAAGTTATGTTCCATTTCAGGTTTTTGAAGTTAAACAGGTAAGGATCCTTGATCCTTACCTTTCACTAAGGTTTGTTTTTTGGTTATCCTGATTGTAAATGTTAAAGGTTTAGGATCCTAACTTGGATTCTCAGGTTTGATCCTTGATCATTTTGATTTTATTCTTTATTTATCTAAGTGACCCTTATTCTTTGACAACATAACACATGATCCTTAAGTTACATTACTTTTTTGAATTTATCGATTATAGGATATTTGATCCTTGATCATATACTAAACTTTTTGACATGATCTATTAAACTTTTCTTCTTTACTTATGAATTCAAACAAAGTGTATCACAACAATTGAAAGATAAAATATTTACAAGAGTAACAACACATGATAAGCCAAAAGATTAAAGTTTTATTTATTTATCAAAAGTTAAACCCTTAAAAGGTTGTCAAAATTGCTAACCTAAATTTCTACCAACAAAACGAGGCCTGTCCACTTGGGTTGGCAAAGGGTATCCATGTTAACAAGGTCTAAGTGCAGGAATATAAAGGACGGCATGATCACAATGGCTTCATCCACCAAACAAAGGATCCCTCCACCATTTGCAATCCTACCTATTGTCTGAAGGATAAGTGATCCTTAAACCTAAAAACTATTATCTAAGTTATTACAGACCAACTATTGTTCGAGAAAAACACCATCAAAACAAAAACCACTACCAAATCATAAAAAATGGGCTCCGGCCGCGTCTAGATAAATCCTTCATCACCCATTTCTGCAGATCAAACCTTCGCTGCATCACCATCACCTCCTGCTGTCACACCCCCAAAATCCACACGCGGAGTATCACCGCTTGGAGGCGTGACTGACCAGGATCAAGCCATCAATCATATCAAACATAGTATTTAAGTGTAAGAGTAAGAAAATATAATTCATCTTGACATGACTGATGTTCCTAACCAAACATTGTTTAAGTAGCGGAAGCATAATAATGAAAACCCAAAGTAAGTTATAAGTTCAAATATCGTCTACGATCCGTATCCCACAACGACCTGCTCCTCCCTGTGCAAGCTCCATATGTACCTAAGGTCCTGCAAGGCATGCAAGAGAGAGTCAACAACTAGTTGAGCGAGTTCACAGTGAGTATGTTTAGTTATAGTGTTCATAATGCAGTTCGTATGTTCATTTAGTAATCATGTATCGTATGTATCGTATCGCGGCCCTCTAGGCATGTTTGCGAAGTATAGTGGGGATTTCCCATGTTTGCTAGACTAGGTATAGTAGTATCGCGGCCCTTCCTGGCATGTTTGCGAAGATTAGAGTATATAGTTCGCGGCCCTTCTTAGGCATGTGTGCGAAGATTGTCATAATATCGCGGCCGACCCTTGGCGTGTGTGCGAAGATCGTTTAAATTAGTATAACCAGTCTAGTCTTGTTCTTATCCATAATCCTTCCTCTACCGGGAATCATATATCTAAGTTCCATAAACTGAACGAATAAATAATCCAACCCATTCCCATCCTGGGAATCCCATGCCTTGGCTGTGTGAACTCACCTTGGTTTGCTCGGCAGATACACAAAAGGGTTTCTTGAACTATGAGTGGTCAACCGCGTCCTAATAGGGTTACCATACAAGTCAGGTTTTGACTCAAGTAATGCACATAAGTTTACGCATAACTAACAGGTTTCATGCACGTATAGATCATGGCAGCATTTTAACAGTCAAACAATACATTCAACTTGTGCGATTTAAATAAGCCCAATAGCACTCGGCCCAACATGTTGTGCGCTCCACAACATGTTGTGCGATCCAATGTATCCCGGCCCAATTATCATAACAGATCAATAACACATTCTCGGCCCAAGTATATAACATATAAGTGACTTGTGCGATCCAAGTAGACTTGTGCGATCTACTTGGGTTGTGCGACTGACTTTGGGCTTGATCGGCCCAATCAGCATAACAACTTGTACGATTGACAAGTCTTGTGCGAATGGACCCCTTGTGCGACTAGGGGTCTTGTGCGACCAGTTTACAACATCCGATATTTGTGTTAATCAGTTACGATCATTTAATTGTTTCTTTATTTACAATAATCAATTAACAGTTTCCATCCTAATTGTTCGATCAAACCCAGTAATCATCCACAATTCATATGTATTCTAATCATAAACAATCATAATAACAATCATCATTTCAATGCAGGAACCATCACATCTATTCTTTTATCAAAGTCAAAAAGGGTCACCTAGGGTCTATGCATTTAAAAGGACAAGCTACAATTTACCAAACCAATTGTTATAATAATTGTTGCATGTGAGTTAGTGATTAGGTTGTCAGAATCATGTGTGGATTCATATGATTATCATATCCCAAGTTCTTTGCCTCTACTAACATTATACCATTCATGTATATCAAAACAATCCCTATTATCACATTAATGTTTAACATATCCATCAACAAAACCGAATCATCATCACAATAAACTACAATGGCCGACCACCATATAATCAACTCAAAGATTATTGGACCAAAATAAATCATAGCCGACAAACTCAATTAATGGATACACAACAATTTGAAGATCACCATGTGCGGCCCACTCACATGATCGGCAATAAGAACAATTTAATTTAAATTCGCCAAACATTTCACGTGATTACTTGATCTAGCATTTCATACCAATCGGTTCAATCACATCAAACAATCACTCTATATTAATAGCATTATATCATCATATAAACATCAATCGAACAACAACACATAATCATGAACACTAACCGATTAAGGAGAGAGTAGGGAATTGATCCGAACACAGAGATCTTCGATGGAGAGAATGTTTGGCTGCCGTCGGGTTCGTGAGGGAGAGAGAGAGCACTAGGGTTTGGTGTGATATTGTGTGATTAACAACAAATGAGAAAAACAACTCCCTAATGGAGTGTGTGAGCGAATAAGGGGAGTGGGCCGAACCCCACCTTGGGCCGCCCTTTGATCGGATGTAAGGAGTATAGCCCAAATGAGCTTGTGCGATCGAGTGGTGTTGTGCATTCGGTTTTATTTCGTGATAGACAGCATATAAACATATACTAGCACAACACATATTCACATAACATAGCATTCCATTTAATCATTCAATTCACATAGTCACCTAGTGTTTACATCACATCAAAGTACAAGATAGGTTCGGAAATACGAGTTGTCACATTATCCCCAACTAAAAAGAAATTTCGTCCCGAAATTTGGTACGCACTCACTGAGGAAGCTAGGTAAGTTGTATTGTTCACTGGAAATACGAGTTGTCACATTATCCCCAACTAAAAAGAAATTTCGTCCCGAAATTTGGTACGCACTCACTGAGGAAGCTAGGTAAGTTGTATTGTTCACTGGTTTTCCTGGGGTGTCACATCCTCCCCCCGTTGATCTGGAATTTCGTCCCGAAATTCCGCAGTAGTAGCTTCAGCCTCAGTAGTGGTTGCATTGGTTCCGAATAACTGGGGATATTTGAGTTCCATTTGATCTTCACGCTCCCAGGTGAACTCTGGGCCGCGGCGGGAGTTCCAACGAACTCGAACAAGAGGGATTCTCGTGTTCTTGAGGACCTTAACATCCCGGTCCGTGATTTCAACAGGTTCCTCGACGAAGTGCTACCGTTCGTCGATAGTGAGTTCCTTCAAGGGAACTATGTGGGTCTCATCTGACGTACACTTCTTCAGATTCGACACGTGAAAGACGTTGTGAATTGCACTGAGTTCAGGAGGTAAGTTCAGTCTGTAGGCCACCTTGCCTATTTTCTCTGTAACTTCGAAAGGTCCGACGTATCGTGGATTAAGTTTGCCGCGTTTGCCAAAACGAACCACACCCTTCCAGGGTGAAACTTTAAGTAGCACTCGATCCCCAACTTGGAACTCGAGTGGTTTCCTGTCTAAATCAGCGTATGCTTTCTGACGGTCACGTGCTGCCGCCATGCGTTGTCGTATTTGTGCAATCTTTTCTGTAGTATCGACTACCATTTCTGGACCTGTGATTTGACTTTCCCCCACCTCTGCCCAACAGAGAGGTGACCGGCATTTACGCCCGTACAATGCCTCGAATGGAGCAGCTTTAAGGCTTGTGTGGTAGCTGTTATTGTATGAAAATTCCACAAGTGGCAAATGTCTTTCCCAACCATTGCCAAAGTCTATTACGCACGCCCGAAGCATGTCTTCTAGAGTTTGAATAGTGCGCTCAGACTGCCCATCTGTCTGAGGATGATACGCCGTGCTCATGTCTAAACGAGAGCCAAACGATTTATGCATTGCTTGCCACAGTTCTGAAGTAAAACGTGCGTCACGATCAGAGATGATAGAGGTTGGCACACCGTGCCTGGAGACCACTTCTTTTAAGTAGATGTCTGCCAGTGTAGAGAACTTGTCTGTTTCTTTGATAGCCAAGAAGTGAGCAGACTTTGTGAGTCGATCCACGATCACCCAAATAGTATCGTTAACACGTTAAGATCTAGGCAGGCCAGTAGCAAAATCCATGGAAATTTGCTCCCATTTCCATTGTGGTATTTCTGGTTGTTGAAGGGGGCCTGAAGGTTTCTGGCATTCCGCCTTGACTCTTGCACAAGTCAAGCGCTTGCTAACTTATGTTGCTATGTGTGCCTTCATGCTAGGCCACCAGTATATAAAGTGGGTCCCAGATGCGTCCTGTAACGTAGTAAGCACCGTCTTCCTTCTGTTCTAAGCGTTGCCTTGAGCCGCGTAGGGCTTCAGCCCTGACATTTTCTGGTTTCAATGCTTCTATCTGAGCATCTCGTATCTGGGAAGGAAGGCTAGACTGTATGGTGAGTTGTAAAGCTCGCACGCGCTTAGGCGCAGTGTCTTTTCGACTGAGAGCGTCAGCCACAACATTGGCTTTGCCTGGGTGGTACCTGATTGAGCATTCGTAGGCATTTAGCAGTTCGACCCATCGTCGCTGTCGCATATTCAGCTCTTTCTGTTTGAATATATGTTCGAGGCTCCTGTGGTCAGTGTAGATAGCACATTTAGTGCCGTACAAGTAGTGTCGCCATATCTTAAGTGCAAAAACAACCGCTCCCAGCTCTAAATCATGCGTAGTGTAGTTTCGTTCGTGGATCTTAAGCTGGCGCGAAGCATAAGCAATAACTTTATCCCTCTGCATCAATACACATCCAAGACCTTGGATGGATGCGTCGCAGTAGACTACAAAATCATCCGTGCCTTCAGGCAATGAGAGGATAGGTGCGCTACAGAGTCTATCCTTTAAGTGTTGGAACGCTGTTTCCTGTGGATTACCCCAACGGTAAACAACACCTTTCTGTGTCAGTAGTGTAAGCGGCTGAGCAATCTTCGAGAAGTCTTTGATGAACCTTCTGTAATAACCCGCCAAACCCAAGAATTGGCGTATTTCGGTGGGTGTACGAGGCGCAGGCCAGTTCTTAATCGAATCTACCTTGGATGGATCGACATGGATCCCATCTTTGTTTACCACGTGGCCTAAGAAGTGGACTTCACGAAGCCAGAAGTCACATTTGGAAAACTTAGCGTATAGCTGTTCCGTTCGCAGAAGTTCCAATATAAGTCGTAAATGATGCTCGTGCTCCTCCTGACTCTTCGAATAAATCAGGATGTCGTCGATGAAAACAATGACGAATTTGTCGAGATAGGGTTTGCACACCCTGTTCATAAGATCCATAAATACGGCAGGCGCGTTCGTTAGCCCAAATGGCATGACCATAAACTCGTAGTGGCCGTAGCGAGTTCTAAATGCTGTTTTAGAGACGTCCTCATCCCGGACTCTCAGCTGATGATAGCCTGACCTTAAGTCTATCTTGGAGTAGTAGCTCGACCCTTGCAGCTGGTCGAATAAATCATCTATGCGCGGAAGAGGATAACGATTCTTGATCGTCACCTTGTTGAGTTCACGGTAGTCTATACACATCCTGAACGTACCGTCTTTCTTCTTTACGAATAACACTGGAGCTCCCCAGGGCGAAGAACTAGGACGAATAAAACCCTTATCTAAGAGTTCTTGTAATTGCGTAGATAGCTCTTTCAACTCTGATGGAGCTAAACGATAAGGTGCTCGAGCTATGGGTGCTGCTCCAAGAGCTTGTTACTATGAGTTACCAAAGGTTCTTAACCAGCACGAGGAATGCGGATGATTTTCTCCTTGCATAGGATCTCTGCTTGCTGTCGGGATAACCAATCCATACCAATGACGATGTCGAAACTATCGCAACGTTGGGGTCATTCCTGGTACCACTCTGACCAATCACGAACACTCGACCCCTGGCACCATTGCCGTCGTTATTACCCCCGTTGTTGTCCTCCCTAGTTCCCGTTTCCTTGGTTGTGGTTCTGATTCTGGTTCTGGTTCTGGTTCAACCGTGGGCAGTGTCTTTTGAAGTGACCTTCAGCACCATCTGATAACATCCCTTGTTACCATGCTGTTGTCGCCGATTCTATAGATCTTGTGGCTATTGTTGTTGGTTCTGGTTTGCAGGACGTGAGTTTCTACCATCTTTGGCTCCATGACTAAGCTTGTCGCATCATTGACAATGATTTCGGTTGCACTGCCCGCTGTGGTGCGAGTTACATCGTTTGCACTTAGGGTAGCAGAAGTAGTGGAAGTAGTAGTGGTAGTAGTATCGCTGATACGTTGAGGCAGCTTGTTCTGTCCCACTGCCTGGTCTGTGAGACGATGAGCAAGATGAGTAACATCTTGAATAGTAGCAAGTTTAGCCGTCTTCACGTGGTTTTGAATTTCCTGGTACTAAGCCTTTGAGGTACAGCTCAAAGCTCTTTATGGGAGGATCCACCATAGTTGAACACAAAATTGTCAATTTGTTGGGTCGTTATCGTGCACACTTCTATCTCTGACCCCGTCATCTTCATGTTAAAGGACTCCACTTCCAACTTGTGGATGGCATCATAACTATTGTATTCATGTTTGATAGGTTCCTTAAAATCATTCCATGGGGTGGCATAGCAGTCGCCAGCCCCAGTGTCGTAACTTGCGCGTTCCACCAAGTTTGCGCAGTGCCTTCGAGAATATCAGTGGCATATTTCACCTTACGAGCCTCGGGTCATTCACACACTCGAAGACCGATTCGAATTCCTCGAACTAATGGAGGAGTACAACAGCTCCTTCAGTGTCGCTGAAAGTAGTAGGACGACAGTCCATAAAAGTCTTGTATGTGCATACAGGTGGCTGAGCGTGTTGACTTGTCGTGTGCGTAAGAGTAATCAAAATTAAGCACAAGTGTTGAGTTACAAGGGTAGGATCTAGAAATCCTAGAGTAAGTGGTGATGGCAGGTTACACCTCCTGCCTGGGCAGCTGCGAGTGCTGCAGTAACTTGTTCAGTGATCGAAGCCGCCAACTGGGCTTGAGTTAGGTTAACGCGTCCACTCATGATCTTGACATCAAGGAGGACATGTGTAAGAGAGGTTTGCGAAAGTGCAATGTCAGTAGAGAGAGTGAGCACACAAGTGTTCTCTAGCAGTAGCAAATAGTAGGCAATGTAATCTAAGCATACCGCGAGCAAAGTTCTATGTAATTCTAGCAAGTAGGCAATAATCATAAACCTTATTACCTAGGATGTTGAGTCTTGCACGTGGAGCGAGGTGTCGTTGTGGATCGTTGAGCACTGTTCTGGTTATAGTCTGGTTTTAACAAAATCGTTTTCCCCTTATTAAAACCAAGTTCTCTATAACCAATGGCTCTGATACCAATCTGTCACACCCCCAAAATCCACACGCGGAGTATCACCGCTTGGAGGCGTGACTGACCAGGATCAAGCCATCAATCATATCAAACATAGTATTTAAGTGTAAGAGTAAGAAAATATAATTCATCTTGACATGACTGATGTTCCTAACCAAACATTGTTTAAGTAGCGGAAGCATAATAATGAAAACCCAAAGTAAGTTATAAGTTCAAATATCGTCTACGATCCGTATCCCACAACGACCTGCTCCTCCCTATGCAAGCTCCATATGTACCTAAGGTCCTGCAAGGCATGCAAGAGAGAGTCAACAACTAGTTGAGCGAGTTCACAGTGAGTATGTTTAGTTATAGTGTTCATAATGCAGTTCGTATGTTCATTTAGTAATCATGTATCGTATGTATCGTATCGCGGCCCTCTAGGCATGTTTGCGAAGTATAGTGGGGATTTCCCATGTTTGCTAGACTAGGTATAGTAGTATCGCGGCCCTTCCTGGCATGTTTGCGAAGATTAGAGTATATAGTTCGCGGCCCTTCTTAGGCATGTGTGCGAAGATTGTCATAATATCGCGGCCGACCCTTGGCGTGTGTGCGAAGATCGTTTAAATTAGTATAACCAGTCTAGTCTTGTTCTTATCCATAATCCTTCCTCTACCGGGAATCATATATCTAAGTTCCATAAACTGAACGAATAAATAATCCAACCCATTCCCATCCTGGGAATCCCATGCCTTGGCTGTGTGAACTCACCTTGGTTTGCTCGGCAGATACACAAAAGGGTTTCTTGAACTATGAGTGGTCAACCGCGTCCTAATAGGGTTACCATACAAGTCAGGTTTTGACTCAAGTAATGCACATAAGTTTACGCATAACTAACAGGTTTCATGCACGTATAGATCATGGCAGCATTTTAACAGTCAAACAATACATTCAACTTGTGCGATTTAAATAAGCCCAATAGCACTCGGCCCAACATGTTGTGCGCTCCACAACATGTTGTGCGATCCAATGTATCCCGGCCCAATTATCATAACAGATCAATAACACATTCTCGGCCCAAGTATATAACATATAAGTGACTTGTGCGATCCAAGTAGACTTGTGCGATCTACTTGGGTTGTGCGACTGACTTTGGGCTTGATCGGCCCAATCAGCATAACAACTTGTACGATTGACAAGTCTTCTGCGAATGGACCCCTTGTGCGACTAGGGGTCTTGTGCGACCAGTTTACAACATCCGATATTTGTGTTAATCAGTTACGATCATTTAATTGTTTCTTTATTTACAATAATCAATTAACAGTTTCCATCCTAATTGTTCGATCAAACCCAGTAATCATCCACAATTCATATGTATTCTAATCATAAACAATCATAATAACAATCATCATTTCAATGCAGGAACCATCACATCTATTCTTTTATCAAAGTCAAAAAGGGTCACCTAGGGTCTATGCATTTAAAAGGACAAGCTACAATTTACCAAACCAATTGTTATAATAATTGTTGCATGTGAGTTAGTGATTAGGTTGTCAGAATCATGTGTGGATTCATATGATTATCATATCCCAAGTTCTTTGCCTCTACTAACATTATACCATTCATGTATATCAAAACAATCCCTATTATCACATTAATGTTTAACATATCCATCAACAAAACCGAATCATCATCACAATAAACTACAATGGCCGACCACCATATAATCAACTCAAAGATTATTGGACCAAAATAAATCATAGCCGACAAACTCAATTAATGGATACACAACAATTTGAAGATCACCATGTGCGGCCCACTCACATGATCGGCAATAAGAACAATTTAATTTAAATTCGCCAAACATTTCACGTGATTACTTGATCTAGCATTTCATACCAATCGGTTCAATCACATCAAACAATCACTCTATATTAATAGCATTATATCATCATATAAACATCAATCGAACAACAACACATAATCATGAACACTAACCGATTAAGGAGAGAGTAGGGAATTGATCCGAACACAGAGATCTTCGATGGAGAGAATGTTTGGCTGCCGTCGGGTTCGTGAGGGAGAGAGAGAGCACTAGGGTTTGGTGTGATATTGTGTGATTAACAACAAATGAGAAAAAACAACTCCCTAATGGAGTGTGTGAGCGAATAAGGGGAGTGGGCCGAACCCCACCTTGGGCCGCCCTTTGATCGGATGTAAGGAGTATAGCCCAAATGAGCTTGTGCGATCGAGTGGTGTTGTGCATTCGGTTTTATTTCGTGATAGACAGCATATAAACATATACTAGCACAACACATATTCACATAACATAGCATTCCATTTAATCATTCAATTCACATAGTCACCTAGTGTTTACATCACATCAAAGTACAAGATAGGTTCGGAAATACGAGTTGTCACATTATCCCCAACTAAAAAGAAATTTCGTCCCGAAATTTGGTACGCACTCACTGAGGAAGCTAGGTAAGTTGTATTGTTCACTGGAAATACGAGTTGTCACACCTGCCCCAGCATCTCCAACCTGATCCTTAGCTCCGCTGCCGCTTGCCTCAAGCATCAAGACCTCTGTAGCCTCCTCTTTATCATCCAACTCAGCCAGCCTAGCCTTCCAGCCCTCCTGGTCCCAGCTGGTCCTGTCAAAACCAGGATCCTGAGCTTCCTGGGCCATCTGCAATTTGCTCTTGTACATAGCAATGGCAGCAGAGACCTTGGCATCCTCCATCACCTCTCGCTTCTCCTGATCAGCAGTTATTTGGGCCATGACCACTTGCCTCTTTGCCACAATGAGCTCCTTCTCGAGGTTGGAGATTGTTTGATCCTTAGCCAGGTAGATCTTCTGGAAGTCCAGCTCCTTCATCTCAGCCTCCTCAACATATGCATCAAAGAGCATCTGGATCTCAGCAAATTTCTGCAAAGAAAGAAGGATTCATTTCAGGATCACTTATCCTCATATTGGCAGGATAGAATTAGGGATCATGGATCCTTACCTCATTGAAGTATTCTTCAAATTGATGACGAATGAGGGGTAAGCCTTCAAGGTTGTCGGCTTCAGTGGACTTCCTCTTCTTTCCTCCCTTGCCCTTGGAGGTGACAGGCTTAGGGATTTGAACACTTGAGCTAGTAGCAGATTTCTTCTTTCCGGATCGGCCGGAGACAGCATCAAGATCAGTGACACTGAATCTGGAGGCTGACTTTGAGGATTTTCCAGCGCCTACCAATGCAAAACAACAGATAAGTATTCTTGTTTTATTTTCATTTAAACATTTAATCATATACAAACTTGGATACTTACTTGACATTGTGACTGAGCCGGAGGATACTTCTTGAGAATCCTTTGTGTTTGCATGGAATGATCTTACTGCAGGATCAAGACTCCGAAAATCAACGATCCTCTCTTTTGTTGCAGGTGATGGAATGATATGAGAGACAGAGATAGCTGCAAAATAAAAAAAAGGATCAGTTATCCTCACAGGAACAGGGTTATCCTATGATCCTTCTATAAGGATCCTCTATCCTACCATGGGTGGCCCACTTTCTTGGGAGATCCTTCCCATCCGGGATAAAGTCCCTCCTAACGAAGAAATAACGCTTCTTCCAGTTGGTGTCATTCTTGGTGGTCTTGAGGATTGGGTGTGCATCACCGGGTTTATGTTTGAATAAGAAGCGGTGTGAACCATGGCTCACAAGGTTATACAGTTCAGCTAGTTCCGACATCCCCAACTCTATACCTTCTTGCTCAATGATTCTCTCTAGGGTATATAAAACCCTCCACATCATTGGCATGGCCTGAATGTAGCACATGCCGGTGAGAGAGAAGAAGGATTCAGTGAAGGCAGGGAAAGGGTAGGAGTATGCTATCAGGAATGGAGTGGCCGGAAAAGCAACCCAAGTTTCAGAAACAAAATCGCTTTTGGCAGTAGGGTCAAAGGGCTTGAAGGCGGTGTCCGCCGGAAAACAATGACGGATCCAGTCGATCTCCGGATCAGTAAAGCTGCAGAGTTCCTTCGAAAGATTTTTGATAATCCCTTGGCTTTTCAAAGGACTATCTTTCTGGTGATCCTTAGCGCGGGATGATCGTAACTTCATTATGATCTAAAGATTGTGAAGAAGAACAGACTAAGAAGATGAAGAGAGAAGGAGGAGAGAGAGATACCTGGTTGATCTTTGAATGAGGATTTAAAGGGAGTCTCGCTCGAATTTAAATGCACATTGATCCTCATCTCTAACCTATATATAATGATGATTCTGCAGGATTGTCACTTCAGTGACGTATGCGGTGTAACGGCTAGTTCGATCAAAACGGCTATATATCCGCTAGTCAGTTAGAGATAAGATTAAAAATATAACTCGTTAATTTACATTTTACTCCTCATATTTTTAGGGGCAATTGTTAGGGGAGGATTTTCCAATCCTAAGGATCACGGATCCTCAAGCACTGCCAGGATCACGGATCCTTAATTCTATTTGAATTAAGGATCCTCAGAAGACATTGCAGGATCAGGATTCAGGATCCTTGTTGTTATCCTTTTACTAACGGTTACCTTCATTATGTTTAAGTTTGTTTTGCAGGAGTATATGCCTTGGACTTGGTCTTGCCGATATTCTTGGAGAATATGCCCTCAATATTCCGCACGTGCATGGCTTTGTGAACGTTATGGAGATCATGGGAAGCTTGCACATTTAGCGGATAGTTAGTTGTTTTAGTTATTTCTAATTTTAAAAGGGGATAACAAGCTTGAATTAGAACACTTGGCTGTTTTAGCAAACACACACACTCTCGAAACACTCTCGCAAGCTCTCAACAGTTCATTTGGCGATTTCATACACATTGCACTCTAGTGATCCTTGTAACAAGCTTGTTATCATCCCGAGTTGTAACAATCATTTGTTTAATTTTAGTTGGTGATCGGTAGTTTCCATCACCCGAGGTTTTTTATGCCGGAGATCAACTCTTGATCAAGGGCTTTTTCCTCGTATAAATCCTTGTGTCAATCGTTCATTTCATTTGCTAGTTATTCATACATTTGTTCAAGCATCATTCCTCACAACAAAGATTTGGTTGCATCATCCTAGCCTGATTTTTTACCAAAACACTAGCAACTCTTAAATTGCTGATCAAGTGATTGATACTCCTCCGGTACCTAGGAGGAGTGGTAGAGCAAGAAAAGCTAAATCATTTTGTGATGATTTTCAACTATATTTGGTTGAAGGATCTAGAGATGAAATTCAAACTCAAACTCAATATTGTTTTCGGCTTTGGGAGCATGATAGGGGTGATTTTGGCTATTTTCCTTGTGTTCTTGAAGATTCTAAACATTCGGTTTGTGTTTTTTATTCGTATGAACATTAAACTTTGTGTTATGATGATGCACCGAACTATGGAAGGCTAATTTCGTTGATGATCATCCTCGAATGTAAGGTTTTACTTGTGACAATTATGCTTTGATCTTTGATTTCTGGAGTAATAAACTTTGCATGTGCTGTTTAGTTGATTACGGTGTATGAATGATTATTTGTAAATTGTTAATTCTTATGTTAATCTAATTTAAAACCATACGTTCTTGGTGCTGTTGGCAATCGAGATATCATGGGAGGGATTAGGGTTGGATATATGTTGATTGATCATCGAGTAACAACCTCGCATTCTAGGAATCCGAGTACTTAGTTCCCTTTCATCACAAATAATTGATCTTACATGAGCCATGTCTATGTGGTTCTTTCCAGTTGAACATGAACGTTGTCACTTAAAACCTGAAAACTCGGGATGATCACATCCCTCTTATCCTGTTACAAAACTTGACTTTGATTTGTATTCTAATTTAGTAATTCTAGATAATTAAAACCAATCAATCCAAACATTGAAATTTACTTTTCTGCAATTAGTTTAATCTTAGTTAACTTAGACATACATTGAGATAGCACATGTTAGGGATGGATTTTCATAATGTATGGATCACGGATCCTCAAGTGCAGCCAGGATCACGGATCCTCAGTTCGGTTTGAATTAAGGATCCTCAGAAGACGTTGCAGGATTAAGGATCCTGGATCCTCGTTATTATCCTAACATTAACAATTGTTTCCTTTGTATTTGAACTTGTTTTGCAGGAGTATTCGAGTGGGACTTGGTATAACCGAGATTCCAGGGGAATATGCCTTCTAATTCTACACGTGCATGGCCTTCGTGACCGTTATGGAGATCGTGGGAAGCTAGCATCTTTTTCGGATTGTTAGTTAGCTTGTTTATTTCTATTTTTATAAGGGGATAACAAGCTTGTTTAAAACAGAAGAATTATTAGCAACACACTACACTCGAGCTCTCAACAACTCTCGGCGATTACATACACTTTGCACTATAGTTAACCTTGTACCAAGCTTGTTATCATCCCGATTTGTAATCATCATTTGTTTAATATAGTTGGTGATCAGTAGTTTCCATCACCCGAGGTTTTTTGTGCTGGAGATCATTCATTGATCAAGGGATTTTTCCTCGTATAAATCTTCGTATTCCACATTCATTACATTCATTCTTTGTTGATTCATTTGTTCATATAATCAAGCATCATAAATCAGATTTGGTTACATTATCCTTGTGTGATTTTTGACCAAAACAGTTTGGCGCCCACCGTGGGGCAATTGGTGCTTCAGTTTTGAGAAATTTTGTTCATTTCATTCATTTCGGCTCATTACCTTCAGCTACATGGCTTCTCAATTGAAGAACACTTCAAGCTCCATGCTGGCGATCACATCTTCACAGGACATTCCACCTTTGCCACCTGTTTCTTCTGGATCCCAGAAGAATGCTGAGAATGCTGTGAAGAAACAAACCCCCGTTTTCTCAAAACCAACTTCTGCTATTACTTCTGGCCCTACTAACAATGATCTTTATTCTTTGATTTTGCAGATGAGGGACTATATGCAACAACAGGACAAAACCAACGACAGGATCCTTCGAGAGATTGATAACATCAAGAAATTGAAGAGATCAGCGGAGGATCACTCCCCTTTGATGGCGAGATCACTGAATTTCGACACTCCAGTCATAACTGCCCAGCACTCTACAGCATCAGATGTCCAGTACCATGGTGGATCATTGGGAATGCGTTATGGATCATCGGCAATGACTCAGGCTCGAGGATCATACTTTCAGCCTTTAGGATCCTCTCTTCAGCCTCAAGGATCCTCCTTCCAGCATCAAGGATCCTTCACTAGTTCAGGAGGATACACGGGGACGCAGACAGTTCAAGGATCCTACTCTTAATACCCAGGATCCTCATTTCAGGTTCAAGGATCCTCGTCTTAGGGTCAAGGATCCTCATCTCAGGCTCATGGATCCATGTATTATCCTCCAAGACCCCCCAACTTCGGTGTATCAAGGATCCAACTTCTTTCAGGATCAGGGATCCTTAAGAAGTGCAGAACCCAGGAGTTCAGAGATTCATTTGGGAGACTTCATACCTATGCAAACTATTGCTTCATCTGGTCCCTCAATTATACCAGAATCTCACCAATATGGATTCACATCCGAAATTCCAAACCTGAATCCTTCAGGAGGTGACACTTTGAATAATTCTTATAATGCTAACCATGGCTTTGTGTAGGATACATGTATAGGGAATTGCAGAAACTTAAGTATATGATATCCAGCGTTCCAGGAGTGGTTAAGCCCATTCCTAAAATTCCAGATGGAAGCCACAAGATATCCCTCTTTGCACCACCTGTTAGGGGAGGATTTTCCAATTCTAAGGATCAAGGATCCTCAAGTACTGCCAGGATCACGGATCCTTAATTCTGTTTGAATTTAGGATCCTCAGGATGTATCGCAGCACCAGGATTCAGGATCCTCGTTGTTATCCTTAAACTAACGGTTGTCTACCTTGTATGTGAGCTTGTTTTGCAGGAGTATGTGCATGGACTTGGTCTTGCCGATATTCGTGGAGCATATTCCCTCAATATTCCGCACGTGCTTGGCCCTTGTGAACGTTATGGAGGTCGTGGGAGGCTAGCGTGATTAGCGGATAGTTAGTTAATTTAGTTATTTCTAAATTTAAAAGGGGATAACAAAGGTTGAGTTAAAACACTTAGCCAATTTTAGCAAACACACACTCTCGTAACATCTCTCAATCAGCTCTCGACAGTTTACTTGGCGATTTCATACATTTTTTGCACATTGCACACTAGTGATCCTTGTAACAAGCTTGTTATTATCCCGAGTTGTAACATTGTTTTGTTTAATTTTAGTTGGTGATCGGTAGTTTCCATCACCCGAGGTTTTTTATGCCGGAGATCAACTCTTGATCAAGGGCATTTTCCTCATATAAATCCTTGTGTCAATTGTTCATAACATTTTCCAAGTTATTCATTCATTCGTTCATTATTTCAAGCATCATTCCTCACAACAAAGATTTGGTTGCATTATCCTTACCTAATTTTTGACCAAAACAGTTTGGCGCCCACCGTGGGGCAATTGGTGCTTCATTTCTGAAAAAGTTTACTCATTGTGTTCATTTCGGTTCATTATCTTCGACTACATGGCTTCTTCAGCAAAGAACACTTCAAGTTCCATGCCGGCAGTCACTTCTTCACAGGGCGTTCCACCTTTGCCTCCACCACCTTTTGGATCCCAGAAGAATGCTGAAAATGCTGCAAAGAGACAAAGCCCCATCTTCCCAAAACCAACAACATCTTCTGTTTCATTTAACCCTACTAACAGTGATCTGTTTACTTTGATTTTACAGATGAGGGATCACATACAAGAGCAAGATAAAACCAATGAAAGGATCCTCCGGGAGATTGGTGACATCAAGAAACAGAAGAAATCAGTGGAGGATCACTCTCCTCTGATACCTAGATCACTGGATTTTGACTCTCCAGCTATAACCGCCCTGAAATCCACAGCTCCAGACATCCAGTACCAGAGTGGACCATTGGGAAGGCGTTATGGAACAACAACTATGAGTCAGGCTTTGGGTCTACCTTCCAGCCTTTTGGATCCTCTTTCCAGCATCAGGAATCCTTCGTCAGTTCAGGAGGATTTGTGGGGACGCACACAATTCAAGGATCCTCCTTCCCGGTTCAAGGATCCTCTCAGCTTCAAGGATCCTCCTTCCCGGTTCAAGGATCCTCTCAGCTTCAAGGATCCTCCTTCCCGGTTCAAGGATCCTCTCAGCTCAAAGGATCCTCCCTTCAGGTTCAAGGATCCTCACCTCAGGTTTATGGATCCATGGATTATCCTCCAAGACCCCTAGTCACAGCACATCAAGGATCCAACATCTTTCAGGATCAAGGATTCTTAAGAAGTGTACAACCCTCAAGTTCAGATGTTCATCAAGGAGACTTCATTCTAATGCAGACCATTGCTTCTTCTGGTCCTTCAGTCATCCCAGAATCCCGCCAATATGGATTCACATCTGGAATTCCAAACTTGAATCCTCCGGGAGGTAACACTTTGAATAATTCTTATACTACTAACCATGGATTTATGCAGGATACAGGTATCAATCAAGCTATGGCTAAGGAATTACAGAAGCTGAAGGATATGATATCCAGCGTTCCAGGAGTGGTTAAGCCCAATCCTGAAATCGCAGATGGTAGCCATAGGATATCTCGTTTTGCACCACCTATTTGTGATGATGAGATACCCAAAAGGTTCCAGATACCAACTATGAAGTTGTATGATGGTTCAACGGATCCAGAGGAGCATGTAGCTCAATACAGAGAGAGGATGGAGATCAATCCAATTCCTGAGAGGTTAAAAGAAGCATGTCTATGCAAGGGTTTTGGATCCACACTCACAGGATCTGCTCTTAAATGGCTGCTAAGTCTTCCCCCTTACTCTATTACTTCATTTGCAAATCTGGTTAATTTGTTTAATAGCCAATTCTCAAGCAGTAGGAGATTTGAACGTTTAACTAGTGATCTATATAGGGTAACACAAGGTCAAAATGAATCACTTAGAGATTATATCACTAAATTCAGTAGAGAATCCTTAGAGATTCCTAATTTGGATATTGCTACGGCTGTAGAAGCCTTCAAAATGGGTTTACTTAAGGATTCATTGTTCTATGATGATCTTGTCATGACCCCTTGCAGGAATCTTGATGAAGTGAGAACCAGGGCCCTTAGATTCATCCATCTAAAGGATGATAAAAGGATCTAAGAAAGACTGGCAGGATCCTCAAAGCCGGAAAAGTAAGGATCCTACTTCAGGAACAACAAGTCCAAATCATACAACAAGTCTTCCCCTTACTCTATTACTTCATTTGCTAGTCTAGTTAATCTCTTTAATAGTCAATTCCCATGTAGTAGAAAATTTGAACGATTAACTAGTGATTTACATAGGGTAACACAAGGTCAAAATGAATCACTTAGAGATTACATCACTAAGTTTAGTAAAGAATCCTTAGATATTCCTAATCTGGATATAGCTACGGCTGTGGAAGCCTTTAAAATGGGATTGCTTAGGGATTCATTATTCTATGATGATCTTGTTATGACCCCATGCAGGAATCTTGATGAAATAAGAACCAGGGCCCTTAGATTCATCCGATTAGAGGATGATAAAAGGATCCAGGAGAGATTGGCAGTGTCACACCCCCAAAATCCACACGCGGAGTAACACCGCTTGGAGGCGTGACATGACCAGGATCAAGCCACCAATCATATTGAACATAATTATATCAAAAGTCATTCATCAATACGATAGGTGTTTACAAAACCAAATATATACAAGTGTATAGCGGAAGCATTAATGTAAAACCCAACATAAGTTTAAGTACAAAATGTTATAATGTTTAACAAAACATCCACGTCCGTGCCCACAACGACTGCGCCTCCCGTGCAAGCTCCAAGAGTACCTATGGTCCTGCAAGGCATGTAACAGAGAGTCAACAACTAGTTGAGCGAGTTCACTATTAGTTATTTAGTTATAATGTTCGTTTCGTAAATCGTATGTAATAGCATCGCGGCCCTCTAGGCATGTTTGCGAAGTTTAGAAATTGTATCGCGTTAGTCCTTGCTGCCAGTCCAGGCATGCGTGCGATAAATAGTGTTGACTAGTCGTATGTGTACGTGCCCTTCTTAATCCAAGGACCGTAGCGAGTGTGATTGTCCTACCCAAGGAGGACGAGCATGCGTTAAGGTTTGTTGTCCTACCCAAGGAGGACGAACGTATGTTAAGGTTGTTGTCCTACCGGACGAACGTATGTATTCTACCCAAGGAGAATACACAGGATTTATATTGGCATCCTACCCATGGAGGATGGCGGTACATATCCTACCCAAGGAGAATATGTAGGTTCCATTTTTGTTTCTTAACCCATTCCCAAACCACCGGGAATCCCATGCCTTAGAAAGAGTGTGAACTCACCTTGTTTCGCTCGGTATGCTAAGTATGTGCTCACGGTTAATCAATCACGTCCTAAGGTATGCACGTATACATAATCAGTTTATATTAAAGTTGTTTGTGCGTAAACATAATCATCATAAACATCGCATCAATCACAATACACGTATTTGCAATCATACAAGTAATACTTTATACATAACAGCAGTTAACTAACCCAGTTAACACTTAACAGAATTAACTCAAGTTAGTGCGCAGATTAACTGTTCGGCGAAATACACATATTGGCGAAACACAGATATTGGCGAAACACACATTCGACGAAACACGTTCTGTTTCGTCAGGGTCTCATTTGACGAAACAGAATTCAATTTCGTCGGTTACTCTTGGCGAAACACTTTCTGTTTCGCCGAGGGTTCTGTTTCGTCGGATGTCAATTTCGCAGACATCAGTAACAGCAGATACGGATAACACAGAAAAACCCCAAATCGCCGATACAACAGTTTTACAGAAAACGTTCAATCCTCGCTCAATATAATGAGTCTTATGTTACTAACCATTAATCTATACATCTCAACCGAAGCATCAATCAAACAGGGATCATATCATCATCATCATCAATAAAATCATGTAATCATCACAAAACAACACTCATAAAATCCATACTCTATGCATACCCGCTATCATGCACAATCATTGAGAGGTTCATGAAACCCTAAGTATTCATCATACACGTATACTCCTATAATCCAGAAATCAAGCATATACACAACATGTATAAAGAAAACAAAGAACAAAGAAACCGATTAGACGAGCACGCACTAACCGAGATATCCGGGATGAACAAGGGAGGATTCGAGAGAGAAAGATGATGGTTGAGGATGGTTATCGCCTTCACAGAGTGGAGAGTTCTAGGGTTTCTATTTTGTTAAAAGTGTGAAACAGGGAGTCGGTTCACGTTAATATGGACGAATTACCGTTCTGGGCCCTTAATGGGCTTGGCGAAACTGGGCTTGGCGAAACAGACTTCTGTTTCGTCGGGATGCTTATGACGAAACAGTCTGTTTCGTCGGGTCCTGTCTGTTTCGTCGAGTCCTTTTATGTGTTAACAGTTTAAGTTTTTCAACAGGTTTCATGTTATACAGCCAAACACAAAATCATGCAACCACAATGCGTTCATAAAATATAAATAAAAAAATATAATGTGTACGGTTACAAGTTGAACAAGTTAAACAACTACACAATCAAAGTCAACGTGCACTAAATGCGAAAATGAAAGTCGGAAACTCGAGTTGTCACATTATCCCCAACTTGAAAGAAATTTCGTCCCGAAATTTAGCATGCGGTTACTGAGGAAGCTAGGTAAGTTATCGTTTACTGGTTTTCCTGGGGTGTCACATCATTTCCCCGTTGAGTTGGAATTTCGTTCCGAAATTCCGTAGTAGCTTCAGCCTCAGTAGTAGTTGCATTGTTTTCGAACAACTGGGGATATTTGAGTTCCATTTGATCTTCGCGCTCCCAGGTGAACTCTGGGCCGCGACGGGAGTTCCAACGAACTCGTACAAGAGGTATTCTAGTGTTCTTGAGGACCTTAACATCCCGGTCCGTGATTTCAACTGGTTCTTCGACGAAATGCAACCGTTCGTCGATAGTGAGCTCCTTCAAAGGAACTATAAAGGTCTCATCTGACTGCCACTTCTTCAGATTCGACACATGAAAGACGTTGTGAACTGCACTGAGTTCAGCTGGCAAGTTCAGTCTGCAGGCCACTTTGCCTATCTTTTCTATGACTTCAAATGGTCCAACGTATCGTGGATTGAGCTTGCCTCGTTTGCCAAAACGAACAACACCCTTCCAGGGTGAAACTTTGAGTAGTGCTCGATCCCCAACTTGGAATTCGAGTATTTTCCTGTCTTTATCAGCGTATACTTTCTGACGGTCACGAGCTGCCGCCATGCGTTGTCGTATTTGAGCAATCTTTTCAGTAGTATCAACTACCATTTCCGGACCTGTGATCTGACTGTCACCCACCTCTGCCCAACAAAGAGGTGATCGGCATTTACGCCCGTACAATGCCTCAAATGGAGCAGCTTTAATGCTGGTGTGGTAACTGTTGTTGTACGAAAATTCCACAAGTGGCAGATGTTTTTCCCAGCCTTTGCCAAAGTCAATTACGCACGCCCGAAGCATGTCTTCTAGAGTTTGAATAGTGCGCTCAGACTGCCCATCTGTCTGAGGATGATAAGCTGTGCTCATGTCTAATCGAGAGCCAAAAGATTTGTGCATTGCTTGCCACAGTTCTGAAGTAAAACGTGCATCACGATCAGAGATAATAGATGTGGGCACCCCGTGCCTCGAGACAACTTCCTTAAGGTATACGTCTGCTAGAGTGGAGAACTTATCCGTTTCCTTGATAGCCAAGAAGTGAGCAGACTTTGTGAGTCGATCCACGATCACCCAAATAGTGTCATTCCCACGTTGAGACCTAGGTAGGCCAGTAACAAAATCCATGGAAATTTGCTCCCATTTCCATTGTGGTATCTCAGGTTGTTGGAGTGGGCCTGATGGTTTCTGATATTCTGCTTTGACTCTCGCACAAGTCAAACACTTGCTAACGTAAGTTGCTATGTGGGCCTTCATGCTAGGCCACCAATATGTAGTTCTGAGGTCGTGGTACATCTTATCTGAACCAGGATGTACTGAGTAGCGAGACTTATGAGCTTCATCCATTACAAGTTCGCGTAAACTACCATAGAGTGGGACCCAGATGCGTCCGGTTACATAGTAGGCTCCGTCTGCCTTTTGTTCTAACCGTTGCCTTGAGCCGCGTAGGGCTTCAGCCCTGACGTTTCCTGGTTTCAATGCTTCTACCTGAGCATCTCGTATCTGTGAAGGAAGACTAGACTGAATAGTGAGTTGCAACGCTCGTACACGCCTAGGTGTAGTATCTTTTCGACTGAGGGCGTCGGCCACCACATTGGCCTTGCCTGGATGGTACTTTATAGCACATTCGTAATCGTTCAGTAACTCGACCCATCGACGTTGTCGCATGTTCAAGTCTTTCTGCTTGAAAATATATTCGAGGCTCCTGTGATCGGTGTAGATGGTGCACTTGGTGCCATACAGGTAATGTCGCCATATCTTGAGCGCAAAAACAACAGCTCCAAGTTCTAAATCGTGCGTAGTGTAATTCCGTTCGTGAATCTTAAGTTGGCGCGAAGCATAAGCAATGACTTTATCCCGCTGCATCAACACACATCCAAGACCTTGGATAGATGCATCACAGTAGACTACAAAATCGTCCGTGCCTTCAGGCAATGAGAGGATAGGTGCGCTACAAAGTCTATCCTTTAAATGTTGAAACGCTGTATCCTGTGTATCACTCCAACGGTAAGAAACACCTTTCTGTGTCAGTAATGTAAGTGGCTGTGCAATCTTTGAGAAGTCTTTGATAAATCGTCTGTAATAACCCGCCAATCCCAAGAATTGGCGTATTTCTGTCGGTGTGCGAGGTGCAGGCCAGTTCTTGATCGAATATACCTTGGATGGATCAACATGTATCCCATCCTTGTTTACCACGTGGCCTAGAAAGTGGACTTCACGAAGCCAGAAGTTGCATTTTGAAAACTTAGCGTACAGTTGTTCCGTTCGAAGGAGTTCCAAAATAAGTCGTAAATGTTGTTCGTGTTCCTCCCGATTCTTCGAATAAATTAGGATGTCATCAATAAAAACAATAACAAACTTGTCAAGATAAGGTTTGCACACCCTGTTCATAAGATCCATGAAAACCGCAGGCGCGTTCGTTAGCCCGAATGGCATGACCAAAAACTCGTAATGACCGTAGCGAGTTCTGAATGCTGTTTTGGAGACGTCCTCATCCCGGACTCTCAGTTGATGGTAACCTGACCTTAGATCAATCTTTGAGTAATAGCTCGACCCTTGTAACTGGTCGAATAAGTCGTCGATGCGTGGAAGTGGATAGCGATTCTTCACGGTCACCTTGTTTAGTTCGCGGTAATCTATGCACATACGAAAGGTACCGTCTTTCTTCTTCACAAATAATACTGGAGCTCCCCATGGCGAAGAGCTAGGACGTATGAAACCCTTTTCCAAAAGTTCTTGCAATTGTTTAGACAGTTCTTCCAGTTCAGTTGGAGCTAAGCGATAAGGTGCTCGAGCTATAGGTGCTGCTCCTAGAGCTAGCTCGATCTGAAATTCGACCTGGCGATGGGGTGGTAACCCAGGTAACTCTTCAGGAAACACCTGAGGAAAGTCGCGTACTACAGGAATATCCCAAATCTTTTTCTCTGTCGTCGATGTATCAGTAACGAGTGCTAAAATAGCTACGTGGCCTTTTCGCAGACACTTCTGAGCCTTCAAGAAAGAGATGATGCCACTCACGACACCACTTTTGTCACCTTGAACTTCGAGAGGTTCTTTCCCAGAACGAGGAATACGAACGATCTTCTCCTTGCATAGGATCTCTGCTTGTTGTTGGGATAACCAATCCATACCAATGACGATATCAAAGCTACTCAGAGTTATAGGAATGAGATCGATAGAGAAAGTCTGACCGGCGAGGATAAGATTACAACCCTGAACTATGTGTGTGGCTTCTAAACTTTTACCGTTAGCTAACTCTACGACATGTTTGGTGTTCAACAGGGTTGGTGCACGTTTAAGCATTTGACTAACATTCAAAGACATATAACTGGTATCCGCACCCGAATCAAATAATACGGTAACATAAAAGTCGTCGAGAAGAAACTTACCCGTAACCACATTAGGATCGTTCCTTGCGTCACTCTGGCCAATCACAAACATACGACCTTTTGTACCATTGTTGTTGTTGTTTCCCCCATTGTTGTTCCCACTGCCCTGATTATTGTTATTGTTGCTTTGATTCTGGTTTAATTGGGGACAGTTCCGCTTGAAATGACCTTCAGCCCCACACTGAAAGCATGTCTTATTTCCTTGCTGTTGTTACTGTGACTGGTTTCGTGGAACGGGTGACTGTTGTTGCTGGTTCTGACTCGCAGGCCTTAAGCTCCTGCAATCTTTAGCCTCATGACCTACTCTTAGACATCTCTGACAGCGGCCTCTACGACACTGACCACTGTGGTGTTTGTTGCACCTGTTACACAGTGGATGAATTCCCCGATATCCACTCTGCCCCTGACCACCAGACGATTGCTGACTCGAACTCTGATAATCACTAGTCCTGCGCTGTTGCTGTGCTTGAGACTGTACAATAGCTGAACCCCTGCTGGAATCCCCTTCCCATTTCCGCTTGTTGTCACTGGGAATAGCAGGAGTAATTGGAGTGGTAGCGGTAGTAGTAGCGTTGATACGTTTAGGCAGCCTGTTCTGTTCCACCGCCTGATCAGTGAGGCGATGAGCTAGCTTAACGATCTGTTGAATAGTGCCCAGATTCGCTGAAGTTATGTGGCTTTGAATCTCCGGCACCAGACCATTGAGATACAGTTCGATACGCTTAATGGGAGGGTCCACCATAGTAGGACACAGGATAGCCAACTCATTCGATCTTCTGGTGTATGCTTCAATTTCTGACCCCGTCATTTTCAAATGGTAAAATTCTACCTCCAGTTTATGAATATCATCACGGCTACAGTATTCCTCTTTAATCAAATCCTTGAAATCATTCCAGGGTGTGGCGTTAGCAACAGCCAACCCTAACATCTGCACTTGCGCATTCCACCAAGTCAGCGCAATGCCTTCTAGTGTACCAGTGGCGTACTTCACCCTGCGAGCCTCAGGGCATTCGCACATTTCAAATACCGACTCGAGCTTTTCAAACCAATGGAGGAGTCCAACCGCTCCTTCCGTGCCACTAAAAGTAGTAGGACGACAGTCCATGAACGTTTTGAAGGTGCAAACAGGTGGCTGAGCGTGCTGACCTCCTGCTTGTGCGGCTGCAAGTGCCGCAGCAATTTGCTCGTTAATGAGAGCCGTCAGTTGGGCTTGCGTCATGTTAATACGTCCAGACATGATCTTGATAGCAAATATGACATAAGTGAGAGAGGTTCGAGAGTAGTGCGATAACAAAAGGGAATAATCACACAAGTGTTCTCATGCAATAGTGTTAAGTTAACCTAAGCATACCCGGAGCAAAGTTCTATGCAATTCTAGCAAGTAGGCAATAAAACATGTACCATATTACCTAGAGTGATGAGTCTTGCACGTGGAGCGAGGCGTCGTTGTGGATCGTTGAGCACTGTTCTGGTTATAGTCTGGTTTTAAATAAAAACGTTTTCCCCTTATTAAAACCGAGTTCTCTATAACCAATGGCTCTGATACCAATCTGTCACACCCCCAAAATCCACACGCGGAGTAACACCGCTTGGAGGCGTGACATGACCAGGATCAAGCCACCAATCATATTGAACATAATTATATCAAAAGTCATTCATCAATACGATAGGTGTTTACAAAACCAAATATATACAAGTGTATAGCGGAAGCATTAATGTAAAACCCAACATAAGTTTAAGTACAAAATGTTATAATGTTTAACAAAACATCCACGTCCGTGCCCACAACGACTGCGCCTCCCGTGCAAGCTCCAAGAGTACCTATGGTCCTGCAAGGCATGTAACAGAGAGTCAACAACTAGTTGAGCGAGTTCACTGTTAGTTATTTAGTTATAATGTTCGTTTCGTAAATCGTATGTAATAGCATCGCGGCCCTCTAGGCATGTTTGCGAAGTTTAGAAATTGTATCGCGTTAGTCCTTGCTGCCAGTCCAGGCATGCGTGCGATAAATAGTGTTGACTAGTCGTATGTGTACGTGCCCTTCTTAATCCAAGGACCGTAGCGAGTGTGATTGTCCTACCCAAGGAGGACGAGCATGCGTTAAGGTTTGTTGTCCTACCCAAGGAGGACGAACGTATGTTAAGGTTGTTGTCCTACCGGACGAACGTATGTATTCTACCCAAGGAGAATACACAGGATTTATATTGGCATCCTACCCATGGAGGATGGCGGTACATATCCTACCCAAGGAGAATATGTAGGTTCCATTTTTGTTTCTTAACCCATTCCCAAACCACCGGGAATCCCATGCCTTAGAAAGAGTGTGAACTCACCTTGTTTCGCTCGGTATGCTAAGTATGTGCTCACGGTTAATCAATCACGTCCTAAGGTATGCACGTATACATAATCAGTTTGTATTAAAGTTGTTTGTGCGTAAACATAATCATCATAAACATCGCATCAATCACAATACACGTATTTGCAATCATACAAGTAATACTTTATACATAACAGCAGTTAACTAACCCAGTTAACACTTAACAGAATTAACTCAAGTTAGTGCGCAGATTAACTGTTCGGCGAAATACACATATTGGCGAAACACAGATATTGGCGAAACACACATTCGACGAAACACGTTCTGTTTCGTCAGGGTCTCATTTGACGAAACAGAATTCAATTTCGTCGGTTACTCTTGGCGAAACACTTTCTGTTTCGCCGAGGGTTCTGTTTCGTCGGATGTCAATTTCGCAGACATCAGTAACAGCAGATACGGATAACACAGAAAAACCCCAAATCGCCGATACAACAGTTTTACAGAAAACGTTCAATCCTCGCTCAATATAATGAGTCTTATGTTACTAACCATTAATCTATACATCTCAACCGAAGCATCAATCAAACAGGGATCATATCATCATCATCATCAATAAAATCATGTAATCATCACAAAACAACACTCATAAAATCCATACTCTATGCATACCCGCTATCATGCACAATCATTGAGAGGTTCATGAAACCCTAAGTATTCATCATACACGTATACTCCTATAATCCAGAAATCAAGCATATACACAACATGTATAAAGAAAACAAAGAACAAAGAAACCGATTAGACGAGCACGCACTAACCGAGATATCCGGGATGAACAAGGGAGGATTCGAGAGAGAAAGATGATGGTTGAGGATGGTTATCGCCTTCACAGAGTGGAGAGTTCTAGGGTTTCTATTTTGTTAAAAGTGTGAAACAGGGAGTCGGTTCACGTTAATATGGACGAATTACCGTTCTGGGCCCTTAATGGGCTTGGCGAAACTGGGCTTGGCGAAACAGACTTCTGTTTCGTCGGGATGCTTATGACGAAACAGTCTGTTTCGTCGGGTCCTGTCTGTTTCGTCGAGTCCTTTTATGTGTTAACAATTTAAGTTTTTCAACAGGTTTCATGTTATACAGCCAAACACAAAATCATGCAACCACAATGCGTTCATAAAATATAAATAAAAAAATATAATGTGTACGGTTACAAGTTGAACAAGTTAAACAACTACACAATCAAAGTCAACGTGCACTAAATGCGAAAATGAAAGTCGGAAACTCGAGTTGTCACAGGCAGGATCCTCGAAACAAGAAAAGCAAGGATCCTACTTCAAGAATAACAAGTTCAAGTCCTATAACAAGTCTGATAACCAGAATGTGCATGCAGTAGAACAAGAAGAGGATGATGAGGATTATCCTCCCATTTCTAAATACTGTTTTTCTGTTGATAACAATGAACAAATTCTTGCAATGCAGAATCTAGGTGAGAAAGCAAGATGGCCAAGGAAAAGTGATAAACCAGCTGCTACAAATGACAAATCCAAATGGTGTGCATATCACGAGGATTTCGGGCATCTCACTGAAGAGTGTATTGCACTTAGAAAAGAAATTGGTTACTTGTTAAGTAAGGGGCACTTAAAGGAACTTTTGGGCAGGAAGAAGTCAAGGATCCAAGATCCTGAGAAGATCCCAGAAAGAGCTCCTGCTCCTCCAGCAGATGCACAAGTTATAAACTTCATTTCCGGTGGATCAGACATTTGTGGTACTTCCTTTTCAGCAGCCAAAAGACATGCCAAGGAGACCAAGATGGATAATGGAGATAGACCCATCCGGACCTCTACTGTTACACAGGAGAAAGTTATAACTTTTGATGAGGATGATCGTGTTGATGTTCAGGATCCTCATCATGATGGTCTTGTTATTACTTTATTCATATCTAATCATTTTGTTCGCAGTATCCTAATCGATGGAGGAAGCTCAGTGAACATCATTTAGCTTGATGTCCTAAAAAAGATGAACATCCCTGAATCAGATATTGTCCCAAGATCCTCAGTTCTTGTGAGATTCAGCAGAGAAACCAAGAATACCTTGGAGGACATTAAACTTCCCATTTACATTGAGGACTTCATTCTAATAAAAAAATTTGTGTTATAGATTGCTTATCCTGTTGCAATGTTATCCTTGGCAGGCCATGGATACATGACATGAAAGCAGTTGCATCTACATACCATCAGTGTGTGAAGCTTCCTAGTCCATGGGGGTGATAAAAATTGAGAGTGACCAACAAGAAGCAAAGAATTGTTATACCTCATCAATGAAGCCAGCCTCAAGACCAAGGGAGCAATAGCAACTAAAGTATCCTCCAAGAGACGTCTTGGCGGCAAGAGAACAGGATGTGAAAGAAATCCTTATGGATCCTCATGATCCTGAATCCATAATCTTTATAGGATCAGGGATCCTCAGCAACATTGAACATGATCTAGTATCCTTCCTCAAAAGGAGAAAAAGTACCTTTGCCTGGAAACATAAAGACATGACAGGTATCTCTAAAGATATAATTACTCACAAACTTGGTATTGACAGGTCATTCAAGACTATACATCAAAAGAGGAGGAAGTTTGCACCTGAGAGGAATGCCATTATCCAGGAGGAGGTAGACAAATTACTCCGAGCAGGTATGATTAGAGAGGTTAAGTATCCAAATGGTTAGCCAATGTGGTTGTTGTTCAAAAGAAAAATGGAAAGTGGAGGGTATGTGTCGATTTTACTAATTTAAACAAGGCATGTCCCGAGGATCCTTTCCCATTACCCCACATTAACTCCATGGTTGATGCTACCCCGGGTCATGAGTTGTTGACTTTTATGGATGCTTCATCTGGATTTCAACAAATTCAGATGGAACCATCTGATCAAGAGGATACAGCCTTTATAACCCCAACTGGTATCTATTGTTATATTGCTATGCCATTTGGACTAAGGAATGCAGGTGCTACTTATCAAAGGCTAGTCAATATGATTTTTATGGAACAAATTGGACACAATATGGAAGTCTATATAGATGACATGGTGGTTAAGTCCAAGAAAGCTGAGGATCACCTTAGAGACTTGGAGGAAGCATTCGATATCCTTGATAAATTTAATATGAAACTAAATCCTTCCAAGTGTCACTTTGGTGTTAAAGCAGGAAAATTCCTAGGATACATGGTAATAAAAAGAGGCATTGAAGCAAGTCCAGAGCAAATTAAGGCTATTGTGAATATAAAATCTCCCGCCAATGCCAAGGATGTGCAAAGGTTGACAGGGAGGATCGCAGCCTTGAACAAGTTCATATCCAAGTCATCAGAAAAGTGCAAGGAATTCTATGACATTTTAAGAAAAAACAAGAAATTTGAATGGACTAAAAAACATGAAAATGCTCTAAAAGCCCTTAAGGATTACCTATCCTTAGCTCCTGCCCTGATGAAACCAGAAAAAGGGGATATATTATCCTTATATCTAGCGGTATCCTCTAAAGCAGTAAGTGCTGTCCTTGTTAAGGATCACGAAGGTACACAACATCCTGTCTATTATGTAAGTAAGAGTTTGCTTGATGCTGAATCCAGGTAATCACATTTTGAAAAACTTATCCTTGCTCTAATTATGGCATCTACTAAATTAAGACATTATTTTGAAACTCATGCCATTATTGTTAAAACTAATTTTCCAATTAAGAATGTTCTCAGGAAACCTGAAATGTCAGGAAGGATGGCTAAATGGGCAGTGAAGCTTAGTGCTTATGATATAAGATATGAACCAAGGACTGCCATCAAATCCCAAGCCTTAGCTGACTTTGTGGCAGATTTCAGTAGTGATCTACAAAGAGAAGCTGAGTTAGAAGTTCAGCAACTTGAAGAGACTAAGGATCCTTGGATACTCTTCACTGATGGAGCCTCTAATATCAAAGGAACAGGACTTGGAATACTACTAAAATCGCCACAGGGGGACATAATACCCCACTCCATAGCTTGTGAGTTTCAAACTACTAATAATGAGGCTGAATATGAAGCCTTGATAGCTGGTTTGCAAATTGCTAAGCATATGAGGATCAGGTATCTTGAGGTACATGTAGATTCATTGTTAATCACTAATCACTTTAATGGATCCTATGCTGTTAAAGGTGAAAAGCTAATCAAATACCTATAGATAGTCAAGGAATTGGCACTCTCTTTTGTTTCTTTTAGTTTGACACAGGTACCCAGGGAAGAAAATGCAGAAGCTGATGCATTGGCCAACTTAGGATCATCCTTGAAAATCCCAGAGGATATCAAGATTCCTATCATCCATGTTTTGGCTCCTGCCATTGAGGATCACATAACTATGGAGATATAAGAGGATTCTACAATGGTTCCTAGTGATGGTGCACAGTCTCGTTCAGGATCTTGGATCCTTCCAATCATGAGATACATACAACATGGAGAGATTCCTACAGGAGAAAACCCTAGGGCTTTCAAAATTAAGGTATCCTAGTTTACAATATTGAATAACATGTTATATAAACGATCTCTTGCAGGTCCATATCTAAGATGCATAGAGGATCCTAAAATTCAAGAAGTCCTAAATGATTTCCATGAAGGAGATTGTGGAAACCACACTGGGGGCAGTGCATTGTTCTCAAGGATCCTTAGGACAGGATACTATTAGCCTACAATGAAGAAGGATGCCGTGGATTATGCCATAAAGTGTGATCCTTGTCAGAGATATAGTAATATCCTTCACCAACCAATAGAGCTCTTGCATCCTATATCCTCTTCTTGGCCATTCATGATATGGGGAATGGATATAGTTGGAAAACTTCCTAAAGCACCAGGAGGAAAGGTGTTCATGCTTGCCATGACTGATTATTTCTCTAAGTGGATAGAGGCTGAAGCCTTTTCTCAAGTCAGAGAAAAGGAAGTGATATGGGTGAAATTCTGAACCCCTATATCCTGGAATATATCTTGGTTTATATCTTGGTTATGTAGTATCTGTTTACATCCGGGATGCTGATTCAGGATATTGGTAATATCCTGAATGGTATCCTCAGGATTACTAATGGATTATGTGCAGGTACGTGGGTTGGAAGCTGGCAACGTTCATAACACTCATTCCGCGGAAGACTCGGTCCAAGTCGTTCAAATGAAGACGTTGAAGCCGTATTACTCGGTCAATAACGTTCATAATGGAATATTCGAAGTACCCCATATTTGTAGGGATTATTGTTTGTAATTCATTACTATAAATAGGTGGGTATACCAGATCAAATAGGACATCACAATCACACTCGCTACACTCTAACACTTGCTCTCGAGCAATTCTTAATTTCATACGAAGGCATTGTAACACTTAGCGATCTGGTCTATATCCTGCACTGTATCCTGAAGTTTAAAGCAATAAGAAGAACAAGGCAGCTGCGATTGTCAGCTCCCGAGGTTTTATGCCGGCGATCTAGATTGATCAAGGGCTTTCCTCGTACATCTCGTGTCATTTCCTTTACTTTTTGTTCATTGTTCGCTCATTGTTTGATCGCAGACACAGCTCAATATCCTGAGCCGTATCCTGAATACTGATTTTCTAAATAACTCAACAAGCATATTTTCTATACACTTTCTAGCACACTACCTCACATTACTAATTTGATCACTAAATTGCTTCGGTAATTTTTGACCAAAACAATTTGGCGCCCACCATGGGGCAAGTGGTGCTCTCTTTACTAAAAATTTTTGTCAAATCGCTAATCGGTTTTCTATTTTCAAAACTTTTTGCCACATTGTCCATAATGGCCTCAAGATCAAACATGAGTTCCTCTACTGTGTCTGCTATGACTTCTGCTACTACCGGTCCGGTGCTTCCACCTCCTCCTCCAAGGATGCCAGCCTCTACACGACCTCAGGATATTATCCCTACCCGCAGTGTTCAGGAATCTGCTCCTGTTTTAGCTTCTAACGATGAAATTTTAACCTTATTTGGAAGTGTGCAGGAACAAATGAGGCAGCAACAGGAAACAAACCAAATGCTTTTAAGGGAAATACAACTCCTGAAGTCCGGCTCGAGCAGATCTGCTGAGGATATTGTCACTCCATTACACCCCTGAACGTTGAACTTCAGTTCAGCTGTGTATACTGAGGATATCAGGGGGAATATTGTGCCCAGCCTTCCTCAGAATCATACTCCTGAAATACCCTCCTCGGTCAGGATGTCGACCATAAGGAGCTCAGGATATGCTTCAGGATATGGGCAAAATCCTCCAACGGGTAACGTGCCAAATAATAATAATACCCATACTACTAACAATAGTGGATCTTTGCAGGATACAGGTGTGACATCAGCACTTACTAGGGAACTTCAGAAGTTGAAGGACATGATATCAAGTGTACCCGGGGTGGTCCAGCCGATCCCGGAAGTGTCTCAAGACAGCCACAAGATATCTCGTTTTGCATATCCTATCTGTGATGCTGAGATCCCAAAGAGGTTCCAAACCCCCAACATGAAGCTTTACGACGGAACAACGGATCCTGAGGAGCATATTGCTCAGTATAGGGAAAGGATGGAGATTAACCCTATCCCTCCAGATCTCAAGGAAGCATGCTTGTGCAAGGGTTTTGGTTCAACCTTGACAGGATCAGCCCTGAAATGGCTTTTGAATGTTCCTCCACATTCGATTACATCTTTTGCTCACTTAGTAAATTTATTTAATAGTCAGTTTTCTTGTAGTAGAAGCTTTGAAAAATTAACAAGTGATCTCTACAGGATAACACAGGGGCCTCAGGAATCCCTTAGGGATTATGTGAACAAGTTCAGCCGGGAATCACTAGACATTCCTCATCTTGATGTTGCAACAGCTGTGCAAGCTTTCAAGATGGGGCTGCAAAAAGATTCTCAATTTTATCAAGACCTTGTAATGAACCCATGCAGGAACTTGGATGAAGCTCGGAACAGGGCCCTAAGATATATTCGGTTGGAGGATGACAGAAAGATGCAAGAAAGGATGAACTCATCCAACACTTATGAGTCAACTAACAGGAAGTCAGAATCCTCATTCAAGTCATATCGGCCTAAGCCATATGGGTCTAGGGGACAAGGCTAGATGGCCTCGAAAGAATCAACAAAAAGCCGATTGGAAAGACAAATCAAAATGGTGTGCTTTCCACGAAGATTTCGGACATATGACTGAGGATTGCATCGCTCTAAGGAAAGAAATAAGCTATCTTCTAAGCAAGGGATATTTGAAAGATCTCTTAGGAAGAAAGAAGAATAAGGGTCAGGATACTGAGAAGGATCCTGAGCGAGCAGCATCACCTCCCGCAGATGCTAAGATAATCAACTTCATTTCGGGAGGATCCGACATTTGTGGGACTTCGTATTCGGCAGCAAAGAGGCATGCAAAAGAAGCTAAGGCCGAAATGGGAGATAAACCTGTCAGGATGACTACACTCACAACTGACAAAGTGATCACATTTGATGCTGATGACAGGGATACTGTCCAGGATCCTCACCATGATGCTCTGGTAATAACGTTATATGTGGCTAACCATTTTGTACGCAGGATATTGGTTGATAATGGCAGCTCCGTCAACATAATCCAACTAGAGACGCTGAAAAGAATGAATGTATCTCCAATGGATATCACTTCAAAGTCTACCGTGCTTGTTGGGTTCAGCGGAGAGGCTAGAAACACAGTGGGAGAGTTAAAGTTGCCAGTGTACGTTGAAGGAGTCAACTCGATACAACGTTTCTGTGTGATGGATTCTCTATCCTGCTATAACATCATACTGGGAAGACCGTGGATTCACGATATGAAGGCTGTGCCATCAACATATCACCAATGCATCAAGATACCTACCCCTTGGGGAGTTGTGAAAGTTGATAGTGATCGCAGGAGGCGAAAGAATGCTACTCATCCTCGATGAAATCCTCAACCAAACCTAGTGCAGCATAGCAATTAAAGACGCGGGCCCAGGATATCGTGGAAGATTCGGAGCAGGATGTGAAGAAAATTATCCTAGACCAGGATAATCCCGATATTTCGGTGCTCGTGGGAACCAATATCCCTCAGGATATTGAAGAGCAATTAATTAACTTTTTTAAAATGCAGGATGTCAACGTTTGCATGGAAGCATGAGGATATGACCGGCATATCCAAAGATATTATCACTCACAAGCTTGGAATTGATAAATCATTCAAGCCTGTGCAACAAAAAAGAAGGAAGTTTGCTCCTGAGCGGAATATGATTATTCAAGAGGAAGTTGAGAGATTATTGAAGTCCAGGATGATCAGAGAGGTTAAGTTCCCAAGGTGGCTAGCAAACGTGGTTGTGGTACAGAAGAAAAACGGGAAATGGAGAGTGTGTGTAGATTACACAGACTTGAACAAAGCTTGTCCTAAAGACCCATTTCCTCTTCCCCACATTGATGCAATGGTAGATGCCACTGCCGGGCATGAAATGCTGACTTTCATGGACGCATCCTCAGGATTTCAACAGATCCAAATGGAGCCTTCTGACCAGGAGGATACTGCCTTCATGACACCAACAGGTATTTATTGTTATACAGCTATGCCTTTTGGTTTGAAAAATGCAGGTGCAACATACCAAAGATTGGTAAACATGATGTTCAAAGACAAACTGGTGGACACCATGGAGGTGTACATCGACGATATGGTGGTAAAGTCAAAGAAAGCTCAAGATCACCTCCAGGATATTAAAGGAGCGTTTGATATCCTGGATCAGTATAACATGAAGCTGAATCCTGCTAAGTGCCATTTTGGAGTAGGAGCAGGAAAATTCCTAGGATATATGGTGACCAAAAGAGGAATAGAAGCAAGCCCGGAGCAGATTAAAGCCATCTTGGATATTAAATCACCCTCAAATATGAAGGATGTTCAACGATTAACAGGGCGAGTGGCAGCATTGAATAGATTTATCTCAAGATCTTCAGAAAAATGCAAAGATTTTTATGATATCCTGAAGAAGAACAAAAAATTCGAGTGGGGTGAGAAGCATGAAGCAGCCCTACAGGATTTGAAACGATATCTCTCAACCGCACCTCTGTTGATGAAACCTGAAAATGGTGAACCACTATCCCTGTACCTTGCTATATCAGGGAATGCTGTAAGTGCCGTTCTCATAAAAGACCATGAAGGTCAGCAATATCCTGTTTATTATGTTAGTAAAAGTTTGTTAGATGCTGAAACTAGGTACTCTCATTTAGAAAAATTAATACTAGCATTAGTTATGGCATCAACAAAACTTAGACACTACTTTGAGACACATAGGATACACGTTAAAACAAATTATCCTGTCAAAAATGTACTTAGGAAACCGGAAATGTCGGGTAGAATGGCTAAGTGGTCAGTAAAGTTAAGTGCCTATGATTTAGTATATGAACCTAGGAATGCCATAAAGTCTCAGGCTTTAGCTGACTTTGTGGCTGATTTTAGTAGTGACATTCAGGATGAGGTAGACCTAGAAGTTCAACAGTTAGGAGAATCCTCAGGATCCTGGACATTATATACTGATGGTGCATCTAATATAAGAGGAGTAGGATTAGGAATACTACTAAAATCGCCACAGGGGGACATATTACCCCAGGCTATTAGGTGTGAATTTCCTACTACCAATAATGAAGCAGAATATGAGGCTTTAATCGCAGGATTAGAGTTGGCTAAGAGCATGGGTATAAAAAATTTACAAGTATATGTTGATTCTTTGTTAATTACTAACCATTTTAATGGATCCTATGCAGTTAAGGTTGAGAAATTAATAGGATATCTTGATATTCTCAAAAAATTAGCAGGATATTTCGATGTTTTTACACTTGAACAGGTACCCAGAGAGGATAATGCTGAAGCGGATGCCTTAGCAAATCTGGGATCATAAATCAGGATACCGGAAGGGACCCAAATACCAGTATTACATGTCTTATATCCTGCAACTAATCCTCAGGATAAAGAAGTAGCGGGTATTCAGGATCCTGGGGCGGAATATCCTAAAGAGGATCCTAAATCCTGGACGGCTCCAATTGTGAAATATCTCAAAGAAGGACACATCCCCGGAAGTGAAAATCCTAAGGCGTTTAGGATGAAGGTATCACGATTCACTATTATAAATGACATTTTATACAAGAAATCTCTTGCAGGACCGTATTTAAGATGCTTGGAGGATCCTGAAGCCAAGGAAGTACTTCAGGATATACATGAAGGGGATTGTGGTAATCACACCGGGGGCAGATCATTGTTCTCGAAAGTATTAAGGACAGGATATTATTGGCCGACGATGAGGAAAGATGCTGCAGAATATGCTCGAAGATGTGATGCATGTCAAAGACATAGTAACATACTACATCAACCAGCTGAACCATTATATCCTGTAGTTTCCCCTTGGCCATTCATGAAGTGGGGGATGGATATAGTAGGGAAGTTACCAAAAGCTCCGGGAGGAAAAGTCTTTACGTTAGCTATGACAGATTATTTCTCCAAGTGGGTTGAGGCTGAAGCATTTGTCCAAGTTAGAGACCAAGAAGTAGTATCCTTCATAAAGAGGAATATCCTGACTAGGTTTGGAGTACCAGCTGAGATCATTTGTGATAATGGGTCCCAGTTTATAAGCAAAAGGACTACTGACTTTTGCAAAAGTTGGGGAATTAAAATGATCACATCTACTCCAGTACATCCTCAAGCGAATGGACAGGCTGAATCTTCAAACAAGATAATAGTCAATAACTTAAAGAAGAGACTTGGGGCTAAAAAAGGAAGATGGGCGGAAGAGTTACCCTTTGTTTTGTGGGCTGATAGGACAACGGTAAAGAATGCAACCGGCCAAACCCCGTTTTCCTTGGTATTTGGAGCGGAGGCGATGATTCCAACAGAAATGACGATACCTACTGCAAGATCTATGCTGCAGGATCCTGAACAGAATCCTGAAGTCTTATGTCAGGATTTGGATACTATAGACGAAAAAAGAGATGCAGCAAGGCTAAGGATAGCAGCATATCAGCAAAGAATATCTAGAGCATATAATAAGAACATAAGGACTAGAAGATTTCGAGTTGGTGATTGGGTGCTAAGAAAGACTTTTCAAAATACCACTAATCCTGCCGATGGCAAGCTAGCTCCGAAATGGGAAGGACCTTATGAAGTCAAGTCAGAAGCAGGGAAAGGAGCATATCGACTCAGGAATCTGGAAGGGGATATGCTACCAAGATCCTGGAATGCAATACATTTGAAGCTCTATTTCAAGTAAGAGTAGAATTTATTTTCTATCTCGGAATGGTATGTATTCTGTCTTTAAATATATTTGTTTATTGAACCCAATACTGACTTAAGCATCGGAGGGGTGTTAGCCAAGCTAACACCCACCTTAGTTTACAATTGTTTTGCAGGATATGTTTCAGGATATAGTTCCAGGATATATGCTCAGGATAAGTCGAAAGATTAGAGGATTGGCCCCCTCTCTCACGTTTAAGGGATCCTGGTCCCTTCAAAGGTTTAAAGGTATTCACCTTTCTTTCGAATTGGGTTTAAACACCTCGCCTGGAGCGCAAGTTATCTAGGTATAGTTCAAGGTAACGGGACCAGTTCATGTAAAAGTGGCTGACAATTTCGTTACTGTTGGCTATATCCTGGATCCTAAAGGTATATGAGGATTGATCACCCTCTCTCACAAAAGAGTATTTTCATACTCTCAAAGGTTTAAAGGTTTTCACCTTTCTAAGAATTGGAGTTTGTACACTCTCGCCTGTAGCGCATGAAATTTAGGGTTTATCCCCAGGGTATTAAGGGTCTATCCCTAGTATGTTAAAG
This sequence comes from Helianthus tuberosus, assembly GCA_030545235.1. NCBI lineage: Eukaryota > Viridiplantae > Streptophyta > Magnoliopsida > Asterales > Asteraceae > Helianthus > Helianthus tuberosus. Next base: position 135,233,003 of record CM060373.1, on the reverse strand, counting down.
ATTCATTTCAGGATATGAGGGGTTTTGCCCCAGGGTATGCGAAATTTACTTAAGGCAAGATATAAATGCATTTGCGTTTCTGTGTCAAACACAGGGGACATACATTATACTGTTCAAAGAATGGATCCAAGTTCACAAGTATGCACTGGGGACAAAACTTATAATGGAGGATTAAAATTGGTTCTGTAAGAATCTCTGGTATGATCTCTCCTTTTTATTTGGACAATTTATAGGTGATATTTTAATATCCTTATCAAGATATCTTTCAGGATACCTTTCAGGATACATCTATAATATATTTCTAAAAGTGTACAAACCAAACAATTTTTACAACTACGATTTTCATAGCAATGACAACAGTAATAAGGTCAAAAGAGAAGTTATATTATTAACATGCCAAAAGATGTGCTCTTAGTTTCACCTCAAAACAAGGCCCATCCACTAAGAGCACTAATAGTTCATTACCATATTTACCCAACAGTTGAAGGCTTCATCTCAAACCGAGACCCATCCACCTTCAACTGTTGTATTGTTCAAAAAGCATGCAGGAAATGTAAATTGTTTAGATGCGGGAAAGTAAAGTGCAGAAAAGTAAATTGTTTATGGGACTACAAACCAACATTCAAATTCAAAAAGGTGGGCTCTGGCCTTGGCACGTATATCCGTCATCGCCCACCTAAATGCCCTCACACAGCGGCATCTCCTCCAACCTTCTCAGACTTCTCCGCACCAGCATCCTGACCAACATTCTGCGCAGCATCCTGACCTATGTCCATCCCAGCATCAGCTCCAGCATCCTTCTTGTCTCCGGCCTGGACCACCACCTCTGCTGACTTAGAAGACTCACCGGCTTCAGCAGGAAACGGCACAGCTTTGCCTCCGAGCTCCTTTAACTTGGCCACCCAGGATTCAACTGGCCAAGATGGACAAACAAGGCCCGTCTCCTTGGCCTCGTAGGCCATCTTGATGCGTGCTTGTAACAGGGAGCCGATAGCAGAAGCCTTGATTCCCTCCCGGAAATTGATCAAGGCCTGATCATGATCCATTTGAACGGTGGCAAGCTTGATCTCAGCGTCTTGGGTGACCTTCTTCAGCAGGCTTTCGTAGTGCCGAGTCTTTGCTTCAGCAATGGCACCTTGGTCAGCAACGGTGCTTTCGAGTTGTTTGATCCTGGCTTCATGGAGTGCCACGGTACCGCAAGCGTCGTTGTACAAGTGGAGCAAATGCTGGAGGCCCTGCACGTCAATTACAGGTATAAAATTAGAATATATGTAGACCAAGATATCCTACCAGGATATCCTGTTAGGATATACGTGCAGGATATGTCACACCCCGACCGCGTAAAACAACAAATCGCGGCGGAAACATCGGGGCGTGTTGCAACAGAATTAATGTTTCATAACCATGGATATCAAAAGTGTTTCGTTTTATTAAACATTGAGTAATTACATCGTCTGGAAATCTAAATACACTATTTAAACATAGTCTATCATTGTTATTGAGTCACTAAGGCCTTGTCCAGTCCTATGTGAGCATGCATCTTATCAATCGATATCATCCAACAATACCTGAAACATATGTGAAAACGAGGTCAGCAAAGAAATGCTGGCGAGATACATAGGTTTTGTGAAAATAAGATTCATGACTTCTGTTTTAAGAAAATGTTTAGTCATGAACCTTGTAATTTGCTTTGTCTTTGTAAATCATTTGAAAAACAATTAGTTCAGATGATATGTATAAATAAGAAAATAATGCATGGTTAAATGAATAACCAAGTTAATGAGTTTGTAAAAGATAAATTGTTTTGTAAAACAATGTCTTGTGAAAAGTATGTTATTTGTATAAAATGTTATATGTATCAAACTGAAATGATTCAAATAACGCTACAATATGTAATACCATACAAACACTTATATATAGGAAGTACCAGCGGCGTATCCACCATGCTTGTATCATATTACACACGCATCGTTACTTAATCACTTAATCAAACCAAACCAAACAATGTAAAATGTCTATGTTTAAATAAATTGTCAAATGTCTATGTCAAATATCCATGTCAAATGTCTATGTCAAATATCCATGTCAAATGTCTATGTCAAATATCCATGTATGGCAAGTGAAATGTCTCAACTAAACCATATGCACAAAAACAAAGTATTGAAGTAAAACTTGGTTTAAATCAAAGTTATGTTTTGTGGAAAATACATGATCAAATGTCAATCATGTACAAATGTTTACCCAATCGTTAACCCATTTTGTAAAATCGTTCTAGTCGTTCTTGTTTTAATTGTGAAACTACTTTATGGTCGATTCTCTAATAACATTCAAACCTTCTTGACGCGTTCCTCGCTCCATCTCGCTCTCGCTCTCGTTCTTAACAAACCCTTACCAAAGGATAAGTTAATAATTACAGATTCAGTCGCTACCCACAACCCCCACACATAACAATGGGTGCAGTAAATAACGGGATTTGTCAGATCCTATGGTACCATAACCTAATACTGGTCGGCTTGATCATAGCTAATGAATGTCATCGGTCATGTAAACTACAACCAACAAGTTTGTTCACTTCTTGAAATTTGTTATTAGTTTTTGAAATCATTGTATTCGTTCTTGAAATCATTGTTAGCGTTCTTGAAATAATTGTAATTGTTCTTGAAACCACATTGTAATTGTTCTTGAAACCATATTGTAATTGTTCTTGAAACCATTGATAAAACATTTAGCACATATGAGTCACCCCAAAACAGTTGAAAACAGTAAAAGAGGGGAATAATGTACTCGCCTGGGAGTGCTTAGGAGTCTTGAACAACTACCAAGTAAGCTAGAGGAGTCCCGGAAATCAAACGGTACCTAATATAGGTAACTACATAATTAACCCGGACCTAAATCGGAAGACTGGGTAGCAGGAGGGTTTGTAAACCAAATGAGTGTAGGAACTCATATGATATGGTTTAACAAAGCCTACATACTAAATGAAACTTAACCTAAGTATTATCGACCCATCGCGACCCATTAAGGTAACTTATGCTACTTTAACGCGTCGTGCGCGTGAAACGCGTTTGGAGCGTCTAACTAGTCCTATGACAAGTGTTATATGCCTAAACATGTTACATAATCAGTTATGTGACAAAAGTTTAGGTTACATATGCTTAATTACCAATTATACATGAAAAGGGTATTCTGGTAATTTACCTAAGGCATATAAACTACCTATCATACAACTACTTAAACGATGTGACCATAGGGTATAACCTCGGAAGGTTATGCCCTATACTAGGGTCACCTAATGTATTTGGTCGGATCCTAATGATCGACCAAACTGGGTCGGGTTCGAAGGTATAAGCGATTTATCAGATCGCTTACCCTACGACCCTAGACAACGTGGTAATCAGTAGGCATAGTCCCAAGGGACTATAACCAACGTGATTACACTCACGTTGCGAAGTTCAAACGAACTTCGCATTGACCATTACTGGTCAACGCTGAAAGTCAAACAAAGTTTGACTTTCTGACTCGAAAAGCAATAAAATAAGGAAAAGAACGAAAGAAGACTTACGAAGGGTCCCCGAATGCTAACCTCGATTCAAAAATCTCAGGTATGAAACAATATTTTCAACTTAGAGTTTCTCAAATCAAAGTTCTAGTGATTTTAGCAATGGGGGTGGATGGGTATTTATAGGAATACCCGAACCGTTAAGATCGTTTCATGGAAAACGTGCCTTAATCCCATCCGTACATGTGTTGAAATGTCATGGTGTTTAGGTGTTTAAATTCCATCCATACATGTGTTGAAATGTCATGGTGTTTAGGTGTTTAAATTCCATCCATACATGTGTTGAAATGTCATGGTGTTTAGGTGTTTAAATTCCATCCATACATGTGTTGAAATGTTATGGTGCCTAAATTCCATCCTTATCCGCTGACTAAGCATGTTAGAATGTGTGGTTGTGAATTAAACAACGGCTAATACATCGAATCTGGTCCCGAATGCGAAAAACGATCCAAATGACGTGACGAATGGATTTTTCTTATGGCGAACACTAAAATAAAATATTTTAGTGCTTACATAATTTTTTGGATGTCCGGATGTATTCAGAACGTAAGTTATGCGCGAAAATGCAAACTTGTGCACTTTTTGACACTTTTAGTCCCTGAATGACCCAAAAGTTTATTTTAGCACACCGAACCCCTCAAAGCCTATTTCTAAGCTATGTAAAGGATATTTATGGTATGTTTAACTTATGGTCATGTTCCGGAAGGTCTGTTACAGTTCAAATTGGCATACTTTCGCAGTTTGTCAACTTTAGTCCCTGTAAGCGATTAAACTTGATTTCACCACACCAAACCTTCCAAAACTTATATATAAGTTATGTAAAGGTTATTTAAGGTATGTTAAGCCTATTTCACTATTCCGGAGTGTTCGTTGCATTAAACTGGTTATATTTACGCATCAGTGCGTGTATAACCTTCCAGAAAGCGATTTAGAGCTTGAAATCGAAACAAGAGTTGATATGTGCAATCGATACACCTATTTTTACAAATCCCAAGTATGAAATACAATATTTCATTGGTTTGGTATTTGTTTGATGGCCGTGGAGGCACAGGTGTTACAGTCTCCCCTACTTTAGGAAATTTCGTCCCGAAATTTATTTAGAGGAAACTTGTGAGAGTTTAAAACATGAAGTTGAAAAGACCGAACAACATTGGTTAGGTATCTGAACTTCTAGTAACTTTAATAACATCATGTTTGCAATGTAAGAGGGATACTTATATACAAGTATATGAAGTGTCATTGGTGCGTCCACCGTACCTCCATTACATCGTTGTCATTTTGTTATTGTTGTCGCTATCGGTTCTTACACATAATAAATCTTACTGGTTTCCTGTGCACTAAATTTCATAATTATGTACGCGTCCATAATTAGACAATTCCTTGCCCAGTTCACACAGTCTATTTTATAATGTGTAGTGTGAAACCAAATGAACAATCCTGTGATGAGTGTGACTAGACCGCCATAGAATCCTTTTAATTAAATCATTAAATGATCTAAATAGACTATCAAGGAGTCTGTTCAGCTACATCACTAGATGTCGTTCTTTAACCAAATTGTGAATCAATCTTTTTGACTAGACCACTAAAGGGTCTCTTATGAATCATGGAGTAGTACTATATAATCCAAGGGTCTTAACTCTTACATAGAAGCCCATTAAGGATTTAAGGTAGTACCTTTTTGAATATCCTACTACGAATCCATCATATGAAGATATGAAAGATTCTACGAGGATTTGGATAACGAATATCCAGAGTATACGAAAACACAAAAATCATAGAGGAGAACACATAAACATATATCACATAACCACAAAATTGTTTAAATAGAAGTTTGTTCTGCTAACAGAGTACATGTATTTAAAGTACAATAGGAATCCATCTCGTGGATTTCATTTGGTACTTTAAACGTTAACAAGAATCCAACTATAAAGATAGAAAGATTCAAAAAGAAAATTCGATTTCGATTACTAGGAACCGAAGTGTTCGAATTAAGGTACATAAGGAATCCAATTAAGGACTCTGATTTGAATGATAATCATCCACAAGGATCTAATTGTGAAGATAAAAAGATCCCATATGAATTTTTGAAGTTGAAGATGTTTTGAAACCTTGCACTGGATGTGCTTAGGTCAAAACATGATGTAAAATGCTTATGAAGTTGAGATGCTTGATATGTCAAGGCGACATATGAAGCAGAATTTTGAAGGTTAAGTCAATGTATGAGGAAAGTATTTTTGAAAACTATGCATGGGGTTCTTTTAAGAAAAATGTGTTTAACGTTTTTGAAACCTTATATATAATACTTTTGAAATCATAAAGTAGGTGTATTAGATAGATATATTTACAAAAATGTTTTAAAATCATGCGAGATGAATTTTTAAATTATGTATAAGGTTTTTGAAAGACATGAATGATGCTTTTCGAAATCATGCACTTGATAATAAAATGTATTGTGTTAATATTGTCTTCAGACTATATGAAATATTTTGAAATTAGGAAGGTTGGTTTTGATAACATGGTCAATGTTTTTGAAATAACATAGACAATGCATCTAGAAAAAAATTGTTTTCAAACTATATGAAATGTTTTGAGATCATGAAGATTGTTTTGAAATACTTGTACTGTATATGTTGAAAAAAATCAAAACGGAATGGGTATGAGATTTGAAAATACCCTTAGTTATCTAACCAAGGATTTAAAGGTACAGATGTGCGAAAAGCACGATTACTCATAATGTCACTTAATTTTCTGTACTTTGTTTCTTAGAGTGAAACGAGTACTTAAAAATTTCGAGGGAATCATGAGCGATCATGGCGAAGTTCTGAGAAGCCTTTCGCTTCTTTGACTTCCTAGGGGATCGTTCATCCATGGTCTTTGATTCCTCGATTGGTTTCTTGGCTGACGGTGTTGTCGCCTGACTAGGTCCTGCCTGTCTTGGTGACTCTTGAGTGGCTTCATCCTGGAGATGATACTTGGCAGTAGCTAATTCAACAGTCTTTAGGACTACTTCGCCTATTCGCTGAGCGAATTTGGCTGCTTGCTCAGATATCTGGGCGTCATCGTGATGAAGAGACATTCTTGAAGAAAAAGAAAGGCATAGGGAGAAACAGGTGAAAGATTATTGGACATTCAAAACAGAATGATAACGCATGAAAATTGCGATCATTTGTTTGTTACCTAAGGCAAACAAATGAGACGGTGACTAATCAAAGTAAATGGGTCAAAAATAATGTATCGCGAAGACATGCTCGCCTATAAGTGAACACTCATCCCAAGAATTCCCAGGTAAGCACAACTGGTCTCGCGTCTGATGAGATGTATACGAAGTGCTTGCCTAGACAGAAAACCCAGAATACAGGCATTCACCCTTCCAGTTTGCACGTGTTCACATCATTTAAAACCCAAAACCTTAACGAAGTTTTGAAAACTCAAAGGGGTTCAAAACCATATAATAGAGAGTTCAAAACCTTACAATAGAGGGTTCAAAACCTAGTAATCAATCATCCTAGAACAGATGATTAGTTTTCAAAGCGGTTTTGAAATTTATGTTCTTGTTGTGGTTGTCACCTAAGGATAGGTGACGGTATTGTTTTATGACTAAACGCAAGTAAACTTGCGTTAGGGTCCTAAGAAGGTTATAGACTAGGTCAAAGCATTACTAATTACTAATAACCTAATTCCCTATAACCATTGGCTCTGATACCATCTTTCTGTCACACCCCGACCGCGTAAAACAACAAATCGCGGCGGAAACATCGGGGCGTGTTGCAACAGAATTAATGTTTCATAACCATGGATATCAAAAGTGTTTCGTTTTATTAAACATTGAGTAATTACATCGTCTGGAAATCTAAATACACTATTTAAACATAGTCTATCATTGTTATTGAGTCACTAAGGCCTTGTCCAGTCCTATGTGAGCATGCATCTTATCAATCGATATCATCCAACAATACCTGAAACATATGTGAAAACGAGGTCAGCAAAGAAATGCTGGCGAGATACATAGGTTTTGTGAAAATAAGATTCATGACTTCTGTTTTAAGAAAATGTTTAGTCATGAACCTTGTAATTTGCTTTGTCTTTGTAAATCATTTGAAAAACAATTAGTTCAGATGATATGTATAAATAAGAAAATAATGCATGGTTAAATGAATAACCAAGTTAATGAGTTTGTAAAAGATAAATTGTTTTGTAAAACAATGTCTTGTGAAAAGTATGTTATTTGTATAAAATGTTATATGTATCAAACTGAAATGATTCAAATAACGCTACAATATGTAATACCATACAAACACTTATATATAGGAAGTACCAGCGGCGTATCCACCATGCTTGTATCATATTACACACGCATCGTTACTTAATCACTTAATCAAACCAAACCAAACAATGTAAAATGTCTATGTTTAAATAAATTGTCAAATGTCTATGTCAAATATCCATGTCAAATGTCTATGTCAAATATCCATGTCAAATGTCTATGTCAAATATCCATGTATGGCAAGTGAAATGTCTCAACTAAACCATATGCACAAAAACAAAGTATTGAAGTAAAACTTGGTTTAAATCAAAGTTATGTTTTGTGGAAAATACATGATCAAATGTCAATCATGTACAAATGTTTACCCAATCGTTAACCCATTTTGTAAAATCGTTCTAGTCGTTCTTGTTTTAATTGTGAAACTACTTTATGGTCGATTCTCTAATAACATTCAAACCTTCTTGACGCGTTCCTCGCTCCATCTCGCTCTCGCTCTCGTTCTTAACAAACCCTTACCAAAGGATAAGTTAATAATTACAGATTCAGTCGCTACCCACAACCCCCACACATAACAATGGGTGCAGTAAATAACGGGATTTGTCAGATCCTATGGTACCATAACCTAATACTGGTCGGCTTGATCATAGCTAATGAATGTCATCGGTCATGTAAACTACAACCAACAAGTTTGTTCACTTCTTGAAATTTGTTATTAGTTTTTGAAATCATTGTATTCGTTCTTGAAATCATTGTTAGCGTTCTTGAAATAATTGTAATTGTTCTTGAAACCACATTGTAATTGTTCTTGAAACCATATTGTAATTGTTCTTGAAACCATTGATAAAACATTTAGCACATATGAGTCACCCCAAAACAGTTGAAAACAGTAAAAGAGGGGAATAATGTACTCGCCTGGGAGTGCTTAGGAGTCTTGAACAACTACCAAGTAAGCTAGAGGAGTCCCGGAAATCAAACGGTACCTAATATAGGTAACTACATAATTAACCCGGACCTAAATCGGAAGACTGGGTAGCAGGAGGGTTTGTAAACCAAATGAGTGTAGGAACTCATATGATATGGTTTAACAAAGCCTACATACTAAATGAAACTTAACCTAAGTATTATCGACCCATCGCGACCCATTAAGGTAACTTATGCTACTTTAACGCGTCGTGCGCGTGAAACGCGTTTGGAGCGTCTAACTAGTCCTATGACAAGTGTTATATGCCTAAACATGTTACATAATCAGTTATGTGACAAAAGTTTAGGTTACATATGCTTAATTACCAATTATACATGAAAAGGGTATTCTGGTAATTTACCTAAGGCATATAAACTACCTATCATACAACTACTTAAACGATGTGACCATAGGGTATAACCTCGGAAGGTTATGCCCTATACTAGGGTCACCTAATGTATTTGGTCGGATCCTAATGATCGACCAAACTGGGTCGGGTTCGAAGGTATAAGCGATTTATCAGATCGCTTACCCTACGACCCTAGACAACGTGGTAATCAGTAGGCATAGTCCCAAGGGACTATAACCAACGTGATTACACTCACGTTGCGAAGTTCAAACGAACTTCGCATTGACCATTACTGGTCAACGCTGAAAGTCAAACAAAGTTTGACTTTCTGACTCGAAAAGCAATAAAATAAGGAAAAGAACGAAAGAAGACTTACGAAGGGTCCCCGAATGCTAACCTCGATTCAAAAATCTCAGGTATGAAACAATATTTTCAACTTAGAGTTTCTCAAATCAAAGTTCTAGTGATTTTAGCAATGGGGGTGGATGGGTATTTATAGGAATACCCGAACCGTTAAGATCGTTTCATGGAAAACGTGCCTTAATCCCATCCGTACATGTGTTGAAATGTCATGGTGTTTAGGTGTTTAAATTCCATCCATACATGTGTTGAAATGTCATGGTGTTTAGGTGTTTAAATTCCATCCATACATGTGTTGAAATGTCATGGTGTTTAGGTGTTTAAATTCCATCCATACATGTGTTGAAATGTTATGGTGCCTAAATTCCATCCTTATCCGCTGACTAAGCATGTTAGAATGTGTGGTTGTGAATTAAACAACGGCTAATACATCGAATCTGGTCCCGAATGCGAAAAACGATCCAAATGACGTGACGAATGGATTTTTCTTATGGCGAACACTAAAATAAAATATTTTAGTGCTTACATAATTTTTTGGATGTCCGGATGTATTCAGAACGTAAGTTATGCGCGAAAATGCAAACTTGTGCACTTTTTGACACTTTTAGTCCCTGAATGACCCAAAAGTTTATTTTAGCACACCGAACCCCTCAAAGCCTATTTCTAAGCTATGTAAAGGATATTTATGGTATGTTTAACTTATGGTCATGTTCCGGAAGGTCTGTTACAGTTCAAATTGGCATACTTTCGCAGTTTGTCAACTTTAGTCCCTGTAAGCGATTAAACTTGATTTCACCACACCAAACCTTCCAAAACTTATATATAAGTTATGTAAAGGTTATTTAAGGTATGTTAAGCCTATTTCACTATTCCGGAGTGTTCGTTGCATTAAACTGGTTATATTTACGCATCAGTGCGTGTATAACCTTCCAGAAAGCGATTTAGAGCTTGAAATCGAAACAAGAGTTGATATGTGCAATCGATACACCTATTTTTACAAATCCCAAGTATGAAATACAATATTTCATTGGTTTGGTATTTGTTTGATGGCCGTGGAGGCACAGGTGTTACAGGATATATGTGCAGGATATACATGAAGGATATGCATCAGAATATTACCTTGTTAAGGAAGGATGTCATTGGCTCTAAGGAATAGGAGAAGCTGAGTTCGTCATAGGAGAACCCTTCTGAGCCTGGAGCACTGACTTCAAGACCCTTCCTCTTTTTCGCTGTGGAAGCACGGGTTCTTGGATTGGCCTTGGGAGCTGGGAGTGGTTTGGAGCTAGTAGCAGCAGGAGTTTCCTTCTTGACTGTGGCTGGAGTTGGATAGCTGTCAAGTTCATCAAGGTCTAGATAGACTGGGACTTTGCTGGAATCTGCACACAGGGAGTAAATTTCTAAATCTCTCCTAAGAATAGCAAATAAAAAACATATGTGTGCAGGATATCTTGCAGGGTTCTCACCAGACATGTTTGCGCTTGAAAGAGGGCTTGGAGTTGGTGGAGACGGATTAAAACTTCTCTCTGTTTCTGAAAGCAGTCTGATGGCGTCTATCCTTTTTTGAGAATCAGCAAGGGGAGGTGCAATCTTTCTGAAATCAGCTGCATACAAAAACAGAAGAAATAAAATTCATTAGCTGAGGATATGAGACAGGATAAGAGACAGGATCATTCTTAAACCCTAAGTCCTACCCTTTCTTAACCATCTCATCGGATAATCCGTTCCACCAGGGATTGAATCCCTTTTTACGAAGAAAAACTTGGATTGCCAACCATCCTCGTTCCTGGTGGCACGAAGTATCAATGGATCACCGGAAGTAGAATAAAATAGGAATCTAGATGAGCCATGGCATCTAAGCTTGTAGGCTAAAGGGAGATCATGGACATAAAGGTCAGGTATGTGGTTTCTCTTGATTTGGTTAAGAACAGACAAAACACGCCAGAGCATTGGCATGGTTTGGCTGAAAGAAATTTTGGTGATATTAAAAAACTCGGTGACGAAGTCCGGAAAGGGGAATCGTAACCCTAAGGTAAAGGGGAAAGCATTGAAACAAATCCACTCGTTGGAAACTATATCTGACCGGATTTCTCTATCAAAGGGTCGGAATATAGTTCCTTCCGGAAAGATACCAGAGGATTTCAAAGCTGATAAATGAGCACTGTCAAAGGTGCATGTTTCGTTCTCCGGTTCTTGGAGAAGATTCTGTTGGATGAATGTGGGAGCCGAGTCGCCTGAACTGGACCTCGTTTGCCTAGGCATTTGGTCGCCTGAATTCTCGCCGGAGAAAGTTAAAAGATGAATATGAAGATGAGGGAGAGAATATTACCTTTTTCTTGTCGATTGTGGTTAAAAAAGAAGATGAGGATGAGAAGATATAGGGCATGATGAGTAAATATAGGCCGGGTGGTTGAAAGCCATCACATCAATGGTCTTATCTCTTAATTACCTCGGCCAGCGTGAAAAATGTAACCGTTAGTGCAGGATATCAAACGGTAACATTTTTGGGGACAATTGTTATGGGTGAAATTCTGAACCCCTATATCCTGGAATATATCTTGGTTTATATCTTGGTTATGTAGTATCTGTTTACATCCGGGATGCTGATTCAGGATATTGGTAATATCCTGAATGGTATCCTCAGGATTACTAATGGATTATGTGCAGGTACGTGGGTTGGAAGCTGGCAACGTTCATAAGACTCATTCCGCGGAAGACTCGGTCCAAGTCGTTCAAATGAAGACGTTGAAGCCGTATTACTCGGTCAATAACGTTCATAATGGAATATTCGAAGTACCCCATATTTGTGGGGATTATTGTTTGTAATTCATTACTATAAATAGGTGGGTATACCAGATCAAATAGGACATCACAATCACACTCGCTACACTCTAACACTTGCTCTCGAGCAATTCTTACTTTCATACGAAGGCATTGTAACACTTAGCGATCTGGTCTATATCCTGCACTGTATCCTGAAGTTTAAAGCAATAAGAAGAACAAGGCAGCTGCGATTGTCAGCTCCCGAGGTTTTATGCCGGCGATCTAGATTGATCAAGGGCTTTCCTCGTACATCTCGTGTCATTTCCTTTACTTTTTGTTCATTGTTCGCTCATTGTTTGATCGCAGATACAGCTCAATATCCTGAGCCGTATCCTGAATACTGATTTTCTAAATAACTCAACAAGCATATTTTCTATACACTTTCTAGCACACTACCTCACATTACTAATTTGATCACTAAATTGCTTCGGTAATTTTTGACCAAAACAGGAAGTGATATCCTTTATTAAAAGAAACATTATTACTAGATTTGGTATCCCCTCTGAAATTGTTTGTGATAATGGATCCCAATTTATTGGGAGTAGAACTACTAACTTTTGTGACAGCTGGGGGATTAAGATGATAGCATTAACACCAGTCCACCCACAAGCTAATGGTCAAGAAGAATCATCTAACAAGATCATCATCAACAACTTGAAGAAGAAGCTTGGATCCAAGAAAGGAAAGTGGGCAGAAGAACTACCTTATGTACTATGGGCTGATAGGACAATCCCCCAAGAATGCTACTGGCCAAACTCCATTCTCTTTGGTATTTGGAGCAAAATCAGTGATCCCTACAGAGATGGTGGTTCCTACTGCAAGAACGAGCATCCGTGATCCTGAAGGAAATGCTGAAAACTTGGTTCAAGACTTGGATACTATAGAAGAACTCAGGGATTTGGCAAGGATAAGGATGGATAGTTATCAACAAAGGATGGCTGGAGCCTACAATAAGAATGCCAGGATCAGGAAATTCCAAGTTGGTGATATGGTATTGAGGAAAGCATTTCAGAATACCACAAATCCTGCTGATGGAAAATTGGTACCAAAGTGGGAAGGCCCCTACCTGATTGAAGCTGAGGTTGGAAAGGGGGCATATCGATTGCTAACAATGGATGGTGATTTACTACCAAGAGCTTGGAATTCTGTCCACTTGAAGAAATACTTCATGTGATAAGGATTCATGATCCTTAGCAATATTCATGATCCACATCCTCAAAGGATCCTTAGAGAATGGATGATCCTCATTCAGGTAATGATCTAATCTCATACTATTTCATTCTTTAATTATCCTATGTATAAGGAAAAGGATCCGGGATCCTTTATCCTCCTTTTACTTGATTCTGAGTTTTGCAGAAGGTTCATGTATCCTAAACTAAGGATTGAGTATCCACAAAAGTCTCAAGTTATATGGGCTTGACCCCAGTTATATGGGCTTGACCCCAGTTTTTTGGGCCTGTCCCCAGTATCGCCAGCAACGCACGATGATCCTGGTACAGTTCATGGAAATGGGACCAGTACCCACTTTAGGGGCTGACAATTTCATTGTACTGGCTGTATCCAGGATACTACGTATAATGGTAGATGTACCATACATCCGTTCCTAAGGTTTCTAACGTTTTCACGTTAGCTAAGGTTTTGGCATTTTCATGTCACTAAGTTTGGATAGTCGCCAGTGAGGGCCATACTCCAGTTTACACAAGATCCTTTGGGCTTGTCCGCAGTTTTTGGGCTTGTCCCCAGTTTTTTGGGCTTGTCCCCAGTATATTGGGCTTGTCCCCAGAATTGTTGGGCTTGTCCCCAGTTGCTAACTCTTTTCTTATGATGGCTTAGTCCCAAGTTATGTCCCATTTCAGGTTTTTGAAGTTAAATAGCTAAGGATCCTTGATCCTTACCTTTTATCAAGGTTTGTCTTTTGGTTATCCTGATTATAAATGTTAAAGGTTTAGGATCCTAACTTGGATTCTCAAGTATGATCCTTAATTACTTTAATTTTATTCACTATTTATATAAGTGACCCTTATCCTTTGACAACAGGATACATGATCCTTAAGTTACATTACTTTTTTGAATTTATCGATTATAGGATATTTGATCCTTGATCATATCCTAAACTTTTTAACATAATCTATTAAACTTTTATTCTCAACTTATGAATTCAAACAAAGTATATCACAACTATTGAAGGATAAAATATATGCAGAATAACAACATAATAAATAGCCAAAAGATTAAAGTTTTATTTATTCACCAAAAGTTAAACCCTTTTAAGGTTGTCAAAATTGCCAACCCAAGTTTCTACCAGTAAAAGGTGGCCCGTCCACTTGGGTTGGCAAAGGGTGTCCATTGTTAACAGGTCTTAAAAGTGCAGGAAATAAAAGATGGCAGGATAACAAGTGGTTTCATCCCCCAAACAGAGGATCCCTCCACCACCTATTATCCTACCTATTGTTCAAAGGATCCATGATCCTCAACCCTGATAGCTATTGTTTAGTTTTACAGACCATCATTGTTTGAAATAAAAACATCATAACCAAAAAACCACTACCAAATTCTAAAAAATGGGCTCCGGACGCATTTAGAAATATCCATCATCGCCCATTTCTGCAGCTCACACCTTGGCTGCATCACCACCAGCATCAGCACCACCAGCTTGATCCTTCCCACTGCTACTTGCCTCAATCGCCAAGACCTCGGTAGCCTCCTCCTCATCATCTAGCTCAGTCAGCTTCGCCTTCCAGCCCTCCTTGTCCCAAGTGGTCCTGTCGAAGTCAGGATCCTCAGCCTCCTGGGCCATTTGCAGCTTGATCTTGTACATGGTGATGGCGGCAGAGACTTTAGCATCCTCCAGCACCTCATGCTTCTCATGATTAGCGTTTATCTGGGCCATTACCAGCTGCTTCTTTGCCAGGTTCAGATCCTTCTCAAGGCGAGAGATAGTCTCATCCTTGGCCAGGAAGATCTTTTGGAACTCCAGATGCTTCTGCTCAGCTTCTTCAACATATGCATCAAATATCATTTCGATCTCGGCGAATTTCTGCAAAAAAGACAAAGTAAAGTTCAGGATCCATTATCCTCAAGTGGGCAGGATAATCAGTCAGGATCAGTGATCCTTACATCAACAAAGTATTCCTGGAACTGGTGGCGGATGAGGGGCAGGCCTTCAAGATTGTCAGCTTCAGTGGCCTTCCTCTTCTTTCCCCCCTTGGAGGTGACAGGCTTGGGGACTAGAGCACTTGGGCTAGCAGCAGTCTTCTTCTTCCCAGACCTGGGAGCCACAGTGCTGAGATCACTGACACTAAAGCGGGAGGCTGACTTTGAAGATTTTCCAGCGCCTACCAATACAAAACAACAGATAAGTATTCTTGTTTGATTTTAATTTAAACATTTAATTATATACAAACTTGGATACTTACTTGACATTGTGACTGAGCCTGAGGATACTTCTTGAGAATCCTTGGTGTTTGCTTGAAATGATCTTGCTGCAGGATCAAGATTCTAGAAAGCGGTGATCCTCTCTTTGGTTGCAGGTGATGAAATGATGTGGGAAACAGAGATAGCTGCACAAAAAAAAAAAAAATACAAAAAAGGGGGTTAATGATCCTCAGCAGAAGCAGGGTTATCCTATGATCCTTCTATAAGGATCCTCTATCCTACCATGTGTGGCCCATTCTTTTGGGAGATCCTTCCCATCCGGGATGGAATCCCTCCTAACAAAGAAGAAACGCTTCTTCCAGTTAGTGTCATTTTTGGTGGTCTTGAGGATCGGGTGTTCTTCGCCGGGTTTGTGCTTGAATAAAAAGCGATGTGAGCCATGGCTCACAAGGTTGTATAATTCAGCAAGTTCCGACGTTCCCAACTCTATATCCTCCTGCTCAATGATTCTCTCAAGGGTGTATAAAACCCTCCACATCATTGGCATTGCCTGGACATAGGATATGCCGGTAAGGGAGAAGAATGATTGGGTAAAGGCAGGGAAAGGATAGGAGTATCCTATCATAAATGGAGTGGCCAGAAAAGCAACCCAGGTCTCAGAAACGAAGTCACTCAAGGCGGTAGGGTCAAAAGGTTTAAAGACAGAGTTTGCCGGAAAGCAATGACGAATCCGGTCTATCTCCAGATTAGTAAAGCAGCAACGTTCCTTCGGAGAATTTTTGATGATCCCCTGGCTTTTCAAAGGACTATCTTTCTGGTGATCCTTGGCAGGGGATGATCGTAACTTCATCGTGATTCAAAGGTTACGAAGAAGAACAGAGTAAGAAGGTGAAGAGAGAAAGGAGAGAGAGAAGTACCTGCTTGATATTCGAATGAGGATTTAAAGGGAGTATCGCACGAATTTAAATGCCTCTAGATCCTTATCTCTAACTTGAATTTATAATGATGATTCTACAGGGATGTCGCTTCAATGACGTATGATCGGTAACGGCTAGTTAGATTCTAACGGCTATATATCCGTTAGTCAGTTGCAGATAAGATCAAAAATATAACTCGCTAATTTACACTTTACTCCTTATATTTTGGGGGTAATTGTTAGGGGAGGATTTTCCAATTCTAAGGATCAAGGATCCTCAAGTACTGCCAGGATCACGGATCCGTAATTTTGTTTGAATTTAGGATCCTTAGGATGTATCGCAGCACCAGGATTCAAGATCCTCGTTGTTATCCTTACACTAACGGTTGTCTACCTTGTATGTGAGCTTGTTTTGCAGGAGTATGTGCATGGACTTGGTCTTTCCGATATTCGTGGAGCATATTCCCTCAATATTCCGCACGTGCTTGGCCCTTATGAACGTCATGGAGGTCGTGGGAGGCTAGCGTGATTAGCGGATAGTTAGTTAATTTAGTTACTTCTAAATTTAAAAGGGGATAACAAAGCTTGAGTTAAAACACTTAGCCAATTTTAGCAAACACACACTCTCGTAACAGCTCTCAATCAGCTCTCGACAGTTTACTTGGCGATTTCATACATTTTTTGCACATTGCACACTAGTGATCCTTGTAACAAGCTTGTTATCATCCCGAGTTGTAACATTGTTCTCTTTAATTTTAGTTGGTGATCGGTAGTTTCCATCACCCGAGGTTTTTTTATGCCGGAGATCAACTCTTGATCAAGGGCTTTTTTCTCGTATAAATCCTTGTGTCAATTGTTCATAACATTTTCCAAGTTATTCATTCATTCGTTCATTATTTCAAGCATCATTCCTCACAACAAAGATTTGGTTGTATTATCCTTACCTGATTTTTGACCAAAACACCACCCATCTGTGATGCAGAGATACCAAAGAGGTTTCAAACACCTAACATGAAGCTGTACTACAGGTGCACAAAAAACCGGTTTTAGAATCGAAACCGGTTTTTTATAACCGGTCCGGTTTTATAACCGAACCGCCGGTTGGTGACCGGTTACTATTATTGATCCGAAAAATCGGTTAATAACTGAAACCGGTTTTAAGAAAACCGATTTTTTTGAAAAAAAACCGGTTAAAAATCGGTCCCAACCGGTTACTGTTTTGGAATTGAAAAACCGGTTAGTAACCGAAACCGGTTATTAAAAAAACCGGTTTTTCTTTTGAACGAAAAAAACTGGTCCGGTTAATAACCGTAACCGGTTTTCAAAAAAAAATCGATCTGTACACCTCTAAAGCTGTATGATGACTCAACTGATCCAGAAGAACATGTAGCTCAGTACAGAGAAAGAATTGAGATCAATCCCATTCTTGAGAGGTTGAAAGAAGCATGTCTATGCAAGGGTTTCGGATCCACACTAACAGGATCAGCTCTTAAATGGCTGCTAAGTCTTCCCCCTTACTCTATTACTTCATTTGCAAATCTGATTAATTTGTTTAATAGCCAATTCTCAAGCAGTAGGAGATTTGAACGTTTAACTAGTGATCTATATAGGGTAACACAAGGTCAAAATGAATCACTTAGAGATTATATCACTAAATTCAGTGGAGAATCCTTAGAGATTCCTAATTTGGATATTGCTACGGCTGTAGAAGCCTTCAAAATGGGTTTACTTAAGGATTCATTGTTCTATGATGATCTTGTCATGACCCCTTGCAGGAATCTTGATGAAGTGAGAACCAGGGCCCTTAGATTCATCCATCTAGAGGATGATAAAAGGATCTAAGAAAGACTGGCAGGATCCTCAAAGCCGGAAAAGTAAGGATCCTACTTCAGGAACAACAAGTCCAAATCATACAACAAGTCTGATAATCAGAACGTGCATGCAGTTGAACAAGAAGAGGATGATGAGGATTATCCTCCCATTTTTGAATATTGTTTTTCTTTTGATAATAATGAACTAATCCTTGCAATGCAAAATCTAAGTGAAAAAGCAAGATGGCCCAGAAAGAGTGACAAACCAGCTGCAACAAAAGACAAATCCAAATGGTGTGCATATCATGAAGATTTTGGTCATCTCACTGAAGAATGCATTGCACTCAGAAAAGAGATTGGTTACTTGTTAAGCAAAGGGCATTTGAAGGAGCGGTTGGGAAGAAAAAAAGTTAAGGATCCAGGATCCTGAAATGGTTCTAGAAAGAGCTCATGCTCCTCATTCTGATGCACAAATTATCAACTTCATATCTGGTGGATCAGACATATGTGGCACTTCCTTTTCAGCAGCCAAGAGGCATGCCAAAGAAACCAAGATGGATAATGGGGATAGGCCCATTCGAACTTCGACCCTTACACAAGAGAAAGTTATAACCTTTGATGAGGATGATCGTGTGGATATTCAGGATCCTCATCATGATGGTCTTGTTGTTACTTTGTTTATATCTAATCATTTTGTTCATAGGATTCTGATAGATGGAGGAAGCTCGGTGAACATCATTCAACTTGATGTCCTCAAGAAGATGAACATCCCTGAATCAGATATTATCCCAAGATCATCAGTTCTTGTGGGATTCAGTGGAGAAACCAAGAACACATAGAGGGAGCTAATTCTTTTCAAAAAATTTTGTGTTATAGATTGCTTATCCTGTTGCAATGTTATCCTTGGCAGGCCATGGATACATGACATGATAGCGGTTCCATCTACATACCATCAATGTGTGAAACTCCCAACTCCATGGGGTGTAGTGAAGATTGAAAGTGACCAACATGAAGCCAAGAATTGCTATACTTCAAAAGATGTCCTAGAGGTAAGAGAACAAGATGTGAAAGATATCCTGATGGATCCTCAGGATCCTGAATCCAAGGTCTTCATAGGATCTGGGATCCTCAATGACATCAAACAGGATCTAGTATCCTTCCTCAAGAAGAGAAAAACTACCTTTTCCTGGAAGCATGAAGACATGACAGGTATCTCTAAAGATATTATTACTCATAAGCTTTGCATTGACAGGTCATTCAAACCCATACATCAAAAGAGGAGAAAGTTTGCACCTGAGAGGAATGCCATCATCCAGGAGGAGGTAGATAAACTGCTCAGAGCAGGTATAATAAGATAGGTTAAGTATCCAAGGTGGTTAGCCAATGTGGTTGTTATTCAAAAGAAAAATGGAAAATGGAGGGTATGTGTCAATTTTACTGATTTAAACAAGGCATGCCCCAATGATCATTTCCCATTACCCCACATTGACTCCATGGTGGATCCTACCGTGGGTCATGAGTTGTTGACATTCATGGGTGCTTCATCTGGATTTCAACAAATTCAGATGGAACCATCTGATTAAGAGGATACAACCTTTATAACCCCAACTGGTATCTATTGTTATATTGCTATGCCATTTGGACTAAGAAATGCAGGTGCTACCTATCAAATGCTAGTCAATGTGATGTTTAAAGAACAAATTAGACACACTATGGAAATCTATATAGATGACATGGTGGTTAAGTCCAAGAGAGCTGAGGATCACCTTAGAGATTTGGAGGAAGCATTTGATATCCTTGATAAATTCAATATGAAATTGAATCCTTCCAAGTGTCACTTTGGTGTCAAAGCAGGCAAGTTCCTTGGTTACATGGTGACAAAAAGAGGCATAGAGGCAAGTCTAGAGCAAACCAAGGCGATTGTGATTATTAAGTCTCCTGCCAATGCCAAGGATGTGCAAAGGTTGACAGAGAGGATCGCAGCCTTGAACATGTTCATCTCAAAGTCATCAGAGAAATGCAAGGAATTCTATGACATCCTGAGAAATAACAAGAAATTTGAGTGGACTGAAAAGCATGAGAATGCTCTCAAAGCCCTTAAGGATTACCTATCCTCAGCTCCAGCCTTAATGAAACCAGAAAAATGGGATATATTATCTTTATATTTGGCAGTCTCTTCTAAGGCAGTAAGGGCAGTTCTTGTTAAGGATTATGAAGGTACACAACATCCTGTATATTATGTAAGTAAAAGTTTGCTTGATGCTAAATCCTGGTATTCACATTTAGAAAAACTTATCCTTGCTTTGATTATGGCATCAACTAAAATACGCCATTATTTTGAAACTCATGCTATTATTGTTAAAACTAACTTTCCAATTAAGAATGTTCTCAGGAAACCTGAAATATCAGGAAGGATGGCTAAATGGGCAGTAAAGCTTAGTGCTTATGATATAAGATATGAACCAAGAACTGCTATTAAATCCCAAGCCTTAGCTGAATTTGTGGCTGATTTCAGTAGTGATCTACAAAGGGAAGCTGAATTAGAAGTGTAGGATCGGTTTTTAACTCCGAACGATTGCGTATCGACACGTGTGACGTGCGGAATCCGTACACGTGCGTGGACCGAACACAAGAACCGTACTCAATCTGTGATTCTATAGAAATGTATGAAATCGTACAAAGCACCACGAATCACCTTTTACCTTTCTCTCTCTAGACTTTTTCTCTCTAAGTACCAAGCTCCAAGATCTCTCAAATGGCAAAAGTCTCCAATGAAAACCCTAAATCTTCTATTTATAGGCACAAGGTATAAGGATTTCTCCTTATTTACAAGATTGCCACCTTGCCCATTTTATCTAAATATTACAATAAAAGCTCTAGATTTCTTTAGTGTCTTGCTACGATTTTGATTGACGGAGATGATAGACATACTGCACTAACAGACTCCCCCTTGGATATCGTTGCAGTCAATCTCGTAGCGTCTTGTCTTTCTCTCTCTCTGAGTCTTCTTGAAGGTTTGATATCATTAGCAACCACAGACTCCCTTTTGCTTGAACATAATCCCCGTGGATCTGTCTTTAGCTTCTGTTGCTCCTTCTTTTGATTAGACTCCTTTTCTTCAGGCTCCCCCTTT
Source organism: Helianthus tuberosus (assembly GCA_030545235.1). NCBI lineage: Eukaryota > Viridiplantae > Streptophyta > Magnoliopsida > Asterales > Asteraceae > Helianthus > Helianthus tuberosus. The sequence goes on along the minus strand of CM060373.1, from coordinate 135,211,455 downwards.
TGTTAAGCTTCCGTGCTTTTGGGATCGACACCTGGCTTTCCGGATACAAGCTCCCCCTTGCGTCGAGCTTGTCTTCAGACTCCCTCTAAGACTCGGCTATCAGGATCGTAATCTGGTATGGCATCTGCAATCCTCAAATATTTGTAAGTAAAAGCATTATGAACATCTAGTATTGATGACCTGGCTCTCTCAACATATGCTAAAATATTTTTACAGTGAAAGCATTTTCAGTTTTCTAGGAATTGTAACCTGGCTCTTTAAAACAGATTTTAACAATTTAAGCATCCAAAACCTTCGTGATTTATCATCCAAGTCCAAATTAATGACCTTGGAGATCTCACAAACTGTTTTTGATTTTTGTGTAAAACTTCAAAATTCAAATTAATGAACTTGTTTTATTTTCAGAAACACGATCAGCATACTTAGATTTTGAAACTCAGCATTCAGACATCGGTTGTCAAAAATAAAACAGAAATCAAAATCTTTTTGTAGTTTTCTGAAATATAAAGCAGTAAAGAAATATTTACCGACAATATTTTTGTTTGAGTTCGCGTCAGAGGATCATATCAGTTTATGACAAACCACTAGTATCGTTGAGCTTTTTAACACTTTAAGTTCTAAACGATTCACTTAGATTGTCAGTATACTGATCCACTTAAATTTTTACACAAAGTTCAATCGATTCAAGATACGGATTTAGTGTTTTAAGAACTTAAACTTATTCACGTGTCCCACCTCAGAATATACTCCCGTATCAAAATTCCCAAGATTCAGTCTTACAGGTGAGTATACCAATTTGATATCTGTATTCTGGGTTAGTGCGAGACCTTGAGAGCTCAGGTATGAACTTCCGTTCTGTCAAAGAAATGAAGGCTCGACTTTAGGTGTGTTCCCCTTGGGAATCTTCTTTACAACTGCACTTGATTCGTATCTTTCGATATTTTATCAGTTTTTATGCAGATGGTGAGCTTTTAAAGCGCGTAAAGTATTATACGAGGTCTAGGCCATTGCTTTCTCAATATCAGAAGACCAGGTATAATACCCCAGATATCAAACAGTATAAAGACCTAGTTGTTAGGGAATGAATTTTATGCTAAGGATCATCTATCCTGAGACTAGGCATGGATCACGGATGCTTAATGGCTGATGCAGAGAGTCTGAGGATCCAGAGTCTGAGGATCACGAGTCTGAGGATCCAGGATCCTTAACAGAACTTATGTTTTGCACGTTTTTAATGTGTAAATGCAGGTAATGGACGTAGTGGACCACTTCTTTGCTGGAATCTCGTGGAATATGCTTTTAGGCACGTGCATATTGAGGAGATAACCATTAGTGGTGGTCATGGGTGACTTCCACCTTTTTCGGGAAGTTAGTTAGTTGTTCTTTCTTATCTTTTTAAGGGGAAACAAGCTCATTAGAGATATAAGTCGTGCACACCACAGAAAATACACAGAATACACGAATTCTCTGCAAACACTTAGCAAAAAACACACACTTTCACTAGAAATTCATTGTATCGAGCTTGTTTTCTTCCGAAGTTGTACAAGGATCACTATTGTTTCAGCAATATATTTGGTGATCGGTAGTTTCCATCACCCGAGGTTTTTTATGCCGGAGATCTTCTAAAGATCAAGGGCTTTTTCCTCGTATAAATCTCGGTGTTCATCGTTGATTTCGTACACTTGTCGTTCATTCAATTAACCAAGCATCATTCCTCACAAAATCAGATTTGGTTGCATTATCCTTGTGTGATTTTTGACCAAAACAGTTTGGCCCCACCGTGGGGCAATTGGTGCTTCAATTCTGAGAAATTTTGTTCATTTCATTTATTTCAGTTCATTACCTTCAACCACATGGCTTCTCAGGGAAAACTACTCCAAGTTCTATGTCGACGGTCACTTTTTCACAGGGCATTCCGCCTTTGCATCATCTCCCCCTTGCATTCCAGAAGAATGCTGAGAATTCTCCAAAGAAGACAACCCCAGTTTTCACAAAACCAACTGTTGTTTCTTCCTCTACACTTACTAACATTGATTTTTATGCTTTCATTGTGCAGATGAAGGATCACATGCAACAGCAGGTCAAAACTAATGGCAGGATCCTTCGCGAAATTGATAAATCAGCAGAGGATCACTCCCTTTTGATGTCGAGGTTGCTGAATTTCGACACTCCGGTCATAACTTCCCAGCACTTTCCAGCTCTATATGTCCAATACCAGGGTGCATCAATAGGAATGCGTTCTGGATCATCGGTAATGTCTCAGGCTCGAGGATCCCCTTTCCAGCCTTCAGGATCCTCATTTCAGCATCAGGGATTCTTCACCAGTTTAGGAGAATGCATGGGGACGCAGCCAATTCAAGGATCCTCTCAGGTTCAAGGATCCTCGCAGGTTCAAGGATCCTCTTAGGTTCAAGGATCCTCTCAGGTTCAAGGATCCTCGCAGGTTCAAGGATCCTCGCAGGTTTAAGGATCCTCTCAAGTTCAAGGATCCTCTCAGGTTCGAGGATCCTCGCAGGTTCAAGGATCCTCTTAGGTTCAAGGATCCTCTCAGGTTCAAGGATCCTCACAGGTTCAAGGATCCTCGCAGGTTTAAGGATCCTCTCAGGTTCAAGGATCCTCACAGGTTCAAGGATCCTCTCAGGTTCAAGGATCCTCTCAGGTTCAAGGATCCTCTCAGGTTCAAGGATCCTCCCAGTTTCAAGGACCCTCTCAGGTTCAAGGATCCTCTCAGGTTCAAGGATCCTCCTTCCAGGTTCAAGGATCCTCATCTCAGGTTTCCGGATCCATGGATTATCCTCCAAGACCCCCATTCACAGCACATCAAGGATCCAACATCTTTCAGAATCAAGGATCCTTAGGGAGTCAACAACCCGGAAGTTCAAATGTTCATCAAGGAGACTTCATTCCAATGCAGACCATTGCTTCCTCTGATCCCTCGGTTATGCCAGAATCCCGCCAACATGGATTCACATCTGGAATTCCAAATTTGAATCATTCAGGAGAGATACCGAAGAGGTTTCAGACATCAAATCTGGTTGCTTGTGCAAGGGCTTTGGATCCACACTTACCGGATCAATGTTAAAATGGCTGCTAAGTCTTCCTCCTTACTCTATTACTTCATTTGCTAATCTAGTTAATTTGTTTAATAGCCAATTCTCATGCAGTAGGAGATTTGAACGATTAACTAGTGATTTATATAGGGTAACTCAAGGTCATAATGAATCACTTAGAGATTACATAATTAAATTCAGTAAAGAATCCTTAGAAATCCCTAACTTAGATATTGCTACAGCTCTAGAAGCCTTTGAAATGGGTTTGCTTAGGGATTCAATGTTCTATGATGATCTTGTCATGACCCCTTGCAGGAACTTAGATGAGGAAAGGAACAGGGCCCTTAGGTTCATCCATTTAGAGGATGACAAAAGGATCCACGAGAGATTGTCAGGATCCTCAAAGCAAGACAAATAAGGATCCTATCTCAAGGATAACTGATCCAATCAATACTCCAAGCATGACAACCAGAGTGTGCATGTTGTGGAACAAGAGGAAGATGATTAGGATTATCCTCCTATTTCTGAATATTGTTTTTCTGCTGATAATAATGAACTAATCCTTTCTATGCAGAGTTTAGGTGACAAGGTTAGGTGGCCAAGGAAGAATGACAAACCGCCTACCACCAAAGACGAATCAAAATGGTGTGCTTACTATGGGGATTCAGGTCATCTCACAGATGAGTGCATAGCATTAAGGAAGGAGATAGGTTATCTTTTGAGCAAAAGATAGTTGAAGGAATTGCTTGGAAGGAAAAAGTCAAGGATCAAGTATCCTGAGAAAGTTCCTGAAAAAGCTCCTCTTCCACCATCCGATGCTCAAATCATCCATTTCATCTCCGGAGGTTCTCAGCACCTAAGAGACGTGCAAAGGAAACAAAGATGGAGAATGGGGGCAGACCTGTTCGGACCTCCCTCCTTACCCAGCAAAAAGTGATATCATATGATGAGGATAACTGTGCGGACATTCAGGATCCTCATCACGACGGCCATGGATACATGATATGAAGGCAGTCCCCTCAACATATCATCAATGTGTCAAGCTCCCAACTCAATGGGATGTGGTGAAGATAGAAAGTGATCAGCAGGAGGCAAAGAACTGTTACACTTCTTCATTGAAGCCAACCTCCAAGGAGCAAGACGTCAAGGATATTCTGTTGAACCTAGAGGATCCTGAATCCAAAATTTTTATAGGATCCGGGATCCTAGACAGTATTGAGCAGGATTTAATATCCTTTTTGAAAAGAAGAAAGTCTACCTTCGCTTGGAAACATGAAGATATGACAGGAGAAAGTTTGCACTTGAAAGGAATGCCATTATCCAAGAAGAGGTAGACAAATTGCTCAAGGCCAGTTTGAGTGGACTGATAAGCATGAAGCTGCACTTAAGGTTCTTAAGGATTATCTATCCTCAGCACCAGCCCTGATGAAACCAGAAAATGGAGAATCGTTATCCTTATACTTAGCTATTTCAGCTAAAGCAGTAAGTGTGATCCTAGTTAAGGATCATGAAGGCTCTCAACATCCGGTATACTATGTAAGTAAAATTCTACTTGATGCTGAGGCCAGGTATTCTCATTTAGAGAAATTAATTCTTGATTTAATTATGCCTTCCGCTAAACATAGACATTATTTCAAAACTCACACCATTATTGTGAAAACTAACCTCCCTGTCAAGAATGTTCTCAGGAAACTTTAAATGTCAGGAAGAATGGCAAAGTGGGCAATCAAGCTTATTGCATATGACATTAAGTATGAACCCAGGACTGCCATCAAGTCCCAAGCTTTAGTTGACTTTGTGGCTGATTTCAGTAGTGATCTACAAAGGGAAGCTGAATTAGAAGTTCAACAACTTGAGAAGACCAAGGATCCTTAGACACTCCTCACGGATGGAGCTTCAGATGTTAAAGGAACTAGACAAAGCACACTACTAAAATCGCCACAGGGGGACATTATACCCCGATCCATTGCATGTGAATTCCAAACCACTAATCATGAGACAGCGTATGAGGCCTTGATAGCAGGTTTGCAATTAGCTAATAATATGAGGATCAGGTATCTTCAAGTATATGTAGATTCTCTATCAATTACTAATCATTATAACAGTTCTTACACTGTCAAATGTGAAAAGCTAATCAAGTACTTAGAAATAGTCAGGAAACTGGCAGATTCTTTTGCTTTTTTCAGTCTACCACAGGTACCCAGGGAAGAAAATGCAGAAGCTGACGCTTTAACTAACCTTGGATCATTCCTAAAGATGCCAGAAGATGTAAAAAATACTCATCGCCCATGTTTTAACTCCTGCAATTGAGGATCACGTAGCCATGGAGATAGTGGAAGATTCTGCAATCATACCTGGTGATCCTGCACAGTCGAATTCAGGATCCTGGATCCTTCCAATCCTAAGATATATACAACATGGAGAGATCCCTACAGGACAAAATCCTAAAGCTTTCAAAGTCAAGGAGACTGTGGAAACCACACTGGGGGCAGAGCACTATTCTCAAGGATCCTTAGAACAGGATACTATTGGCCTACCATGAAGATGTATGCTGTGGAATACACAAAGAAATGTGATGCTTGTCAAAGACACAGTAATATTCTACACCAACCAACATAACATCTGCATCCTAAGAAGAAACTTTTGCTCAAAGTCAGAAAAAAGGAAATGGCCAGTTATCAACAAAGAATGGCTGGAGCATACAACAAGAATGTCAGGATTAGAAGATTTCAAGTTGGTGATTTTGTGCTAAGAAAAGCATTCCAGAACACTACAAATCCTTCTGATGGCAAGCTAGCACCAAAGTGGGAAGACCCCTATCTAATTGAAGCTGAATCAGGAAAGGGGGCATATCATTTGTTAACAACGGATGGTGATCTCCTACCAAGAGCTTGGAATGCTGTTCATCTAAAAAAATACTAAGTAAGAAGGACCAGGGATCCTCAGCGATACCGGTATTCTGATTAAGGATCCAGGATCCTCAAAGGATATATGATTCTACATTTGGTAACACATTACTTTCATTTTCATTTTCATTCATTTTATATTTATTACTTATCATAAGTTAAAGATGTTAATCAGTTAACATCTATTTTCACAAAGTTTAAGCTTTTGCAGAGTTGTTATCATTTTACAGAAGATCAAAGTGGTTGGCCAACTCTCCAAAGTTTATGGGCTTGTCCCCAGTTATTTGGGCTTGTCCCCAGTTTCGCCAGTAGCGCACGATGATCCTGGTGCAGTTCAAGGCAGTGCGACCAGTACTCGTTTTAGGGGCTGACAATTTCATTGTACTGGCTGTACCCAGGATCCTACGTATAATGGTAGACGTACCATACATCCGTTCCTAAGGTTTCTAACGTTTTCACGTTAGCTAAGGTTTCGGCATTTTCATGTCGCTCAAGTTTGGATAGTCGCCAGTGAGGGCCATACTCCAGTTTACATCCGTTTATATGGGCTTGACCCCAGTTTACATCTGTTTATATGGGCTTGACCCCAGTTTACATCCGTTTATATGGGCTTGACCCCAGTTTACATCCGTTTATTTGGGCTTGTCCCCAGTTTATTTGGGCTTGTCCCCAGTTTGTTGGGCTTGTCCCCAGTTACTAACTCTTATCTTATATTGGCTTAGTCCCAAGGTGTATCCTATTTCAGGTTTTTGGAGACAAACGACCAAGGATCCTTGATCCTTACCTTCCATTAAGGTTTGTCTTATGGTTATCCTATTTATAATGATAAAGGTTAGGATCCTAACTTGGATTCTCAGGTATGATCCTTAACTATTTTGATTTTATTCATTATTCATTTGAATAACCCTTATACTTGACAACTGAACTTGTGATTCTTAAACTATATCACTTTTTAGAACTTATCTGTTATGGGATATGTGATCCTTGATCATATCCTAAACTTTTTGGATATCTTTTTTTAATTTTTCAAGGCTTGATAAGTATAAACAGAATGAACATTATAACAGTTGGAAAGTAAGATATTAACAAGGATATCAACACAAAATAAGCCTAAAAGTTCAAGTTATTTTATTCACAAAAGGTTAAACCATTTACGGTTGTCAAAATTGCCAACCCACGTTTCTACTAGCAAAACGTGGCCCGTCCACATGGGTTGGCAAAGGGTGTCCATTGTTTACGAGTCTTTGTAGTGCAGAAAATAAAAGACGGAAGGATAACGTGTGGCTTCATCCCCCAAACAGAGGATCCATCCACCACCCATTATCCTGCCTATTGTTCAAGGATCCCTGATCCTTCACCCTAGAAACTATTGTCTGAAGTTATACAAGTTCTGACGATAAGGATCCTTGATCCTAGAAGCTTTACTTTTCATAGTTTACTTATTTAGCAATAATTTACAAGGATATAGAATCCTAACTTGGATTCTCTGGTATGTTATATTCTAACTTTTTCTAAGCTGTAAGTTGTCTCTTATCCTTTTTGGTTAGGGATCATTGATCCACATTTGTTTGAACACTTCAAGTTTTCTGTTAAAAGTTTTACATTATCATCAGATTTTCAATAACTTTCCAGTTGTTTGGTGATGATATTTTTGAAAATAGAAAGCATACATGGAAAATAAAAAGGGAAGAAACAACTATAGATGTAGCTAAAAAAGTTTAATGTTATTACCTATTCATTATGTATCAAAATCATCTGGCCTGGATTTCACCAGCAAAATCGTGGACCATCCACCCAGGCCAGATAAGGCTATCTAACAGTTAAAGTGTCTATGCAGAAATTAAAGTGCAGGAAGGTTAATAGCAAACTGTGTAGAAGGATTCATTCTCCACGAACGGAAGGATCTTCTGATCTGTAAAGGCACTTGAGGAGTTATCTCTAACTCTATATTCTTCAATGATGATTATAGAAGGTCTTATCAGTGACGACAGGCAGTGTAACAACTAGTTACCAGCAGCAACGGCTAGTCCGCTTCTGACGGAAATATGACAGCTGTGAATCCTTATCACAACTGCTATATTGGGGGCAATTGTTAGGGCATGAATTTTATGCTAAGGATCATCTATCCTGAGACTAGGCATGGATCACAGATGCTTAATGGCTGATGCAGAGAGTCTGAGGATCCAGAGTCTGAGGATCACGAGTCTGAGGATCACGAGTCTGAGGATCCAGGATCCTTAACAGAACTTATGTTTTGCACGTTTTTAATGTGTAAATGCAGGTAATGGACGTAGTGGACCACTTCTTTGCTGGAATCTCATGGAATATGCTTTTAGGCACGTGCATATTGAGGAGATAACCGTTAGTGGTGGTCATGGGTGACTTCCACCTTTTTCGGGAAGTTAGTTAGTTGTTCTTTCTTATCTTTTTAAGGGGAAACAAGCTCATTAGAGATATAAGTCGTGCACACCACAGAAAATACACACAATACACGAATTCTCTGCAAACACTTAGCAAAAAACACACACTTTCACTAGAAATTCATTGTATCGAGCTTGTTTTCTTCCGAAGTTGTACAAGGATCACTATTGTTTCAGCAATATATTTGGTGATCGGTAGTTTCCATCACCCGAGGTTTTTTATGCCGGAGATCTTCTAAAGATCAAGGGCTTTTTCCTCGTATAAATCTCGGTGTTCATCGTTGATTTCATACACTTGTCGTTCATTCAATTAACCAAGCATCATTCCTCACAAAATCAGATTTGGTTGCATTATCCTTGTGTGATTTTTGACCAAAACACTAGTATCTAAGAATCAGGCAATCTCTCAAACAAGATTTCGGGGGTTACCCATATATCCGAGAGATGTTCCCCACGAGATAAGCAAGTATTGATATTTAGGTTTATATCTCAAAAACAATCTACTAAGCGTGTAAAAAACTACTGGCATATCATCAGTGAGACCGTTTATCACATTTAATAATCCATATCTTTAGCATAATGTGATTGACTAACTGATGTACTATCATTTCCTCTTTTTTCACAGAAACTCATTTTTGAATTTTATCATGTTTTTGGCTTTTTCAAATTTTCTAATGTTTTTGGATTTTCTAAAATTTTCTTACTCCCCTTAAAATTCAAAACATTTAAAGAAAATTTGATAACCAATGTAGATAGCTTGGTCTCGCCATCCATTTCTCTGCTTCCCATGCTGTGTTTTACAGATATAACGTACCCCCATGATTTACAACACATTGATATTTTACAGTTTGAAAACCGTTTTTCAATCTTGTGAAATTAATCATGTTTGTTCCGCCGTGAGGGTTTCAGCATATTCAATCAACAAATTTTTGTAATTTTTGATTTTTGACAAAATATATATAAAAAAATAAACAAATCAAACATAAACAGACAAGCAATGAATGTTCAAGCATGTGTATTCATGTGTGTGCACTGGATCGGATGGTCATCCGATCGGATTGCCACCCGATCCGATGAACCATCATATGTAATGAACAAATAGACCAGTCATGTGCATGTGGATCAGATGCCCACTCGATCGGATTGCCACCCGATCGAGTTGCCACTCGATCCATGTGACAAGCAGGTAGCACCTTTGACAAGTCAACACCTTGAGAGTGAATACCATGGATCGGATGACCACCCAATCGGATTCCCACCTGATCGAGTTGTCACTCGATCCTTGACAAATTTGAAACAATTGGAATTTTGTCGTTTTGTGATGAGGATCGAATGGCTGTCCGAACGGATTGCCACCCGATCGTTGACAAGGTTGCACAGTGAACATCTCAAAAACATAGTAATGAGGATCTGATGGCTGTCCAATCGGATTGCCATCGATCAGCTTTTCAAAAACAAATTGAAAAACATATTTATTTTTTTAAGATTTTTCAATTTTTTAGGGTTTTTGAAATATGGTTTATTTATGTACAAAAACAAACTAACTCCCTGTTTAACCAAACCAGGGTTCAGCAACCTTCTCCTCCTTTGCCAGGCTGCTCCTCAATTCTTTTTCTTGACAATCAAACTTTATGAGCACCTGCACCTGCACATTCACAAAAACTCAATTACTTGAACAATTTAGCCCAGGTCTATTTGGCCTTAGGCATTTCAACACAAAATTCATTCAATGATGGAAAATCTTAGTCATTTTGTACAAAAAACTTTTTCATCTTTGACTTCAACTTTTTCGTCATTCACAGAAGTCACTTGTTTCTTAACCACTTAGTCTTGTCCTTTTGAAGCACTTCTTTTGTAAAATCGTGACTCGTTTTGATAATTTTGATTTTGAACAACAATTTTTAATTTCCAAAACTGGTTTGGTTTTGTCATATCAACTGATGTTTGCCAACTTTGTGTTGTTCTGAATCTGGGTGTGTGACAATTCCAGGTTTGTCTTGAATCAAACCTAGTCTAATTTGATTTCCAAGTTTGATTCGAAGCAAACTTGTTTGTGTTGTACCTCCAAGTTTGTTTTGAATCAAATCTGGTAGACCTTTGTTTCACATCCTCAGATTTCTGTTTTTCAACATCAACAGGCTTTGGGTTTGGACACTTTCGTGCAAGATGTCCAGTTTGATCACATTTAAAACAAGTTTTCCTCGAAACATCTTTAGCCTGTTGTTGTTGCTTTTTCTGAGCATAGAACTCTTCATTAGACTGTCGTCTAAATTGAAGTTCTTTCTCTTCTTCCGAACTTTTCCCGTGAACGAAATTCATTTTCTTTTGAAAATTTTGCTTTTCAAACCTTTTATCTTGATTTTGTTTCTTTTTATAACCCAACCCTGCCTTCATGTTTTTCTTTTTGTAACCAGGTTTGTTATAAAAAGTTTTCTTGCTCTTCCCAGCAAATTTTGAAATTTCTAACTTTTCGATCTCTACCAGTTTAAACACTTTGTCAATTTTATCCGCAATCACATTCTGAATCGGGAACTCGTTGTCTGAGAATAGTTTGTCCAATCCAATCATGGTATAAGCCAATCCTTTTGGATCATCATTCACAATTTTCTCAGATTTTAAATGTTTGAGATAACTATCATGAAAATTTCCCTCATTTTCATCCTGTGATTCAGACTTACCTTTGGTAGACTCATCTTTCAAAATGCTTTCAACAACCTTACTTACCACCTCTGAATCATCAGCTTCATCAGATTTGGCGTAAGTCACATCGATACTTTCAGGTAATTGGTCAACTATGTTCAGACCTTTTTCCACCTTTCCTCATCACAAAACGTATAATTATCTCTTAATGGTGGTGGTACCTGATAATATTCTGAACCAATACCCTTTTTATTCTTGTCAAAATCTTTGTCATCTGGTGTGATGTTGAAAATGCGTTCGAGAATGTATGAAGAACTACGATAACTTTGAAGTTTTGTAACAATCTTTTCTTTTTCAACCAGAACTTGTTTGAGATTAGCAACTTCATCAACACACTTGTTTAATTCAAGTTGCTTTTCTTTAAACTTTTTCTCATAAAGTTCTTTTGTTGTTAAAGTTTCAGACAGTCTTTCATCAAAACATTTGACTAGTTTCTTCAAAGTATCATAAGATTCTTGTACCCTCTGACTTGACCATTTCAAATAATCATACTCCTTTTGAAGATCTTGAAACTTATTATCTTTTTCAACACAACCTTCACATTTTGCTGTACACATTTGTCTTAAAATTTCATTTTCCTTTTCAAAATCCTGACATTTCAGTGTCAGCTTTTCAATCTTTTGTTTCAAAATTTCTTCATTTTCAAGCATTTCCTTGCATTTTGTTTTGAAACCATTTTCAATTTTATTTATTTCAATATCTTTTGTTTTTATCTTTTCATCTTTCTCAGTACAGACTTTGCACATTTCTATGCAATTCATGCACTTATCTTCAGTTTTATCAACATTTTCAACATTTAATAATTCAGAAGATTCAGTTACCTCAGTGTCATCTGACACTTGTGATTCTGCCATTTTCTCCTTCTGATCTTGTTCTTTCTTCTGTTCTTCCTCATCTGCATCCTCTCTGGTTCTCTTCACTTCCTCTATCAGCTTTACCAGCTCTTCTTCTTTCCTCTTTTTTATTTCCACCACCTTTGGTAGACTTGCTTCAAAAATTTCTTTCAATTTGTTCATCAGATCAGCTTCATAACCTTTTTTGGATAACCTTCTTGTATGATAAGTGTCCTCATCTGGAAAAAGATTTGTTACTGCATCAAAATCTACCTTAGAAGGATCAACCACTGGATTACCCTGTGGATCCATATAACATTCCAATTCAGTATTCCATCTTTTGGCTGTCTGAGCTTCTTTGAATGGAGCACTCAATATACTAATCTCATATCTCGCACTATCTCTTTGCCATCGTTTGTCTTGAACCACTTCGACTACAAATGCAGATCCGACATAATCTTCTTCTGGAAGAACTTGGCTCCAGTCATAACCTTCGTCTTCATGAATAACGACCATCGCCCTTGATTTTTCCTTTGACGACCCTTCACCAATCTGTTCTTGATTCGCATTTGATTATCCACTGTTGCGATGATAAATTGCTTTACGATAATAATCATCTTTGAATGGATCCATGGATTCGTCACTTTTCCTGTTTGTGCATTCTCTTTTAAAGTGCCCTTTCTGTTTACACTTAAAACAGGTAACTTTTGCCTTATCAAATCCCAATTTCAAATCAGCAGATCCCAAACACGATCTTACAGTGATCTCCATGAAGCGTTGTGCTCTCCTCATTGCGCTAGCCATGCACCATTTAATATCCATTAGCTCCATCTCCTCTGGATTGATCTGGTCATAATCTTCCTTTGTCATTTTTGGATTTCCAATTTTTATCGCGATCAGACTTTCGTACGATTCCAGGACAGATGCTAAAAACACCATTTGTTGCTTGGCAGCTTCTGCATTCAGACTTTGAGAGTTTTTCAGATCTATGGCGATATTGCAATGGACTATGTTTGGATTTGATGAATTTGAACCAATTGAATGATAACCCGTATCTCTCGAAAAGCTTTGCTGAGGTGAATCCTTTGAGCTTCCAGCACTAAATGTCGTTTTTGACTTTTGATCAAACATGTTTCCTCTATAGTATAGATCGACATTTTGTTTATACAGCTGACTTCCTATTTTGTTTTGTTTCTTGATTTCTAAATCATGCCCCTCAAGCTTCTCAATCAGCCAGTCCAGGGTCACCTTGCTCATATCATTGCTGTTTTTGAGAATCATGACATAATGTAACCAGTAGTCTTCACTCGGAACAGCTTCTATCAACCTATCAATGATCTCTTCATTATCTTTTAACACACCAATTCTCTCCATTTCAAGTTTAAGGTGACAAAATCTTTCAATCATTTGTGGTACAGTTTCACCTTTCATACAAGCAAATAGATCAAATTCTTTTTTCAATAATGATCTCTTCATTATCTTTTAACACACCAATTCTCTCCATTTCAAGTTTAAGGTGACAAAATCTTTCAATCATTTGTGGTACAGTTTCACCTTTCATACAAGCAAATAGATCAAATTCTTTTTTCAATAATGAACGTTTGTTTTTTATAATCTCCTCACTACCAGTACATTTTCTTTCTAATGCCACCCATAAACCTTTTGACATTTTCTCATGTTCAAGTAGTGAAATAATATCTTCTCTAACTGATTGATATAACAATGTAATCATTCTTTGTTCAGCAACAATATGTTTTATTTCTTTTTCTGTGAGCTCTGCATCAGTTAATAAAACTCCTCCTTCTTTTGTTGGTTCAATATATCCGTATTTTAATTTTAACCAACTTTCATGTGCAAAAGCTTTTACCCAACCCTCAAACCGATTTTTCCACCAGTTATAATCTTCAACACTCATTAATTTCGGTGGTTTCTGTTGGTTTCCATACATATTGTTGTACTTCAAACTATCCGAAATCTCTTTTGAAAAATCTCCTGTTTCTGTTCTTCTTTCGGATGATTATGAAGTGAATGCATTATAAAACGTGTTGTAAAATTCTTCACCGCCTCCTGACATTTTCAATTTTACTTCTTGATAATCGCACCTTGTAAATCACTTGCAAACGAAACACACAAACAGTCAGATAAAAACAAGGAATCAGATAATACTGAATCGGATTAGTATCTCAATCAATCGGATCAGATAATGTGACTTGATTGGATGGGCCAAGGATACACAATCAGATGGGCCAAGTAACTCAAACGGATGGGCTTTTATTACTAGCTCGGATGGACCTTGTTACACGCTCGGATGGGCCTTTGTAACCTTGCTCGGATGGGCTAAAGTGGCCCGAGCGGATGGACAGTAGTGGCCTGATCGGATGGACAATGTGGCCCGAGCGGATGGACAGTAGTGGCCCGAGCGGATGGACAATGTGGCCCGAGAGGATGGACAGTAGTGGCCCGAGCGGATGGATAATGTGCTGCCCGATCGGATGGGCCTAAGTGCTGCCCGATCGGATGGACAAAGGTGTGGCCCGATCGGATGGGTATGTCACCCGATCGGATTGCCATCCGATCCGTGACCATCAACAGCAATTTTGAAGAACATTTCAGCGTTTTAAGTCACAAAAAATCAGATTTCTCACAAACGGTTTGGAATTTTGACTTGAAATTTTGTAGGGTTGTACGTTTATGATTTTCGCACGTTATACTAAAAAAATCAGCCAATTTTGATCGTTAAAATCCCGTCAATTTTATGTTTTTCGATGTAAAACATGAAGAATAAGAAAAGTATGAGAAATTCGACAAATCTGGATATTTTTGGATCTGATTCTGATCAATTCTTGAACGATTCTGTGCGTTTGATCTGTGCAATCGAGCTCCTGCCCTGATACCACTTGTAGGATCGGTTTTTGACTCCGAACGATTGCGTATCAACACGTGTGATGTGCGGAATCCGTACACGTGCGTGGACTCAACACAAGAACCGTACTCAATCTGTGATTTTATAGAAATGTATGAAATCGTACAAAGCACCACGGATCACCTTTTGCCTTTCTCTCTCTAGACTTTCTCTCTCTAAGTACCAAGCTCCAAGATCTCTCAAATGGCAAAAGTCTCTAATGAAAACCCTAAATCTTCTATTTATAGGCACATGGTATAAGGATTTCTCCTTATTTACAAGATTGCCACCTTGCCCATTTTATCTAAATATTACAATAAAAGCTCTAGATTTCTTTAGTGTCTTGCTACGATTCTGATTGACGGAGACGATAGACATACTGCACTAACAAGAAGTTCAACATCTTGAAGAGACTAAGGATCCTTGTATACTCTTCACAGATGGAGCCTCTAATGTCAAGGGAACTAGACTAGAAATACTACTAAAATCGCCACAGGGGGACATATTACCCCACTCAATACCTTGTGAGTTTCAAACTACCAATAATGAGGCTGAGTATGAAGCCTTAATAGCTGGTTTGCAAATTGCCAAGCACATGAGGATCAGGTATCTTGAGATACATATAGATTCATAGTTAATTACTAATCACTTTAATGGTTCTTATGTTGTTAAAGGTGAAAGACTAATCAAATATCTTGAGATAGTCAAGAAATTGGCAGACTCTTTTGTTTCTTTTAGTTTGATACAGGTACCCAGGGAAGAAAATACAGAAGTTGATGCTTTGGCCAACTTTGGATCATCATTGAAGATTCCAGAAGATATTAAAATTCCCATCATCCACATTTTGGCTCCTGTTATTGAGGATCACTCAACTATGGAAATAGTATAGGATTCTGCAATCATACCTAGTGATGATCCACAATTACATTCAGGATCCCGGATCCTTCCAATCATGAGATATATACAACATGGGGAGATTCCTACAGGAGAAAACCCAGAGCTTTCAAAATCAAGGTATCTCAATTTACAATATTAAATAACATGTTATATAAACGATCTCTTGCAGGTTCATATCTAAGGTGCATTGAGGATCCTGAAATTCAAGAAGTCCTAAAGGATTTTCATGAGGGAGATTCTGGAAACCACACTGGGGGCAGAGCACTGTTCTCAAGGATCCTTAGGACAGGATACTATTGGCCCACTATGAAGAAGGATGTTGTGGATTATGCCAAGAAATGTGATGCTTGTCAGAGACATAGCAATATCGTTCATCAACCAACAGAGCTCCTGCATCCTATATCCTCTTCTTGGCCATTCATGAGATGGGGAATGGATATAGTTAGCAAACTTCCCAAAGCACCAGGAGGAAAAGTGTTTATGCTTGCCATGACTGATTACTTTTTCCAAGTGGATAGAAGCTGAAGCCTTTGCTCAAGTCAGAGAAAAAGAAATGATATCCTTTATTAAAAGAAACATTATTACCAGATTTGGTATCCCTTCTGAAATTGTTTGTGATAATGGATCCCAATTTATTGGGAAGAGAACTACTAACTTTTGCGACAGCTGGGGGATTAAGATGATAACATCAACACAAGTCCACCCACAAGCTAATGGTCGAGCAGAATCATCCAACAAGATCATCATCAACAACTTGAAGAAGAAGAAGCTTGGATCCAAGAAGGGAAAATGGGCAGAAGAGCTACCTTATGTGTTATGGGCTGACAGAACAACTCCCAAGAATGCTACTGGCCAAACTCCATTTTCTTTAGTGTTTGGAGCTGAATCGGTGATCCCTACAGAGATGGTAGTCCCTACTGCAAGAAAAGCATCCGTGATCCTGAAGGAAATGCTGAAAACTTGGTTCAAAACTTGGATACCATAGAAGAACTCAGGGATTTGGCAAGGATCATATTGGCTAGTTATCAACAAAGGATGGCTGGGGCTTATAACAAGAATATCAGGATCAGAAAGTTTCAAGTTGGTGACATGGTGTTAAGAAAAGCATTCCAAAATACCACAAATCCTGCTGATGGCAAGTTAGCACCAAAGTGGGAAGGCCCCTATCTTATTGAAGCTGAGGCAGGAAAGGGGGCATATCGATTATTAACAATGGAAGGTGATTTGCTACCACGATATTGGAATGCTGTCCATTTGAAGAGATATTTCATGTAAGAAGGATCTAGGATCCTTGGCCATCTTCATAACTGGTATACATTAAGGATCCTTAGAGGATATATGATCCTCATTCTGGTAATGATCTGATTCTATTTTATCTAATCCGTTAATTTGTTTTATTACAAGGAGAAGGATCTAAGATCCTTTATCCTTTTTCACTAAGTTCTGAGTTTTGTAGAAGTGGGTGCATCTTTGACAAAGGATCAAGTATCCACAGAAGTCTCCTAAGTTTTATGGGCTTGTCCCCAGTTTTATGGGTTTATCCCCAGTTTTTGGGTTTATCCCCAGTTTTTGGGCTTGTCCCCAGTTTAAGGTATCCACTACCTTCGCCAGTAGTGCACAATTATCCTGGTGCAGTTAAAGGCAATGGTACCAGTACCCGCTTTAGGGGCTGCAATTTCATTGTACTGGCTGTATTCAGGATCCTAAGTATAATGGTAGACATACCATACATCCGTTCCTAAGGTTTCTAACGTTTTCACGTTAGCTAAGGTTTTGGCATTTTCATGTCACTAAGTTTGGATAGTCGCCAGTAAGGGCCATACTCCAGTTTACACAAGATCCTTTGGGCTTGTCCCCAGTTTTTGGGCTTGTCCCCAGTTTTTTGGGCTTGTCCCCAGTTTTTGGGCTTGTCCCCAGTTTTTGGGCTTGTCCCCAGTTTTTTGGGCTTGTCCCCAGTTTATTGGGCTTGTCCCCAGATTGTTGGGCTTGTCCCTAGTTACTAACTTTTCCTTTTACAGTTGGCTTAGTCCCAAGTTATGTTCCATTTCAGGTTTCCAAAGCTAAACAGTTAAGGATCCTGGATCCTAACCTTATACAAGGGTTTGTCTTTTGGTTATCACAATTGTAAGTATCAAGGATCTAGGATCCTAACTTGGATTCTCTGGTATGATCCTTATTTAGCTTATCTTTATTCTTGATTTATCTAAGTTACCCTTATTCTTTGACAAAAGGATATGTGATCCTAAAATTATTTCACTTTTTAAACTTTTCAACTGTAGGATATTTGATCCTTGATCATATCCTAAACTTTTTGACATAATCTAATTTCTATACTTTCATTCTTGACTTGTAAATTCAAAGAAATTGTATAATAACAATTGAAAGGTAAATAGACACAGAATGAACAACACAAGATAGCCAAAAGTTAAAAGTTTTATTTATTTATCAAAAGTTAAACCCTTCAAAGGTTGTCAAAATTACCTACCCCAAGCATCTACCAGCAATAAGTGGCCCATCCGTTGGGGTAGGTAAAGGGTGTCCATATTAACAAAGTCTAAAGTGCAGGAAATAAAGATGGCAGGATAATAGTGGCTTCATCCCCCAAACAGAGGATCCCTCCACCAGCTATCATCCTACCTATTGTCCCAAGGATCCGTGATCCTTACACCTAAATACTGCTGTTCAAGTACAGACCAGCATTGTTTAAAAACACCAACAAACAAAAAACCATTAAACCATAAAAAAATGGCTCCGGCCGCGTCTAGATAAATCCATCATCGCCCATTGTTGCAGCCTAAACCTTCGCTGCATCATCTCCACCAGCTACCTCTTCCACTAGATCCTTCACCCCACTGCTACCAGCCTTAATTGCCAAGACCTCCTCAGCTTCCTCTTCATCATCCAGCTCCACCAACTTCTGCTTCCAAGCCTCCTGATTCCAGGCAGACCTGTCGAAAGCAGGATCCCCAGCCTCCTTAGCCATTTGTAGCTTGATCTTGAGCATGGCGATTGTAGCAGAGATCTTCGCCCCTTCCATCACCTATTCCTTCTCCTGCTGAGCTGTGATCTGGGTCAGGACCAACTCCTTCTTCACCAGGTTGATGTCCTTCTCGAGGGAGGAGATTTTCTTATCTTTGGCCAGGAACATTTGCTGGAAGTCTAGGTTCTTCTACTCAGCCTCTGCCAGATTGTGATCCAGGAGCATTTAGATCTCAGCAAATTTCTGCAAAAAAGAAGTGTTAGGGGAGGATTTTTGAATGATCAGTGATCCTCAATTACTGTTGGGCTTAGGGATCCTCAATTCTGTCTGAATTAGTGATCCTCAGAGAGTATGGTAGTATCAGGATCCAGGATCATCCTAAGGATCCTTATACTAACGATTGTCTGCTTTGAATATGATGTTGTTTTGCAGGAGTACGAGCTTGGACTTGGTCTTGGCGATATTCCTGGAGCATATTCCCTTTTTATTCCGCACGTGCTTGACCAATATGGACGTTATGGAGTTCGTGGGAGACTTGCATGGAATGCGGATAGTTAGTTAGCTTAGATATTTTCCATTTTTAAAAGGGGATAACGAGCAAGATTAGAACACTTGGCTATTTTTAGCTTAACACACACACTCGTAACTGCTCTCATCAGCTCTCGACAATTCACTTGGCGATTACACACTTTTTTGCACATTACACTCTAGTGATCCTTGTAACTAGCTCGCTGTCATCCAAAGTTGTAATAACTTGTTTGTTTAATCTGAGTTGGTGATCGGTAGTTTCCATCACCCGAGGTTTTTTATGCCGGAGATCAACTCTTGATCAAGGGCTTTTCCTCGTATAAATCTTTGTGTCACTTGTTCATTACATTTCTGAGTGATCCTTAGCATTGTTCATTGATTCAAGCATCACACCTCACAACAGAAAGTTTGGTTGCATTATCTTGGCTTGATTTTTGACCAAAACAGTTTGGCGCCCACCGTGGGGCAATTGGTGCTTCGTTCTTGAGAAATTATTGTTCTGGTGATCCTTTCGGTTCATTACAATCAAGCAAATGGCTTCCTCAGCAAAGAACACATCAAGCTCTATGCCGGCGATGAGTTCTTCACAGGGCGTTCCTCCTTTGCCTCTACCACCTTCTGGATCCCAGAAGAATGCTGAAAATATTGTGAAGAGACAAACCCCCATTTTCCAAAAACCACCAACTTCTTCTGTTTCCACTAATCCTACTACTAATGATCTTTTTAATCTGATTTTGCAGATGAGGGATCGCATGCAAGAGCAGGATAAAACCAATGAACGGATCCTCCAAGAGATTGGTGATATCAAGAAACAGAAGAAATCAGTGGAGGATCACTCTCCTCTGATGCCAAGGTCATTGAATTTTGACACTCCAGTTGTAACTACCCTACAATCGGTAGTTCCGGGCATCCAGTATCAAAGTGGTCCATCAGAAAGGCGTTATGGAACGGCAACTATGAGTCAGGCATTTGGCTCTCATTCCCAGCCTCAGGGATCCTATTTTCAGCCATCGGGATCCTCTTTTCAGCATCTAGGATCCTTCAGCTCAGGAGGATATTTGGGAATGCACGCTGTTCAAGGATCCTCCCAGGTCCAAGGATCCTCCCAGGTCCAAGGATCCTCCCAGGTCCAACGATCCTCTCAGGTCCAAGGATTCTCTATTGTTCCAGGATCCTTTCAGCTTCAAGGATCCTCTTAGCCTCAAGGAACCAACATCTTTCAGGATCAAGGATTCTTAAGAAGTATGCAGCCTCTAAGCTCGGATGTTCAACAAGGAGACTTCATACCAATGCAGACCATTGCTTCCTCTGGCCCTTCAGTCATACCAGAGTCCCGTCAATATGGATTCACATCTGGAATTCCAAACATGAATCCTCTGGGAGGTAACACTTTCAATAATTCATATAACACTAACCATGGCTCTATGCAGGATACATATATCAATCAGGCTATGGCTAGGGAGCTACAGAAGCTTAAGGATATGATATCCAGTGTACCAGGAGTGGTTAAACCCATTCCTAAAATTGCAGATGGTAGCCATAGGATATCTCGTTTTGCACCACCTATTTGTGATGCTGAGATACCCAAAAGATTCCAGATACCTTCCATGAAGCTGTATGATGGTTCGACGGATCCAGAGGAGCATATAGCTCAGTACAGGGAGAGGATGGAGATCAATCCAATTCCTGAGAGGTTAAAAGAAGCATGTCTATGCAAGGGTTTTGGATCCACACTCACAGGATCTGCTCTTAAATGGCTGCTAAGTCTTCCCCCTTTCTCTATTACTTCATTTTCCAATCTAGTTAATTTGTTTAATAGTCAATTATCTTGTAGTAGAAAGTTTAAACGATTAACTAGTGATCTATATAGGGTAACACAAGGTCAAAATGAATCACTTAGAGATTACATCACTAAATTCAGTAAAGAATCCTTAGATATCCCTAACCTGGATATAGCTACGGCTGTAGAAGCCTTTAAAATGGGATTGCTTAGGGATTCCTTATTCTATGATGATCTTGTTATGACCCCATGCATGAACCTTGATGAAGTAAGAACCAGGACCCTTAGGTTCATCCGTCTAGAGGATGACAAAATGATCCAGGAGAGATTGACAGGATCCTCAAAACAGGAAAAGCAAGGATCCTACTTTAAGAATAACAAGTTCAAGTCCTACAACAAGTCTGACAACCAGAATGTGCATGCAGTAGAGCAAGAAGAGGATGATGAGGATTATCCTCCAATTTCTGAATACCGTTTTTCTGTTGATAACAATGAACTAATTCTTGTAATGTAGAATCTAGGTGAGAAAGCTAGGTGGCCAAGGAAAAGTGATAAACCAGCTGCTACAAAGGATAAGTCCAAGTGGTGTGCATATCATGAGGATTTTGGGCATCTCACTGAAGAGTGTATTGCACTTAGAAAGGAAATTGGTTACTTGTTAAGCAAAGGACACTTGAAGGAGCTTTTGGGACGAAAGAAGTCAAGGATCCAGGATCCCGAAAGGATCCCGGAAAAGGCTCCTGCTCCTCCAGCAGATGCACAAGTTATAAACTTCATATCCGGCGGATCAGACATTTGTGGTGTTAGGGCATGAATTTTATGCTAAGGATCATCTATCCTGAGACTAGGCATGGATCACGGATGCTTAATGGCTGATGCAGAGAGTCTGAGGATCCAGAATCTGAGGATCACGAGTCTGAGGATCACGAGTCTGAGGATCACGAGTCTGAGGATCCAGGATCCTTAACAGAACTTATGTTTTGCACGTTTTTAATGTGTAAATATAGGTAATGGACGTAGTGGACCACTTCTTTGCTGGAATCTCATGGAATATGCTTTTAGGCACGTGCATATTGAAGAAATAACCGTTAGTGGTGGTCATGGGTGACTTCCACCTTTTTCGGGAAGTTAGTTAGTTGTTTTTTTCTTATCATTTTAAGGGGAAAACGAACTCAAAAAAAGGCATAAGTCGTGCACACCACGGAAAATACACTCAATACATGAATTCTCTGCAAACACTTAGCAAAAAACACACACTTACACTAGAAATTCATTGTATCGAGCTTGTTTTCTTCCGAAGTTGTACAAGGATCACTGCTGTTTTTGCAATATAGTTGGTGATCGGTAGTTTCCATCACCCGAGGTTTTTTATGCCGGAGATCTTCTAAAGATCAAGGGCTTTTTCCTCGTATAAATATCGGTGTTCATCATTGATTTCATATACTTGTTGTTCATACAATTAACCAAGCATCATACCTCACAAAATCAGATTTGGTTGCATTATCCTTGTGTGATTTTTGACCAAAACAGTTTGGCGCCCACCGTGGGGCAATTGGTGCTTCAATTCTGAGAAATTTTGTTCATTTCATTCATTTTGGTTCATAACCTTCAACCACATGGCTTCTCAGAGAAATCTACTCCAAGTTCTATGTCGGCGGTCACTTTTTCACAGCGCATTCCGCCTTTGCATCATCTCCTCCTTGCATTCCAGAAGAATGCTGAGAATTCTCCGAAGAAGACAACCCCCGTTTTCACAAAACCAACTGTTGTTTCTTCCTCTATACTTACTAACAGTAATTTTTATGCTTTGATTGTGCAGATGGAGGATCACATGCAGCAGCAGGTCAAAACTAATGGCAGGATCCTTCGCGAAATTGATAAAATCAGCAGAGGATCACTCCCCTTTGATGTCGAGGTCGCTGAATTTTGACACTCCAGTCATAACTTCCCAGCACTTTGCAGCTCCAGATGTCCAATACCAGGGTGCATCAATAGGAATGCGTTCTGGATCATCGGTAATGTCTCAGTCTCGAGGATCCTCTTTCCAGCCTTCAGGATCCTCATTTCAGCATCAGGGATTCTTCACCAGTTTAGGAGAATGCATGGGGACGCAGCCAATTCAAGGATCCTCTCAGGTTCAAGGATCCTCGCAGGTTCAAGGATCCTCGCAGGTTCAAGGATCCTCTCAGGTTCAAGGATCCTCGCAGGTTCAAGGATCCTCGCAGATTTAAGGATCCTCTCAGGTTCAAGGATCCTCGCAGATTCAATGATCCTTTCAGGTTCAAGGATCCTCGCAGGTTCAAGGATCCTCGCAGGTTCAAGGATCCTCTCAGGTTCAAGGATCCTCGCAGGTTCAAGGATCCTCGCAGATTTAAGGATCCTCTCAGGTTCAAGGATCCTCGCAGATTCAAGGATCCTCTCAGGTTCAAGGATCCTCGCAGTTTCAAGGATCCTCGCAGGTTTAAGGATCCTCTCAGGTTCAAGGATCCTCACAGGTTCAAGGATCCTCTCAGGTTCAAGGATCCTCTCAGGTTAAAGGATCCTCTCAAGTTCAAGGATCCTCCTTCCAGGTTCAAGGATCCTCATCTCAGGTTTCCGGATCCATGGAATATCCTCCAAGACCTACATTCACAGCACATCAAGGATCCAACATCTTCCAGGATCAAGGATACTTAAGGAGTGTGCAACATGGAAGTTCAGATGTTCATCTAGGAGACTTCATACCAATGCCGACTATTGCTTCTTCTGGTCCCTCAGTTATACCAGAATCCCGTCAATATGGATTCACTTCTGGAATTCCAACCTTGAATCCATTAGGAGGTAACACTTTGAATACTTCTTATAATGCTAACCATGGCTTCATGCAGGATATAGGAATCAACCAAGCTATGGCTAAGGAATTGCAGAAACTTAGAGATATAATATCCAACGTTCCAGGAGTGGTTAAGCCCATTCCTGAAATTCCTGATGAAAGCCACAAGATATCTCGTTTTGCACCACCTACTTATGATGCAGAGATACCGAAGAGGTTTCAGACACCAAATTTGGTTGCTTGTGCAAGGGCTTTGGATCCACACTTACCGGATCAGCGTTAAAATGGCTGCTAAGTCTTCCTCCTTACTTTATTACTTCATTTGCTAATCTAGTTAATTTGTTTAATAGCCAATTCTCATGCAGTAGGAGATTTGAACGATTAACTAGTGATTTATATAGGGTAACTCAAGGTCATAATGAATCACTTAGAGATTACATAATTAAATTCAGTAAAGAATCCTTAGAAATCCCTAACTTAGATATTGCTACAGCTGTAGAAGCCTTTGAAATGGGTTTGCTTAGGGATTCAATGTTCTATGATGATCTTGTCATGACCCCTTGCAGGAACTTAGATTAAAAAAAAAAAAAAAAACAGGGCCCTTAGGTTCATCCGTTTAGAGGATGACAAAAGGATCCACGAGAGACTGTCAGGATCCTCAAAGCAAGACAAATAAGGATCCTATCTCAAGGATAACTGATCCAAGCAATACTCCAAGCATGACAACCAGAGTGTGCATGTTGTGGAACAAGAGGAAGATGATCAGGATTATCCTCCTATTTCTGAATATTGTTTTTCTGCTGATAATAATGAACTAATCCTTTCTATGCAGAGTTTAGGTGACAAGGTTAGGTGGCCAAGGAAGAATGACAAACCGCCTACCACCAAAGACGAATCAAAATGGTGTGCTTACTATGGGGATTCTGGTCATCTCACAGATGAGTGCATAGCATTAAGGAAGGAGATAGGTTATATTTATGTAAAGGATACTTGAAGGAATTGCTTGGAAGGAAAAAGTGAAGGATCAAGTATCCTGAGAAAGTTCCTGAAAAAGCTCCTCTTCCACCATCTGATGGTCAAATCATCCATTTCATCTCCGGAGGTTCTCAGTAGCTAAGAGACGTGCAAAGGAAACAAAGATGGAGAATGGGCACAGACCTGTTCGAACTTCCATCCTTACCCAGGAAAAAGTCATATACTTTGATGGGGATGACCGTGTCGACATACATGATCCTCATCATGATGGTTTGGTTATTACATTATTTATATCTAACCATTTTTGTTCGCAGGATTCTCATTGATGGGAAAAGCTCAGTGAACATAATCCAGTTGGATGTCCTCAATAGAATGGACATCCTTGGATCCGATATTGTCCAAAGATCATCTGTCCTTGTGGGATTCAGTGGAGAGACAAAGATTACATTGGGGGACATCAAACTTCCTATTTACATAGAGGGAGTTAATTCTTTTCAAAAATTTTGTGTCATAGATTGCTTATCCTGCTATAATGTTATCCTTGGCAGGCCATGGATACATGATATGAAGGCAGTCCCCTCAACATATCATCAATGTGTCAAGCTCCCAACTCAATGGGATGTGGTGAAGATAGAAAGTGATCAGCAGGAGGCAAAGAACTGTTACACTTCTTCATTGAAGCCAACCTCCAAGGAACAAGACGTCAAGGATATTCTGTTGAACCCAAAGGATCCTGAATCCAAAAATTTTATAGGATCCGGGATCCTAGACAGTATTGAGCAGGATTTAATATCCTTCTTGAAAAGAAGAAAGTCTACCTTCGCTTGGAAACATGAAGATATGACAGGAGAAAGTTTGCACTCGAAAGAATGCCATTATCCAAGAAGAGCACCAGCCCTGATAAACCAGAAAATGGAGAATCGTTATCCTTATACTTAGCTATTTCAGCTAAAGCAGTAAGTGTGATCCTAGTCAAGGATCATGAAGGCTCTCAACATCCGGTATACTATGTAAGTAATATTCTACTTGATGCTGAGGCCAGGTACTCTCATTTAGAGAAATTAATTCTTGATTTAATTATGGCTTCTGCTAAACATAGACATTATTTAGAAACTCATACCATTATTGTGAAAACTAACCTTGCTATCATGAATGTTCTCAGGAAACTTCAAATGTCAGGTAGAATGGCAAAATGGGCAATCAAGTCCCAAGCTTTACTTGACTTTGTGGCTGATTTCAGTAGTGATCTACAAAGGGAAGCTGAATTAAAAGTTCAACTACTTGAGAAGGCCGAGGATCCTTAGACACTCTTCACGGATGCAGCTTCAAATGTTAAAGTAACTTGACAAGGCACACTACCAAATCGCCACAGGGGGACATTATACCCTAATCCACTGCATGGAATTCCAAACCACTAATCATGAGTCAGGAAACTGGCAGATTCTTTTGCTTTTTTCAGTCTACCACAGGTACCCAGGGAAGAAAATGCAGAAGCTGACACTTTAACTAACCTTGGATCATTCCTAAAGATGCCAGAAGATGTGAAAAATACTCATCACCCATGTTTTAACTCCTGCAATTGAGAATCACGTAGCCATGGAGATAATGGAGGATTCTGCAATCATACCTGGTGATCCTGCACAGTCGAATTCAGGATCCTGGATCCTTCCAATCCTAAGATATATACAACATGGAGAGATCCCTACAGGATAAAATCCTAAAGCTTTCAAAGTCAAGGAGACTGTGGAAACCACATTGGGGGCAGAGCACTATTCTCAAGGATCCTTAGAACAGGATACTATTGGCCTACCATGAAGATGTATGCTGTGGAATACACAAAGAAATGTGATGCTTGTCAAAGACACAGTACTATTCTACACCAACCAACATAACATCTGCATCCTAAGAAGAAGCTTTTGCTCGAAGTCAGAAAAAAGGAAATGGCCAGTTATCAACAAAGAATGGCTGGAGCATACAAGAAGAATGTCAGGATTAGAAGATTTCAAGTTGGTGATTTTGTGCTAAGAAAAGCATTCCAGAACACTACAAATCCTTCTTATGGCAAGCTAGCACCAAAGTGGGAAGACCCCTATCTAATTGAAGCTGAATCAGGAAAGGGGGCATATCACTTGTTAACAATGGATGATGATCTCCTACCAAGAGCTTGGAATGCTGTTCATCTCAAAAAATACTTTAAGTAAGAAGGATCAGGGATCCTCAGCGATACCGGTATTCTGATTAAGGATCCAGGATCCTCAAAGGATATATGATTCTACATTTGGTAACACATTACTTTCATTTTCATTTTCATTCATTTTATACTTATTACTTATCATAAGTTAAAGATGTTAATCAGTTAACATCTATTTTCACAAAGTTTAAGCTTTTGCAGAGTTGTTATCATTTTACAGAAGTTCAAAGTGGTTGGCCAACCCTCCAAAGTTTATGGGCTTGTCCCCAGTTTGGGCCTGTCCCCAGTTTCGCCAGTAGCGCACGATGATCCTGGTATAGTTCAAGGCAGTGGGACCAGTACTCGCTTTAGGGGCTGACAATTCCATTGTACTAGCTATATCTAGGATCCTACGTATAATGGTAGACGTAACACCCCGGCCGGAGGCGGAAAAGCCAAAGGTGTCACGAAACTTGATAGAATGCATTTGAACACATGGAGATTATATTAAGTTGAAATATAATTTAAGTTCAATTCAATAGATTGCATTCATATCTGAGAATATAAGAGTACATAAACAAATACATCATAAATTGTTTCACAATTGATAAGTTCGGATTTAATCTAAGGCAAAAGTCTTGATCAATCCTATGTAAATATTCTTGCAAATCATGTCATCAAACATTGTCACCTGAAACATATGTTAGGGAAAATATTTGGGTCAACAAACGGTTGAGTGAATTCATAGGTTTTGTTAGGCAAAAATAATAATGTGATATGAAAATGAGTTAACACTGTGGCATGCGATATGTCTTTAAGCAAAAGAGTAATACAAGTAGTCATTTGGTGGTACATTCAAACCTTTGTGACTCGTCCAATGTTCAAGTCGTTCTTGCATTAACAAACCTCCAAAGGGTAAGTTAACAATCATCAGATTCAGTCGTTACCCACCTAACCCACACATAACCATGGGTCCGGTCTGATAACGGGATTTGTCGGATCCTATGGTACCATAACCTAATACTGGTCAGCTTGATCAATGTTAATGAATGTCATTCGTTATGTAACTATCACCAACAAGTTCGTTTACATTATCGAAATCGTTATTAGTTTTGTATAAACCATCGCAATCGTTTTGAAACCATTGTTAAAATATTGAAATCGTTTTGATACATATGAATCATATGTTTCATCCCAAAAATAATGTAAAAAGGGACTATGAACTCACCTTGATTTCAGGTAAGTCCAAACAAGTATGCAAAGTGTGAGAGTTCTTGGAATTAAGATTCCACATCACTCTAATTGATTGAACATGCAACAATATGGAGTATGTATCAACAATAATGTTTCATTGGATAATTGGAAATCCTAAATCTATAGGTTTCGGTATGGTTTGTCTAAATGGTGACTATAAGGTTTGGATAACCTAATAGAGAACTCGGAAAATGAATATCAGGCAAAGGATTTATTAATGAAAAATATTAATTTAACATAAATAATAAAATTGCAAAAATATGTAATTGGTGTTAGGGGAGGATTTTCTAACAATTAGTGATCCTTACTTGTTATCCTAATTAATGATCCTTACTTCTGTGACAGATAGTGATCCTCAGAAGAACTTCAGGATCAGGATCATGGATCACTTTAAGGATCCTCATACTAACGATTGTTTGTTTATGTTTCGTATTATTTTGCAGGAGTAACAA
This sequence comes from Helianthus tuberosus, assembly GCA_030545235.1. Lineage (NCBI taxonomy): Eukaryota > Viridiplantae > Streptophyta > Magnoliopsida > Asterales > Asteraceae > Helianthus > Helianthus tuberosus. The sequence continues at coordinate 135,182,796 of CM060373.1, read as the reverse complement.
GCTTGACTTGGTCTTGGCAACGTTACTATGGAATATTCCACGGGTATTTCGCACACGTTTGACTGGAAATGGACGTTGTGGAGAACGTGGGAGCTTGGCACAAATGTCGGATAGTTTGTTAGTGTAGTTAACTTCTATTTTTAAAGGGGTGACGAGCTAGAATTTAGAACACTTAGCCATTTTTAGCTACACACACTCTCATACAATCGCACTCTTGAAGCTCTCGGCAAACACTTAACAGTTTTCACTCACTTTTACACATTTCACACTAGTGATCCTTGTACCTGGCTCGTTACTATCCGAAGTTGTAAACATTTATTGATTTATTTAAGCTTAGTGATCGGTAGTTTCCATCACCCGGGGTTTTTTATGCCGGAGATCAACTCTTGATCAAGGGCTTTTTCCCCGTATAAACCCTTGTGTCGATTGTGCAATTTACATTGAAGTGATCCTTATCATTGTTCCACATTCAAAGCATCATTCCCCGTAACAAAGAGTTTGGTTGCATTATCCTCATCAGATTTTTTTTGACCAAAACAGTTTGGCGCCCACCGTGGGGCAATTGGTGCTTCATTCCTAAGAAATTTTTCTGTTGGTGGTCATTCCGGTTCATTGCATACAAATACATGGCTTCCTCATTGAAGAATACCTCTATTGCAATGTCTGTGGTCAATTCATCTCAGGGCATTCCACCTTTGCCTCCACCACCTTCTGGACCTCAGAAAAATGCCGAGAAGAAACCAACTCCCATTTTCTCCAAACCTCCAACTTCTTCTGCTTCTTACACTCCCACTACTAGTGACATGTTTACTTTGATTTTGCAGATGAAGGATCATATACAGCAACAGGATAAGACCAATGAAAGGATTCTCAAAGAAATCAGAGATCTCAAGAAACAAAAGAAAACGGTAGAGGATCATTCCCCCCTGATGCCCAGATCTTTGAATTTTGATACTCCGGTGATTACTTCTCAGCCATCAGTGGTTCCAGATGTTCAATATGTGGGTGGACCAAAAGGAGTGCACTACGGAACAACGACAGTGACCCAGGCATCGGGTTCATATTTCCAGCCAGCAGGATCCTATCCTCAGCATATGGGATCCCTCACGAATTCAGGAGGATACTCAGGAGCGCAGCAGGTTTAAGGATCCTCCATTATTCTAGGATCATCCCAGGTTCAAGGATCCTCCTTTGTTCCAGGATCATCCCAGGTTCAAGGATCCTCCTTTGTTCCAGGATCATCCCAGGTTCAAGGATCCTCCATTGTTCCAGGATCATTCTAGGTTCAAGGATCCTCCATTGTTCCAGGATCATCCCAGGTTCAAGGATCCTCCTTTGTTCCAGGATCATCCCAGGTTCAAGGATCCTCCTTTGTCCCAGGATCGTCCCAGTTTCAGGGATCCTTCCAGATGCCAGGATCCTTGAGGAGTTTGCAAACAGGAAGTTCAGATGTCCATCAGGGAGATTTTATTCCAATGCAGACCAATGCTTCTACTGGTCCTTCGATCATTCCAGAGGCCCAACAATATGGATTAACATCCATTTTTCCTAATCTGAATCCAATGGGAGGTAACACTTTTAATAATTCTTATACTACTAACCATGGTCTTATGCAGGATCCAGGTATCAATCATGCCATGGCCAGAGAATTGCAAAAGTTAAAGCATATGATATCAAGTGTTCCAGGAGTGGTCAAACCTATCCCAGAGATTGCAGATGGAAGCCATAAGATATCTCGTTTTGCACCACCAATCTGTGATGCTGAGATACCCAAGAGGTTCCATGTCCCAACTATGAAGCTGTATGATGGTTCAACGGATCCTGAAGAACACATAGCACAATACAGGGAGAGGATGGAGATCAATCCAATCCCAGAAAGGTTAAAGGAAGCATGCATGTGCAAAGGATTTGGATCCACTCTTACTGGATCAGATCTCAAATGGCTGCTAAGTCTTCCCCCCTACTCTATTACCTCATTTGCTAATCTAGTTAACCTATTTAATAATCAGTTTTCTTGTAGTAGGAAATTTGAACGATTAACTAGTGATCTATATAGGATAACCCAGGGTCATAATGAATCATTAAGGGATTACATTACCAAATTCAGTAAAGAATCCTTAGACATTCCCAACTTGGATATAGCCACGGCTGTTGAGGCCTTCAAAATGGGATTACTTAGGGATTCATTGTTCTATGATGATCTTGTTATGACACCATGCAGGAACCTAGATGAGGTACCGAGCACTTAGATTCATCCGGCTAGAGGATGACAAAAGGATCCAGGAGAGGTTAGCAGGATCCTCAAAGCAAGATAAGCAAGGATCCTCATTCACGAACAAGTTCAGATCCTATAACAGATCTGATAACCAGAACGTGCATGCTGTTGATCAAGAAGAGGATGATGAGGATTATCCTCCAATCTCTGAATATTGTTTTTCTGTTGATAACAATGAACTAATCCTTGCGATACAGAATCTTGGTGATAAAGCCAGATGGCCCAGAAAGAATGATAGGCCAGCTGCAACCAAAGATAAATCAAAGTGGTGTGCATACCATGAAGATTTTGGGCATCTTACAGAAGAATGCATCGCACTAAGAAAGGAAATTGGATACTTGTTGAGCAAGGGGCATCTAAAAGAGTTGTTGGGTAGGAAAAAGTCAAGGACTCAGGATCCTGAAAGGATCCCTGAGAAGGCTCCAGCCCCTCCAGCAAATGCACAAGTAATAAACTTTATTTCTGGAGGATCAGACATTTGCGGCACATCCTTCTCAGCAGCTAAAAGGCATGCAAAGGAAACTAAATTGGATAGTGGAGAAAGACCCGTTCGAACATCAAGTGTCTCCGAAGGAAAAGTCATAACCTTTGATGAGGATGATCGTGTTGATATCCAGGATCCTCATCACGATGGTTTAGTTATTACTCTTTTTATTTCTAACCATTCTGTCCGCAGGATCCTTATAGACGGAGGAAGCTCAGTGAACATTATCCAGCTTGATGTTCTAAAGAAGATGGGTATCCCTGAGACAGATATCATACCAAGATCCTCCGTGCTCGTGGGATTTAGTGGCTAAACTAAGAATACCCTGGGGGACATTAAGCTCCCAATATACATCAAAGGCCTACACTCTTATAAAAAATTTTGTGTTATTGACTGTTTATCTTGTTGTAATGTTATCCTTGGCAGGCCCTGGATACACGATATGAAGGCAGTCCCATCTACTTACCATCAATGTGTGAAGCTCCCTAGTCCTTGGGGAATAGTCAAGATTGATAGTGATCAGCAGGAGGCCAAGAATTGCTATACTTCATCGATGAAACCAGCCTCAAAGTCAAGGGAGCAATAGCAATCAAAGTATCCTCCAAGGGATGTCTTGGAGGCATGAGAGCAGGATGTGGTAGAAATCCTCATGGATCCTCATGATCCTGAATCCAAAATCTATATCGGATCAGGGATCCTCGGCGAAATGAAAGAAGACCTCGTATCCTTCCTCAAAAGGAGAAAGACTACCTTTGCATGGAAACACGAAGACATGACTGGTATATCTAAAGATGTAATCACTCACAAACTCGGCATTGATAGGTCCTTCAAACCAATCCATCAAAGGAGAAGAAAGTTTGCACCGGAAAGAAATGCCATTATCCAGGAAGAGGTGGAGAAATTGCTCCGGGCAGGTATGATTAGGGAGGTCAAGTATCCAAGATGGTTGGCCAATGTGGTTTTTGTTCAAAAGAAAAACGGAAAGTGGAGGGTATGTGTCGATTTTACCGATTTAAATAAGGCATGTCCCAAGGATCCTTTCCCATTACCCCACATTGACTCCATGGTGGATGCAACTGCGGGTCATGAACTGTTAACTTTTATGGATGCTTCATCTGGATTTCAACAAATCCAAATGGAACCATCCGATCAAGAGGATACAGCCTTCATGACTCCAACTGGTATATATTGCTATATTGCTATGCCGTTCGGACTAAGAAATGCATGTGCAACATATCAAAGGCTGGTGAATATGATGTTCAAGGATCAGATTGGACAAACTATGGAGGTTTACATAGATGATATGGTGGTAAAATCAATAAAGGCTGAGGATCACCTAAGGGATTTGGAGGAAGCATTCGATATCCTTGACAAATATAACATGAAACTTAATCCTTCAAAATGTCACTTTGGTGTTAAAGCAGGTAAATTCTTAGGATATATGGTGACAAAGAGAGGCATTGAAGCTAGCCCGGAACAAATCAAAGCAATAGTGAACATCAAATCTCCGGTCAATGCTAAGGATGTCCAAAGGCTAACAGGCAGGATAGCAGCTTTGAACAGATTTATATCCAAATCCTCAGAGAAGTGCAAAGAATTCTATGATATCCTAAGGAAGAACAAGAAATTTGAGTGGACTGAGAAGCATTAAAATGCCTTAAGAGCTCTCAAATATTACCTATCCTCAGCCCCGGCCCTGATGAAACCAGAAAAAGGCGATGTGCTATCCTTATATCTTGCAGTATCCTCAAAAGCAGTAAGTGCGGTCCTTGTTAAGGATCACGAAGGTACACAACATCCTGTCTATTACGTAAGTAAAAGTTTACTTGATGCCGAATCCAGGTATTCACACCTTGAAAAGCTTATTCTTGCATTAATTATGGCATCTACTAAGTTGAGACAGTATTTTGAAACTCATGTTATTGTTGTTAAAATTAATTTTCCAATTAAGAATGTCCTCAGGAAACCAGAGATGTCAGGAAGGATGGCCAAGTGGGCAGTGAAGCTTAGTGCCTATGATATAAGATATGAGCCTAGGACAGCCGTCAAATCCCAAGCATTAGCTGACTTTGTGGCTGATTTCAGTAGTGATTTACAAAAAGAAGCTGAGTTAGAAGTCCAGCAGCTAGAGGAGACCAAGGATCCTTGGATACTTTATACTGATGAATCCTCAAATGTCAAAGGCACAGGGCTTGGAATACTACTAAAATCGCCACAGGGGGACATAATACCCCACTCTATAGCTTGTGAGTTCCAAACCACTAACAATGAGGCTGAATATGAAGCCTTAATTGCTGGTTTGCAAATTGCTAAGCATATGGGGATCAGGTATCTTGAGGTACATGTAGATTCTTTGTTAATTACAAACCACTTTAATGGATCCTATGTTGTTAAAGGTGAAAAGCTAACCAAATATTTAGAGATAGTCAAAGAATTGGCACTCTCCTTTGTTTCCTTTAGTTTGACACAGGTACCAAGGGAAGAAAATACAGAAGCTGATGCATTGGCTAACTTAGGATCATCCTTGAAGATCCCGAAGGATATCAGGATCCCTATTATCCATATCCTGACCCCGGCTATCGAGGATCATGTGGCTATGGAGATAGGAAAGAATTCTGCAATTATTCCTAGTGAGGATACTCAATCCCATTCAGGATCAGGATCATGGATCTCACCAATTATGAGATACTTACAACATGGAGAGATTCCTACAGGAGAAAACCCTAGGGCTTTCAAAGTTAAGGTATCTCAATTCACAATTTTAAATAATATGTTGTATAGACGATCTCTTGCAGGACCATACTTGAGATGCATTGAGGATCCTGAGATCCAATAAGTTTTAAAAGACTTCCATGAAGGAGATTGTGGAAACCACACTGGGGGAGGGCATTATTCTCAAGGATCCTGAGGACAGGATACTACTGGCCAACTATGAAGAGAGATGCTGTGGAGTATGCTAAGAGATGTGATCCTTGTCAGAGACACAGCAATATCCTTCATCAACCAGCTGAATTTTTGCATCCTATACCCTCCTCTTGGCCATTTATGAGATGGGGTATGGATATAGTTGGTAAGCTCCCTAAGGCACCTGGTGGAAAAGTGTTCATGCTAGCTATGACTGATTACTTCTCCAAGTGGATAGAGGCTGAAGCTTTTGCCCAAGTCAGAGAAAAGGAAGTTATATCCATCATTAAAAGAAATATTATAACTAGATTTGGAATTCCTTCTGAAATTATATGTGATAATGGTTCCCAATTTATTGGGGGCAGAACCACTAACTTTTGTGACAGCTGGGGTATTAAGATGATAACATCAACACCAGTCCACCCACAAGCTAATGGTCAAGCAGAATCATCCAACAAGATCATCATCAACAATTTGAAGAAGAAGCTTGGATCCAAGAAAGGGAAATGGGCAGAAGAACTACCTTATGTGCTCTGGGCTGATAGGACAACCCCTAAGAATGCTACTGGTCAAACGCCATTCTCTTTGGTATTTGGGGCAGAATCAGTGATCCCAACAGAAATGGTGGTTCCAACTGCTAGAACAAGTACCCGTGATCCTGAGGAAAATGATGAGAACTTGGTTCAAGACCTGGATACTATTGAAGAAATCAGGGATCTGGCTAGGATAAGGATGGCCAGTTATCAACAAAGAATGGCCGGTGCTTACAACAAAAATGTCAGGATCAGGAAGTTTCAAGTTGGAGATATGGCATTAAGGAAATCATTTCAGAATACCACCAATCCTGCTGATGGAAAATTGGCTCCAAAATGGGAAGGCCCTTATTTGATTGAAGCTGAAGCAGGAAATGGGGCATATAGATTGCTAACCATGGAAGGTGATTTGCTACCAAGAGCTTGGAATGCTGTCCACTTGAAGAAATATTTCATGTGAGCAGGATCCTCATGGCACAGATGATCCTTACGTTAGGAGTATCCTTGAAGGATTCTTAAAGTATCGGTGATCCTTACTTTGGTAATATCCTAATCTTAAACTATTTCATTTCTTTATTTTCTCATATAAGGATAAGGATCATGTGTCCTTTATCCATCTCTCACGTGATTTTAAGTTTTGAAAGTTCAGGTATCCTTAGCATAACATTGGTTATCTGCAGAAGCAATCCGTTCCTTGGGTTTAACCCCAGTTATTTGGGCTTGCCCCAGTTCCGCCTGTAGCGCATGATGATCCTGGTATAGTTCAAGGCAGTGGGACCAGTACTCGCTTTAGGGGCTGATAATTCCATTGTACTGGCTATACCTAGGATCCTACGTATAATGGTAGACGTACCATACATCCGTTCCTAAAGTTTCTAACGTTTTCACGTTAGCTAAGGTTTTGGCATTTTCATGTCACTAAGTTTGGATAGTCTCCAGTTAGGGCCATACTCCAGTTTACATACAATCCTTGGGCTTGTCCCCAGTTATTCTTGGGCTTGTCCCCAGTTATCCTTGGGCTTGTCCCCAGTTATCCTTGGGCTTGTCCCCAGTTGCTAACTCTTATCTTATATTGGCTTAGTCCCAAGTTATGCTCTATTTTCAGGTCCTTGAAGATAAACAACTAAGGATCCTTGATCCTTACTTCTCTCTAAAGTTTATCTTATAGTTATCCTTATTATGGTTAGGATCCTAACTTGGATCCTCAGGTATGATCCTTAACTATTTTTAATTCTATTCATTGTTTATTCGGGAAGGTTCATTTGAGAAGAAAATTTTATTGAGAAGAAAAAGAATAAAAGGGTACAATTGTAAAACATTAAATAGTTTTTTTCTCATCTCATTTATTATTATGTTTGACTAATTAATTAGTCATTAAGACAATAATCCTCCACACTAAATATTTTTGCCTACACACATCAAAAGTTATCCTACACATTTCAAAATTTATCCTACACATATTGAAATTTATCCTACACAACTCGTAATTTATCCTACACGCCTCGTATTTATCCTACACTATAAATGAATTTTTATTTTTTATTTTTTGTGAAAAATATATATCTTAAAAATAAGTTACAAATTTAATATAGTTAGTTATTAAAGATGAAACTACCAATTAATGATGTATGTAAGTTTACTAATATACCCTTATAGTTACATTAAGTACAAATATTAAATGAAGTCTAATGAAGCATTCCTATTGGTTGAAATTTCTTCTTTTTTCTTCTTACAAAGAATTTCTTCTCATTTGAACCCTCCACTATTTGAATAACCCTTAAAGTTTGACAACTAAACTTGTGATCCTTAGAATATATTACTTTTTGGGATTCTTTAACTATAGGATATTTGATTATGGATCATATCCTAAAATATTTTTAATCTGACTTGTTCAAAATTGTTTATTCAATAAATGTACATTAAAACAATTGAGAACTAAAGAATCAAAAAGGATAACAATACAAGATAAGCGACAAAAGATTAAGGTTTTATTTATTAACAAAGGATTAACCCTTAAAAGGTTGTCAAAATTACCTACCCCGAGCATCTACCAGCAAAACGTGGCCCGTCCGCTGGGGTAGGTAAAGGGTGTCCATGATAATAGGTTCAAAAGTAGTGCAGGAATATAAAGGCGGCAGGATCACAATGGCTTCATCCCCCAAACAGAGGATCCCTCCACCATTTGCAATCCTACCTATTGTCCAAAGGATCATACATGATCCTTAATCCTAAAAACTATTATTCAGTACAAACCATCAAATTGTTCAACAAAACAACCATCAAACTAAAAAATTGGGCTCCGGCTATGTCTAGAAGTTTCCATCATCGCCCAATCATGCATCCTAAACCTTCCCTGCATCACCACTTCCAGCTCCACTTGTTTCACCACCTTCACCCTTGCCTCCAGCCTCAATCGCCAAACTTCCTCAGCCTCTTCGTCGTCTTCAAGATCAGCTAACCTTGCTTTCCAGCCCTCAACATCCCAGCTGCTTCTGTCAAAGTTAGGATCTTGAGCTTCCTGGGCCATCTTCAGTTTTGTCTGATACATTGTGATGGCAGCAGAGGCCTTTGCACCTTCTATGAGGTCATGCTTTTCATAGTCAAGGTCAATCAGAAGTTTAGCCGTCTTAGTCTTGGCATCTTGGAGTTCCTTCTGAAGATCAGCAATTTTGAGGTCCTTAAGCACTGCAACCTGTTGGAGGTCAGCAATCTTCTTGTCCTGCTCCTCGACGTTCCCCACATAGTCCTCAATCTCAGCGAATTTCTGCAAAGGGGATAAAAGATAAGGTCAGGACCAAGTGATCCTCAGATCAGCAGGATATGTCAGCAGGATATGCCAGCAGGATATACAGGCAGATACAGTGATCCTTACATCATTGAAGTACTCGAGGAATTGGTGACGGATCAGAGGCGGACCCTGCAGATCCTCAGCCTCGGAGGTCTTTCTCTTTTTGCCACCCCTTCCTTTGGTGGGTGCCTTGGGAATGGAGATGCTAGGACTGGTGGTGGACCTCTTCTTCCTGGGTCTAACAGTATCAAGGTCAGCCGTGTCGAATTGAGAAGCAGGCTTGGTGGATTTTCCAGCACCTACACAACCAAAACAAGATAAGTATCTTTACTTCATTTATATTTCGCTATTTATTTAATTTTTAAACAAAGATACTTACTTGACATCGTGACAGATCCTGAGGATACCTCCTGAGAGTCTTGGGTGGTTGTCTTGAAAGTTCTTGTTTCAGGATCTAGTTTCTTGAAAGCGATGAGTCTCTCTTTGGCAGCAGGAGACAGTCTGAGGTGTGAGACGGTGATAGCTGCATAACAAGAAAGCAAAAATATATAAGTGATCCTTATATCAAAAGAAAGTTTTCTGGTGATCCTTCTCAGGATCCTCCACCCTACCATGGGTAGCCCATTTCTTGGGTAGATCATTTCCATCATCAATAGAATCTCTCTTGACGAAAAAGAAACGCCGCTTCCAGTTAGCGTCATTCTTGGTAGCTTTGAAGATCGGGTGTTCCTCACCAGGTTTACGTTTGAACAAATAGCGATGAGAGCCAAAGGTAGTAAGATCATACAGCTCTCCCAGCTCTGACATTCCTAGGTCTATCCCTTCCTGCTCGATGATCCTTTCAAGGGTATACAAAACCCTCCATATCATCGGCATGGATTGGATATAAGAGATGCCGGTTAGGGAAAAGAAAGATTGGGTGAAGGTTGGGAAAGGATATGTATAGCCTATGGTGAACGGAGTGACAGGAAAAGCAACCCACTTGTCGGAAATATGATCACTCAGGGCATTGGGATCAAAAGGTCTAAACTCGGTGTTCGCCGGGAAGCAGTGGCGGATCCTATCAATCTGTGCATCGTTAAAACAGTAGCGTTCTTTTATGGAATCTTCGATGATCCCCTGGCTTTTCGGTGGGCTGTTTTTTGGATGATCCTTAGCTGGGGAGTTCCGGAGCAACATCTTTGATAGAAAAATGGGAAGAGACGGAAAACAGAGCAAAGAAGGAAGAAGATGAAGAGAGAATACCTGTTTATCTTCGGAATGCAGTTATAAAGGGAGTATCTCTGAAATTTTAAATGCAATCGATCCTATCTATATCTCCTATTTATAATCATGATCGTGCAGGGTTGTCATTTCTGTGACGTCATAGTTGCAACGGATAGTTCTACAATAACGGCTATATTTACGATAGTTAGTTGCGCATAAGATCAGGAAAATATAATTCGCTCATTTAACATATAACTCCTTATATTTTGGGGGCAATTGTTAGGGGAGGATTTTCTAACAATTAGTGATCCTTACTTGTTATCCTAATTAATGATCCTTACTTCTGTGACAGATAGTGATCCTCAGAAGAACTTCAGGATCAGGATCATGGATCACTTTAAGGATCCTCATACTAACGATTGTTTGTTTATGTTTCGTATTATTTTGCAGGAGTAACAAGCTTGACTTGGTCTTGGCAACGTTACTATGGAATATTCCACGGGTATTTCACACACGTTTGACTGGAAATGGACGTTGTGGAGAACGTGGGAGCTTGGCACAAATGTCGGATAGTTTGTTAGTGTAGTTAACTTCTATTTTTAAAGGGGTGACGAGCTAGAATTTAGAACACTTAGCCATTTTTAGCTACACACACTCTCATACAATAGCACTCTTGAAGCTCTCGGCAAACACTTAACAGTTTTCACTCACTTTTACACATTTCACACTAGTGATCCTTGTACCTGGCTCGTTACTATCCGAAGTTGTAAACATTTATTGATTTATTTAAGCTTGGTGATCGGTAGTTTCCATCACCCGGGGTTTTTTGTGCCGGAGATCAACTCTTGATCAAGGGCTTTTTCCCCGTATAAACCCTTGTGTCGATTGTGCAATTTACATTGAAGTGATCCTTATCATTGTTCCACATTCAAAGCATCATTCCCCGTAACAAAGAGTTTGGTTGCATTATCCTCATCAGATTTTTTTTGACCAAAACAATTGGTTTAATATAAACATTTGTAATAATAAATCAAATATAATTAATTAGTATAATTAATTAACATAATTAAATATAATGATTATTGGCAAAATGTTGTACAAGTGATATAATTAATTTATAAAAATTATAAATTAATTTAGATGGTTAAAATATATATTATTTGTTAAATGAATAATATTTTGTTTAAAAGGAATAATGTGATAATTAATTATCAAAATAATTATATTAAATCTGAATAATTAAAAATAATATTTTTAATTATTAAACTTGAATATTACTGATTTAAAATAATTATTATGGCCTTGGAATCATTTTAAATAAATAAAATGAATTAAAATGATTATAATAACAATAAATAAGTTTATATAAGTTTAATTATCTAAATAATTAAACATAATAAAAATTTAGATTCTAAATTTATTTAAACTCAGAATAATGCATCTTTTGTCATAAGAATAATTTTGGATCAAAATTATATAGTTATATAATTTAATTACATTAAATTAAACTATATAAATAAGCATAAATACTGATTTATTTATATAAATATCAAATTTATATAAAATGTGAGTAACAACATTATTTTTGTAAGGATCAGTATTTAAAATATTTAATCTGAAACTTTCAGATTTTAATTCCTAAAAATCAATTTATTAGGAATTATTTAGTAATAAACAGTTTTAATATTGTAAAAATTAGTTTTATAAATAAATTGACTAACTTCATATTTTTAATAAAAGTAACAGTGTCTGGTAGTGTTATAAAAATTATTGAAATTCTAAAAATATTAAAAATAAAACGTTTAAAAATAAATGCAAACCCCTAGGTTCGAACCCGGGTCTGTATTGAAACCAAACAGAGTCTTAACCACTGGGCTAAGCTTCTGTTTGTGTTTTGTTTAGGACTGCTAAACTTATAACCAAACAGGGCCTGGTTATCTTCTCCAAAGAGAAGTCAAAGTCAGAAGTCTAAGTCAAACAGAAAGTTAAACTCTTGATTTCTACGGGCAAACCTATGTTATATCTAAATTAAATCCTAGGAATCGTTCTATAGGCATAAACTAACTAATTTACACAAGAAAAACTAACCGGTATTGAACGGATAATCGGATTGAAAAATTCCGGCGAAAAAGTGAATATTCCGGCGAGTTGCAGGTTGAAATCCGACGAATTTGGGTGTTTAAGTGATTGTGAAATGGTATGGAATGTCGTTAGGAATGCAAGGAACTTAAATACACGGAGTTTGGATCTCAGATTCGACATAAAATAGTGGTTTGATCTAGTTTTTATTTTTATAAAAATTCTTTTTCTTTTGAGTGTTTTGACACCAAAATGTGTCGTTTGAATGATTGGAATGAGTGGGATGGGTTGGGGATCATGTGGGTAGCTTTACAGGTCGAAATAATGGATTAAAAATAGTTTTTGGTGATTTTTTTTTATGAAACCCGCAACCTGCGGTTCTGATATTTAATTCAGATCTTTTTTTAATGTTTACATATATATAATACAACCTAGAATACATCACATGTGGTTGGTAGTCTAGCTGGTTGTGCGCGCCGTTTGTTTGCGGAGGGACGCGGGTTCGAGTCCGAGTTGAGGCCGGTTTGATTGGATTAAAAGCTTTTTTAATTTCTGAAATTAATTAAAAATAATATTAAATTTCTAATGTGTGTATAAAAGAATTAAAACCTAAGATCTAACAGCTCGCTCCTGCCTGGAGGAAAAACTGGCTAAGACACTTCGGTTTCAAATGCAAGGTCACGAATTCGAATCCCACACACACCGGTCCGAAGGGGTTTTCCCCTTTTTTTTGACCGAATTTGAATATTTTACACTTTGGCCCCTGTAGTTTCATTTGTTTACAAAAATGGTCCCTCAATTTCCGAAAATGTCACAAATGGTCCCTGAACTGTTCAGTTAGTTTTACTAACTGGATTAGTGTTTTAAATAGGATTCCTTTTATAAAATTTAACCCAGTTAGTGAAAATCAGTTAAGTTTAGTTTCAAAGTCAACAGTTTTGGTCCCTTGAGTTTAAGTTTGAAAGAATGACCAATTGAACCTTGTACTTTTAAAACAAAATATATATATAAATTTTCTTTATAAATAAGTTTCAAAAATGACCCAAAGAACCCTAAACTTGTAGTTTGAAATAATTGCACTTTAACCCTTGTATTTATATAGTTTCAAAAATGACAATTTAGTCACTAAACTTTGCGCTTTCAATAAATGACGGTTTATTTCCTCGAAATTAAAAAGTAATAATTTCAAGCAAGTTTCAAAGAATGTCAAATAGGTCACTCAGATTGTAGTTTCACAAAATGTCACAATAGGCCCTTATAGTTTATGTAACCTTGTTTAATAACATAAAACTCAACAAATTTGAAATTGTTTCACGTGTTTGTATTGGTATAAGCATGTATAAGCACAAAACAAGTATGTTCAAATAAGTTTCATTCCAAATACGGTATTTGTTACCATGCAAGTCAAAACAAATGCGAGTGTGAAAACCAGGGTGGTTACAGTCTCCCATACTTTAGAAAATTTCGTCCCGAAATTTATTCGAAAGAGACCGTAGAATATAATTGTAATGATTAGAAAGATAATCAAATCATTGTTTGGTGCTGATAATCTTGAGGAATTTATGAGGATCATTGTTTAGAAATTGTTTTGCATGGCACTATGTTATGCTGGATTTGTAATGTAAATATTACGCAAACAAATGTGTGTACAAATAAGTAAATAATGGATAATCACATAACCACATAATGTTTTTATATGCCACCTTACTTAACAAGGCTTACTATGATTCTCATGCGTCGAACCCCGTAATTAAGTGTGCACCAAAAATTACGCGTTTCGTTGCATGGTCCACATAGCACTTCTAGTTAAGTAAGGAAAACAAATAAAACTGAGGTATTGTTTAAATCAAACTAGCATCAATATAACATAACATCAACTGAATCAAAACGTATTTCACATTAGCAATAATAACATTGTTTGTTTGATAGTCTAATATGATGTGAACAATTTACATTGGAAATATGTCATGTAATGGATCAAATTCAGGCTCAGGATTATAAGGTGGTGGAGGTGGTAGAGGCAGTTGCATATGATCAGTTATTTGTCTCAGCATGCTTTCCAACCATTGATTTCTTTCTGTCAACCATTTTATTAGTTGAGACAAATTTTGAACTTGATTGTTTAACCTAGTCACTTCGTCTCCCAATGAATCTGGAGGTAGATTCATTTGAGGCATCGTACTTGGGCCTGTCATATCAGTTGGTGGCAGTTGTTCTACTTCGTTCAACAGTGACTGGAAAGAATATGGCAGTAATGGTGCTTGCAAAAAGGGTTCTGATGCTAACTGTTCTTGAGTCATCATGTTTTCATCAAACCAAGTTCCTTGCATCGTTGAATTCTCCTCGAAAAATAACGGTGGGAAGCTTGGTAAGACGTTCGGTGTTAAAGGTTGGAATAAGTTAGTTGTAATAGGTTCTTGTATGTATGGCAGCGGTGGTTGCATATCAAACCGATAAAAAGACGGTTGAGGAAACTGCAAAAATGATTGTTGTAAATTTTGTGGGAAGGTATTCTCTAAGATAACTGGAGCTCCCTCCGGCTGTCATGGTTGAGTTAGTGTACCAATATGAACAGGGGTTAGCCTCATGGTGTAAGGATTTACAATCCCAGGTGCCTTTGGTGGAGATAATCCCTGGATAATCTGATCACTTAAGAAACCTAATGATTGTGCTATTTTTGTAATGTAAGACCCTCCCATGAGACTTCTCTGAGGATGTGATTGTTGACTAGAAAAATATTCAGCAAGCTCGTGGGCAATATTACAAGGAACTTGCTCAAAAATACTATACAAATAGAAAAGTTCGATTGTTCTAACCCTTTGTTGATTATGTTTGCGCCCCGTGATAGTGTGGGCTAAAACACGGTGCATATATTGATAACAAGGGTCTATGAAGTTCGCAGAGTTATTGTGGACACACCATTCTTTTAATGAATGGCGTTGCCAATAATATACCATATCCGCAGAGGAACAAGAGGTTGATGCCTCCATAAAAATGGGTTGTTTGACTTCTTCATCTGTATATATGCCCAAATGAACTGCGAATTCTGTTAATGACATAGTATGAAGTTGCCCACAAAGTTGAAAATGAATGGATTCATTGGTAAGATTTTTATTATATTTGTAATAGAAAGTGAACAAGAACTCATACACCAGTTCATCGTATGATGGTTCTAGGATGTCGAAGAAACGGCGCCAGGGTGTATTAGGTTGTAGTAATCTTGCCAGCAAACCACTGGAATCAAACATTCCCATTCGTTGCCAATCAATACCGCTAATAGTAAGAACCTCTTGATGCTTGAGTTTTTGATACCTCTCTCGATTGTGTAAAGTAGTAAACTGAAGGAAGGGATGAATTTTTGCTGCATTTGAAGATTCAGCATATGCTGTTGGGAGATTTGCCATTGGGATATGGGGTTTTGTTGAACTAAGAAAAGTTTGGGTATGGGGTATTGAATTATATTAGAAATTGTAGTTCTTGTGTAGATTAGCTCGAGTAGTGAGTTTCTTATATAGATAAGGAGATTCCGGATTACACCATGTGATCAGTTAGAGCTTCCATGCTACGTTCTTCAGCTAGTTTGAAAATTTGAATCTGACAGGTATGGTCTCGAGAAAATTTTGAAACTTTGAAAAAGAGGGAATCGTATCGTAATAAATTGATAATAGTACAACGTAGATCGATAAAAACTTGGATTGTTCTGAAACGGAGAAAAGAAAAAAAAAATCCTTTTGAATTAGGGTAACATGCCTTAATCCTATAGGTATTCTGTACTCTCATCGGTAGTTCCCAGGTAGGCAAACGTGTGTCTCGTCATGGAGGCATTTTCTGAAAGAAAGATTATAGTGATTTCATAATGGGGTAAAGTAGTTTAATAAAATCAATGAGGATCAAAGAAGACACGTAACAAGATGGATATCATTTATTCCACGAATAAACGACATCAATGACAAGTCAAAGTAGTTGGGTTCTTATAACTTGGTGAAGTCATGCTTTAGCCTATAAGTGGATACTCATCCCAAGAATTCCCAGGTAAGCACAACTGGTCTCACGTCTGATGAGATTTATACGAAGTGCTTGCCTAGACAGAAAACTCAGAATACAGACACCCACCCTTCCAGGTTGCACGAGTTCGTTATTAGAGCCCAAGACTTTGATGAGGATTTAAAAATCAGAAGAGGTTTTGAAAATAATCACCTAAGGATAGGTGATGAGCATTTATAAAATCTAAAGATGGGATCTGTGGTGACGAGACATTGGTTACAAAAGATAAGAATAAGGATGGAGACAATGCAAAGATAACAGAAGAGTTACTAATGGAAAGTGTCCTAGGTAAGTTATAGTCTAGGTCAAAAGTAATTTCTAATAACCTAAATCCCTATAACCATGGCTCTTATACCAACCTGTAACACCCCGGCCGGAGGCGGAAAAGCCAAACGTGTCACGAAACTTGATAGAATGCATTTGAACACATGGAGATTATATTAAGTTGAAATATAATTTAAGTTTAATTCAATAGATTGCATTCATATCTGAGAATATAAGAGTACATAAACAAATACATCATAAATTGTTTCACAATTGATAAGTTCGGATTTAATCTAAGGCAAAAGTCTTGATCAATCCTATGTAAATATTCTTGCAAATCATGTCATCAAACATTGTCACCTGAAACATATGTTAGGGAAAATATTTGGGTCAACAAACGGTTGAGTGAATTCATAGGTTTTGTTAGGCAAAAATAATAATGTGATATGAAAATGAGTTAACACTGTGGCATGCGATATGTCTTTAAGCAAAAGAGTAATACAAGTAGTCATTTGGTGGTACATTCAAACCTTTGTGACTCGTCCATTGTTCAACTCGTTCTTGCATTAACAAACCTCCAAAGGGTAAGTTAACAATCATCAGATTCATTCGCTACCCACCTAACCCACACATAACCATGGGTCTGGTCTGATAACGGGATTTGTCGGATCCTATGGTACCATAACCTAATACTAGTCGACTTGATCAATGTTAATGAATGTCATTCGTTATGTAACTAGCACCAAAAAGTTCGTTCACATTATCGAAATCGTTATTAGTTTTGTATAAACCATCGCACTCGTTTTGAAACCATCGTTAAAATATTGAAATCGTTTTGATACATATGAATCATATGTTTCATCCCAAAAATAATGTAAAAAGGGACGATGAACTCACCTTGATTTCGGGTAAGTCCAAACAAGTATGCAAAGTGTGAGAGTTCTTGGAATTAAGATTCCACATCACTCTAATTGATTGAACATGCAACAATATGCAGTGTGTATCAACAATAATGTTTAATTGGATAATTGGAAATCCTAAATCTATAGGTTTCGGTATGGTTTGTCTAAATGGTGACTATAAGATTTGGATAACCTAATAGAGAACTCGAAAAATGAATATGAGGTAAAGGATTTATTTATGAAAAATATTACTTTAACATAAATAATAAAATAGCAAAAATATGTAATTGGTTTAATATAAACATTTGTAATAATAAATCAAATATAATTAATTAGTATAATTAATTAACATAATTAAATATAATGATTATTGGCAAAATGTTGTACAAGTGATATAATTAATTTATAAAAATTATAAATTAATTTAGATGGTTAAAATATATATTATTTGTTAAATGAATAATATTTTGTTTAAAAGGAATAATGTGATAATTAATTATCAAAATAATTATATTAAATCTGAATAATTAAAAATAATATTTTTAATTATTAAACTTGAATATTACTGATTTAAAATAATTATTATAGCCTTGGATTCATTTTAAATAAATAAAATGAATTAAAATGATTATACTAACAATAAATAAGTTTATATAAGTTTAATTATCTAAATAATTAAACATAATAAAAATTCAGATTCTAAATTTATTTAAACTCAGAATAATGCATCTTTTTTCATAAGAATAATTTTGGATCAAAATTATATAGTTATATAATTTAATTACATTAAATTAAACTATATAAATAAGCATAAATACTTATTTATTTATATAAATATCAAATTTATATAAAATGTGAGTAACAACATTATTTTTGTAAGGATCAGTATTTAAAATAATTAATCTGAAACTTTCAGATTTTAATTCCTAAAAATCAATTTATTAGGAATTATTTAGTAATAAACTGTTTTAATATTGTAAAAATTAGTTTTATAAATAATTTGACTAACGTCATATTTTTAATAAAAGTAACAGTGTCTGGTAGTGTTATAAAATTATTGAAATGCTAAAAATATTAAAAATAAAACGTTTAAAAAGAAATGCAGACCCCTGGGTTCGAACCCGGGTCTGTATTGAAACCAAACAGAGTCTTAACCACTGGGCTAAGCTTCTGTTTGTGTTTGGTTTAGGACTGCTAAACTTATAACCAAACAGGGTCTGGCCATCTTCTCCAAAGAGAAGTCAAAGTCAGAAGTCTAAGTCAAACAGAAAGTCAAACTCTTGATTTCTACGGGCAAACCTATGTTATATCTAAATTAAATCCTAGGAATCGTTCTATAGGCATAAACTAACTAATTTACACAAGAAAAACTAACCGGTATTGAACGGATAATCGGATTAAAAAATTCCGGCGAAAAAGTGAATATTCCGGCGAGTTGCAGGTTGAAATCCGACGAATTTGGGTGTTTAAGTGATTGTGAAATGGTGTGGAATGTCGTTAGGAATGCAAGGAACTTAAATACACGGAGTTTGGATCTCAGATTCGACATAAAATAGTGGTTTGATCTACTTTTTATTTTTATAAAAATTCTTTTTCTTTTGAGTGTTTTGACACCAAAATGTGTCGTTTGAATGATTAGAATGAGTTGGGATGGGTTGGGGATCATGTGGGTAGCTTTACAGGCCGAAATAATGGATTAAAAATCGTTTTTGGTGATTTTTTTGATGAAACCCGCAACCTGCGGTTCTGATATTTAATTCAGATCTTTTTTTAATGTTTACATTTATATAATACAACCTAGAATACATCACATGTGGTTGGTAGTCTAGCTGGTTGTGCGCGCTCTTTGTCTGCGGAGGGACGCGGGTTCGATTCCGAGTTGAGGCCGGTTTGATTGGATTAAAAGCTTTTTAATTTCTGAAATTAATTAAAAATAATATTAAAATTCTAATGTGTGTATAAAAGAATTAAAACCTAAGATCTAACAGTTCCTGTCTGGAGGAAAAACTGACTAAGACACTTCGGTTTCAAATGCAAGGTCACGAGTTCGAATCCCACACACACCGGTCCGAAGGGGTTTTCCCCCTTTTTTTACCGAATTTGAATATTTTACACTTTGGCCCCTGTAGTTTCATTTGTTTACAAAAATGGTCCCTCAATTTCCGAAAATGTCACAAATGGTCCATGAACTGTTCAGTTAGTTTTACTAACTGGATTAGTATTTTAAATAGGATTCCTATTATAAAATTTAACCCAGTTAGTGAAAATCAGTTAAGTTTAGTTTCAAAGTCAACAGTTTTGGTCCCTTGAGTTTAAGTTTGAAAGAATGACCAATTGAACCTTGTACTTTTAAAACAAAATATATATATAAATTTTCTTTATAAATAAGTTTCAAAAATGACCCAAAGAACCCTAAACTTGTAGTTTGAAATAATTGCACTTTAACCCTTGTATTTATATAGTTTCAAAAACGACAATTTAGTCCCTAAACTTCATACTTTCAATAAATGACGGTTTTAGTCCTCGAAATTAAAAAGTAATAATTTCAAGCAAGTTTCAAAGAATGTCAAATAGGTCCCTCAGATTGTAGTTTCACAAAATGTCACAATAGGCCCTTATAGTTTATGTAACCTTGTTTAATAACATAAAACTCAACAAATTTGCAATTGTTTCAAGTTTGTATTGGTATAAGCATGTATAAGCACAAAGCAAGTATGTTCAAATAAGTTTCATTCCAAATACGGTATTTGTTACCATGCAAGTCAAAACAAATGCGAGTGTGAAAACCAGGGTGGTTACAGTGGAAAAGTATTTATGCTTGCTATGACTGATTACTTCTCCAAGTGGATAAAGGCTGAAGCCTTTGCTCAAGTCAGAGAAAAGGAAGTTATATCCTTTATTAAAAGAAACATTATTACTAGATTTGGTATCCCTTTTGAAATTGTTTGTGATAATGGATCCCAATTTATTGGGAATAGAACTACTAACTTTTGTGACAGCTGGGGGATTAAGATGATAACATCAACACCAGTCCATCCACAAGCTAATGGCCAGGCAGAATCATCCAACAAGATAATCATCAACAATTTGAAGAAAAAGCTTGGATCCAAGAAAGGAAAATGGGCAGAAGAACTACCTTATGTACTTTGGGCTGATAGGACAACTCCCAAGAATGCTACTGGTCAAACTCCATTCTCTTTGGTATTTGGAGCAGAATCAGTGATCCCTACAGAGATGGTGGTTCCTACTGCAAGAACAAGCATTCGTGATCCTGAAGAAAATGCTGAAAACTTGGTTCAAGACTTGGATACTATAGAAGAGCTCAGGGATTTGGCAAGGATAAGGATGGCCAGTTATCAACAAAGGATGGCTGGAGCTTACAACAAAAATGTCAGGATCAGGAAATTCCAAGTTGGAGATAGGTGTTAAGGAAAGCATTTCAGAATACCACCAATCCTGCTGATGGAAAGTTGGCACCAAAGTGGGAAGGCCCTTACTTGATCGAAGCTGAGGCAGGAAAGGGGGCATATCGATTGCTAACAATGGAAGGTGACTTGCTACCAAGAGCTTGGAATGCTGTCCACTTAAAGAAATACTTCATGTGATAAGGATCCATGATCCTTACCTGACAAGTATCCTTGAAGGATCCTTACCGGACAGATGATCCTCATCGTGGTAATATTCTAATCTCAAACTATTTCATTCTTTAGTTATCTTATACAAGGATAAGGATCCTGCATCCTTTATCCTCCTTTCACTTGATTCTGAGTTTTGAAGGTTCAGGTATCCTTAACAAAGTATTGAGTATCCACAGAAGTATCCAGTTATTTGGGCTTGACCCCAGTTATTTGGGCTTGACCCCAGTTATTTGGGCTTGACCCCAGTCATTTGGGCTTGGCCCCAGTTATTTGGGCTTGACCCCAGTTTTTTGGGCTTGACCCCAGTTTCGCCAGTAGCGCACGATGATCCTGGTATAGTTCATGGCAATGGGACCGGTACTCGCTTTAGGGGCTGACAATTTCATTGTACTGGCTATATTCAGGATCCTACGTATAATGGTAGACGTACCATACATCCGTTCCTAAGGTTTCTAACGTTTTCACGTTAGCTAAGGTTTTGGCATTTTCATGTCACTAAGTTTGGATAGTCGCCAGTGAGGGCCATACTCCAGTTTACACACGATCCTTTGGGCTTGTCCCCAGTTATCCTTTGGACTTGTCCCCAGTTATCCTTTGGGCTTGTCCCCAGTTATCCTTTGGGCTTGTCCCCAGAATTGTTGGGCTTGTCCCCAGTTACTAACTTTTATCTTATATTGGCTTAGTCCCAAGTTCTATCCTATTTCAGGTTTTTGAAGCTTAACGACCAAGGATCCTTGATCCTTATCTTCTACTAAGGTTTATCTTTTGGTTAACCTGAATATAAGTGTTAAAGGTTAGGATCCTAACTTGGATTCTTAGGTATGATCCTTAACTATTTTGATTTTATTCATTATTCATCTGAGTTACCCTTATCATTTGACAACTGAACTTGTGATCCTTAAACTACACTAGTTTTCAGAAATTGTTGACTATAGGATATGTGATCCTTGATCATATTCTAAACTTTTTGAGAATATTTATTAAATTTTTCTTCTTTACTTAATAAATTCAGACAAAATATGTATCACAACAATTGAAAAATAAAGTACTTACTAGGATAACAACACAGGAAAAAGCCAAAAAGTTAAAGTTATTTTATTCACAAAACATTAAACCCTTTAAGGTTGTCAAAATTGCCAACCCACGTTTCTACCAGCAAAACGTGGCCCGTCCACATGGGTTGGCAAAGGGTGTCCATTGTTAACGGGTCTTAAGAGTGCAGGAAATAAAAGATGGCAAGATAACGAGTGGCTTCATCCCCCAAACAGAGGATCCATCCACCACCCATTATCCTACCTATTGTCTGAGGATCCATGATCCATAACCCTAGAAGCTATTGTTCAAATACAACCCAAGATTGTTTCAAAACACCATAACCAAAATAAAACTACCAAGTCCTAAAAAATGGGCTCCGGCCGCGTCTAGAAATGTCCATCATCGCCCATTCCTGCAGCCTACACCTTGGCTGCATCACCACCAGCATCATCAGCACCCGCATGATCCTTAATCCCACTGCTACCAGCCTCGATTGCCAGGATATCACCAGCTTCTTCTTCATCATCCAGCTCAGCCAATCTAGCCTTCCAGCCCTCTACGTCCCAGCTGCTCTTGTCAAAGTCAGGATCCAGAGCTTCTTGGGCCATTTGCAACTGAATTTTGTACATAGCAATGGCAGCGGAGACTTTAGCATCATTTGTGATCTCATTCTTCTCCTGGTCAGCAGTGATATGAGCCAGGACAAGTTCCCTCTTCACCATATTGACATCGTTTTCGAGGGAGGCAATCTTCTGATCCTTGGCCAGCATGATCTTTTGGAGGTCCAAACACTTTTGCTCAACCTCTTCAACATTGCCTACGTAGTCTTCGATTTCAGCAAATTTATGCAAAAAGATAATGTGAAGTTTAGGATCACATGATCCTCAAGTGGGCAGGATAACTAAGCTAAGTCAGTGATCCTTACATCAGCAAAGTATTCATGGAACTGGTGGCGGATTAAAGGCAGGCCTTCTAGATTGTCAGCCTCAGAGGCTTTCCTCTTCTCTCCCTTGGAAGCAGTAGCCTTGGGGATGGCAGTACTTGGGCTAGCAGCAGCCTTCTTCCTTCCATACCTGGGACCAACAGTGGCGAGATCGGTGACACTGAAACGGGTAGCAGACTTCGATGATTTTCCAGCACCTACGCATCCAAAACAGATAAGTATCCTTATTTCATATTTATTTAAACATTTAATTATGTACAAAATGGGATACTTACTTGACATTGTGACAGAACCTGAGGATACTTCCTGAGAATCCTGGGTATTTGCTTGAAAATGTTCTTATTATAGGATCAAGCCTCCGAAAAGCAGCAAGCCGTTCCCTCGTTGCAGGTGTTGTAATAAGGTGTGAAACAGTAATAGCTGCAAAATGGAGACAAAAGAATGTTAGTGATCCTCAACAAAAACAAGGTTATCCTGTGATCCTTCTCAGGATCCTCTATCCTACCATGGGTGGTCCATTTTCTAGGTAGATCCTTTCCATCAGGGATAGAATCCCTTCTGACAAAGAAGAATCACCGTTTCCAGTTGGTGTCATTCTTAGTGGCTTTGAAGATGGGGTGTTCTTCACCAGGTTTATGTTTGAGTAGATATCGGTGAGATCCATGGCTCACGAGGTCATACATCTCTGCAAACTGCGACGTTCCCAGATCAATACCTTCACGCTCAATGATTCTTTCAAGGGTATACAAGACCCTCCAGATCATTGGCATTGCTTGGATGTAGGAGATGCCGGTGAGAGAGAAGAAGGATTGGGTGAAATCTGGAAAAGGATACGAGTATCCTATTGTAAATGGGGTGACCGGAAAAGCTACCCAGGCGTCGGAGACAAAGTCGCTCAGGACGGTGGGATCAAAAGTTTTGAAATCGGTGTTCGCCGGAAAACAATGGCGAATCCTATCTATATGTGGACCAGTAAAGCAACATCGTTCCTTTGCAGAGTCGTCAATGATCTTTTGGCTCTTCAAGGGACTGTCCTTCTTATGATCCTTAGCTGGTGAGGATCTTAGCATCATCTTGGTCATGACGGTGGTGAAGAGGAAGAAACAGAAGGAGAATATGAAGAGAGAAAGGAAGGAGAAGTACCTGATCAGATCTTCGAGTGAAGATTTAACGGATGAAACGCATGAATTTAAATGCTCTCTAATCCTTATCTCTAATTTCAATTTATAATGATGATCTTGCAGGATAGTCACTTCAGTGACGTCAGGATGGCAACGGCTAGTCAGAATTTAACGGCTATATATCCATTGGTTTGTTACGGATAAGAACGAGAAAATACAACTCGTTTATTTACACTTCACTCCTTATATTTTGGGGGCAATTGTTAGGGGAGGATTTTTGAATGATCAGTGATCCTCAATTACTGTTGGGCTTAGGGATCCTCAATTCTGTCTGAATTAGTGATCCTCAGAGAGTATGGTAGGATCAGGATCCATGATCATCATAAGGATCCTTATACTAACGATTGTCTGCTTTGAATATGATGTTGTTTTGCAGGAGTACGAGCTTGGACTTGGTCTTGGCGATATTCCTAGAGCATATTCCCTTTTTATTCCGCACGTGCTTGACCAATATGGACGTTATGGAGTTCTTGGGAGACTTGCATGGAATGCGGATAGTTAGTTAGCTTAGAAATTTTTCATTTTTAAAAGGGGATAGCGAGCAAGATTAGAACACTTGGCTATTTTTAGCTTAACACACACACTCGTAACTGCTCTCATCAGCTCTCGACAATTCACTTGGCGATTACACACTTTTTTGCACATTACACTCTAGTGATCCTTGTAACTAGCTCGCTATCATCCAAAGTTGTAATAACTTGTTTGTTTAATCTGAGTTGGTGATCGGTAGTTTCCATCACCTGAGGTTTTTTATGCCGAAGATCAACTCTTGATCAAGGGCTTTTTCCTCGTATAAATCTTTGTGTCACTTGTTCATTACATTTCTGAGTGATCCTTAGCATTGTTCATTGATTCAAGCATCACACCTCACAACAGAAAGTTTGGTTGCATTATCTTGGCTTGATTTTTGACCAAAACAAGAAGTATAATGTCAGGATCCGTTATCCTCAGAAAGGGAAGATCAGACTTGTTATGGGTGGTTTTCTGCTTACATATGCTGAATAATATTCTGACTATGTTTCTTTTGTTGTGATCAGGATACTGGATTAGGATATTGGTAACATCCTGACACAGTATCCTGGTAGTGACTAATTAATTCACGTGCAGATTAATGAAGCAAGTCTATAACTTTCAAGTGGACCTCTTCTCCCAAAGACTCGGGCCAATCTGTTGGAATAGGAACATTGAAGCCGGAAGACGTGGACTACAACGTTCACAAAGGGAATATTCGTTTTATCCCGGATTTATAGACTAGTTAGTTAGCTTAGTTTTACTATAAATAGATTGATCGGATCAGTTAAGAACACACACAATCTCTCGAATACTCTTGCTCTCTACTAGCTGCAATCACTCACACCTACACTTGCATTCAAATCACATTGTAACACCTTGTTGATCCGTATCATATCCTGCACTGTATCCTGATATTTGAAGTAATAAGAAGAACGAGGCAGCTGCGATTGTCAGCTCCCGAGGTTTTGTGCCAGCGATCTAGATCGATCAAGGGCTTTCCTCGTACATCCTGTGTCACCCTTTACCTTTTTTGCTCATTGTTTGATTGTTGATACAGCTCGATATCCTGAGCCGTATCCTGAAAACTGTTTTTTGTTAACAACCAAATCAGCATATTTTCTACAAACGCTGTTAGCACACTACCTCACAAAACTAATTTGATCACTTAATTGCTTCGGTAATTTTTGACCAAAACAATTTGGCGCCCACCGTGGGGCAAGTGGTGCTATTTCTACTAAAAGCTTTTGCAAAATCATTACTTGGTTTTCTATTTTCAAAACTTTTTGCTACACTATTTTCAATGGCCTTAAGATCAAACATGAGCTCTTCTACCATGTCTGCTATAACCTCTGCAACAATTGGTTCGGTGCTTCCACCACCTCCTCCAAGAACGCAAGCCTCTTCACAAGGAACTAAAACTCATGCGGCTCGGGATGTTATCCCCACTCAGAATTGTTTTGGTCAAAAATCAAGCAATGACAATGTAACCAAACTTTCTGTTGTGGGGTATGATGCTTGAATTAATGAACAATAATAAGGATCACTATGAAGTGTAATGAACAAATGACACAAAGATTTATACGGGGAAAAAGCCCTTGATCAAGAGTTGATCTCCGGCACAAAAAAACCCGGGTGATGGAAACTACCGATCACCAACTCAAATTAAACAAACAATCTGTTACAACTTCGGATGATAGCGAGCTAAGTACAAGGATCACTATAGTGTAACGTGTAGAAATGTATGAAAAATGCTAAGTGTATTGTCGAGAGCCAGTGAGAGCGGTTGTATGAGTGTGTGTGTAGCCAAAAATAGGTAAGTGTCTCTAATATAGCTCGCTATCCCTTTTAAAATAGAAAATATCTAAGTAACTAATTGTCCGCAAATGGTGCAAGTCCTCCACGACTCCACAACGTCCATTTTCAGCAAAGCACGTGCGGAATACTTCAAGGAATATACTCCAGGAATATCGCCAAGACCAAGTCCAATTGATACTCCTGCAAAACAATTACGAATTCAAAGCAGACAATCATTAGTACTGGGATCCTTATAGTGATCCATGATCCTGATCCTGAAGCACTTCTGAGGATCACTAACTGACACAGAAGTAAGGATCACCAAGCAGGATAATAATTGAGGATCACGGGTCATTTAGAAATCCACCCCTAACAATTTCCCCCAAAATATAAGGAGTAAATATGTAAATAAATGAGTTATATTTTGTCGATCTTATCCGTATTTAACCAACGGATAACTAGCCGTTATAAGCGGACTAGCCGTTGCAAACCTGACGTCACTGAAGTGACAATCCTGCAAATCATCATTATAAATAGAAGATAGAGATATGATCAATTCACATTTAAATTCAAGAGAGAGACTCCCTTTAAATTTAAGTCCGCAGATCAAACAGGTAATCCTCTTTCTCTTCTTCCTTTACGTTTTCTTTCTTTGCTCCTTCTTTCTTTACATTCCTCACAGTCATGATGATGCTACGATCCTCCCCCGCCAAGGATCATAAGAAGGACAGTCCTCTCAAAAGCCTGGGGATCATTAAAGACTCACCGAAAGAGAGATGCTACTTCAATGATGCACAAATAGACAAAATTCGCCACTGTTTTCCGGCGAACACCGATTTCAAGCCATTCGATCCCACTATTCTGAGCGACTACAATTCTGAGACATGGATTGCCTTTCTTGCTACCCCATTCGTCATAGGGTACACCTATCCTTTTCCAGCCTTTACCCAATCCTTTTTCTCCCTTACCGGCATCTCCTACATCCAGGCTATGCCGATGATCTGGAGGGTCTTATATACCCTTGAAAGGATCATCGAGCAGGAAGGGGTTGACCTAGGAATGTCAGAGTTGGCTGAAATGTATGATCTCACAACGTTTGGATCCCACCGATATTTTTTCAAACGTAAACCCGGAGAAGAACATCCCATCTTTAAGGCTACTAAAAACGATACCAACTGGAAACGGGGGTTCTTCTTCGTCAGGAGGGATTCTATTCCGGATGGAAAGGATTTACCGAAGAAGTGGAGCACTCATGGTAGGATAGGAGGATCCTTAGAAGGATCACTAAGTAAGCTCATTCTGATAATGCTTACTGATATGTTTTTGTTTCTTTTTGTACAGCTATCACATTCTCGCACATTATTCCTTCAGCTGCCACCAAGGGGAGACTTGCTGCCTTTAGAAAGCTTGATCCTGAAACCAGATCATTCAAGACAATTACCCAGGATTCACAAGAGGTATCCTCAGGCTCTGTCACCATGTCAAGTAAGTATCCTGTTCTTTTTATATTCAAATGTTTAAATAAATAGTTAGATATGAATAGAATAAGGACACTTATCTGTTTTGGGTGTATAGGCGCTGGAAAATCATCAAGATCCGCTTCCAAATTCACTGTCACTGAGCTAGACACCGTACGATCCTCCAAGAAGAAACTCCCTGCTAGCCCAACTGCTTCGATCCCCAAGGCACCCGCTAAAGGAAGGGGTGGCAAGAAAAGAAAAGCCTCCGAAGCTGAGGATCTGCAAGGTCTGCCCCTGATCCGCCACCAGTTCCTTGAATACTTCAACGAGGTAAGGATCACCAATTCTGCCTAGGTATCCTACTCATTTGAGGATCATCTGATCTTGAATTTCTTTGTCTCTTTCTTTGCAGAAATTTGCTGAGATTGAAGATTATGTTGGGCATGTCGAGGAGCAGGACAAGAAGATTGCTGTCCTCCAACAAGTCGCATTGCTTAAGGATCTCAAAATTGCTGACCTCCAGAAGGATCTCAAAGATGCCAAAACTGAAACAGCCAAGATTCTGATCAATTTTGATTATGAAAAGCAGGAGATCACAGATGACGCCAAAGTCTCCGCAACCATAGCCATGTACAAGACTAAACTCCAGATGGCCTTGGAAGCTCAGGATCCTGCCTTTGACAGGAGCAACTGGGATGTGGACGGCTGGAAGGCAAGGCTGGCTGAACTGGATGATGAAGATGAGGCTGAGGAGATCCTGACGATCGAGGCTGGAGGCAGTGTCAAGGATCATGGTGGTGAAGCTAGTGGAGCTGGAGGTGGTGATGCAGCGAAGGTGTAGGCTGCAACAATGGGTGATGATGGACATTTCTAGACGTAGCCGGAGCCCATTTTTTTTAGTTTGGTTATGGTTTTTTTTTTTGTTTTGATGATGTTTTGGTAAACAATGGTTGGTCTGTATTTGAACAATAGTAATTAGGGTTGAGGATCATGGATGATCCTTTGAACAATAGGTAGGATTACAAATGGTGGAGGGATCCTCTGTTTGGGGGATGAAGCCATTGTGATCCTGCCGTCTTTATTTTCCTGCACTTGTTAGACCTACAAACAATGGACTCCCTTTGCCAACCCATGTGGACGGGCCACGTTTTGCTGGTAGAAAGGTGGGTTGGCAATTTTGACAACCTTAAAAGGGTTTAAGCTTTTGTGAATAAAATGACTTTAACTTTTTGGCTATATCCTGTGTTGATATCCTTATTGTTATTTTATTTTTCAATCTATTGTGATGTTTATGTCGTTTAAACTTATCAAGCAAGGAAAAAATTTAAAAAATATCCCTTAAGAGTTAAGGATATGATCAAGGATCACATAAAAAATAATTTAAGGATCATAATTTCAGTTGTCAAAGGATAAGTGTCACTCAAATACATAATGAATCAAAATTGTTTAGGATCATACCTGAGAATCCAAGTTAGGATCCTATCCTTTAACACTTAACATCAGGATAACCCAAGATACAAACCTTAGTTGAAAGTACGGGTCAAGGGTCTTTGGCCATTTATCTTCACAAACCTGAAATAAGATATTGCTTGGAACTGAGCCATCATAAGATGAATGTTAGTGACTAGGGACAAGCCCAAAGGATAACTGGGGACAAGCCCAAAGGATAACTGGGGACAAGCCCAAAGGATCGTATGTAAACTGGAGTATGGCCCTTACTGGCGACTATCCAAACTTAGTGACATGAAAATGCCAAAACCTTAGCTAACGTGAAAACGTTAAAAACCTTAGGAACGGATGTATGGTACGTCTACCATTATACTTAGGATACTGAATATAGCCAGTACAACGAAATTGTCAGCCCCTAAAGCGGGTACTGGTCCCATTGCCATGAACTATACCAGGATCATCGTGCGCTACTGGCGAAACTGGGGACAGGCCCAGACTAGGGACTTGCCCAAACAACTGGATACTTCTGCGGATACTCAATGCTTAGTTAAAGATACCTGAACCTTCAAAACTCGGAAATCAAGTAAAAGGAGGATAAAGGACGCAGGATCCTTATCCTTGTAAGAATAAAAAGAATGAAATAGTTTAAGATTGGAACGTTACCAGAAAGAGGATCATCTATCAGCGGGGATCCTTTAAGGATACTTGTCTGATAAGGATCATGGATCATGATCACATGAAATATTTCTTCAAATGGACAGCATTCCAAGCTCTTGGTAGCAAATCACCCTCCATTGTTAGCAATCGATATGCCCCCTTTCCTGCTTCAGCTTCAATCAAATAGGGTCCTTCCCACTTTGGTGCTAGCTTTCCATCAGCAGGATTGGTGGTGTTTTGAAATGCTTTCCTTAACACCATATCCCCAACTTAGAATTTCCTAAGCCTGACATTTTTGTTGTAAGCTCCAGCCATCCTTTGTTGATAACTGGCCATCCTTATCCTTGCTAAATCCCTGATTTCTTCTATAGTATCCAAGTCTTGAATCAAGTTTTCAGCATTTTCTTCAGGATCACGAACGCTTGTTCGAGCAGTTGGAACCACCATCTCTGTAGGGATCACTGACTCTGCCCCAAATACCAAAGAAAATGGAGTTTGGCCTGTAGCATTCTTGGGAGTTGTTCTATCAGCCCACATCACATAAGGTAGTTCTTCTGCCCATTTTCCTTTCTTGGATCCAAGCTTCTTCTTCAAATTGTTGATGATGATCTTGTTGGATGATTCTGCCTGACCATTAGCTTGTGGATGGACTGGTGTTGATGTTATCATCTTAATTCCCCAACTGTCACAAAAGTTAGTGGTTCTATTCCCAATGAATTGGGATCCATTATCACAAATAATTTCAGAAGGGATGCCAAATCTAGTAATAATATTTCTTTTAATAAAGGATATAACTTCCTTTTCTCTGACTTGAGCAAAGGCTTCAGCCTCTATCCACTTAGAGAAGTAATCAGTCATAGCAAGCATGAATACTTTTCCACCTGGTGCCTTAGGAAGCTTTCCAACTATATCCATTCCCCATCTCATGAATGGCCAAGAAGAGGATATAGGATGCAAGAGCTCTGCTGGTTGGTGAAGGATATTACTATGCCTCTGACAAGGATCACACTTCTTGGCATACTCCACAGTGTCCTTCTTCATAGTGGGCCAATAGTATCCTGTTCTCAGGATCCTTGAGAATAATGCCCTGCCCCCAGTGTGGTTTCCACAATCTCCTTCATGGAAATCCTTTAGGACTTCATGAATTTCAGGATCCTCAATGCATCTCAAATATGGTCCCGCAAGAGATCGTTTATACAACATATTATTTAATATTGTAAATTGAGATACCATAATTTTAAAAGCCCTTGGGTTTTCTCCTGTAGGAATTTCTCCATGTTGTATGTATCTCATGATTGGGAGTATCCATGATCCTGAATGAGATTGGGTATCATCACTAGCGACGATTGCAGAATCTTCTCCTATCTCCATAGCTACATGATCCTTGATAGCAGGGGTCAGGATATGGATAATAGGGATCTCAATATCCTCAGGAATCTTCAAAGATGATCCTAGATTGGCTAATGCATCAGCTTCTGCATTCTCTTCCCTTGGTACCTGTGTCAAACTAAAGGATACAAAAGAGAGTGCTAATTCTTTGACTATCTCCAGATATTTGATTAGCTTTTCACCTTTAACAGCATAGGATCCATTAAAGTGATTACTGATCAATAAAGAATCTACATGTACCTCAAGATACCTGATACTCATATGCTTTGCAATTTGCAAACCAGCTATTAAGGCTTCATATTCAGCCTCATTGTTGGTAGTTTGAAATTCACAAGCTATGGAGTGGGGTATTATGTCCCCCTGTGGCGATTTTAGTAGTATCCCAAGCCCTGTTCCATTCACATTGGAGGATCCATCAGTAAACAGTATCCAAGGATCCTTGGTTTCTTCAAGTTGTTGGACTTCTAGTTCAGCTTCCTTTTGCAAATCACTACTGAAATCTGCCACAAAGTCAGCTAATGCTTGGGATTTAATGGCTGTCCTAGGCTCATATCTTATATCATATGCACTCAACTTCACTGCCCACTTAGCCATCCTTCCTGACATTTCAGGTTTCCTGAGAACATTCTTAATTGGGAAATTAGTTTTGACAATAATGGCATGAGTCTCAAAATAATGTCTTAATTTAGTAGATGCCATAATTAATGCAAGGATAAGTTTTTCTAAATGTGAATACCTGTATTCAGCATCAAGTAAGCTCTTACTTACATAATAAACAGGATGTTGTGTACCTTGGTGATCCTTAACAAGGACCGCACTTACTGCTTTTGAGGATACCGCCAAATATAAGGATAACACCTATCCCTTTTCTGGTTTCATTAAGGCTGGGGCTGAGGATAGGTAATCTTTAAGAGCTTTAAGGGCACTTTCATGCTTCTCAGTCCATTCAAATTTCTTGTTTTTCCTCAGGATGTCGTAGAACTCCTTGCACTTTTCTTAGGATTTGGATATGAATCTGTTCAAGGCTGCGATCCTGCCAGTCAACCTTTGCACATCCTTGGCATTGGCAGGAGATTTGATATTCACGATAGCCTTAATTTGCTCTGCACTTGCTTCAATGCCCCTCTTTGTTACCATATATCCTAAGAATTTACCTGCCTTTACACCAAAATGACACTTAGAAGGATTTAGTTTCATATTAAATTTATCAAGGATATCGAATGCTTCCTCCAAGTCTCTAAGGTGATCCTCAGCTCTTTTGGACTTAACCACCATGTCCTCAATATAGACTTCCATAGTGTGTCCAATTTGTTCCTTGAACATCATATTGACAAACCTTTGGTAAGTAGCACCTGCATTCCTTAGTCCAAATGGCATAGCAATATAACAGTATATACCAGTTGGGGTCATAAAAGCTGTATTCTCTTGATCGGATGGTTCCATCTGAATTTGTTGAAATCCAGATGAAGCATCCATAAAAGTTAACAACTCATGACCCGCGGTAGCATCCACCATGGAGTCAATGTGGGGTAATGGGAAAGGATCCTTGGGACATGGCTTGTTTAAATCTGTAAAATCAACACATACCCTCCACTTTCCATTTTTCTTTTGAACAACAACCACATTGGCTAACCATCTTGGATACTTAACCTCTCTAATCATACCTGCTCGAAGTAGCTTATCTACTTCTTCCTGGATAATAGCATTTCTTTCAGGTGCAAACTTCCTCCTCTTTTGATGAATTGGCTTGAATGACCTATCAATGCCAAGTTTGTGAGTAATTATATCCTTTGATATACCTGTCATGTCTTCATGTTTCCAGGCAAAGGTGGTCTTTCTTCTTTTGAGAAAGGATACTAGTTCATGTTCAATATCGCTGAGGATCCCTGACCCTATGAAGACTTTGGATTCAGGATCATCAGGATCCATGAGGATTTCTTTCAAATCCTGTTCTCTTGCCTCCAAGACGTCTCTTGAAGGATACTTTAATTGCTATTGCTCCCTTGGTCTTGAGGCTGGTTTCATTGATGAGGTATAGCAATTCTTAGCCTCCTGTTGATCACTCTCAATTTTCACCACTCCCCATGGACTTGGAAGCTTTACACACTGATGATAGGTGGATGGAACTGCCTTCATATCATGTATCCACGGCCTGCCAAGGATAACGTTGCAACATGATAAGCAATCAATAACACAAAACTTTTGATACGAATGCAATCCTTTGTTTCCCCACTGAATCCCACAAGTACTGAGGATCTTGGGATAATATCGGACTCTGGGATATTCATCTTCTTGAGAACATCCAGCTGAATGATGTTCACAGAGCTTGCTCCATCTATAAGGATCCTGAGAACAAAGTGGTTAGAAATAAACAATGTAATTACGAGACCATCATGGTGAGGATCCTGGATATCAACACGATCATCCTCATCAAAAGTAATGATTTTATCCTGGGTGACAACGGAGGTCCTGACGGGTCTGTCTCCATTATCCATCTTGGTTTCCTTAGCGTGTCTTTTTGCTGCTGAGAAGGATGTACCACAGATGTCTGATCCACCGGATATGAAATTTATGACTTGTGCATCTGCCGGAGGAGCAGGAGCCCTTTCCGGGATCCTTTCAGGATCCTGGGTTCTTGACTTCTTTCGTCCCAAGAGTTCCTTTAAATGCCCCTTGCTCAACAAATAACCAATTTCCTTTCTAAGTGCAATACACTCTTCAGTGAGATGCCCAAAATCCTCATGATATGCACACCACCTGGATTTATCCTTTGTAGCAGCCGGTTTATCACTTTTCCTTGGCCACCTAGCTTTCTCACCTAGATTCTGCATTGCAAGGATTAGTTCATTGTTATCAACAGAGAAACAATATTCAGAAATAGGAGGATAATTCTCATCATCCTCTTCTTGTTCCACTGCGTGCACGTTCTGGTTATCAGATCTGTTATAGGACTTGGATTTGTTGTTCCTGAAGTAGGATCCTTGCTTATCCTGTTTTGAGGATCCTGTCAGTCTGTCCTGGATCCTTTTGTCATCCTCTAGGCGGATGAACGTAAGGGCCCTAGTCCTTACTTCATCAAGATTCCTGCAAGGTGTCATAACAAGATCATCATAGAATAATGAATCCCTAAGCAATCCCATTTTAAAGGCTTCAACAGCCGTGGCTATATCCAAATTGGGAATATCTAAGGATTCCTTACTAAACTTAGTGATATAATCTCTAAGTGATTCATTTTGACCTTGTGTCACCCTATATAAATCGCTAGTTAATCGTTCAAACTTTCTGCTACAAGAGAATTGACTATTGAACAAATTAACTAAATTAGCAAATGAAGTAATAGAGTAAGGGGGAAGACTTAGCAGCCATTTAAGAGCAGATCCTGTAAGTGTGGATCCAAATCCCTTGCATAGACATGCTTCTTTCAACCTTTCAGGAATTGGATTAATCTCCACCCTCTCCCTGTACTGAGCTACATGCTCTTCTGGATCCGTTGAACCATCATATAGCTTCATTGACGGTATCTGGAATCTTTTAGGTACCTCAGCATCACACAAAGGTGGTGCAAAACGAGATATCCTATGGCTACCGTCCGCAATCTCAGGAATGGGTTTAACCACTCCTGGTACACTGGATATCATATCCTTAAGCTTCTGCAGTTCCCTAGCCATGGCCTGATTGATACCTGTATCCTGCATAAAGCCATGGTTAGTGTTATACAAATTATTAAAAGTGTTACCTCCCACAGGATTCGAGTTTGGAATTGCGGATGTGAATCCATCTTGTCGAGACTCTGGCATGATTGAAGGACCAGAGGAGGCAATGGTCTGCATTGGTATGAAGTCTCCTTGATGGACGTCTGAGTTCTGAGGTTGCATATTTCTCAAGGATCCTTGATTTTGAAGGGGGTAGGATCCTTGGAATTGCGATGATCCTTGACTCGGAAAGGATCCTGGGACCAGGGAGGATCCGTGGACCTGGGAGGATCCTTGGACCTGGGAGGATCCTTGGATCTGGGAGGATCCTTGGACCTGGGAGGATCCTTGGACCTGGGAGGATCCTTGGACCTGGAAGGATCCTGGGACCTGGGAGGATCCTTGTACTGCATGCATTCCCACATATCCTCCTGACGTGAAGTATCCCTGATGCTGAGAAGAGGATCCTAATAGTTGAGCAGAGGATCCCTGAGGCTGGAAGCAAGAACCAAATGCCTGACTCATTGTTGTTGTCCCATAACGCCTTCCTGATAGTTCACCCAAGTATTGCACGTCCGAAACTGCTGAGTATTGTGAGGTTATGACCGGAGTGTCGAAGTTCAGCGATCTTGGCATCAGGGGGGAGTGATCCTCCACTGATTTCTTCTGTTTCTTGATTTCGTCAATCTCCCGGAGGATCCTTTCGTTGGTCTTATCCTGCTCTTGTGCATGATTCCTCATCTGCAAAATCAAGGCATAGAGATCATTAGTAGTAGGATTAGTTGAAACAGAAGAAGTAGGTGGTTTTTTGAAAATATGAGTTGGTTTCTTCGCAGCATTCTCAGCATTCTTCTGGGATCCAGAAGGTGGTGGAGGCAAAGGAGGAACGCCTTGTGGGGAACTGAATGAGGGCATCAAACTTGAAGTATTCTTCACTGAAGAAGCCATCTGTTTGGTTGTAGCGAACCGCAATAACCACGAAAACACGAATCTTTCTGAGAATGAAGAACCAATTGCCCCACGGTGGGCGCCAAACTGTTTTGGTCAAAAATCAAGCAATGACAATGTAACCAAACTTTCTGTTGTGGGGTATGATGCTTGAATTAATGAACAATAATAAGGATCACTATGAAGTGTAATGAACAAATGACACGAAGATTTATACGGGGAAAAAGCCCTTGATCAAGAGTTGATCTCCGGCACAAAAAACCCCGGGTGATGGAAACTACCGATCACCAACTCAAATTAAACAAACAATCTGTTACAACTTCGGATGATAGCGAGCTAAGTACAAGGATCACTATAGTGTAACGTGTAGAAATGTATGAAAAATGCTAAGTGTATTGTCGAGAGCCAGTGAGAGCGGTTGTATGAGTGTGTGTGTAGCCAAAAATAGGTAAGTGTCTCTAATATAGCTCGCTATCCCTTTTAAAATAGAAAATATCTAAGTAACTAATTGTCCGCAAATGGTGCAAGTCCTCCACGACTCCACAATGTCCATTTTCAGCAAAGCACGTGCGGAATACTTCAAGGAATATACTCCAGGAATATCGCCAAGACCAAGTCCAATTGATACTCCTGCAAAACAATTACGAATTCAAAGCAGACAATCATTAGTACTGGGATCCTTATAGTGATCCATGATCCTGATCCTGAAGCACTTCTGAGGATCACTAACTGACACAGTAGTAAGGATCACCAAGCAGGATAATAATTGAGGATCACGGGTCATTTAGAAATCCACCCCTAACAAGAATGTTCTGGGTTCTGCTCCTGTTTTGGCCTCTAATGATGAAATTCTAACTTTGTTTGGTAGTATACAGGATCAGATGAAGCAACAACAGGAGACCAACCAAAT
This sequence comes from Helianthus tuberosus, assembly GCA_030545235.1. Taxonomy (NCBI): domain Eukaryota; kingdom Viridiplantae; phylum Streptophyta; class Magnoliopsida; order Asterales; family Asteraceae; genus Helianthus; species Helianthus tuberosus. The sequence continues at coordinate 135,145,708 of CM060373.1, read as the reverse complement.
GCTATTGAGAGTGATACAACTCTTGAAATCCAGCTCAAGCAGTCCCGCTGAGGATACTGTCACCCCCATGCAGCCCAGAGCTTTGAACTTCAGTTTTGCAGTATATACTGAGGATAACAGGGGGAATATTGTGCCTAGCCATTCCCAGAGTCATATTCCTGAGATACCCTCTTCGGTTAGGGTGTCAACTGTGAGAAGTTCAGGATATGCTTCAGGATATGGCCAGAATCCTCAGACTGGTAACGTATCTAATAATAATAATACTCTTGCTACTAATGGTATTGGATCTTTGTAGGATGCAGGTATGACATCAGCACTTTCCAGGGAGCTTCAGAAGTTAAAGGATATGGTATCTAGTGTACCTGGGGTAGTCCAGCCGATCCCAGAAGTATCCCAGGATAGTCACAAGATATCTCGGTTTTCATATCCTATATGTGATGCTGAAATCTCAAAGGGATTTCAAACCCCCAACATGAAGCTCTATGACGGAACCACGGATCCTGAAGAGCATATTGCTCAGTATAGGGAGAGGATGGAAATTAACCCTATCCCTCCGGATCTCAAGGAAGCTTGCCTCTGCAAGGGTTTTGGTTCTACCTTAACAGGATCAGCCTTAAAATGGCTTTTAAACGTTCCTCCTCATTCGATTACATCATTTTCTCACTTAGTCAATTTATTTAATAGTCAATTTTCTTGCAGCCGAAGTTTTGAGAAACTAACCAGTGATCTCTACAGGATAACTCAAGTACCTCAGGAATCCTTAAGAGATTATGTAAACAAGTTTAGCCGGGAATCCTTAGATATCCCACATCTTGATGTTGCAACAGCTGTGCAGGCTTTCAAGATGGGACTGCAAAAAGATTCTCAATTTTACCAGGATCTTGTAAAGAATCCCTGCAGGAACTTGGATGAAGCTCGGAACAGGGCTTTAAGATATATTCGACTGGAGGATGACAAAAAAAATGCAAGAGAGGATAAATTCATCTTCATCCTACGAATCAACCAACAGGAAGTCAGAATCCTCATACAAGCCATATCGCTCTAAGCCATATGGCAGGAATGACAGCAAGAAAGTGAATGCTGTTGAAGACGAGGATCCTGAATTGTCAGAATATTGTTTTTCTGTTAATATACCTAAACTAATGTATGCTATGCAGGGTTTGGGAGACAAAGCAAGGTGGCCTAGGAAGAACCAACAAAAAGCCGATTGGAAGGATAAATCCAAGTGGTGTGCCTTCCATGAGGATTTTGGACATGTTACAGAAGATCGCATTGCCCTGAGGAAAGAAATAAGCTATCTCCTAAGCAAGGGATATCTGAAGGATCTCTTGGGAAGACAGAAGAATAAGGGTCAGGATACTGAGAAGGATCCTCAACGAGCAGCATCGCCTCCCGCGGATGCCAAGATAATTAACTTTATTTCAGGAGGATCCGATATCTGTGGAACTTCTTATTCTGCAGCAAAAAGACATGCAAAGGAAGCTAAGGCAGAAAGAGGAGAAAAGCGAACCAGGATGTCAACCCTCACAACTGACAAAGTGATCACGTTCGACAGTGATGACAGGGATACTGTCCAGGATCCTCACCATGATGCTTTGGTAATAACTTTATATGTTGCTAATCATTTTGTGCGAAGGATACTGGTGGATAATGGCAGCTCTGTCAACATAATTCAGCTGGAAACATTGAAGAGGATGAATGTATCCCCGATGGATATCACTTCGAAGTCCACTGTGCTTGTTGGGTTCAGTGGAGAAGCCAGGAATACCATTGGAGAAATAAAGTGGCCTGTGTATGTTGAAGGGGTCAACTCAATGCAACACTTCTATGTCATGGATTCCTTATCCTGCTACAATATTATATTGGGTAGGCCATGGATCCATGATATGAAAGCTGTGCCATCTACCTATCACCAGTGCATCAAGATCCCTACCCCTTGGGGGGTTGTCAAAGTGGAAAGTGATCAACAAGAAGCGAAGGAGTGTTATTCTTCTTCAATGAAATCCTCAACCAAACCCAACGCAGCATAGCAATTAAAGATACAAGCCAAGGATATCGCGGAGGCTTCAGAGCAGGATGTTAAGAAAATTATCCCGGACCAGGATAATCCAGATATCTCGGTGCTCGTAGTAACCAATATCCCTCAGGATATTGAACATCAGTTAATTAACTTTTTGAAATGCTGAATGTCAACGTTTGCATAGAAGCATGAGGATATGACAGGTATATCCAAAGATATTATCACTCACAAGCTTGGAATTGACAGGTCGTTCAAGCCTGTTCAGCAAAAGAGAAGGAAGTTTGCTCCTGAACTAAATACAATTATTCAAGAGGAAGTTGAAAGATTATTGAAGTCCAAAATGATCTGGGAGGTCAAATTTCCAAGATGGCTAGCAAATGTAGTCGTGGTTCTAAAGAAGAATGGGAAATGCAGAGTTTGTGTAGATTACACAGACTTGAACAAAGCATGTCCTAAAGACCCATTCCCCCTTCCTCATATCGACTCAATGGTGGATGCTACTGCTGGTCATGAAATGTTAACCTTCATGGATGCATCCTCAGGATTCCAGCAAATACAAATGGAACCTTCGGAACAGGAGGATACCGCTTTCATGTAACAACTGTGCTTGTAATCACTATGAACAGTTCTATTATCAATAAAACAATGTTATTTGATCCCAATGTTTGTTTTGTTATGTTTTACATTTTTCATGTTTTGACTTTTGTTCAATTTCAAACTCTACATCACTTTCTGGAGAGTTATACGCAAACTGGTGCGTAAACGTACTCAGTTTAATGCGAAAAATACTCCGGAACATCAACATATACCCAACATACCTTAAATAACCTTTACATAACTTAGAAATAAGTTTTGAAGGCTTTGGTATGGCAAAAACAAGTTAATTCGCTTACAGGGACTAAACTTGACAAACTGCGAAAGTATGACGATTCGTACTGGAACAGACATTCCGGAACATAACCATAAGTTAAACACACCTTAAATATCCTTTACATAGCTTAGAAATAGGCTTTGAGGGGTTCGGTGTGCTAAAATAAACTTTTGGGTCATTCAGGGACTAAAAGTGTCAAAAAGTGCACAAGTTTGCATTTTCGCGCATAACTTACGTTCTGAATACATCCGGACATCCAAAAATTTATGTGAGCATGACTATATTAGATTTTAGTGTTCGCCATAAGAAAAATCCATTCGTCGCGTCATTTGGATCGTTTTTCGCGCTTATGCGCATTCCGTCGTAATTAAGCGAACATCGCGTTCGTACGACCAAACGAACCATCACCCGGCATAATTTTTAGCATGTTTCATGTCCACAATTTTTAGGCAACATTTTAGGGCCTTAAAGTTGGCTTTACGGGCCTTAGAAGTGTCGGAAAAGGCCTTAAACACGTGCAGGGACTGAAACTGCCATTTTTGAAAGTTCTGTGCAGATCAGAAGGGCCAGGCGGCCCGCATTGTATTTGGCTAATCCTGAAGCGGGCCGCTTCCCACTATCAGACCAGATTAAATGTTTTTAACAGTTGTTTGCAGCTGTTTGATCCTCCTCCACATGTTCTAAGTTGCTTAGTCATTAGATAAGGATCATATTTAGCTTCCATAACCTTTCCACAAGTGTACGGATGTGATCGAATCACGGTTTCCATGAAACGATCTCAACGGTGGACTAAAAACTATAAATACCCCAACACCCCCATTGCTAAAATCACAAGAAATTTGATTTGAGAAACTCTAAGTTGAAACATTTGTTTCATACCTGAAATTTTTGAATCAAGTTTAGTATTCGGGGACCCTTCGTAAGTATTCTTTCGTTCTTTTCCTTATTTTACTGCTTTTCGAGTCAGAAAGTCAAACTTTGTTTGACTTTCAGCGTTGACCAGTAATGGTCAATGCGAAGTTCTTTTGAACTTCGCAACGTGATTGTAATCACGATGGTCATAGTCCCTTGGGACTATGCCTACTGATTTCCACGTTGACTAGGGTCGTAGGGTAAGCGATCTAATAAATCGCTTATACCTCGAACCCGACCCATTTGGTCGATCATTAGGATCCGACCAAACACATTAGGTGACCATAGTAGGTAGGTAATAACCTTCCGAGGTTATACCCTATGGTCACATCGTTTAAGTAGTTGTATGATAGGTAGTTTATATGCCTTAGGTAAATTACCAGAATACCCTTTTCATGTATAATTGGTAATTAAGCATATGTAACCTAAACCTTTGTCACATAACTGATTATGTAACATGTTTAGGCATATAACACTTGTCATAGGGCTAGTTAGGCGGTCCGAACGCGTTTCACGCGAACGACGCGTTAAAGTAGCATAAGCTACCTAAACGGGTCGTAATGGGTCGTAAACAATTATGTTAGGTTTCAATTAGTATGTAGGCTTTGTTGAACCATACTACACGAGTCTCCATACTCGTTTGGTTTACAAACCCTCATGCTACCCGATCTTCCGATTTAGGTCCGGTTTATTAACATAGTTACCTATATTAGGTGCCGTTTGATTCCGAGATCTATAGCATTACTTGGTGGTTATCTTTATACAACTGAGCAATCTCAAGTGAGTACATAGACCCCTCTTTTACTGTTTTCCAAACATTTTGGGGTGAAACACATGTGCCTACTTGTTACTTTCATGCTTTCCTGTTTTCACATCATATACATGCTATGTTCGTTAGTACATTATAGTACATGATTTCATTACATCTTATGCTAGGTGTGCCCATTGTGTGCATTACTTAGTACATTGTTTTACATTACATTTCATGCTAGGTGTGCCCATTGTGTGCATTACTTAGTACATTGTTTTACATTACATTTCATGCTAGGTGTGCCCATTGTGTGCATTACTTAGTACATTGTTTTACATTACATTTCATGCTAGGTGTGCCCATTGTGTGCATTACTTAGTACATCGTTTTACATTACATTTCATGCTAGGTGTGCCCATTGTGTGCATTACTTAGTACATCGTTTTACATTACATTTCACGCTACGTATGTTCATTGGATTACATACTTAGTGCATCGTTTTCACATGCTTACATTTTGTTATGACATTTGGTTTGTTTAACATGGAACAATACATTCATTAACATTAATTACGCCGTTCGTTAGTAGGTAGTGGTACCATAGGAATTGACAACTCCCGTTCCGGACATCCTGGGTATGGGGATGAAAGGAATGACCGAATTCGATATACATAACTTAGATGAACCTTTAATCTGTTTAAGGGTTTATCACCACAGTCTCAAGGCTTGGATGTATGCATTATAACAATACCGCATAAATGTTTGTATCAGTATAGCATGCATTTGTTACACAAAACATAACTTTAATTTAAACTATGTTTTACTTCAATACCTTGTTTTTGTGCATTTTACATATGGTTTAGTTGATATATATATTTCACTACCATACATGACATCTTGGTTACACATTACATGATCTACATTGAACATAAACATTTTGACATTGATATACACATTTGGTGGTTTACATTGGACATAGACATTTTGATATGGTTTACACAATAACACTTGACAATTGATTTGTACATGAACAAGTTACATTGGTGGTTGTTTGGGTAAGTGATTTGAGTAACGATACGTGTGTAATATGATACAAACATGGTGGATACGCCGCTGGTACTTCCTATATATAAGTGTTTGTATAGTATTACATAGCGTAACGTTATTTAAATCATTTCAGTTTGATACATATAACATTTTATACAAATAACATACTTTTCATAAGACATTGTTTTACAACCAACTTATCTTATACAAACTCATTTTACATGATTATTCATTTAACCTTACATTTACTTATACATATCAACTGATCTTATCGTTTTCAAATGATTTACAAGACAAAGCAAATTACAAGGTTCATGACTAAACATTTTCTCAAATACAAGTCATGAATCCTATTTTCACAAACCTATGTATCTCACAGGCATTTTTATGCTGACGTACCTATTTTCACATGTGTTTTCAGGAGCTTTTCCGTAGGATGTTGATCATGACACTAGGGCGGACCTGTGCCTTAGAGACTAAAAACGAAGATAGACTTGTTTAATTATGTTATAAACTATTTTGTTTACTGTTCAAGACAATGTAACAACCTTGTTTGATAAATAAAAATACAACTTTGTATGCCATGGTTATGAAACAATTTATTCTGTTACGACACGCCCCGATGTTTCCGCCGCGGTTTGTTGTTTTACGCGGTCGGGGTGTGACAGAAGAGTTGGTATCAGAGCCAATGGTTATAGGGAATTAGGTTATTAGTAATGCTTTGACCTAGACTATAACTTTTCTAGGACCCTAACACGAGTTATCTTGTGTTTAGATCTTAAAACATGTACATCACCTATCCTTAGGTGATTATCAAAACAAGAACCAAAATTTTCCGAAACGATTTTTGAAAAACAATCATCTGTTTTTGAATGATTTATTACAAGGTTTTGAACCCTCAATTGTAAGGTTTTGAACCCTCTGTTATATGGTTTTGAACCCTTTTCAGTTTGGTTTTTGGCCTTGTGCCTTCAAATTTTCAAAATCCCGTCAAACGTTTTGGGTTTTAAATAATGTGAAGATGTGCAAACTGGAAGGGTGAATGCCTGTATTCTGGGTTTTCTGTCTAGGCAAGCACTTCGTATATATCTCATCAGACGCGAGACCAGTTGTGCTTACCTGGGAATTCTTGGGATGAGTGTTCACTTATAGGCGAGCATGTCTTCATTATACATTATTTTTGACCCATTTACTTTGATTAGTCACCGTGATTCGTTTGTTTGCTTGGTAATGCGGACGAATGACCACCATCTTTGCTTTTGTTGATTTTGTTTCATCTCATTCTCTTCATCCAATCAACTCACTCGTTTCCTTTCATGTTTTCCTCTTTTAGAATGCCTCCTCGACGCGACAATCTGATTGCGACTGCCGAACTGGCAGAAATTATTGCGGAGCAAATGGCTGCTCAATTTCCAAATCTCTTTGCTCAATGGAACCAAGCCAACAATAACAACAATGTTCCATGCAAATACAAGGATTTTAACCAGGCTAAACCACTCAAGTTTAGTGGTTCTGAAGGAGCAACTGGGCTTCTTCAGTGGTTCGAAAGCATTGAGAATACTTTTCGCCACGTGCAGTGCCCGGATAATCGCAAGGTCGAGTTCTCCTCGAGCGTGTTTCAGAAGAGGGCTCTTACATGGTGGAATGGGGTAATGAGAGACCGAGGTGCGGAAGTTGCTCTCGCACAGACATGGGCTCAACTTAGGGCCCTGATGATGAGGGAATTATGTCCTCGCCATGAGCAGCGAGCGTTGGAGAAAGAGTTTGATGTTTTGAAGCAAGATAGTGGTGAGCACAGGGCTTATACTGATCGGTTTGAAGAGTTGAGTTTGATTTGCCCGACTATGGTTACCCCACTCGACAAGGCTATCGAGAGATACATCGACGGCCTTCCTGACTCGGTACAAGACATTCTTACTGGTAGTGAACCTGCCACACTCCGTCAGGCGATCGAGTTATCAGCGACATTGACTGAGTCGCAGATTAGAAAGGGAAAGCTACACCGGAAGGGTGACAAGGGCAAGAAACAGTTGGCTGACAAGGGGGATAGCAAGAAGGGTCAAAACAAGAATGGAAAGGACTCTGGTTCTTCGAAGAGGTCAAGGAAGCGTAAGGCTTCCCAAAATTTTGCTATCACTGCCCAAGCTAATCAGGCAGCTCCCAACCAACCCGCACAGCCGCCAGCAAAGAAACCCTATACAGGGAATGCACCTTTGTGCAATAGATGCAACAGTCACCATCAGCCGCAACATCAGTGCCGTTTCTGTACTAGCTGTGGGAAGTCGGGTCATCTTGCCGATGTTTGTCGGTTTGCTCAGAATCGCGCAGTTCAAAACCCGGCTCAACAAGTTGCACAGCCTCCTGCTCAGCAACAGGGTCAAGCTGCACGACTACAATACCCACCGGGTGCTTGTTACAATTGTGGGGATCTGACCCACTACAGAAACCGGTGCCCAAGGCTAGCCAACCAGAACCAGAATCAGGCTCCGGCTCGAGGCCGAGCCTTTAACATGAATGCCCAAGAGGCACAGGCTGACGATAATGTGGTGAACGGTACGTTCTTTATTAATAATCAGCCTGCATATGTTCTTTTCGATTCTGGTGCCGATAAGAGTTTCGTGTCTTTGTCTTTTGAGCAAATGCTTCGCGTGTCTAGAACGAAACTAGGCAAATCTTTGACAGTAGAAGTTGCTAGTGGTGAACCCATTATTCTTGATTCTGTTCTTCGCAACTGCCAGTTGAATCTTAACGACCATCTTTTTCCTATTGACCTCGCGCCTATGCAACTTGGAAGCTTCGACGTTATTGTGGGAATGGATTGGTTATCCAAGCATCACGCAGAGATAGTTTGTTCTGAGAAGATAGTTCGTGTGCCGCTTTCGATAGGCGAGATCCTGCAGGTTCAAGGTGAGAAGCCTATCGGTGGTCTCAAACTCATGTCTTGTTTTAAAGCTCGGAAGTATCTACAGAAGAACTATGTGGCTTTCTTAGCACATGTTACAGAAGATAAAGGCAAGGGTAAGTCTATTTCAGATATTCATGTCGTTCGGGATTATTCTGAAGTGTTCCCTGAAGATTTACCTGGTCTACCTCCAGCACGCCAAGTCGAGTTCCGCATTGATCTCGTACCTGGTGCAAATCCCATTGCCAGAGCTCCATATCGTCTTGCACCATCTGAGATGCAAGAGTTGTCTAAACAGCTTCAGGAGCTCTCTGACAAAGGTTTTATACGTCCTAGTTTTTCACCTTGGGGTGCTCCCGTTCTTTTTGTAAAGAAGAAGGATGGATCCTTTAGGATGTGTATCGATTATCGTGAGCTTAACAAGCTTACCATCAAGAATCGATATCCCTTACCTCACATAGACGACCTCTTTGATCAGTTACAAGGTGCTTCTTATTTTTCGAAGATTGATCTACGTTCCGGATATCATCAACTTCGTGTGCAAGAAGAAGACATTCCGAAGACAGCGTTCCGTACTCGTTATGGGCATTATGAATTCACAGTCATGCCATTCGGTTTGACTAATGCTCCTGCTGTTTTCATGGACTTAATGAATAGGGTCTGCAAACCTTATTTGGATCAGTTCGTCATTGTTTTTATTGACGACATCTTGATTTACTCTAAGACGCGAGCTGATCACGAGCAACATCTTCGTCTTACCCTAGAACTCCTAAAGAAAGAGCAACTTTTCGCCAAATTCTCCAAGTGCGAATTTTGGCTTAAAGAAGTTCAATTTTTGGGGCATATTATCAACGAACAAGGTATTCATGTAGATCCCTCCAAGATCAGTGCGATTAAGGATTGGGATACACCTACTACTCCTACTGCAGTTCGTTCTTTTCTTGGTCTAGCGGGTTATTATCGCCGCTTCATTGAAAACTTCTCAAAGATTGCAGTTCCTTTAACTGCTCTAACTCAGAAGAAAATGCCCTTTTATTGGGGATACAAACAAGAGGAAGCTTTTCAACACCTGAAGCAGAAGCTTTGCGATGCGCCTGTTCAATCATTGCCTGAGGGTGATGATGATTTTGTTGTGTATTGTGATGCATCGAAATTGGGTCTTGGCTGTGTTCTTATGCAAAGGAACAAAGTCATAGCTTATGCATCGAGGCAGTTGAAGATACATGAGAAGAACTACACCACTCATGATCTTGAGTTGGGTGCAGTTGTCTTTGCTCTCAAGATCTGGAGACACTATTTGTACGGTACAAAATGTGTGGTTTTCACTGACCACAAAAGTCTTCAGCATATCTTCAACCAGAAAGAACTCAACATGAGACAACGACGTTGGGTTGAGCTTTTAAACGACTATGACTACGAAATTCGCTACCATCCTGGTAAGGCGAATGTCGTAGCTGATGCATTGAGTCGTAAGGAACGTACTAAGCTTCATTGTGTACGTGTTCAATCTGTTATTCAAGCTCGATCCGATATTCAAGCACGCATTTCTCAGGCTCAACAATCTTGTGTTTCACAAGGTTTGATGGATAAGGAATTTCCTTATCACATAACACCTGCTCTGGAACTGAAGGACAATGGATCATATTACTTCATGGACCGTTTGTGGGTCCCAAGCCTAGATGATCTTCGTACCTTGCTTATGGATGAAGCCCATAAGTCTCGTTATTCTATTCATCCGGGCTCAGATAAGATGTATAAGGATCTTCGTATTCACTATTGGTGGCCTGGTATGAAGAAAGACATTGCCTTATACGTATCCAAATGCCTTACTTGTCTTAAGGTTAAGGCTGAACATCAACGTCCTTCTGGTTTATTGGAGCAACCAGAGATCCCAGTTTGGAAATGGGAAAACATTACTATGGATCTTGTTACCAAACTCCCGCGCACAAAGAAAGGTCATGATGCCATCTGGGTAGTCGTTGATCGTCTTACAAAGTCAGCACATTTCTTGCCAATCCGTGAGGATTTTCCTGCTGACAGACTTGCTCAAATCTATGTGGATGAAATTGTAGCTCGACATGGTGTTCCGTTGAACATCATTTCTGACAGAGATGCTCGTTTCACTTCTCATTTTTGGAGAACCATGCAATCTACCATGGGGACCCAACTTAATCTGAGCACAGCTTATCATCCACAAACGGATGGTCAATCTGAGAGAACAATCCAGACTCTGGAGGATATGCTTAGAGCTTGTGTGATCGATTTTGGTGGTAGCTGGGATTCACATCTTAAATTGATTGAATTCTCCTACAACAACAGTTATCACACTAGCATCAAAATGGCTCCTTTCGAGGCTCTCTATGGTCGAAAATGTCGTTCACCAGTCTGCTGGAATGAGATTGGCGAGGCTCAACTTACTGGACCTGCCCTCATTTTAGAGACAACTGACAAGGTCAAGAAAGTTCGTGATAACCTTCAGGCAGCTAGAAGCCGTCAGAAGATTTACGCGGACCCAAAACGCAAAGCCTTGGAATTTCAAGTCGGTGATCGAGTATTACTTAAGGTCTCACCTTGGAAAGGTGTGATCAGATTTGGAAAGAAAGGAAAACTTGCACCTAGATACGTTGGACCATTCAAGATCGTCGAAAGAATCGGAAAGGTAGCCTACAGACTTGAGTTACCTCCTGAACTTGGAAATGTTCATCCAACTTTTCACGTGTCCAATCTCAAGAGGTGTTCAGCTGATGAGAACTTCTCCATACCGCTTGACGAAATTCGTGTTGGCAAAACACTGAAATTTGTTGAGAAACCAGTGGAAATCATGGAACGTGAAGTCAAGTGGCTTAAACGCAAGCGCATTCCTTTGGTCGAAGTTCGCTGGGAAGCTAAACGTGGACCTGAGTTTACTTGGGAATGCGAAGATCAAATGAAGGCGAAATATCCACATCTTTTTCCACGAGTTTCCTCTAAATAAATTTCGGGACGAAATTTCCACAAGTAGGGGAGACTGTAACAACTGTGCTTGTAATCACTATGAACAGTTCTATTATCAATAAAACAATGTTATTTGATCCCAATGTTTGTTTTGTTATGTTTTACATTTTTCATGTTTTGACTTTTGTTCAATTTCAAACTCTACATCACTTTCTGGAGAGTTATACGCAAACTGGTGCGTAAACGTACTCAGTTTAATGCGAAAAATACTCCGGAACATCAACATATACCCAACATACCTTAAATAACCTTTACATAACTTAGAAATAAGTTTTGAAGGCTTTGGTATGGCAAAAACAAGTTAATTCGCTTACAGGGACTAAACTTGACAAACTGCGAAAGTATGACGATTCATACTGGAACAGACATTCCGGAACATAACCATAAGTTAAACACACCTTAAATATCCTTTACATAGCTTAGAAATAGGCTTTGAGGGGTTCGGTGTGCTAAAATAAACTTTTGGGTCATTCAGGGACTAAAAGTGTCAAAAAGTGCACAAGTTTGCATTTTCACGCATAACTTACGTTCTGAATACATCCGGACATCCAAAAATTTATGTGAGCATAACTATATTATATTTTAGTGTTCTCCATAAGAAAAATCCATCCGTCGCGTCATTTGGATCGTTTTTCGCGCTTATGCGCATTCCGTCGTAATTAAGCGAACATCGCGTTCGTACGACCAAACGAACCATCACCCGGCATAATTTTTAGCATGTTTCATGTCCACAATGTTTAGGCAACATTTTAGGGCCTTAAAGTTGGCTTTACGGGCCTTAGAAGTGTCGGAAAAGGCCCTAAACACGTGCAGGGACTGAAACTGCCATTTTTGAAAGTTGTGTGCAGATCAGAAGGGCCAGGCGGCCCGCATTGTATTTGGCTGATCCTGAAGCGGGCCGCTTCCCACTATTAGACCAGATTAAATGTTTTTAACAGCTGTTTGCAGCTGTTTGATCCTCCTCCACATGTTCTAAGTTGCTTAGTCATTAGATAAGGATCATATTTAGCTTCCATAACCTTTCCACAAGTGTACGGATGTGATCGAATCACGGTATCCATGAAACGATCTCAACGGTGGACTAAAAACTATAAATACCCCAACACCCCCCATTGCTAAAATCACAAGAAATTTGATTTGAGAAACTCTAAGTTGAAACATTTGTTTCATACCTAAGATTTTTGAATCAAGTTTAGCATTCGGGGACCCTTCGTAAGTATTCTTTCGTTCTTTTCCTTATTTTACTGCTTTTCGAGTCAGAAAGTCAAACTTTGTTTGACTTTCAGCGTTGACCAGTAATGGTCAATGCGAAGTTCTTTTGAACTTCGCAACGTGATTGTAATCATGATGGTCATAGTCCCTTGGGACTATGCCTACTGATTTCCACGTTGACTAGGGTCGTAGGGTAAGCGATCTAATAAATCGCTTATACCTCGAACCCGACCCATTTGGTCGATCATTAGGATCCGACCAAACACATTAGGTGACCATAGTAGGTAGGGAATAACCTTCTGAGGTTATACCCTATGGTCACATCGTTTAAGTAGTTGTATGATAGGTAGTTTATATGCCTTAGGTAAATTACCAGAATACCCTTTTCATGTATAATTGGTAATTAAGCATATGTAACCTAAACCTTTGTCACATAACTGATTATGTAACATGTTTAGGCATATAACACTTGGCATAGGGCTAGTTAGGCGGTCCGAACGCGTTTCACGCGAACGACGCGTTAAAGTAGCATAAGCTACCTAAACGGGTCGTAATGGGTCGTAAACAATTATGTTAGGTTTCAATTAGTATGTAGGCTTTGTTGAACCATACTACACGAGTCTCCATACTCGTTTGGTTTACAAACCCTCATGCTACCCGATCTTCCGATTTAGGTCCGGTTTATTAACATAGTTACCTATATTAGGTGCCGTTTGATTCCGAGATCTATAGCATTACTTGGTGGTTATCTTTATACAACTGAGCAATCTCAAGTGAGTACATAGACCCCTCTTTTACTGTTTTCCAAACATTTTGGGGTGAAACACATGTGCCTACTTGTTACTTTCATGCTTTCCTGTTTTCACATCATATACATGCTATGTTCGTTAGTACATTATAGTACATGATTTCATTACATCTTATGCTAGGTGTGCCCATTGTGTGCATTACTTAGTACATTGTTTTACATTACATTTCATGCTAGGTGTGCCCATTGTGTGCATTACTTAGTACATTGTTTTACATTACATTTCATGCTAGGTGTGCCCACTGTGTGCATTACATTGTTTTACATTACATTTCATGCTAGGTGTGCCCATTGTGTGCATTACTTAGTACATCGTTTTACATTACATTTCACGCTACGTATGTTCATTGGATTACATACTTAGTGCATCGTTTTCACATGCTTACATTTTGTTATGACATTTGGTTTGTTTAACATGGAACAATACATTCATTAACATTAATTACGCCGTTCGTTAGTAGGTAGTGGTACCATAGGAATTGACAACTCCCGTTCCGGACATCCTGGGTATGGGGATGAAAGGAATGACCGAATTCGATATACATAACTTAGATGAACCTTTAATCTGTTTAAGGGTTTATCACCACAGTCTCAAGGCTTGGATGTATGCATTATAACAATACCGCATAAATGTTTGTATCAGTATAGCATGCATTTGTTACACAAAACATAACTTTAATTTAAACTATGTTTTACTTCAATACCTTGTTTTTGTGCATTTTACATATGGTTTAGTTGATATATATATTTCACTACCATACATGACATCTTGGTTACACATTACATGATCTACATTGAACATAAACATTTTGACATTGATATACACATTTGGTGGTTTACATTGGACATAGACATTTTGATATGGTTTACACAATAACACTTGACAATTGATTTGTACATGAACAAGTTACATTGGTGGTTGTTTGGGTAAGTGATTTGAGTAACGATACGTGTGTAATATGATACAAACATGGTGGATACGCCGCTGGTACTTCCTATATATAAGTGTTTGTATAGTATTACATAGCGTAACGTTATTTAAATCATTTCAGTTTGATACATATAACATTTTATACAAATAACATACTTTTCATAAGACATTGTTTTACAACCAACTTATCTTATACAAACTCATTTTACATGATTATTCATTTAACCTTACATTTACTTATACATATCAACTGATCTTATCGTTTTCAAATGATTTACAAGACAAAGCAAATTACAAGGTTCATGACTAAACATTTTCTCAAATACAAGTCATGAATCCTATTTTCACAAACCTATGTATCTCACAGGCATTTTTATGCTGACGTACCTATTTTCACATGTGTTTTCAGGAGCTTTTCCGTAGGATGTTGATCATGACACTAGGGCGGACCTGTGCCTTAGAGACTAAAAACGAAGATAGACTTGTTTAATTATGTTATAAACTCTTTTGTTTACTGTTCAAGACAATGTAACAACCTTGTTTGATAAATAAAAATACAACTTTGTATGTCATGGTTATGAAACAATTTATTCTGTTACGACACGCCCCGATGTTTCCGCCGCGGTTTGTTGTTTTACGCGGTCGGGGTGTGACATTTCATGACACCAACAGGTATTTATTGTTATACTGCTATGCATTTTGGTTTGAAAAATGCAGGTGCAACATACCAAAGATTGGTGAACATGATGTTTAAAGACAAACTGGGGGACACAATGGAGGTATACATTGATGATAAGGTGGTAAAATATAAGAAGGCTGAGGATCATCTTCGGGATATTGAAGGAGCATTTGATATCCTGGACCAGTACAACATGAAGCTAAATCCTGCCAAATGCCATTTTAGAGTGGGGGCAGGAAAGTTTCTAGGATACATGGTGACTAAAAGGGGGATCGAAGCAAGCCCGGAACAGATTAAAGCTATCCTGGATATCAAGTCACCTTCAAACATGAAAGATGTACAAAGATTATCAGGGCGAGTAGCAGCATTAAACAGGTTTATGTTAGGGGAGGATTTTCCAAAGATCAGTGATCCTCAATTACTGTCGGGCTTAGGGATCCTTAATTCTGTTTGAATTAGTGATCCTCAGAGAGTATTGTAGGATCAGGATCCAGGATCATCATAGTGATCCTTACAGTAACGATTGTCTATTTTGAATATGAAGTTGTTTTGCAGGAGTACGTGCTTGGACTTGGTCTTGGCGATATTCCTGGAGCATATTCCCTTTTTATTCCGCATGTGCTTGACTAATATGGACGTTATGGAGGTCGTGGAAGACTTGCACGAAATTCGGATAGTTAGTTAGCTTAGATATTTTCCAAATTTATAAGGGGATAGCGAGCTAGATTAGAACACTTGGCTATTTTTGGCTAAACACACACACTCGTAACTGCTCTCATCAACTCTCGACAGTTTGCTCGGAGATTACACACTTTTTTGCACATTACACGCTAGTGATCCTTGTAACAAGCTCGCTATCATCCAAAGTTGTAATACATTTTTTGTTTAATCTGAGTTGGTGATCGGTAGTTTCCATCACCCGAGGTTTTTTTATGCCGGAGATCAACTCTTGATCAAGGGCTTTTTCCTCATATAAATCATTGTGTCACTTGTTCATTACATTTCTGAGTGATCCTTAATAGTGTTCATTGATTCAAGCATCACACCTCACAACAAAAGATTTGGTTGCATTATCTTTGCTTGATTTTAGACCAAAACAGTTTGGCGCCCACTGTGGGGCAATTGGTGCTTCATTCCTAAGAAGATTCATATTTTTGTGGTCATTTCGGTTCGTTACAACCAAGCAGATGGCTTCCTCAGCGAAGAACACTTCAAGTTCAATGCCGGCAATCAGTTCTTCACAAGGCGTTCCACCTTTGCCTCCACCACCTTTTGGATCTCAGAAGAATGCTGAGAATGCTGCAAAGAGACCAAGCCCAATTTTTCCAAAACCACCAACTTCTTCTGTTTCCACTAATCCTACTAATACTGATCTCTTTACTTTGATTTTGCAGATGAAGGATCGCATGCAAGAGCAGGATAAAACCAACGAAATGATCCCCAGGGAGATAGGTGATATCAAGAAACAGAAGAAATCGATGGAGGATCATTCCCCATTGATGCCCAGATCGCTGAATTTCAATACTCCGGTCATAACTTCCCAGCATTCAGCAGCTCCGGACGTGCAATACTTGGGTGGATTACCAGGAAGGCGTTATGGAACAAGAACAATGACTCAAGCTCTAGGATCTTACTTTCAAACTTCCGGAGCCTCTATCCAGCATCAGGGATCCTTCGTCAGCTCAGGAGGATATTTGGGAATGCACACGGTCCAAGGATCCTCCATGGTTCCAGGATCCTCTCAGGTCCAAGGATCCTCTATGGTTCAAGGATCCGCCATGGTTCAAGGATCCTCCATGGTTCAAGTATCCTCCTCTCAGCCTCAAGGATCCTTTCAGGTTCAAGGATCCTCTCAGCATCAAGGATCCAACATCTTTCAGGATCAAGGATCCTTAAGGAGTATGCAGCCTCCAAGTTCGGATGTTCATCAAGGAGACTTCATACCAATGCAGACCATTGCTTCATCTGGTCCTTCGATCATACCGGAGTCCCGTCAATATGGATTCACATCTGGAATTCCAAACATGAATCCTCTGGGAGGTAACACTTTCAATAATTCTTATACACTAACCATGGCTCGATGCAGGATACAGGTATCAATCAAGCTATGGCTAGGGAATTACAGAAGCTTAAGGATATGATATCCAGTGTTCCAGAAGTGGTCAAGCCCATTCCTGAGATCGCAGATGGTAGCCATTGGATATCTCGTTTTGCACCACCCTTATGTGATGCTGAGATACCCAAAAGATTCCAGATACCATCCATGAAGCTGTATGATGGTTCAACGGATCCAGAGGAGCATGTAGCTCAATACAGGGAGAGGATGGAGATCAATCCAATTCCTGAGAGGGTAAAAGAAGCATGTCTATGCAAGGGATTTGGATCTACACTCACAGGATCTGCTCTTAAATGGCTGCTAAGTCTTCCCCCTTACTCTATTACTTCATTTGCTAATCTAGTTAATCTGTTTAACAGTCAATTCTCTTGTAGTAGAAAATTTGAAGGTTTAACTAGTGATCTTTATAGGGTAACACAAGGTCAAAATGAATCACTTAGAGATTTCATCACTACGTTTAGTAAAGAATCCTTAGACATTCCTAACCTGGATATTGCTACGGCTGTAGAAGCCTTTAAAATGGGATTGTTTAGGGTTTCATTATTCTATGATGATCTTGTCATGACCCCTTGCAAGAATCTTGATGAAGTAAGAACCAGGGCCCTTAGATTCATCCGATTAGAGGATGATAAAAGGATCCAGGAAAGACTGACAGGATCCTCAAAACAGGAAAAGCAAGGATCCTACTTCAGGAACAATAAATCAAAGTCCTACAACAAATCTGATAACCAGAATGTGCATGCAGTGGAACAGGAAGGGGATGATGAGGATTATCCTCCCATTTCTGAATACTGTTTTTCTGTTAATAACAATGAACTAATTCTTGCAATGCAGAATCTAGGTGAGAAAGCTAGGTGGCTGAGAAAAAGTGATAAACCAGCTGCTACAAAGGATAAGTCCAAGTGGTGTGCATATCATGAGGATTTCGGGCATCTCACTGAAGAGTGTATTGCACTTAGAAAGGAAATTGGTTACTTGTTAAGCAAGGGGCATTTGAAGGAGCTTTTGGGACAAAAGAAGTCAAGGATCCAGGATCCTGAAAGGATCCCAGAAAGGGCTCCTGCTCCTCCAGC
Organism: Helianthus tuberosus; assembly: GCA_030545235.1. Taxonomy (NCBI): domain Eukaryota; kingdom Viridiplantae; phylum Streptophyta; class Magnoliopsida; order Asterales; family Asteraceae; genus Helianthus; species Helianthus tuberosus. The sequence continues at coordinate 135,127,393 of CM060373.1, read as the reverse complement.
AGATGCACAAGTTATAAACTTCATATCCGGTGGATCAGACATTTGTGGTACCTCCTTTTCAGCAGCCAAAAGACATGCCAAGGAAACCAAGATGGATAATGGAGACAGACCCATCCGGACCTCCATTGTTACCCAGGATAAAGTCATAACCTTTGATGAGGATGATCGTGTTGATGTCCAGGGTCCTCATCATGATGGTCTTGTTATTACCTTATTTATATCTAACCACTTTGTTCGCAGGATCCGAATCGACGGAGGAAGCTCTGTGAACATCATTCAGCTTGATGTCCTCAAGAAAATGAATATCCCGGAGTCTGATATTGTCCCAAGATCCTCAGTCCTTGTGGGATTCAGTGGAGAAACCAAGAACACATTGGGGGACATCAAACTTCCCATCTATATTGAAGGACTTCATTCTTATCAAAAATTTTGTGTTATAGGTTTCTTATTATGTTTTAATGTTATCCTTGGCAGGCCGTGGATACATGACATGAAGGCAGTCCCATCCACATATCATCAATGCGTAAAGCTTCCTAGTCCATGGGGAGTGGTGAAAATTGAGAGTGGTCAACAAGAAGCTAAGAATTGCTATACCTCATCAATGAAGCCAGCCTCAAGACCAAGGGAGCAATAGCAATTAAAGTATCCTTCAAGAGATGTCTTGGAGGCAAGAGAGCAGGATGTAAAAGAAATCCTCATGGATCCTCATGATCCTAAATCCAAGATCTTCATAGGATCAGGGATCCTTAGCGACATTGAACATGATCTAGTATACTTCCTTAAAAGAAGAAAAACTACCTTTGCCTGGAAGCATGAAGACATGACAGGTATATCTAAAGATATAATTATTCATAAACTCGGCATTGACAGGTCATTCAAGCCAATTCATCAAAAAAGAAGGAAGTTTGCACCTGAAAGGAATGCTATTATCCAGGATGAGGTAGATAAACTACTTTGGGCAGGTATGATAAGAGAGGTTAAGTATCCAAGGTGGCTAGCCAATGTGGTTGTTGTTCAAAAGAAAAATGGAAAGTGGAGGGTATGTGTCGATTTTACTGATTTAAACAAGGCATGTCCCAAGGATCATTTCCCATTACCCCACATTGACTCCATGGTGGATGCTACCGCGGGTCATGAGTTGTCGACTTTTATGGATGCTTCATCTGGATTTCAACAAATTCAGATGGAACTATCTGATCAAGAGGATACAGCCTCTATGACCCCAACTGGTATATATTGTTATATTGCTATGCCATTTGGACTAAGGAATGCAGGTGCTACTTATCAAAGGCTAGTCAATATGATGTTCAAGGAACAAATTGGACACACTATGGAAGTCTATAGAGATGACATGGTGGTTAAGTCCAAGAAAGCTGAGGATCACCTTAAAGACTTGGAGGAAGCATTCAATATCCTTGATAAATTTAATATGATACTAAATCCTTCCAAGTGTCATTTTGGTGTTAAAGCAGGTAAATTCTTAGGCTATATGGTGACAAAGAGGGGCATTGAAGCAAGTCCAGAGCAGATTAAGGCTATTGTGAATATCAAATCTCCTGCCAATGCCAAGGATGTGCAAAGATTGACAGGCAGGATCGCAGCCTTGAGCAGGTTCATATCCAAATCCTCAGAAAAGTGCAAGGGATTCTATGACATCCTGAGGAAGAACAAGAAATTTGAATGGACTGAGAAGCATGAAAGTGCCCTTAAAGCTCTTAAGGATTACCTATCCTTAGCCCTCGCCTTGATGAAACCAGAAAAGGGGGATATATTATCCTTATACCTAGCAGTATCCTCAAAAGCAGTAAGTACGGTCCTTGTTAAGGATCACCAAGGTACACAACATCCTGTTTATTATGTAAGTAAGAGTTTACTTGATGCTGAATCCAGGTATTCACACTTAGAGAAACTTATCCTTGCATTAATTATGGCATCTACTAAATTAAGACATTATTTTGAGACTCATGCCATTATTGTTAAGACTAATTTTCCAATTAAGAATGTTCTCAAGAAACCTGAAATGTCAGGACGGATGGCTAAGTAGGCAGTGAAGCTTAGTGCATATGATATATGATATGAACCAAGGACTGCCATCAAATCCCAAGCCTTAGCTGACTTTGTGGCAGATTTTATTAGTGACTTGCAAAAGGAAGCTGAGTTAGAAGTCCAACAGCTAGAAGAAACTAAGGATCCTTGGATACTCTTCACTGATGGTGCTTCTAATGTCAAAGGAACAGGGCCTGGAATACTACTAAAATCGCCACAGGGGGGCATAATACCCCACTCCATAGCTTGTGAGTTCCAAACTACTAATAATGAGGCTGAGTATGAAGCCTTGATAGCTGGTTTGCAAATTGCTAAGCATATGAGGATCAGGTATCTTGAGGTACATGTAGATTCGTTGTTAATTACTAATCACTTTAATGGATCCTATGCTGTTAAAGGTGAAAAGCTAATCAAATATTTAGAGATAGTCAAAGAATTGGCACTCTCTTTTGTTTCCTTTAGTTTGACACAGGTACCAAGGGAAGAGAATGCAGAGGCTGATGCATTAGCCAATCTAGGATGATCCTTGAAGATCCCGGAGGATATCAAGATCCCTATTGTCCACATCCTGACCCCTGCTATCGAGGATCATGTAGCCATAGAGATAGGAGAGGATTCTGCAATCATCCCTAGTAATGATACTCAACCTCATTCAGGATCATGGATCCTTCCAATCATGAGATACATACAACATGGAGAGATTCCTACAGGAGAAAACCCTAGGGCTTTCAAAATCAAGGTATCTCAATTTACAATATTGAATAATATGTTGTATAAACGATCTCTTGCAGGACCATATCTAAGATGCATTGAGGATCCTGAAATCCAAGAAGTCCTAAAGGATTTCCATGAAGGAGATTGTGGAAACCACACTGGGGGCAGGGCATTATTCTCCAGAATCCTAAGGACAGGATACTATTGGCCTACTATGAAGAAGGATGCTGTGGAGTATGCCAAGAAGTGTGATCCTTGTCAGAGACATAGTAATATCCTTCACCAACCAGCAGAACTTTTGCATCCTATATCCTCTTCTTGGCCATTTATGAGATGGGGAATGGATATAGTTGGTAAGCTTCCTAAGGCACCTGGTGGAAAAGTATTCATGCTTGCTATGACTGACTACTTCTCCAAGTGGATAGAGGCTGAAGCCTTTGCTCAAGTTAGAGAAAAAGAAGTGATATCCTTTATTAAGAGAAATATTATTACTAGATTTGGTATCTCTTCTGAAATTGTTTTTGATAATGGATCCCAATTTATTGGGAGTAGAACTACTAACTTTTGTGACGGCTGGGGGATTAAGATGATAACATTAACACCAGTCCACCCACAAGCTAATGGTCAGGCAGAATCATCCAACAAGATCATCATCAACAATTTGAAGAAGAAGCTTGGATCCAAGAAAGGAAAGTGGGCAGAAGAACTACCGTATGTACTATGGGCTGATAGGACAACTCCCAAGAATGCCACTGGCCAAGCTCCATTTTCTTTGGTATTTAGGGCAGAATCAGTGATCCCTACAGAGATGGTGGTTCCTACTGCAAGAACAAGCATTCATGATCCTGAAGAAAATGCTGAAAACTTGGTTTAAGATTTGGATACTATAGAAGAACTCAGGGATTTGGCAAGGATAAGGATGGCCAGTTATCAACAAAGGATGGCTGGAGCCTACAACAAGAATGTCAGGATCAGGAAATTCCAAGTTGGTGATATGGTGTTAAGGAAAGCATTTCAGAATACCACCAATCCTGCTGATGGGAAGTTAGCACCAAAGTGGGAAGGCCCCTATTTGATTGAAGCCGAAGCAGGAAAGGGGGCATATCGATTGCTAACAATGGAAGGTGATTTGCTACCAAGAGCTTGGAATGCTGTCCACTTGAAGAAATATTTCATGTAATAAGGATCCATGATCCTTAGCTAACAAGTATCCTTGAAGGATCCTTACAAGACAGAAGATCCTCATTTTGGTAATGATCTGATCTTAAACTATTTCACTTTTTAATTATCCTATATATAAGGATAAGGATCCTGGATCCTTTATCCTCCTTTCACTTGAATCTGAGTTTTGCAGAAGGTTTAGGTATCCTTAACAAAGGATTGAGTATCCACAGAAGTATCTAGTTATTTGGGCTTGACCCCAGTTTGGGCCTGTCCCCAGTATCGCCAGTAGCGCACGATGATCCTGGTACAGTTCATGGCAATGGGACCAGTACTCGCTTTAGGGGCTAACAATTTCATTGTACTGGCTGCATTCAGGATCCTACGTATAATGGTAGACGTACCATACATCTGTTCCTAAGGTTTCTAACGTTTTCAAGTAAGCTAAGGTTTTGGCATTTTCATGTCACTAAGTTTAGATAGTCGCCAGTATACTCCAGTTTACACACGATCCTTTGGGCTTGTCCCCAGTTATCCTTGGGCTTGTCCCCAGTTATCCTTTGGGCTTGTCCCCTGTTATCCTTGGGCTTGTCCCCAGTTATCCTTGGGCTTGTCCCCATTTATCCTTTGGGCTTGTCCCCAGTATATTGGGCTTGTCCCCAAAATTGTTGGGCTTGTCCCCAGTTACTAACTTTTATCTTATATTGGCTTAGTCCCAAGTTGTATCCTATTTCAGGTTTTTGAAGTTAAACGACCAAGGATCCTTGATCCTTACCTTCTACTAAGGCTTGCCTTTTGGTTATCCTGATTATAAGTGTTAAAGGTTAGGATCCTAATTTGGATTCTCAGGTATGATCCTTAATTACTTTGATTTTATTTATTATTTACATGAGTGACCCTTATCCTTTGACAACTGAACTTATGATCCTTTAACTACACTACTTTTCAGAACTTGTCGACTGTAGGATATGTGATCCTTGATCATATCCTAAACTTTTTGAGGATATTTATTAATTTTTTTCTTATTTACTTAATAAATTCAGACAAAATATATATCACAACAATTGAAAAGTAAAATATTCACAAGGATAACAACACGGGAAATAGCCAAAAAGTTAAGGTTTTATTTATTCACAAAACGTTAAACCCTTCAAGGTTGTCAAAATTGCCAACCCACGTTTCTACCAGCAAAACGTGGCCCGTCCACATGGGTTGGCAAAGGGTGTCCATTGTTAACGGGTCTTAAGAGTGCAGGAAATAAAAGATGGCAGGATAACAAGTGGCTTCATCCCCCAAACAGAGGATCCATCCACCACCCATTATCCTACCTATTGTCTAAGGATCCATGATCCATAACCCTAGAAACTATTGTTCGAATACAACCCAACATTGTTTCAAAACACCATAACCAAAAACCACTACTAAATCCTAAAAAAATGGGCTCCGGTCGCGTCTAGAAATGTCCATCATCGCCCATTCCTGCAGATTACACCTTTGCTGCATCACCATCACCTTCACCAGCTCCTCCAGCTCCGGCATCACCCACATGATCCTTAACCCCACTGCTGCCATCCTCGATTTCTAGGACCTCACCAGCCTCTTCTTCGTCATCCAGCTTAGCCAACCTAGCCTTCCAGCCCTCTATGTCCCAGTTGCTCTTGTCAAAGTTAGGATCCTGAGCTTCTTGGGCCATCTGCAACTTGGTTTTGTACATAGCAATGGTAGCGGAGACTTTAGCATCATTTGTGATTTCAGACTTCTCCTGATCAGCAATGACATGAGCCAGGACAAGTTCCTTCTTCACCAGATTGACATCATTTTCGAGGGAGGCAATCTTCTAATCCTTTGCCAGCATGATCTTTTGGAGGTCCAAACACTTTAGCTTAACCTCTTCAAGACTCCCTACGTAATCTTGGATTTCAGCAAATTTCTGCAAAAGAAATGATACAATTCAGGATCCCTTACCCTCAGTATAGAAGGATCATGTACAAGAATCACATTTAAGGATCAGTTATTCTCACCTCAGCAACGTATTCCTCGAACTGATGTTGGATCAGAGGCAAACCTTCAAGGGTATCAGCAGTCTTCCTTTTCTTTCTGCCCTTTCCCTTAGAAGTAGTTGCCTTGGGGATCGTGACGGATGGACTAGCAACAGGCTTCTTCTTTGCGGATCAGACAGCATCGAGGTCAGTGACACTGAAACGAGTAGCAGACTTCGATGATTTTCCAGCACCTACACATCCAAAACAGATAAGTATCCTTATTTCATTTTAATTTAAACATTTAGTTATGCACAAAATGGGATACTTACTTGACATCGTAACAGAGCTTGAGGATACTTCTTGAGAATCCTGGGTATTTGCTTGAAATGATCTTATTGCAGGATCAAGTTTTCAGAAAGCAGCGAGCCTTTCCTTGGTGGCAGAAGATGGAATAATATGCGAAACAGAGACAGCTGCACAAAAGAAACACAAGGATGTTAGTGATCCTCAGCAGAAACAAGGTTATCCTGTGATCCTTCTAAGGGTCCTCTATCCTACCGTGGATGGCCCACTTTCTTGGCAGATCCTTCCCATCAGGGATGGAATCCCTTCTGAGAAAGAAGAATCGCAGTTGGTGTCATTCTTAGTGGTTTTGAGGATGGGGTGTTCTTCACCGGGTTTGTGTTTGAATAGATATCGATGAGATCCATGGCTCACAAGGTTGTACATTTCTGCTAACTCCGACATTCCCAGATCAATACCTTCATGCTCAATGATTCTTTCAAGGGTATACAAGACCCTCCACATCATTGGCATCGCTTGGATGTAGGAGATGCCAGTGAGAGAGAAGAAAGATTGGGTGAAATCAGGAAAAGGATACGAGTATCCTATCGTAAATGGGGTGACCGGAAAAGCTACCCAGGTTTCAGAAACAAAGTCGCTTAGGACGGTGGGGTCAAAAGCTTTAAAAACGGTGCTCGACGGAAAACAATGGCGAATCCTGTCTATCTGCGGATCAGTAAAGCAGCATCGTTCCTTCGCAGAGTCTTCGATGATCCCTTGGCTCTTCAAGGGACTGTCCTTTTTGTGATCCTTAGCCGGTGAAGATCTTAGCATCATCTTGGTCATGATGATGGTGAAGAAGAAGAAACAGAATGAGAATATGAAGAGAGAAAGGAAAGAGAAGTACCTGATCAGATCTTCGAATGAGGATTTAAAGGATGAAATGCACGAATTTAAATGCTTCCTAACCCTTATCTCTAACTTCAATTTATAATCATGATTTTGCAGGATAGTCACTTCAATGACGTCAGATTGGCAACGGCTAGTCAGAATGTAACGGCTATATATCCGTTGGTTTTTACGGATAAGAACGAGAAAATATAACTCGTTTATTTACACTTTACTCCTTATATTTTGGGGGCAATTGTTAGGGGAGGATTTTCCAAAGATTAGTGATCCTCAATTACTGTCGGGCTTAGGGATCCTCAATTCTGTTTGAATTAGTGATCCTCAGAGAGTATTGTAGGATCAGGATCCAGGATCATCATAGTGATCCTTACACTAACGATTGTATGCTTTGAATATGAAGTTGTTTTGCAGGAGTACGTGCTTGGACTTGGTCTTGGCGATATTCCTGGAGCATATTCCCTTTTTATTCCGCACGTGCTTGACTAATATGGACGTTATGGAGGTCGTGGAAGACTTGCACGAAATGCGAATAGTTAGTTAGCTTAGATATTTTCCAAATTTATAAGGGGATAGCGAGCTAGATTAGAACACTTGGCTATTTTTGGCTAAACACACACACTCGTAACTGCTCTCATCAACTCTCGACAGTTTGCTCGGCGATTACACACTTTTTTTGCACATTACACTCTAGTGATCCTTGTAACAAGTTCGCTATCATCCAAAGTTGTAATACTTTTTCTGTTTAATCTGAGTTGGTGATCGGTAGTTTCCATCACCCGAGGTTTTTTATGCCGGAGATCAACTCTTGATCAAGGGCTTTTTCCTCGTATAAATCATTGTGTCACTTGTTCATTACATTTCTGAGTGATCCTTAATATTGTTCATTGATTCAAGCATCACACCTCACAACAAAAGATTTGGTTGCATTATCTTTGCTTGATTTTTGACCAAAACAGTTTATATCAAGATCCTCGAAAAAATGCAAGGAATTCTACGATATCTTGGAGAAGAATAAGAAATTCGAATGGGGAGAGAAGCATGAAACAGCCTTGCAGGAATTGAAGCAGTATCTTTCAACTGCACCCCTGTTTATGAAGCCCGAGGATGGTGAACCATTATCCCTGTATCTTGCAGTATCAGGGAATGCAGTAAGTGCTGTCCTGGTAAAGGATCATGAAGGTCAGCAGTATCCTGTTTATTATGTTAGCAAAAGTTTAAAAGATGCTGAAACTAGATATTCTCATTTAGAAAAATTGATATTGGCCCTAGTTATGGCACCGAAAAAGCTTAGACATTATTTTGAGACACATAGGATTCATGTTAAAACTAATTATCCTGTTAAAAATGTGCTTAGGAAACCCGAGATGTCAGGCAGGATGGCTAAATGGTCAGTAAAGTTAAGTGCCTATGATCTAGTTTATGAACCTAGAAATGCCATAAAGTCTCAGGCTCTAGCTGATTTTGTGGCTGATTTCAGTAGTGATATTCAAAATGAAGTAGACCTAGAAGTACAACAGCTAGGATAAAACTTAGAATCCTGGACATTATATACTGATGGTGCATCTAATTTGAGAGGTGTAGGATTGGGTATACTACTAAAATCGCCACAGGGGGGCATATTATCCCAGGCTATTAGGTGTGAATTTCCTGCCACTAATAATGAAGCAGAATATGAAGCTTTGATTGCAGGATTAGAGTTGGCCAGGAATATGAACATTAAAAGTCTGCAAGTATTTGTTGATTCTTTGTTGATTACTAATCATTTCAATGGATCTTATGCAGTAAAAGGTGAAAAGTTAGCTGAATATCTTGAAATTGTTAAAAAATTAGCAGGATATTTCGATGTTTTCACACTTGAACAGGTACCAAGAGAGGATAATGCTGAAGCAGATGCCTTGGCGAATCTAGGATCATCAGTTAGGATAACGGAGGGAACCCGAATACCAATGCTACATATCATATATACTGCGATGGAGCTTGTCAAATCTCAGGATAAGGAAGTAGTAAGTATCCAGGATCCTGATGATGAATATCCTGAGGAGGATCCTAAGTCCTGGACGGCTCCAATCATGAGATATATCAAAGAAGGACACATCCCAAAGGATGAGAGCCCTAAGGCCCTTAGAATGAAGGTATCACGGTTCACTATTATAAATAATGTTTTGTATAAGAAATCTCATGCAGGACCATACCTGAGGTGCTTGAAAGATCCTAAAACTAAAGAAGTACTTCAGGATATACACGAAGGGGATTGTGGTAACCATACTGGGGGCATATCATTATTCTCAAAAGTGTTAAGAATAGGATACTATTGGCCGACGATGAGGAAAGATGCTACAGAATATGCTCGAAGATGTGATGAATGTCAAAGTCATAGTAATATATTGCATCAACCTGCTGAACCACTATATCCTATTGCTTCCCCTTGGCCATTCATAAAGTGGGGAATGGACATAGTGGGAAAATTGCCGAAAGCTCCATGAGTAAAAGTTTTTATGCTGGCAATGACAGATTATTTCTCTAAATGGGTTGAAGCTGAAGCATTTATTCAAGTCAGAGACCAAGAAGTAGTATCCTTCATAAAAAGCAATATCCTGACCAGGTTTGGGGTACCAGCTGAGATAATTTGTGATAATGGCTCTTAGTTCATCAGTAAGAGGACAACCGATTTTTGTAAGAGTTGGGGAATCAAAATGATCACATCTACTCCAGTACATCCTCAAGCAAACGGATAAGCAGAATCCTCGAACAAGATAATTGTCAACAATTTGAAGAAGAGACTAGGAGCTAAGAAAGGAAGATGGGAAGAAGAATTACCCTTTGTTTTATGGGCTGATAGGACAATAGTGAAAAGTGCAACTGGGCAAACCCCATTTTCCTTAGTATATGGAGCAGAGGCAGTAATCCAGACAGAGATGGTAATACCTACGGCAAGATCTAATCTCCAGGATCCTGAGAAGAATCCTGAAGCTCTGTGCCAAGAATTGGACACTGTGGATGAGACAAGAAATGTGACAAGGCTAAGGATGGCAGCATATCCACAGAGCATATCCAGAGCATATAACAAGAATATAAGGACTAGAAGGTTTCAAGTTGGAGATTGGGTATTAAGGAAGGCTTTTCAGAATACTACCAATCCTGCTGATGGAAAATTAGCTCCAAAATAGGAAGGACCTTATGAGATTGAATCAGAATCTGGGAAAGGAGCATACTGGCTTAAGAATCTGGAGGGGGATATGCTACCAAGATCCTGGAATGCCATACACCTAAAGCTCTATTTCAAGTGAGTTTAGAATTTAATTTCTTACTCAAGATGGTATGAATTCTATCTCTTTTAAATATAATTATATTTTATTTTGTTTGAACCCGGTACTAAGTTAAGCATCAGAGGGGTGTTAGCCAGGCTAACACCCACCTTAGTTTAAGGTTGTTTTGCAGAATATGCTTCGGGATATGACTCTAGGATATACACTCAGGATAATTCGAAAGATTAGAGGATTGGCCCCCTCTCTCACGTTTAAGGGATCCTGATCCCTTCACATGATTAAAGGTATTCACCTTTCTCTCGAATTGGGTTTAAACACCCCACCTGGAGCGCAAGCTATCCAGGGATAGTTCAAGATAGCGGGACCAGTCCATGTAAAAGTGGCTGATAATTTCGTTATTGTTGGCTATATCCTGGATCCTAAAGGTATATGAGGATTGATCACCCTCTCTCGCGAAAGGGTATTTTCATACTCTCTAAGGTTTAAAGTTTTTCACCTTTCTAAGTCTTGGAGTTTATACATTCCCGCCTGTAACGCATGAAAACTTGGGTTTATCCCCAGAACACTAAGGATTTATCTCCAGGATATTTTAGGGTTTATCCCCTGTAACATAAAAATTATACAAATAGTTGCAATTGATGTCCAGAAAATTTCTAAGTATTCAAAGACATAATGCACAGGGGACATTCCTACTAAGGCATTGTGAAGAACTCAGGGGATCAAGCTTGGGCTTAGTTCGCCAAGTGTCCCAGACTGGGGACATCTCCGGTGGAAAAGTTGCAAAAGGATTGAAGTCTTAGGATAGGGTTATATTCTGTATCTGGTATTGTTTTGGTCAAAAATAAAGCAAAGATAATGCAACCAAACTTTCTGTTGTGAGGTGTGATGCTTGAATCAATGAACAATATTAAGGATCACTCAGAAATGTAATGAACAAATGACACAGAGATTTATACGAGGAAAAAGCCCTTGATCAAGAGTTGATATCCGGCATAAAAAACCTCGGGTGATGGAAACTACCGATCACCAACTAAGATTAATCAAAAGAAATTTACAACTCGGGATGGTGACAAGCTTGTTACAAGGATCACTAGTGTGTAATGTGCAAAAAAGTGTATGAAATCGCCAAGTATTGCTTGAGAGCTGACTGAGAGCTGTTACGAGTGTGTGTGTTTTTGCTAAAATTAGCTAAGTGTTTTCTATCAAGCTTGTCATCCCCATTTTAAATTAGAAATAACTAGTTTAACTAACTATCCGGATTTTGTGCAAGTTCCCCACGATCCCCACAACATCTATAATGGTCAAACACGTGCGGAATATTGAGGGAATATGCTCCTGGAATTTCGCTGAGACTTGGTCCATTCCCTTGCTCCTGCAAAATAAACTTACGTACAAGGTAGACAATTGTTAGTAGTAGGATAACAACAGTGATCCTGAATCCTGATCCTGCGACACCTGCTGAGGATCCTTAATTCAAATGGAATTGAGGATCCATGATCCTGGCAGCACTTGAGGATCTGTGATCCTTAGGATGTAAAAATCCTCCCCTAACAATTGCCCCCAAAATATAAGGAGTAAAGTGTAAATTTGGCGAGTTATGTTTTCTTGATCTTATCCGTAACAAATCAACGGATATATAGCCGTTATGATTGAACTAGTCGTTACCGATCACACGTCATTGAAGCGACATTCCTGCAGAATCATGATTATAAATTGAAATTAGAGATAAGGATTGTTTTGGTCAAAAATCACACAAGGATAATGCAACCAAATCTGATTTTGTGAGGTATGATGATTGGTTAATTGTACAAATGTGTGAACGAATAGCAAATGAAATCAACGATGAACACCGAGATTTATACGAGGAAAAAGCCCTTGATCTTTAAAAGATCTCCGGCATAAAAAACCTTGGGTGATGGAAACTACCAATCACCAAGTGCATTAAACAAGTAAAGGTTTACAACTCCGGAAGTTGATCAAGTGTTGTACAATATTTTCTAAAGTGTGAGTGTTTTCTGCTGATTGCATAATGTGTTCTCTAAACTTGATCAACCCCTTAAATTAGAAATAACCAACAATTCCTAAAATTAAGGAAGACCGCGTTTTCTCCCCATGACCATCATGAAAATAGCACATGTGGGGCATCTTGAAGGAATATTCCCGAGATTCCAGCTGAGATTTAGTCAACAACGTCCATTACCTGCATATAAACATTAAAAACGTGACAATTGTTAGAAAACATAAGTTCTGTTAAGGATCCTGGATCCTCAGACTCGTGATCCTCAGACTCTGGATCCTCAGACTCTCTGCATCATCCTTAAGGATTCGTGATCCCTGCCTAGTCTCAGGATAGATGATCCTTAGCATAAAATTCATGCCCTAACAATTGCCCCCAATATGGTAGTTGTGATAAGGATTCACAGCTGTCATATTTCCGTCAGAAGCGGACTAGCCGTTGCTGCTGGTAACTAGTCGTTACACTGCCTGTCGTCCCTGATAAGACCTGCTATAATCATCATTGCAAAATATAGAGTTAGAGATAACTCCTCAAATGCCTTTACAGACAAGAAGATCCTTCTGTTTGTGGAGAATGAATCTTTCTACACAGTTTGCTATTAACCTTCCTACACTTTAATTTTTGCACAGACACTTTAACTGTTAGATAGCCTGGGTGGATGGTCCACGGTTTTGCTGGTGAAATCCAGGCCAGATGATTTGATACATAATGAATGGGTAATAACATTAAACATTTTTAGCTACAACTGTTGTTGTTTCTTTCCTCTTTATTTTTCATGTATGCTTCCTATTTTCAAAGATATCATCGCCAAACAACTGGAAAGTTATTGGAAATCTGATGATAATGTTAAACTTTTAACATAAAACTTGAAGTGTTCGAACAAATGTGGATCAATGATCCTTAACCAAAAAGGATAAGAGACAACTTACAGCTTAGAAAAAGTAAGAATATAACATACCAGAGAATCCAAGTTAGGATTCTATATCCTTGTAAATTATTGCTAAATAAGCAAACTATGAAAAGTAAAGCTTCTAGGATCAAGGATCCTTATCGTCAGAACTTGTATAACTTTAGAGCTCCAAGATCCTGTAAGAAAAACAAACTTGGGACCAAGCCAAATAATTGGGAATGAACTCATAATAACTGGGGACAAGCCCAAATAAACTGGGGACAAGCCCAAATAAACTGGGGACAAGCCCAACAAACTGGGGACAAGCCCAAATAAACGGATGTAAACTGGGGTCAAGCCCATATAACTTGTGTAAACTGGAGTATGGCCCTCACTGGCGACTATCCAAACTTGAGCGACATGAAAATGCCGAAACCTTAGTGTTTTGGTCAAAAAATCAGATGAGGATAATGTAACCAAACTCTCTGTCACGGGGTATGATGCTTGAATTGGTTTATAGCAATAAGGATCACTATGAAAAATAAATAACAAGTGACACAAGGTTTATACGGGGAAAAAGCCCTTGATCAAGAGTTGATCTCCGGCACAAAAAACCCCGGGTGATGGAAACTACCGATCACCAACTCAAATTAAACAAGTAATGTGTTACAACTTCGGATGATAGCGAGCTAAATACAAGGATCACTATAGTGTTCTGTGTAAAAAGTGTACGGGATTGCTAAGTGAATGAACGAGAGCTGTTGTGAGCGGTTTTCAGAGTGTGTGCAGCCAAAAATAGCAAAAAGTGTTGTCTAATTAGCTCGCTACCCCTTTTAAATTAGAAAATATCTAAGTAACTAATTGTCCGCAAATGGTGCAACTCCTCCACGACTCCACAACGTCCATTTTCAGCCAAGCACGTGCGGAATTCTTCAAGGAATATACTCCAGGAATATCGCAAAGACCAAGTCCCAAATGATATTCCTGCAAAACAGTTACGAATTCAAAACAGACAATCATTAGCATAAGGATCCTTAGGATGATCCATGATCCTGATCCTAAGGCACTTCTGAGGATCACTAACTGACACATAAGTAAGGATCACCAAATAGGATAATAATTGAGGTTCACGGGTCATTTAGAAATCCACCCCTAACAATTGCCCCCAAAATATAAGGAGTTATATTGTAAATAAACGAGTTGTATTTTGTTGATCTTATCCGCATCAAACTAACGGATAACTAGCCGTTGAAGACGGACTAGCCGTTGCAAAGCTGACGTCACTGAAATGACAATCCTGCAAATCATCATTATAAATAGGAGTTAGAGATAGGATCAATATGCATTTAAATCCGAAGAAATTCCCTTTAAATTCTCAGTCGAAGATCAATCAGGTATCTCTTCTCTTGCTTCTTCCTCTCTTACTCTGTTTTATTTTCACTACCACCATCTCGCTAAGAATGATGCTCCGGTCCTCCCCTGCCAAGGATCACCAGAAGGATAGCCCCTTGAAGAGTCAAGGGATCATCAAGGACTCTGTGAACGAAAGGTGTTTCTTTTCCGATGCTCAAATAGATAAGATCCGTCATTGCTTTCCGGCAAACGCCTTTTTCAAACCTTTCGATCCCACAGCTCTGAGCGACTATGTTTCTGAAACATGGGTTGCCTTTCCAGTTACTCCATTCGCCGTAGGATACACCTATCCTTTTCCAGACTTTACCCAATCCTTCTTTTCCCTTACCGGCATCTCTTACATCCAAGCTATGCCGATGATTTGGAGGGTCTTGTATACCCTGGAGAGGATCATAGAGCAGGAAGGGATTGATTTAGGAATGTCGGAACTGGCAGAGATGTATGATCTCACAACGTTTGGATCCAATCGATATCTGTTTAAGCGAAAACCCGGCGAAGAACATCCCATTTTTAAGGCCACCAAGAACGATACAAACTGGAAACGACGCTTTTTCTTTGTCAGAAGGGATACCATTCCAAACGGAAAGGATCTACCAAGGAAGTGGTCCACCCATGGTAGGACAGAGGATCCTGAGAAGGATCACCAGGTAATCTTGCTTTCGTATAAGGATCACTAACCCCCTTTTGTTTTATGTTATGCAGCTATCACCGTTTCACACCTCATACCATCTCCTGATACTAAGGAAAGGCTTGCTACTTTTCGGAGGCTTGATCCTGAAATAAGGTCATTCAAGATAGACACCCAAGACTCACAAGAAGTATCCTCAGGTTCCATCACCAAGTCAAGTAAGTATCCTGCTTTTTATATAGTTGAATATTAAAATAAATAGTTAGATTGAAATAGGATAAGGATACTTATCTTACTTTAAATATGTAGGTGCCGGAAAATCTTCCAAGCCTGCCTCCCAGTTCAACATGACCGACCTTGATACTGTTCGATCCAGGAAGAAGAAGACCACTGCCAGCCCTAGCGTCTCCATCCCCAAGGCACCCACTAAAGGAAGGGGTGGCAAGAAGAGGAAAACCTCTGATACAGAGGACCTACAGGGCCTGCCACTGATCCGCCACCAGTTCCTTGAATACTTCAATGAGGTAAGGATCACCAATTCTGCCTAGGTATCCTACTCATTTGAGGATCATCTAATCTTGAATTGCTTTGTCTTTTTCTTTGCAGAAATTTGCTGAGATTGAAGATTATGTGGGAAGCGTTGAGGAGCTGGATAAGAAGATTGCTGACTTCCAACAAGTTGCAATGCTTAAGGATCTTAAGATCGCTGATCTTGTAAAAGCCCTTCAAGATGCTAAGACTAAGACAGCTAAAATCTTGATCGACATTGACTATGAGAAGCATGATCTCATAGAAGGTGCAAAGGTCTCCGCTGCCATCACAATGTATCAGACAAAACTAAAGATGGCCCAGGAAGCTCAAGATCCTAACTTCGACAGAAGCAGCTGGGATGTTGAGGGCTGGAAAGCGAGGTTAGCTGATCTTGAGGATGATGAGGAGGCTGAGGAGGTTTTGGCGATCGAGGCTGGAGGTAGTGGGAAGGATCAGGTTAAGGATACCGAAGCTGGAGGGGATGAGGATGCAGCGAAGGTGTAGGCTGCACAATTGGGCGATGATGGACATTCCTAGACGTAGCCGGAGCCCAATTTTTAAATTTGGTAGTAGTTTTTTGTGGTTGTGATGTTTTTAAAACAATGATGGTCTGTAATAACTAAACAATAGCTATTAGGATTAAGGATCATGTATGATCCTTTGGACAATAGGTAGGATTACAACTGGTGGAGGGATCCTCTGTTTGGGGGATGAAGCCATTGTGATCCTGCCATCTTTTTAATTCCTGCACTACCAAGACCTTTAGACAATGGACACCCTTTGCCAACCCATGTGGACGGGCCACGTTTTGCTGGTAGAAACGTGGGTTGGCAATTTTGACAACCGTAAATGGTTTAACCTTTTGTTAATAAAATAACCTTAATCTTTTTTGGCTTATCTTGTGTTGTTATCCTTTTCTGTTCTTCTTTTTTTTTAAATTTTCATTTATCTTGATATTCACTTGTCTGAACAGAAAAAATTGAACAAGTTAGATAGAAAATATTTAGGAAATGATCCAGGATCAAATATCCTATAGTTGAAAAATTCCGAAAGTAGTATATTCTAAAGATCATCAGTTCAGTTGTCAAAGTATTAGGGTTATTCAAATAATCAATGAATAAAATTAAAATAGATAAGGATCATACCGGAGGATCCAAGTTAGGATCCTAACTCTTAATACTATAACCAGGATAACCATAAGACAGACCTTAGTAAGAAGTAAGGATCAAGGATCCTTAGTTGTTTAACTTTGAAGACCTGAAATAGAACATAACTTGGGACTAAGCCATTATAAGATAAAGGTTAGCAACTGGGGACAAGCCCAAGGATAACTGGGGACAAGCCCAAGGATAACTGGGGACAAGCCCAAGGATCGTATGTGAACTGGAGTATGGCCCTAACTGGCGACTATCCAAACTTAGTGGCATGAAAATGCCAAAACCTTAGCTAACGTGAAAACGTTAGAAACCTTAAGAACGGATGTATGGTACGTCGACCATTATACGTAGGATCCTAGGTATAGCCAGTAGAATGGAATTATCAGCCCCTAAAACGAGTACTAGTCCCACTGCCATGAACTATACCAGGATCATCGTGCGCTACTGGCGAAACTGGGGTCAAGCCCGAATAACTGGGGTCAAACCCAAGTACTTGGTTGCTTGTGTGGATAATCATGCTTTTGCTAAGGATACCTGAACCTTCAAAACTCAAAATCTCATGAAAGGAGGATAAAGGATGCGGGATCCTTATCCTTTTGTGAGAAAATAAGGATATGAAATAGTTTAAGATTAGAATGTTACCTAAATGAGGATCATATGTGCTTTAAGGATCCTTTGAGGATATTTATCATGTGAGGATCATGGATCCTTATCACATGAAGTATTTCTTCAAATGGATAGCATTCCAGGCTCTAGGTAGCAAATCACCCTCCATTGTTAGCAATCGATATGCCCCCTTTCCTGCCTCAGCTTCAATCAAATAAGGGCCTTCCCATTTTGGTGCCAACTTTCCATCAGCAGGATTGGTAGTATTCTGAAATGCTTTCCTTAGTACCATATCACCAACTTGGAATTTCCTGATCCTAACATTTTTGTTGTAGGCACCGGCCATTCTTTGCTGATAACTGGCCATCCTTATCCTTGCCAAATCTCTGATTTCTTCTATAGTATCCAGGTCTTGAACCAAGTTTTCATTATTTTCCTCAGGATCACGAATACTGGTTCTAGCAGTTGGAACCACCATTTCTGTAGGGATCACTGATTCTGCCCCAAATACCAAAGAGAATGGAGTTTGGCCTGTAGCATTCTTAGGAGTTGTCCTATCAGCCCAAAACACATAAGGTAATTCTTCTGCCCAATTCCCTTTCTTGGATCCAAGCTTCTTCTTCAGATTGTTGATGATGATCTTATTGGAGGATTTTGCCTGACCATTAGCTTGTGGGTGGACTGGTGTTGATGTTATCATCTTAATCCCCCAGCTATCACAAAAGTTAGTAGTTCTGCCCCCAATGAATTGGGAACCATTATCACATATAATTTCAGAAGGAATACCAAATCTAGTTATAATATTCCTTTTAATGAAGGATATAACTTCCTTTTCTCTGACTTGGGCAAAAGCTTCAGCCTCTATCCACTTGGAGAAGTAATCAGTCATAGCAAGCATGAACACTTTTCCACCAGGTGCCTTAGGGAGCTTACCAACTATATCCATGCCCAATCTCATGAATGGCCAAGTGGAGGATATAGGATGCAATAATTCAGCCGGTTGATGAAGGATATTGCTGTGTCTCTGACAAGGATCACACTTCTTAGCATACTCCACAGCATCTCTCTTCATGGTTGGCCAGTAGTATCCTGTCCTCAGGATCCTTGAGAATAACGCCCTGCCCCCAGTGTGGTTTCCGCAATCTCCTTCATGGAAGTCTTTTAAAACTTCTTGGATTTCAGGATCCTCAATGCATCTTAAGTATGGTCCTGCAAGAGATCGTTTGTACAACATATTATTTAAAATTGTGAATTGAGATACCTTAATTTTGAAAGCTTTAGGGTTTTCTCCTGTAGGAATCTCTCCATGTTGTATGTATCTCATGATTGGGAGGATCCATGATCCTGAATGAGTTTGAGTATCCTCAGTAGGGGTGATTGCATAATCCTCTCCTATCTCCATAGCCACGTGATCCTCGATAGCCGGGGTCAGGATATGGATAATAGGGATCTTGATATCCTCCGGGATCTTCAAGGATGATCCTAAATTGGCTAGTGCATCTGCCTCTTCATTCTCTTCCCTTGGTACCTGTGTCAAACTAAAGGATACAAAAGAGAGTGCCAATTCTTTGACTAACTCCAAATATTTGATTAGCTTTTCACCTTTAACAGCATAGGATCCATTAAAGTGATTAGTGATTAACAAAGAATCTACATGTACCTCAAGATACCTGATCCTCATATGCTTAGCAATTTGCAAACCAGCTATCAAGGCTTCATATTCAGCCTCATTGTTAGTGGTTTGGAACTCACAAGCTATCGAATGGGGTATTATGTCCCCCTGTGGCGATTTTAGTAGTACTCCAAGCCCTGTTCCTTTGACATTTGAGGATCCATCAGTATAGAGTATCCAAGGATCCTTGGTTTCTTCTAGCTGCTGGACTTCTAATTCAGCCTCTTTTTTGCAAATCACTACTGAAATCTGCCACAAAGTCAGCTAATGCTTGGGATTTAATGGCTGTTCTAGGCTCATATCTTAAATCATATGCACTCAGCTTCACTGCCCACTTAGCCATCCTTCCTGACATTTCAGGTTTCCTGAGGACATTCTTAATTGGGAAATTAGTTTTGACGATAATGGCATGAGTTTCAAAATAATGTCTTAATTTAGTTGATGCCATAATTAATGCAAGGATAAGTTTTTCTAAGTGTGAATACCTGGATTCAGCATCAAGTAAACTCTTACTTACATAATAGACAGGATGTTGTGTACCTTCGTGATCCTTAACAAGGACGGCACTTACTGCTTTTGAGGATACCGCAAGATATAAGGATAACACATCTCCTTTTTCTGGTTTCATAAAAGTCGGGGCCGAGGATAGGTAATCCTTAAGAGCTCTTAAGGCACTTTCATGCTTCTCAGTCCACTCGAATTTCTTGTTCTTTCTTAGGATATCATAGAATTCCTTGCACTTTTCTAAGGATTTGGATATGAATCTGTTTAAAGCTGCAATTCTGCCTGTTAACCTTTGAACATCCTTAGCATTGGCAAGTAACTTGATGTTCACTATAGCTTTTATTTGTTCTGGACTGGCTTCAATGCCTCTCTTTGTCACCATATATCCTAAGAATTTACCTGCTTTAACCCCAAAGTGACATTTTGAAGGATTAAGTTTCATATTATATTTATCAAGGATATTGAATGCTTCCTCCAAATCTCTTAGGTGATCCTCAGCCTTTATTGATTTTACCACCATATCGTCTATGTAAACCTCCATAGTTTGTCCAATCTGATCCTTGAACATCATATTCACTAGCCTTTGATAAGTTGCACCTGCATTTCTTAGTCCGAATGGCATAGCAATATAGCAGTATATACCAGTTGGAGTCATGAAGGCTGTATCCTCTTGATCGGATGGTTCCATTTGAATTTGTTGAAATCCAGATGAAGCATCCATAAAAGTTAACAGTTCATGACCCGCAGTTGCATCCAC
Organism: Helianthus tuberosus; assembly: GCA_030545235.1. Lineage (NCBI taxonomy): Eukaryota > Viridiplantae > Streptophyta > Magnoliopsida > Asterales > Asteraceae > Helianthus > Helianthus tuberosus. The sequence goes on along the minus strand of CM060373.1, from coordinate 135,106,859 downwards.
CATGGAGTCAATGTGGGGTAATGGGAAAGGATCCTTGGGACATGCCTTATTTAAATCAGTGAAATCGACACATACCCTCCACTTTCCGTTTTTCTTTTGAACAACAACCACATTGGCCAACCATCTTGGATACTTGACCTCTATAATCATACCTGCTCGGAGTAGTTTCTCTACCTCCTCCTGGATAATGGCATTTCTTTCTGGTGCAAATTTCCTTCTCCTTTGATGGATTGGTTTGAAGGACCTATCAATGCCAAGTTTGTGAGTGATTACATCTTTAGATATACCTGTCATGTCTTCGTGTTTCCATGCAAAGGTAGTCTTTCTTCTTTTGAGGAAGGATATGAGGTCTTCCTTTATTCCGCCAAGGATCCCTGATCCTATATAAACTTTAGATTCAGGATCATCAGGATCCATAAGGATTTCCACTACATCTTGTTCACTTGCCTCCAAGACATCCCTTGGAGGACACTTTGATTGCTATTTCTCCCTGGACTTTGATGCTGGTTTCATTGATGAGGTGTAGCAGTTCTTAGCCTCTTGCTGATCACTATCAATCTTCACTATTCCCCAAGGATTAGGGAGCTTCACACACTGATGATAAGTGGATGGGACTGCCTTCATATCGTGTATCCAAGGCCTGCCAAGGATCACATTACAACAAGACAGACAGTCAATAACACAAAACTTTTGGTAAGAATGTAGGCCTTCGATATAGATTGGGAGTTTAATGTCCCCCAGAGTATTCTTAGTCTCGCCACTGAATCCCACGAGCACAGAGGATCTTGGTATGATGTCGGATTCAGGGATGTTCATCTTCTTGAGAACATCAAGCTGGATAATGTTCACAGAGCTTCCTCCATCTATAAAGATCTTGCGAACAAAATGGTTAGAAATAAAAAGAGTGATAACCAAACCATCATGATGAGGATCCTGGATGTCAACACGATCATCCTCATCGAAAGTTATAATTTTTCCTTCGGAGACACTGAATGTTCAAATGGGTCTATCTCCATTATCCATCTTGGTTTCCTTTGCATGTCTTTTGGCTGCAGAGAAGGATGTTCCACAAATGTCTGATCCTCCAGAAATAAAGTTTATAATTTGTGCATCCGCTGGAGGGGCTGGAGCTTTCTCTGGGATCCTTTCAGGATCCTGAGTCCTTGACTTCTTTCTCCCTAATAATTCTTTCAAGTGCCCCTTGCTCAACAAGTATCCAATTTCTTTTCTCAATGCGATGCATTCTTCTGTGAGATGCCCAAAATCTTCATGGTATGCACACCACTTTGACTTATCTTTAGTTGCAGCTGGTCTATCATTTTTTCTGGGCCATCTAGCTTTATCACCTAAATTCTGCATCGCGAGGATTAGTTCATTGTTATCAACAGAAAAACAATATTCAGAGATTGGAGGATAATCCTCGTCATCCTCTTCTTGTTCAACAGCATGCACATTCTGGTTATCAGATTTATTATAGGATCTGAACTTGTTGTTCTTGAATGAGGATCCTTGCTTCTCTTGCTTTGAGGATCCTGCTAACCTCTCCTGGATCCTTTTGTCATCCTCTAGCCGGATGAACCTAAGGGCCCGGGTTCTTACCTCATCTAGATTCCTGCATGGTGTCATAACAAGATCATCATAGAATAACGAATCCCTAAGCAATCCCATTTTAAAGGCTTCAACTGCCGTAGCTATATCCAGGTTAGGAATATCTAAGGATTCTTTACTAAATTTAGTGATATAATCCCTTAATGATTCATTATGACCCTGGGTTATCCTATACAGATCACTAGTTAAACGCTCAAATTTTCTACTACAAGAAAATTGATTATCAAATAGATTAACTAGATTAGCAAATGAGGTAATAGAGTAAGGGGGAAGACTTAGCAGCCATTTAAGAGCCGATCCAGTAAGAGTGGATCCAAATCCCTTGCACAGACATGCTTCCTTTAACCTTTCTGGGATGGGATTGATCTCCATCCTTTCCCTGTATTGAGATATGTGTTCCTCAGGATCCGTTGAACCATCATACAACTTCATGGTAGGCACATGGAACCTCTTGGGTATCTCAGCATCACATATTGGTGGTGCAAAACGAGATATCATGTGGCTCCCATCTGTAATCTCTGGGATAGGCTTGACCACTCCTGGAACACTTGATATCATGTCCTTTAACTTTTGTAATTCTCTGGCCATGGCATGATTGATACCTGTATCCTGCATAAGGCCATGGTTAGTGGTATTAGAATTATTGAAAGTGTTACCTCCCATTGGATTCAAATTAGGAAGAGCGGATGTGAATCCATATTGTTGGGGCTCTGGAATGATTGATGGACCAGTAGAAGCAATGGTCTGCAATGGAATGAAATCTCCCAGATGGATATCGGTATTCCCTGATTGCAAACTCCTTAAGGATCCATGAAACTGAGAGGATCCTTGAACCTGTGAGGATCCTGGAACATAGGAGGATCCTTGAACCTGAGAGGATCCTGGAACATAGGAGGATCCTTGAACCTGAGAGGATCCTGGAACATAAGAGGATCCTTGAACTTGAGAGGATCCTGGCACATAGGAGGATCCTTGAACCTGAGAGGATCCTGGAACATAGGAGGATCCTTGAACCTGGGAGGATCCTTGAACCTGAGAGGATCCTTGAAACGACCAATATCGTTGAATCTGCTGCGCTCCCGAGTATCCTCCTGAGCTTGCAAAGGATCCTATATGCTGAGGATGGGATCCTGATGGTTGAAAGTGTAACCCTGAAGCCTGAGTCATTGCTGATGTCCCGTAATGCACTCCTTTTGGTCCTCCCACATATTGAACGTCTGGAACCACTGAAGGCTGAGAAGTTATTACCGGAGTATCAAAATTCAAAGATCTGGGCATTAGTGGGGAATGATCCTCTGCCGATCTCTTCTGTTTCTTGATGTCTCCAATTTCTCTAAGGATCCTTTCATTGGTCTTGTCCTGCTGCTGGATATGCTCCTTCATCTGCAAAATCAGAGTAAACAAGTCACTAGTAGTAGGAGTATAAGAAGCAGAAGAAGTTGGAGGTTTTGAGAAAATGGGAGTTGGTTTCTTCTCGGCATTTTTCTGAGGTCCAGAAGGTGGTGGAGGCAATGGTGGAATGCCCTGGGATGAATTGACTGCAGACATCGCACTGGAGGTGTTCTTTGATGATGAAGCCATCTGCTTGAACGTAACGAACCGGAATGATCACAAAAAATGAGAATTTCTTAGGAATGAAGCACCAATTGCCCCACGGTGGGCACCAAACTGTTTTGGTCAAAAAATCAGATGAGGATAATGTAACCAAACTCTCTGTCACGGGGTATGATGCTTGAATTGGTTTATAGCAATAAGGATCACTATGAAAAATAAATAACAAGTGACACAAGGTTTATACGGGGAAAAAGCCCTTGATCAAGAGTTGATCTCCGGCACAAAAAACCCCGGGTGATGGAAACTACCGATCACCAACTCAAATTAAACAAGTAATGTGTTACAACTTCGGATGATAGCGAGCTAAATACAAGGATCACTATAGTGTTCTGTGTAAAAAGTGTACGAGATTGCTAAGTGAATGAACGAGAGCTATTGTGAGCGGTTTTCAGAGTGTGTGCAGCCAAAAATAGCAAAAAGTGTTGTCTAATTAGCTCGCTACCCCTTTTAAATTAGAAAATATCTAAGTAACTAATTGTCCGTAAATGGTGCAACTCCTCCACGACTCCACAACGTCCATTTTCAGCCAAGCACGTGCGGAATTCTTCAAGGAATATACTCTAGGAATATCGCCAAGACCAAGTCCCAAATGATATTCCTGCAAAACAGTTACGAATTCAAAACAGACAATCATTAGCATAAGGATCCTTAGGATGATCCATGATCCTGATCCTGAGGCACTTCTGAGGATCACTAACTGACACAGAAGTAAGGATCACCAAACAGGATAATAATTGAGGATCACGGGTCATTTAGAAATCCACCCCTAACACTTAGCTAGCGTGAAAACGTTAGAAACCTTAGGAACAGATGTATGGTACGTCTACCATTATACGTAGGATCCAGGATACAGCCAGTACAATGAAATTGTCAGCCCCTAAAGCGAGTACTGGTCCCATTGCCATGAACTGTACCAGGATCATCGTGCGCTACTGCCGAAACTGGGGATAGGCCCAAACTGGGGACAAGCCCAAAACTGGGGACAAGCCCAAATAACTGGGGACAAGCCCAAATAAACTTTGGAGAGTTGGCCAACCACTTTGATCTTCTGTAAAATGATAACAACTCTGCAAAAGTTTAAACTTTATGAAAATAGATGTTAAATGTTTAACATATTTGCCTTATGATAAGTAATAAGTATAAGATGAATGAAGATGAAAGTAATGTGTTACCAAATGTAGAATCATATATCCTTTGAGGATCCCGGATCCTTAATCAGAATACTGGCATCGCTGAGGATCCCTGATCCTTCTTACATAAAGTACTTTTTGAGATGAACAACATTCCAAGCTCTTGGTAAGAGGTCACCATCCATTGTCAAGTAAAGATATGCCCCCTTTCCTGCTTCAGCTTCAATTAAGTAGGGACCTGACATTCTTGTTGTATGCTCCAGCCATTCTTTGTCGATGAAGGATATTGTTGTGTCTTTGACAAGGATCACATTTCTTGGCATAATCCACAACATCGTTCTTCATAGCAGGCCAATAGTATCCTATTCTAAGGATCCTTGAGAACAGTGCTCTGCCCCCAGTGTGGTTTTCACAATCTCCTTCATGGAAATCCTTCAGAACTTCTTGAATTTCTGGATCCTCGGTGCACCTCAAATATGGACCCGCAAGAGATCATTTATATAACATGTTATTTAGTATTGTAAATCGATATACCTTGACTTTGAAAGCCATGGGGTTTTCTCCTGTAGGAATCTCTCCATGTTGTATATATCTCATGATTGGAAGGATCCAGGATCCTGAACTTGATTGTGCACCATCACTAGGTATGATTGTAGAATCCTCTACTATCTTCATAGCCGCGTGATCCTCAATTGCAGGAGTTAAAACATGGATAATGAGTATTTTCACATCCTCTGGAATCTTCAGTGATGATCCAAGATTAGCTAGAATATCAGCTTCTGCATTTTCTTCCCTGGGTACCTGTAATAGACTGAAAAAAGCAAAAGAATCTGCCAGTTTCCTGACTATTTCTAAGTACTTGATTAGCTTTTCACCTTTGACAGTGTAATAACCATTATAATGATTAGTAATTAATAAGGAATCTATGAATACTTGAAGATACCTGATCCTCATATTCTTATCTAATTGCAAACCTACTATCAAGGCCTCATACTCAGCCTCATTATTAGTGGTTTGGAATTCACATGCAATGCATTGGGGTATAATGTCCCCCTGTGGCGATTTTAGTAGTGTGCTTTGTCTAGTTCCTTTAACATCTGAAGCTCCATCCGTGAGGAGTGTCTAAGGATCCTTGGTCTTCTCAAGTTGTTGAACTTCTAATTCAGCTTCCCTTTGTAGATCACTACTAGAATCAGGCACAAAGTCAGCTAAAGCTTAGGACTTGATGGCAGTCTTGGGTTCATACTTAGTGTCATATGCACTAAGCTTGACCATCCACTTTGCCATTCTACCTGACATTTCAAGTTTCCTAAGAACATTCTTAATAGGAAAGTTAGCTTTCACAATAATAGTGTGAGTTTCGAAATAATGTCTAAGTTTAGCGGAAGCCATAATTAAATCAAGAATTAATTTCTCTAAATGAGAATAGCTGGCCTCAGCATCAAGTAGTGTTTTGGTCAAAAAATCTGTTGAGGATATTGCAACCAAACTCTATGTTACGGGGAATGATGCTTAAAATGTGTAACAGCGATGAGGATCACTTCAATATAAATTGCACAAACAACACAAGGATTTATACGGGGAAAAAGCCCTTGATCAAGAGTTGATCTCCGGCACAAAAAACCCCGGGTGATGGAAACTACCGATCACCAAGCTCAAATTAATGAATAAATGTTTACAACTTCGGATAGTAACGAGCTAGGTACAAGGATCACTAGAATATAACGTGTAAAAGGTGTATGAAATTGCTAAGTGTTTGAACGAGAGCTGGTATGAACGTTTGTACGAGTGTGTGTGTAACTCAGAAATGACTAAATGTTTTCTACTAGCTCATTACCCCTTTAAAATAGAAATTTAACTACCAAACTAACTATCCGACTTTTGTGCCAAGCCCCCACGTTCTCCATAACGTCCATTTTTGGCCAAGCACGTGCATAATAGTTTGGGAATATTCTCCAGGAATGTCGCCAAGACTTGGTCAAGCTGGTTATTCCTGCGAAGTAGTACAAAACATAAATAAACAATCGTCAGTACGAGGATCCTTAAAGTGATCCATGATCCTGATCCTGAAACTCTTCTGAGGATCACCACCTGTCACAGAAGTAAGGATCACTAATTAGGATAACGAATAAGGATCACTAATTGTTAGAAAATCCTCCCCTAACAATTGCCCCCAAAATATAAGGAGTGATATGTAAAATTAGCGAGTTATATTTTCTTGATCTTATCCGCAACTAACTAACGGATATATAGCCGTTGATATCGAACTAGCCGTTGCGATCATGACGTCACAGAAGTGACAATCCTGCAGAATCATAATTATAAATAGAGATATAGATAGGATAAATATGCATTCAAATTCGAAAGAAACTCCCTTTAAATTCTCAGTCGAAGATCAATCAGGTATTTCTTTCTCCTCTTTCTCCCTTTCTTACTCTGTTTTTCTTTCTTTCCATCAAAGATGTTGCTCCGAAATTCCCCAGCCAAGGATCACCCAAAGAACAGTCCTCCGAAAAGCCAGGGGATCATTGAAGACTCCATTAAAGAACGCTGCTGCTTCAATGATGCTCAGATAGATAGGATCCGCCACTGCTTCCCGGCGAACACCGAATTTAGGCCTTTTGACCCCAATGCCCTGAGCGATCATATCTCCGATAAGTGGGTTGCTTTCCCCGTCACTCCTTTCACCATAGGCTATACATATCCTTTTCCAGCATTTACCCAATCTTTCTTTTCACTAACCGGCATTTCTTATGTTCAAGCCATGCCGATGATTTGGAGGGTTTTATACACCCTTGAAAGGATCATCGATCAGGAGGGAATAGATCTAGGAATGGCAGAGCTGGGAGAGCTGTATGATCTTACCACCTTTGGTTCTCATCGTTATTTGTTTAAACGTAAACCCGGTGAGGAACACCCGATCTTCAAAGCCACCAAGAATGATGCTAATTGGAAACGGCGTTTCTTTTTTATCAAGAGAGATTCCATTGAGGATGGAAAGGATCTACCCAAGAAATGGGCTACCCATGGTAGGGTGGAGGATCCTGAGAAGGATCACCAGGAACTTTCCTTTGATGTAAGGATAACTTATATTTTTGCTTTCTTGTTATGCAGCTATCACCATCTCACACCTCAAACTGTCCCCTGCTGCTAAGGAGAGGCTCCTCGCTTTCAAGAAACTTGACCCTGAGACAAGAACTTTCAAGACAACAACCCAAGATTCACAGGAGGTATCCTCAGGCTCTGTCACAATGTCAAGTAAGTATCCTTGTTTAAAATTTAAATAAATAGTGAAATATGAATTAAGAAAAGATACTTATCTTGTTTTGGTTGTGTAGGTGCTGGAAAATCCACCAAGTCTGCTTCCAAGTTCAATGTTGCTGATCTCACCACTGTCAGATCCTCCAAGAGAAAAGCTCCTACCAGTCCGACAGCTTCGGTCCCCAAGGCACCCCTCAAAGGAAAGGCAATCAAGAAGAGAAAAGCCTCTGAAGCTGAGGATCTGCAGGGTCTGCCTCTGATCCGCCACCAATTCCTTGAGTACTTTAATGAGGTAAGGATCACTGTCTCTGCTTGTATATCCTGCTGACATATCCTGCTGATCTGAGGATCACTTGGTTCTGACCTTATCTTTTATCCCTTTTACAGAAATTCGCTGAGATTGAGGACTATGTGGGCCACGTTGAGGATTAGGATAGGAAGATTGCCGATCTCCAGCAGGTTGCGGTGTTAAAGGGCCTCACAATTGCTGATCTTCAGAAGGAAGTCCGGGATACCAAACAGCAGATGGCCAAGGTGTTGGTTAATGTTGACTATGAGAAGAGTGAGACCACCGAAGACGCCAAAATCTCTGCTGCCATAGCAATGTACAGGACCAAGCTGCAAATGGCCTTGGAAGCTCAGGATCCTGCTTTTGACAAGAGCACCTGGGATGTTGAAGGCTGGAAGGCAAGGCTAGCTGAACTGGACGATGAAGAGGCTGAGGAGGCTGAAGAGATCCTGACGATCGAGGCTGGAGGCAAAGGTGAAGGTGGTGAAACAAGTGGAGCCAGAGGTGGTGATGCAGGGAAGGTTTAGGATGCATGGTTGGACGATGAAGGACATTTCTAGACGCAACCGGAGCCCAATTTTTTAAGTTTGATAGTTTGTTTTTTGTGGTTGTGGTGTTGAACAATTTGATGGTTTGTACTTAAACAATAGGTTTTAGGATTAAGGATCATGTATGATCCTTTGAACAATAGGCAGGATTGCATATGGTGGAGGGATCCTCTGTTTTGGGGATGAAGCCATTGTGATCCTGCCGCCTTTATATTCCTGCACTACCTTCGAACTCATTATCATGGACACCCTTTACCTACCCCAGCGGATGGGCCACGTTTTGCTGGTAGATGCTCGGGTAGGTAATTTTGACAACCTTTTAAGGGTTAGTCTTTTGTTAATAAATAAAAACTTAACCTTTTGTCGCTTATCTTGTGTTGTTATCCTTTATAATATATTACTTTCTAACTGTTGTAACGTTCATTTTGTTTATACTTATCAAGCCTTAAAAAATTAGAAAAGATATCCAGAAAGTTTAGGGTATGATCAAGGATCACATATCCCATAACCGATAAATTCTAAAAAGTGATATGGTTTAAGAATCACAAGCTCAGTTGTCAAGTATAAGGGTTATTCAAATAAATAATGAATAGGATTATTAATAGTTAAGGATCATACCTGAGGATCCAAGTTAGGATCCTAACCATAATAAGGATAACTATAAGATAAACCTTGGAATAAAGTAAGGATCAAGGATCCCTAGTTGACTATCTTCAAGAACCTGAAATAGAGCATAACTTGGGACTAAGCCAACATAAGGAAAAAAGTTAGCAACTGGGGACAAGCCCAAGGATAACTGGGGACAAGCCCAAGGATCGTATGTAAACTGGAGTATAGCCCTAACTGGCGACTATCCAAACTTAGTGACATGAATATGCCAAGACCTTAGCTAACGTGAAAACGTTAGAAACCTTAGCTAACGTGAAAACGTTAGAAACTTATGAACGGATGTATGGTACGTCTACCATTATACGTAGGATCCTAAGCATAGCCAGTACAATGGAATTATCAGCCCCTAAAACGAGTACTGGTCCCAATGCCTTGAACTATACCAGGATCATCGTGCGCTACAGGCGGAACTGGGGTCAAGCCCAAATAACTGGGGTTAAACCCAAGGAACGGATTGCTTCAGCAGATTATCAATGTTATGCTAAGGATACCTGAACTTTCAAAACTTAAACTCACGTGAGAGATGGATAAAGGATACATGATCCTTATCCTTATATGAGAAAATAAAGAAATGAAACAGTTCAAGTTTAGGATATTACCTAAGCAAGGATCACCGATACTTTGAGGATCCTTTAAGGATATCCCTATCGTGAGGATCATCTGTACCACTAGGATCCTGCTCACATGAAATATTTCTTCAAATGGACAGCATTCCAAGCTCTTGGTAGCAAATCACCTTCCATGGTTAGCAATCTATATGCCCCCTTTCCTGCTTCAGCTTCAATTAAATAAGGGCCTTCCCATTTTGGAGCCAATTTTCCATCAGCAGGATTGGTGGTATTCTGAAATGCTTTCCTCAATACCATATCTCCAACTTGAAACCTCCTGATCCTGACATTTTTGTTGTAAGCACCAGCCATTCTTTGCTGATAACTGGCTATCCTTATCCTAGCCATATCCCTGATTTCTTCAATAGTATCCAGGTCTTGAGCCAAGTTCTCATCATTCTTCTCAGGATCACGGGTACTTGTTCTTACAGTTGGAACCACCATTTATGTTGGGATCACTGATTCTGCCCCAAACACCAAAGAGAATGGTGTTTGACCAGTAGCATTCTTGGGGGTTGTCCTATCAGCCCAAAGCACATAGGGTAGTTCTTCTGCCCATTTCCCTTTCTTGGATCCAAGCTTCTTCTTCAAATTGTTGATGATGATCTTGTTGGATGATTCTGCTTGACCATTAGCTTGTGGGTGGACTGGTGTTGATGTTATCATCTTAATCCCCCAGCTGTCACAAAAGTTAGTGGTTCTGCCCCCAAAAAATTGGGAACCATTATCACATATAATCTCAGAAGGAATTCCAAATCTAGTTATAATATTTCTTTTAATGAAGGATATGACTTCCTTTTCTCTGACTTGGGCAAAAGCTTCAGCCTCTATCCACTTGGAGAAGTAATCAGTCATAGCTAACATGAATACTTTTCCACCAGGTGCCTTAGGGAGCTTACCAACTATATCCATACCCCGTCTCATAAATGGCCAAGAGGATGATATAGGATGCAATAATTCAGCAGGTTGATGAAGGATATTGCTGTGTCTCTGGCAAGGATCACATCTTCTAGCATACTCCACAGCATCTCTCTTCATGGTTGGCCAGTAGTATCCTGTCCTCAGGATCCTTGAGAATAATGTTCTGCCCCCAGTGTGGTTTCCACAATCTCCTTCATGGAAGTCTTTTAAAACTTCTTGGATTTCAGGATCCTCAATGCATCTCAAGTATGGTCCTGCAAGAGATCGTCTGTACAACATATTATTTAAAATCGTGAATTGAGATACCTTAGATTTGAAAGCCCTAGGGTTTTCTCCTGTAGGAATCTCTCCATGTTGTAAGTATCTCATAATTGGTGAGGTCCATGATCCTGATCCTGAATGGGATCGAGTATCCTCACTGGGGATCATTGCAGAATCATTTCCTATCTCCATAGCCACATGATCCTCAATGGCTGGGGTCAGGATATGGATAATAGGGATCTTGATATCCTCCGGGATCTTCAAGGATGATCCTAAGTTAGCCAAAGCATCAGCTTCTGTATTTTCTTCCCTTGGTACCTGTGTCAAACTAAAGGAAACAAAAGAGAGTGCCAAACTTTTGACTATCTCTAAATATTTGGTTAGTTTTTCACCTTTAACAGTGTAGGATCCATTAAAGTGGTTTGTAATTAACAACGAATCTACATGTACCTCAAGATACCTGATCCCCATATGCTTTGCAATTTGCAAACCAGCAATTAAGGCTTCATATTCAGCCTCATTGTTAGTGGTTTGGAACTCACAAGCTATAGAGTGGGGTATTATGTCCCCCTGTGGCGATTTTAGTAGTATTCCAAGCCCTGTGCCTTTGACATTTGAGGATCCATCAGTATAGAGTTTCCAAGGATCCTTGGTCTCTTCTAGCTGCTGGACTTCTAGCTCTGCTTCTTTTTGTAAATCACTACTGAAATCAGCCACAAAATCAGCTAATGCTTGGGATTTGATGGCTGTCCTAGGCTCATATCTTATATCATATGCACTTAGCTTCACTGCCCACTTAGCCATCCTTCCTGACATCTCTGGTTTCCTGAGGACATTCTTAATTGGAAAATTAGTTTTAACAATGATAACATGAGTTTCAAAATAATGTCTTAACTTAGTAGATGCCATAATTAATGCAAGAGTAAGCTTTTCAAGGTGTGAATACCTGGATTCGGCATCAAGTAAACTTTTACTTACATAATAGACTGGATGTTGTGTACCTTCGTGATCCTTAACAAGGACCGCACTTACTGCTTTTGAGGATACTGCAAGATACAAGGATAGCACATCGCCTTTTTCTGGTTTCATCAAAGCCGGGGCTGAGGATAGGTAATCTTTGAGGGCTCTTAAAGCATTTTCATGCTTCTCAGTCCACTCAAATTTCTTGTTCTTCCTTAGGATATCATAGAATTCTTTACACTTCTCGGAGGATTTGGATATAAATCTGTTCAAAGCTGCGATCCTGCCTGTTAGCCTTTGAACATCCTTAGAATTGGCCGGAGATTTGATGTTCACTATTGCTTTGATTTGTTCCGGGCTAGCTTCAATGCCTCTCTTTGTCACCATATATCCTAAGAATTTACCTGCTTTAACACCAAAGTGACATTTTGAAGGATTAAGTTTCATGTTATATTTGTCAAGGATATCGAATGCTTCCTCCAAGTCTCTTAGGTGATCCTCAGCTTTTAAGGATTTTACCACCATATCATCTATGTACACCTCCATAGTTTGTCCAATCTGATCCTTGAACATCATATTCACCAGCCTTTGATATGTTGCACCTGCATTTCTTAATCCGAACGGCATAGCAATATAGCAGTATATACCAGTTGGAGTCATGAAGGCTGTATCCTCTTGGTCGGATGGTTCCATTTGGATTTGTTGGAATCCAGATGAAGCATCCATAAAAGTTAACAATTCATGACCCGCAGTTGCATCCACCATGGAGTCAATGTGGGGTAATGGGAAAGGATCCTTGGGACATGCCTTATTTAAATCGGTAAAATCGACACATACCCTCCACTTTCCGTTTTTCTTTTGAACAACAACCACATTGGCCAACCATCTTGGATACTTGACCTCTCTAATCATACCTGCCCGGAGCAATTTCTCTACCTCTTCCTGGATAATGGCATTCCTTTCCGGTGCAAACTTTCTTCTCCTTTGATGGATTGGTTTGAAGGATCTGTCAATGCCGAGTTTGTGAGTGATTACATCTTTGGATATACCAGTCATGTCTTCGTGTTTCCATGCAAAGGTAGTCTTTCTCCTCTTGAGGAAGGATACGAGGTCTTCTTTCATTTCGTCAAGGATCCCTGATCCGATGTAGATTTTGGATTCAGGATCATCGGGATCCATGAGGATTTCTACCACATCCTGCTCTCTTGCCTCCAAGACATCCCTTGGAGGATGCTTTGATTGCTATTGCTCCCTTGACTTCGAGGCTGGTTTCATCGATGAAGTGTAGCAATTCTTAGCCTCCTGCTGATCACTATCAATCTTCACTACTCCCCAAGGACTAGGGAGCTTCACACATTGATGGTAGGTAGATGGGACTGCTTTCATATCGTGTATCCAAGGCCTGCCAAGGATAACATTACAACAAGATAAACAGTCAATAACACAAAATTTTTTATAAGAGTGTAGGCCTTCAATGTATATTGGGAGTTTAATGTCCCCTAGGGTATTCTTAGTTTCGCCACTAAATCCCATGAGCACGGAGGATCTTGGTATGATATCTGATTCAGGGATACCCATCTTCTTTAGAACATCAAGCTGGATAATGTTCACTGAGCTTCCTCCGTCTATAAGGATCCTGCAGACAAAATGGTTAGAAATGAAAAGAGTAATAACTAAACCATCGTGATGAGGATCCTGGATATCAACACGATCATCCTCGTCAAAGGTTATGACTTTTCCTTCGGAGACACTTGATGTTCGAACAGGTCTTTCTCCATTATCCATTTTAGTTTCCTTTGCATGCCTTTTAGCTGCTGAGAAAGATGTGCCACAAATGTCTGATCCTCCAGAAATAAAGTTTATCACTTGTGCATCTGCTGGAGGGGCTGGAGCCTTCTCAGGGATCCTTTCAGGATCCTGAGTCCTTGACTTTTTTCTTCCCAACAATTCTTTTAGATGCCCCTTGCTCAGCAAGTATCCAATTTCCTTTCTTAGTGCAATGCATTCTTCTGTGAGATGCCCAAAATCTTCATGGTATGCACACCACTTTGATTTATCCTTAGTCGCAGCTGGCCTATCATTTTTTCTCGGCCATCTAGCTTTATCACCTAGGTTCTACATAGCAAGGATTAGTTCATTGTTATCAACACAAAAACAATATTCAGAAATTGGAGGATAATCCTCATCATCCTCTTCTTGATCAACAGAATGCACGTTCTGGTTATCAGATCTATTGTAGGATCTGAACTTGTTGTTCCTGAATAAGGATCCTTGCTTATCCTGCTTTGAGGATCCTGCTAATCTCTCCTGGATCCTCTTGTCGTCCTCTAGCCGAATGAACCTAAGTGCTCGTGTTCTTACCTCATCTAAGTTCCTGCATGGTGTCATAACAAGATCATCATAGAACGACGAATCCCTAAGCAATCCCATTTTAAAGGCCTCAACAGCCGTAGCTATATCTAAGTTGGGAATGTCTAAGGATTCTTTACTGAATTTGGTAATGTAATCCCTTAATGATTCATTATGACCCTGGGTTATCCTATATAAATCACTAGTTAGTCGTTCAAATTTTCTACTACAAGAAAACTGATTATTAAACAAGTTAACTAGGTTAGCAAATGAGGTAATAGAATAGGGAGGAAGACTTAGCAGCCATTTGAGAGCTGATCCAGTAAGAGTGGATCCGAATCCCTTGCACAGGCATGCTTCCTTTAACCTTTCTGGGATTGGATTGATCTCCATCCTCTCCCTGTATTGTGCTATGTGTTCCTCAGGATCTGTCGAACCATCATACAGCTTCATTGTTGGCACATGGAACCTCTTGGGTATCTCAGCATCACAAATTGGTGGTGCAAAACGAGATATCTTGTGGCTCCCATCTGCAATCTCTGGGATAGGTTTGACCACTCCTGGAACACTTGATATCATATCCTTTAACTTTTGCAATTCTCTTGCCATGGCATGATTGATACCTGGATCCTGCATAAGACCATGGTTAGTAGTATAAGAATTATTAAAAGTGTTACCTCCCATTGGATTCAAGTTAGGAAGAATGGATGTTAATCCATATTGTTGGGGCTCTGGAATGATCGAGGGACCAGTAGAAGCATTGGTCTGCATTGGAATAAAATCTCCCTGATGGACATCTGAACTTCCTGTTTGCAAACTCCTCAAGGATCCTGGCGTCTGGAAGGATCCCTGAAACTGGGACGATCCTGGAACGAAGGAGGATCCTTGAACCTGGGATGATCCTGGAACAAAGTAGGATCCTTGAACCTGGGATGATCCTCGAACAAAGGAGGATCCTTGAACCTGGGATGATCCTGGAACAAAGGAGGATCCTTGAACCTGGGATGATCCTGGAACAAAGGAGGATCCTTGGACCTGAGATGATCCTGGAACAAAGGAGGATCCTTGAACCTGGGATGATCCTGGAACAAAGGAGGATCCTTGAACCTGGGATGATCCTGGAACAAAGGAGGATCCTTGAATCTGCTGCATTCCTGAATATCCTCCTGAATTCGTGAGGGGTCCCATATACTGAGGATAGGATCCCGCTGGCTGGAAATATGAGCCTGCTGCCTGGGTGATTGTTGTTGTTCCATAGTGCACTCCTTTCGGTCCACCCACATATTGAACGTCTGGAACCATTGATGGCTGAGAAGTAATCACCGGAGTATCAGAATTCAAGGATTTCGGCACCAGTGGGGAATGATCCTCTGCCGTTGTCTTTTGTTTCTTGAGATCTCCGATTTCTTTGAGAATCCTCTCGTTGGTCTTATCCTGTTTCCGTATCTGATCCTTCATCTACAAAATCAAAGTAAACATGTCACTAGTAGTGGGAGTGTAAGAAGCAGAAGAAGTTGGAGGTTTTGAGAAAATGGGAGTTGGTTTCTTCGCAGCATTCTCAGCATTCTTCTGGGATCCAAAAGGTGGTGGAGGCAAAGGGGGAACGCCTTGAGAAGAAGTGAATGAGGGCATCAAATTTGAAGCATTCTTCGCCGAGGAAGCCATTTGCTTGGTTGTAGTGGACCGAAATGAGCACAAAAATGCGTATTTTTCTAAGGATGAAGCACCAATTGCCCCACGGTGGGCGCCAAACTGTTTTGGTCAAAAAATCTGTTGAGGATATTGCAACCAAACTCTATGTTATGGGGAATGATGCTTAAAATGTGTAACAGCGATGAGGATAACTTCAATATAAATTGCACAAACAACACAAGGATATATACGGGGAAAAAGCCCTTGATCAAGAGTTGATCTCCGGCACAAAAAACCCCGGGTGATGGAAACTACCGATCACCAAGCTCAAATTAATGAATAAATGTTTACAACTTCGGATAGTAACGAGCTAGGTACAAGGATCACTAGAATATAAGGTGTAAAAGGTGTATGAAATTGCTAAGTGTTTGAACGAGAGCTGGTATGAACGTTTGTACGAGTGTGTGTGTAACTCAGAAATGACTAAATGTTTTCTACTAGCTCGTTACCCCTTTAAAATAGAAATTTAACTACCAAACTAACTATCCGACTTTTGTGCCAAGCCCCCACGTTCTCCATAACGTCCATTTTTGGCCAAGCACGTGCAGAATAGTTTGGGAATATTCTCCAGGAATGTCGCCAAGACTTGGTCAAGCTGGTTATTCCTGCAAAGTAGTACAAAACATAAATAAACAATCGTCAGTACGAGGATCCTTAAAGTGATCCATGATCCTGATCCTGAAACTCTTCTGAGGATCACCACCTGTCACAGAAGTAAGGATCACTAATTAGGATAACGAATAAGGATCACTAATTGTTAGAAAATCCTCCCCTAACAAGTAGAATTTTACTTACATAGTATACCGGATGTTGAGAGCCTTCATGATCCTTAACTAGGATCACACTTACTGCTTTAGCTGAAATAGCTAAGTATAAGGATAACGATTCTCCATTTTCTGGTTTCATCAGGGCTGGTGCTGAGGATAGATAATCCTTAAGAACCTTGAGCGCAGCTTCATGCTTATCAGTCCACTCAAACTTGCCTTGAGCAATTTGTCTACCTCTTCTTGTACAATGGCATTCCTTTCAAGTGCAAACTTTCTCCTTTTTTGGTGTATTGGCTTGAAAGACCTGTCAATACCAAGTTTCTTCTTTTCAAGAAGGATACTAAATCCTGCTCAATACTGTCTAGGATCCCGGATCCTATAAAAATTCTGGATTCAGGATCCTCTGGGTTCAACAGAATATCCTTGACGTCTTGGTCCTTAGAGGCTGGCTTCATTGAAGAAGTGTAACAGTTCTTTGCCTCCTGCTGATCACTTTCTATCTTCACCATATCCCATAGAGTTGGGAGCTTGACACATTGATGATATGTTGAGGGGGGCTGCCTTCATATCGTGTATCCATGGCCTGCCAAAGATAACATTACAGCAAGATAAGCAATCAATAACATAGAATTTTTTTAACATAATTCACTCCCTCTATATAGATAGGAAGTTTGATGTCCCCCAATGTAATCTTTGTCTCTCCACTGAATCCCACAAGAACAGATGATCTTTGGACAATATCGGATTCAAGGATGTCCATTCTATTGAGGACATCCAACTGGATTATGTTCACTGATATTTTCCCATCAATGAGAATCCTGCGAACAAAATGGTTAGATATAAATAATGTAATAACAAAACCGTCATGATGAGGATCATGTATGTCGACACGGTCATCCCCATCAAAGTATATGACTTTTTCCTGGGTAAGGATGGAAGTTCGAACAGGTTTGTCCCTATTCTCCATCTTTGTTTCCTTTGCATGTCTCTTAGCTGCTGAGAACCAAACCGTCATTATTATCCTGTTTGGTGATCCTTACTTCTGTGTCAGTTAGTGATCCTCGGAAGTGCCTCAGGATCAGGATCATGGATCATCCTAAGGATCCTTATGCTAATGATTGTCTGTTTTGAATTCATAACTGTTTTGCAGGAATATCATTTGGGACTTGGTCTTGGCGATATTCCTGGAGTATATTCCTTGAAGAATTCCGCACGTGCTTGGCTGAAAATGGACGTTGTGGAGTCGTAGAGGAGTTGCACCATTTGCGGACAATTAGTTACTTAGATATTTTCTAATTTAAAAGGGGTAGCGAGCTAATTAGACAACATTTTTTGCTATATTTGGCTGCACACACTCTGAAAACCGCTCACAACAGCTCTCGTTCATTCACTTAGCAATCTCGTACACTTTTTACACAGAACACTATAGTGATCCTTGTATTTAGCTCGCTATCATCCGAAGTTGTAACACATTACTTGTTTAATTTGAGTTGGTGATCGGTAGTTTCCATCACCCGGGGTTTTTTGTGCCGGAGATCAACTCTTGATCAAGGGCTTTTTCCCCGTATAAACCTTGTGTCACTTGTTATTTATTTTTCATAGTGATCCTTATTGCTATAAACCAATTCAAGCATCATACCCCGTGACAGAGAGTTTGGTTACATTATCCTCATCTGATTTTTTGACCAAAACACTTTAAATCCACATTCGAAGACCAAGCAGGTATCTCTCTTTCCTCTTTCTCTTCTTCTTCTTACTCTGTTTCTTTTTTCTTCAAAATCTCTGAATCACAATGAAGCTAAGATCATCCCCTGCTAAGGATCATCGAAAAGACAGTCCTTTAAAAAGCCAAGGGATCATCGAAGACTCTCCGAAGGAACGTTACTGCTTTACCGATCCTGAGATCGACAGGATTTGCCATTGCTTTCCGGTGAGCACTGTTTTCAAACCCTTTGAGCCTACCGTCCGGAGTTATTTTGTCTCTGAAACATGGGTTGCATTTCCAGTTACCCCTTTCTCGATAGGATACTCCTACCCTTTTCCTGAATTTACCCAATCTTTCTTCTCCCTTACCGGCATATCCTATATCCAGGTTATGCCAATGATGTGGAGGGTTCTATTTACCCTTGAGAGGATCATTGAGCAGGAGGATATTGAGTTGGGAATGTCGGAGTTGTCTGAACTATACAACCTTGTGAGCCATGGTTCACACCGCTTTCTATTCAAACATAAGCCCGGTGAAGAACAACCAATCTTAAAAACCACCAAGAACGATAACAAGTGGAAGAAATATTTTTTCTTCGTCAGGAGGGATTCTATCCCTAATGGGAAGGATCTCCCCAGAACATGGGCCACTCATGGTAGGATAGAGGATCCTTATAGAAGGATCATAGGATAACCTGTTTCTGCTGAGGATCACTAACTCCTTTGTTTCTATTTTGCAGCTATTTCTGTTTCACACATCATCACATCACCTGTAACTAACGAGAGGATCAAAGCCTTCCGGAATCTTGATCCTGCAGTAAGGACATTTCAAGCAAACACCAAGGATTCTCAAGAAGTATCCTCAGGCTCTGTTACAATGTCAAGTAAGTATCCATGTTTGTATATCATTAAATGTTAAAACGTAAATAAAACAGGAATACTTATCTTTTGTTTTGGATGTATAGGTGATGGAAAATCCTCAAGGTCTACCACCCGTTTCAGTGTTACCGATCTTACCGCTGTTGCTCCCAGGTATGGGAAGAAGAAGACTGCTGCTAGCCCGAGCGCCGTGGTCCCAAAGCCTACCACCTCCAAGGGAAAGAAAAGGAAAGCTACCGAAGCCGACAATCTTGAAGGCTTGCCTCTTATCCGCCATCAGTTCCAAGAATACTTTGCCGATGTAAGGATCACTGACTTAGCTTAATTATCCTGCCCACTTGAGGATCATGTGATCCTAAACTTTTCCTCATCTTCTTTGCAGAAATTTGCCGAGATTGAGATGCTGCTGGATGCTTATGCTAAGGAAGCTGACCAGAAGCAAAGGGACTTCCAAAATATTTTCCTGGCTAAGGATCAGACCATCTCCCACCTCGAGAAAGATCTTGCTCTGGCAAAGCAGCAGGTGGTTGTGGCTCAGATAAATGTTGATCATGAAAAAGCTAAGCTGCTGGAGGATGCCAAAGTCTCTGCTGCCATCACAATGTATAAGATCAAGCTGCAAATGGCTCAGGAGGCTGAGGATCCTGACTTTGATAGGACCACTTGGGACAAGGAGGAATGTAAGGCAAAGCTGGCTGAGCTTGAGGATGAAGAGGAGGAGGCTATTGAAGTCTTGGCAATTGAGGCGAGTGGCAGCGGGAAGGATCAGGCTGGTGATGATGCTGGTGGTGATGCAGCCAAGGTGTGAACTGCAGAAATGGCGATGAAGGATATTTCTAGACGTGGCAGGAGCCCATTTTTTAGGATTTGGTAGTAGTTTTTTGGTTATGGTGTTTTGAAACAATGTTGGGTTGTAATTTGAACAATAGTTTCTAGGGTTATGGATCAAGGATCCTTAGACAATAGGTTGGATAATAGGTGGTGGAGGGATCCTCTGTTTGGGGGATGAAACCACTTGTTATCCTGCCGTTTTATATTTCCTGCACTTCAAAGACCTATTAACAATGGACACCCTTTACCTACCCCAGCGGACGGGCCACGTATTGCTGGTAGATGCTTGGGGTAGGTAATTTTGACAACTTTCGAAGGGTTAACTTTTGTGAATAAAAATAACTTCAACTTTTTGGCTATTTCCCGTGTTGTTATCCTTGTGCATTCTTTATTTTCCTGTTGTACTTATCCACTTTGTTTGAATTTATCAAGTTTAATAAATCATGTTTAAAAATTTTAGGATATGATCAAGGATCAAATATCCTATAGTCGATAAACTCAGAAAAGTTATGAAACTTAAGGATCATTAGTTCTGTTGTCAAAGGATAAGGGTCACTTATATAAATAATGAATAAAATCAAAATGATCAAGGATCATACCTGAGAATCCAAGTTAGGATCCTAATCCCTTAACATTTACAATCAGGATAACCAAAAGACAAACCTTAGTAGAAAGGTAAGGATCAAGGATCCTTGCTGTTTAACTTCAAAATCCTGAAATGAAAGATAACTTGGGACTAAGCCAATATAAGAGAAAAGTTAGTAACTGGGGACAAACCCAACAATTCTGGGGACAAGCCCAATATACTGGGGACAAGCCCAAAGGATAACTGGGGACAAGCCCAAAGGATAACTGGGGACAAGCCCAAAGGATCTTGTGTAAACTGGAGTATGGCCCTTACTGGCGACTATCCAAACTTAGTGACATGAAAATGCCAAAACCTTAGCTAACGTGAAAACGTTAGAAACCTTAGGAACGGGTGTATGGTACGTCTACCATTATACGTAGGATCCCGGATACAGCCAGTACAATGAAATTGTCAGCCCCTAAAGCGAGTACTGGTCCCATTGCCATGAACTGTACCAGGATCATCGTGCATTACTGGCGAAACTGGGGACAGACCCAAAAACTGGGGACTAGCCCAAATAACTGGGGTCAAGCCCAAATAACTGGATACTTCTGTGGATACTCAATCCTTTGTTAAGGATACCTAAACCTTCTGCAAAACTCAGAATCAAGTGAAAGGAGGATAAAGGACCCAGGATCCTTATCCTTATATATAGGATAATTAAAGAATGAAATAGTTTGAGATTAGATCATTACCAAAATGAGGATCCTCTGTCCTGTAAGGATCCTTCAAGGATACTTGTTAGGTAAGGATCATGGATCCTTGTTACATGAAGTATTTCTTCAAGTGGACAGCATTCCAAGCTCTTGGTAGCAAATCACCTTCCATTGTTAGCAATCGATATGCCCCCTTTCCTGCTTCAGCTTCAATCAAATAGGGGCCTTCCCACTTTGGTGCTAACTTCCCATCAGCAGGATTGGTGGTATTCTGAAATGCTTTCCTTAATACCATATCACCAACTTGGAACTTCCTGATCCTGACATTTTTATTGTAGGCTCCAGCCATTCGTTGTTGATAACTGGTCATCCTTATCCTTGCCAAATCCCTGAGTTCTTCTATAGTGTCCAAGTCTTGAACCAAGTTTTCAGCATTTTCTTCAGGATCACGAATGCTTGTTCTTGCAGTAGGAACCACCATCTCTGTAGGGATCACTGATTCTGCTCCAAATACCAAAGAAAATGGAGTTTGACCAGTAGCATTCTTGGGAGTTGTCCTATCAGCCCATAATATATAAGGTAGTTCTTCTGCCCACTTTCCTTTCTTGGATCCGAGCTTTTCTTCAAATTGTTGATGATGATCTTGTTGGATGATTCTTCCTGGCCATTAGCTTGTGGGTGGACTGGTGTTAATGTAATCATCTTAATCCCCCAGCTGTCACAAAAGTTAGTAGTTCTATTCCCAATAAATTGGGATCCATTATCACAAACAATTTCAGAAGGAATACCAAATCTAGTAATAATGTTTCTTTTGATAAAGGATATCACTTCTTTTTCTCTAACTTGAGCAAAGGCTTTAGCCTCTATCCACTTGGAGAAGTAATTAGTCATAGCAAGCATGAACACTTTTCCACCAGGTGCCTTAGGAAGTTTACCAACTATATCCATTCCCCATCTCATAAATGGCCAAGAAGAGGATATAGGATGCAAGAGCTCTGCTGGTTGGTGAAGGATGTTACTATGTCTCTGACAAGGATCACACTTCTTGGCATATTCCACAGCATCCTTCTTCATAGTAGGCCAATAGTATCCTGTCCTCAAGATCCTTAAGAATAATGCCCTGCCCCCAGTGTGGTTTCCACAATCTCCTTCGTGAAAATCCTTTAGGACTTCTTGGATTTCAGGATCCTCAATGCACCTTAGATATGACCCTGCAAGAGATCGTTTATATAACATGTTATTCAATATTGTGAATTGAGATACCTTGATTTTGAAAGCCCTGGGGTTTTCTCCTGTAGGAATCTCTCCATGTTGTATGTATCTCATGATTGGAAGGATCCATGATCCTGAATGAGATTGAGTATCATCACTAGGGATGATTGCAGAATCCTCTCCTATCTCCATGGCTACATGATCCTCAATAGCAGGGGTTAGGATATGGATAATAGGGATCCTGATATCCTCCGGGATCTTCAAGGATGATCCTAGGTTGGCTAATGCATCAGCCTCTGCATTCTTTTCCCTTGGTACCTGTGTCAAACTAAAGGAAACAAAAGAGAGTGCCAATTCTTTAACTATCTCTAAATATTTGATTAGTCTTTCACCTTTAACAGCATAGGATCCATAAAAGTGATTAGTAATTAACAATGAATCTACATGTACCTCAAGATACTTGATCCTCATATGCTTGGCAATTTGCAAACCAGCTATTAAGGCTTCATACTCAGCCTCATTGTTAGTAGTTTGAAACTCACAAGCTATGGAGTGGGGTATTATGTCCCCCTGTGGCGATTTTAGTAGTATTCCAAGTCTTGTTCCTTTGACATTAGAAGCTCCATCAGTGAAGAGTATCCAAGGATCCTTAGTTTCTTCAAGTTGTTGGACTTCTAATTCAGCTTCCCTTTGCAAGTCACTACTGAAATCTGCCACAAAGTCAGCTAAGGCTTGGGATTTGATAGCAGTCATTGGTTCATATCTTATATCATAAGCACTAAGCTTCACTGCCCACTTAGCCATCCTTCCTGGCATTTCAGGTTTCCTGAGAACATTCTTAATTGGGAAATTAGTCTTAACAATAATGGCATGAGTTTCAAAATAATGTCTTAATTTAGTAGATGCCATAATTAATGCGAGGATAAGTTTTTCTAAATGTGAATACCTGGATTCAGCATCAAGCAAACTCTTACTTACATAATAGACAGGATGTTGTGTACCTTCGTGATCCTTAACAAGGACCGCACTTACTGCTTTAGAGGATACCGCTAAATACAAGGATAATATATCCCCTTTTTCTGGTTTCATCAAGGCAGGGGCTGAGGATAGGTAATCCTTGAGAGCTTTGAGAGCATTTTCAGGCTTTTCAGTCCACTCAAATTTCTTGTTCTTCCTCAAAATGTCATAGAATTCCTTGCATTTTTCTGAGGATTTGGATATGAACCTGTTTAAGGTTGCGATCCTGCCTGTCAATCTTTGCACATCCTTGGCATTGGCAGGAGATTTGATATTCACAATAGCCTTGATTTGCTCTGGACTTGCTTCAATGCCACTTTTTGTCACCATATAGCCTAGGAATTTACCTGCTTTAACACCAAAGTGACACTTGGAAGGATTTAGTTTCATATTAAATTTATCAAGGATATTGAATGTTTCCTCCAAGTCTCTAAGGTGATCCTCAGCTTTCTTGGACTTAACCTCCATGTCATCTATATAAACCTCCATAGTGTGTCCAATTTGTTCCTTGAACATCATATTGACTAGCCTTTGATAAGTAGCACCTGCATTCCTTAGTCCAAATGGCATAGCAATATAACAATATATACCAGTTGGGGTCATAAAGGCTGTATCCTCTTGATCAGATGGTTCCATCTGAATTTGTAGAAATCCAGATGAAGCATCCATAAAATTCAACAACTCATGACCCGCGGTAGCATCCACCATGGAGTCAATGTGGGGTAATGGGAAAGGATCCTTGGGACATGCCTTGTTTAAATCAGTAAAATCGACACATACCCTCCACTTTCCATTTTTCTTTTGAACAAAAACCACATTGGCTAACCATCTTGGATACTTAACCTCTCTTATCATACCTGCTCGAAGTAGTTTATCTACCTCTTCCTGGATAATAGCATTCCTTTCAGGTGCAAACTTCCTCCTCTTCTGATGTATAGGCTTGAATGACCTGTCAATGCCAAGCTTATGAGTAATTATATCTACTTAACCTCTCTTATCATACCTGCTCGAAGTAGTTTATCTACCTCTTCCTGGATAATAGCATTCCTTTCAGGTGCAAACTTCCTCCTCTTCTGATGTATAGGCTTGAATGACCTGTCAATGCCAAGCTTATGAGTAATTATATCTTTAGATATACCTGTCATGTCCTCATGTTTCCAGGCAAAGGTAGTTTTCCTCCTCTTAAGGAAGGATACTAGTTCTTGTTTAATGTTGCTGAGGATCCCTGATCCTATGAAGATTATGGATTCAAGATCATGAGGATCCATAAGGATCTCTTTCAAATCCTGTTCTCTTGCCTCCAAGACATCTCTTGGAGGATACTTTAGTTACTATTGCTCCCTTGGTCTTGAGGCTGGCTTCATTGATGACGTGTAACAATTCTTAGCTTCTTGTTGATCACTCTCAATTTTCACCACTCCCCACGGACTAGGAAGCTTTACACATTGATGATAGGTAGATGAGACTACCTTCATGTCATGTATCGATGGCCTGCCAAGGATAACATTACAACAAGATAAGCTATCTATAACACAAAATTTTTGATAAGAATGGAGTCCTTCAATATAGATGGGGAGTTTGATGTCCCCCCAATGTATTTTTGGTCTCTCCGCTGAATCCCACAAGCACTGAGGATCTTGGGACAATGTTTGATTCAGGGATGTTCATCTTCTTAAGGACATCAAGCTGGATGATGTTTACTGAGCTTCCTCCATCTATCAGGATCCCGCGAACAAAATGATTAGAAATAAACAAAGTAATAACAAGACCATCATGATGAGGATCCTGAACATCAACACGATCATCCTCATCAAAAGTTATAATCTTATCCTTGGTAACAGTGGAGGTCCGGATGGGTCTATCTCCATTATCCATCTTGGTTTCCTTGGCATGTCTTTTGGCTGCTGAAAAGGAAGTACCACAAATGTCTGATCCACCGGATATAAAGTTTATAACTTGTGCATATGCTGGAGGAGCAGGAGCCTTTTCCGGGATCCTTTCAGGATCCTGGATCCTTGACTTCTTTCTTCCCAAAAGCTCCTTCAAGTGCCCCTTTCTTAGCAAGTAACCAATTTCTTTTCTAAGTGCAATACACTCTTCAGTGAGATGCCCAAAATCCTCATGATATGCACACCATTTGGACTTATCTTTTGTAGCAGTTGGTTTATCACTTTTCCTTGGCCACCTAGCTTTCTCACCAAGATTCTGCATTGCAAGAATTAGTTCATTGTTATCAACAGAAAAACAGTATTTAGAAATTGGAGGATAATCCTCATCATCCTCTTCCTGTTCTATTGCATGCACGTTCTGGTTGTCAGACTTGTTGTAGAATTTAGACTTGTTATTGTTGAAGTAGGATCCTTGCTTTTCCTGCTTCGAGGATCCTGTCAGTCTCTCCTGGATCCTTTTGTCATCCTCTAAACGGATGAACCTAAGGGCCCTGGTTCTTACTTCATCAAGATTCCTACATGGGGTCATAACAAGATCATCATAGAACAATGAATCCCTAAGCAAACCCATTTTAAAGGCTTCTACAGCCGTAGCAATATCCAGGTTAGGGATATCTAAGGATTCTATACTAAACTTAGTGATATAATCTCTAAGTGATTCATTTTGACCTTGTGTTACCCTATATAGGTCATTAGTTAATCGTTCAAATTTTCTACTACAAGAGAATTGACTATTAAACAGATTAACTAGATTAGCAAATGAAGTAATAGAGTAAGGGGGAAGACTTAGCAGCCATTTAAGAGCTGATCCTGTGAGTGTGGATCCAAAACCCTTGCATAGACATGCTTCTTTTAACCTCTCTGGGATGGGGTTGATCTCCATCCTTTCTCTTTATTGAGCTACATGTTCTTCTGGATCCATTGAACCATCATACAGCTTCATAGTTGGTATTTGAAATATTTTGGGTATCTCAGCATCACAAATAGGTGGTGCAAAACGAGATATCCTATGGCTCCCATCTGCAATTTCAGGAATGGGCTTAACCACTCCTGGAACGCTGGATATCATATCCTTCAGCTTCTGTAATTCCCTAGCCATAGCTTGATTGATACCTGTATCCTGCATAGAACCATGGTTAGTGTTATAAGAATTATTGAAAGTGTTACCTCCCGGGGGATTCAAGTTAGGAATTGCAGATGTGAATCCAAATTGACGGGATTCTGGTATGATTGAAGGACCAGAAAAGGCAATGGTCTGCATCGGAATGAAGTCTCCTAGATGAACATCCAAGCTTGGAGGCTGCATACTTCTTAAGAATCCTTAATCCTGAAAGATGTTGGATCCTTGATGCTGAGGAGGATCCTTGAACCTGAAAGGATCCTTGGGGCTGAGAGGATCCTTGAACCTGAGAGGATCCTGGAACCATAGAGGATCCCAGGACCTGAGAGGATCATTGGAGCTGGGAGGATCCTTGAACCTGGGAAGATCCTTGAACCTGGGAGGATCCTTGAACTGTGTACATTCCCAAATCCTTGATGCTGAAAAGAGGATCCCGATGGCTGAAAACAGGATCCTTGAGGCTGGAAGTGAGAGCCAAATGCTTGACTCATAGTTGTTGTTCCATATCGCCTTTCTAATGGACCACTTTGATACTGGATGTCTGGAACTGCTGATTGTAGGGTAGTTACAACTGGAGTGTCAAAATTCAATGACCTTGGTATCAGAGGAGAGTGATCCTCCACTGATTTCTTCTGTTTCTTGATATCACCAATCTCTCGGAGGATTCTTTCATTGGTTTTGTCCTGCTCTTGCATGCGATCTCTCATCTGCAAAATCAGAGTAAAAAGATCATTAGTAGTAGGATTAGAGGAAACAAAAGAAGTTGGTGGTTTTCGGAAAATGGGGGTTTGTCTCTTCGCAGCATTTTCAGCATTCTTCTGGGATCCAGAAGGTGGTGGAGGAAAAGGAGGAACGCCCTGTGAAGAACTCATTGCCGGCATAGAGCTTGATGTGTTCTTGGCTGAAGAAGCCATCTGCTTGGTTGTAATGAACTGAAATGATCACAAGAACAATAATTTCTCAAGAACGAAGCACCAATTGCCCCACGGTGGTCAAAAATAAAGCAAAGATAATGCAACCAAACTTTCTGTTGTGAGGTGTGATGCTTGAATCAATGAACAATATTAAGGATCACTCAGAAATGTAATGAACAAATGACACAGAGATTTATACGAGGAAAAAGCCCTTGATCAAGAGTTGATCTCCGGCATAAAAAACCTCGGGTGATGGAAACTACCGATCACCAACTAAGATTAATCAAAAGAAATTTACAACTCGGGATGGTGACAAGCTTGTTACAAGGATCACTAGTGTGTAATGTGCAAAAAAGTGTATGAAATCACCAAGTATTGCTTGAGAGCTGACTGAGAGCTGTTACGAGTGTGTGTGTTTTTGCTAAAATTAGCTAAGTGTTTTCTATCAAGCTTGTCATCCCCATTTTAAATTAAAATAACTAGTTTAACTAACTATCCGGATTTTGTGCAAGTTCCCCACGATCTCCACAACGTCTATAACGGTCAAACACGTGCGGAATATTGAGGGAATATGCTCCTGGAATTTCGCTGAGACTTGGTCCATTCCCTTGCTCCTGCAAAATAAACTTGCGTACAAGGTAGACAATTGTTAGTAGTAGGATAACAACAGTGATCCTGAATCCTGATCCTGCGACACCTGCTGAGGATCCTTAATTCAAATAGAATTGAGGATCCATGATCCTGGCAGCACTTGAGGATCCGTGATCCTTAGGATGTAAAAATCCTCCCCTGACAGGTATGATCTTTCCTTTTTGTTCTTTTAAAAGCCTTATCTAAATTGTCTAAATTTCTGGAACTGTATTTGACAAAAGTTTGATTAAAACATTTATGAGTATGATACTTAGATTGAAGATATCCTGATCAGGATATATTCTCAGGATATATTATCAGGATATATTCTTAGGATATATTTCAGGATACATTCTCAGGATATATTTCAGGGTATTTGCTCAGAATGTTTAAAGTATGATAATTAGATTGAAAATTGAAACTATACTTGAATCAAATATCAGTTATCAAAACAAGCTTTGTAAAAATAAAAATGAACAACAATGGATAAGGCCAAAAAAAGTTATATTATTAACATGTCAAAAGATTGTGCTTTTGGTTTCATCTCAAACCGAGACCCATCCACCAAAAGCACAGTTAGTTTTTTACCATACTTACTTAACAGTTGAAGGTTTCATCTCAAACTGAGACCCATCCAACTCCAACTGTTATATTGTTCAAAATAAACCATATTAACTAGTGACCAAGGGCTTCGTCCTGAAACTCAGGATCCCTCCACCTTTGGTCACTATATTGTCTAAGTGCAGGAAATATAAATTGTTTGAAAGACAGGAAATAGAAATTGTTCAACAACCAACAAACTTAAAAAAGTGGGCTCCAGCCTAGGCACGAACATCCATCATTGCCCACTCTGTTGCTTTCAAGGAGCAGCACCTTCTTCACCGGCAGCCTTCCCTCCAGCATCTGCTCCATCATCACCATCAGGATTCTTTTCAGCATCAGCCGCCTCCTCCGCTGCCTTGGAAGCCTCTTCACCCACAGACTTAGCAGGATACTCAACAGGACTCCCCCCGAGATCTTTCAACTTCGCCTCCCAAGCACTTACATTCCAGGAAGGGCATTCAAAGCCCAAAGCTTTGGCTTCATGAGCCATCTTTAGACTGGCTTGTAGGAGGGAAATTACAACTGACCCCTTGAGACCTTCTCGGTAGGTAGTCATATCCTGCTCAATTTGCAGATGGGCAGCATGCAGTTTGGCTTGGGCGTCTTCATTGGCCTTGTTGATGGCAGCTTTAGCCTCCTGGGTCACAGCTTTGAATTTATCCTCATAGTGTTGTGACTTAGCGGCGGCTATCATCCCCTGATCTGTGATGGTGGTCTCAGCCTTCCTCAGCTTCACTTCCAGCATCTTGTTTAGACCACAACTTTCTTCGTAGAGGCTCGTCAGGCGTTCAAGACCCTACAAAACGGAGAAACAGGTATTAACATACATAACCAGCATATGATGCAGGATGTAGGTTAAGGATATGAACCTGGTTGAGGAAGCTGGTCATAAAGCCACTGGATTCAAGGAATCCATGGTTTTCATAGGGAAAGGTCTCGGATGATGCTGGAGAATCGGTTTCCTTTCTTTTGCGGGAACTTGAGGCACGTGGCTTAGTAGCAGGAGAGGGCTTAGGAACAACTACCGGTTTAGAGCTGGATGTAGGCTTAGAGGTGGAAGTAGGTTTGCTGGGTTCCTTCTTCACCTGGACAGGATTAGGGTAGCTGTCCAGTTCATCAAGGTCAAAGACTTCTGGAACTTTGGCTGGTGCTACAAAACAGGGAAAATATCTGAATCACTACTCTTATCTCTTATTTTGTTAATTAAAAATATGCAAAGATTATGTGATTCTTACCAGACATATCTGATGAAGAATATTGGCTTGAACTTGGAAGATGTTGTGTAAAGGATCTGTCACAATCAGGCAACTGGTAGACCCTGTTGATTCTTTTTTAGGATTCTTCAGTAGGAGGAGCCAACTCTTTGAAATTTGCTGCATAAAAAACATCAGGATGTTAGTACAAGATACATTATCAGGATATGTTTGGGGATATCTTAAAGCCCTAAACCCTACCGGAGGTCAACCATTTCACCGGAAGGCTTTTGCCCTCGAGAATGGAATCCCGTCTAACAAAGAAACATTTTCGTTGCCACCCATCCTCATTTTTTGAAGCTTTGAGGATGAGGGGGTTCCTAGAAGTTGAGAAAAGCAAGAAGCGACTATTGTCGTGGGATCGGAGACGGTAAGCAAGCGGAAGGTCTTCGATACAGAGATCGGGGACGTGAAGGGTTTTGATCTGGTTAAGCATGATAAGTACTCTCCAGACCATAGGCATTGTTTGGGCAAAAAAGAGGCCGGTGATTCGAAAGAACTGCATAATGAATTCCGGAAAGGGATATCGAAAGGCCAAGGGAAAATGGGTATGATGAAAAACAGATCCACTCCTCGGAAGATACGTCAGAACGTACGCTCCGGTCGAATGGACGGATAATCGTCGTGTCGGAGAAAGCACCAGAGGTCCTTAATGCGGCGATATCGGCATTATCGAAGGAGCACACCTCCTTCTCGGGGTATTTGAGCAGGTTTTGATTGACAAATGACGAGGTGGACTTGCCGGAGTGGGAACGTGTTCTAGTGGCCATCGGAAAATTTGAGCGAAGAAGTTCTAAGAGATAAGAAAAGGGAAATACCTGAGAAATCTGAGGAAGGTGATCGCTTATCAACAAGAAAAAGAGAAGATATGTGGGCAAGATAGATGGCCATTGAGTGAAAAGCGCATTGGAAGTTACACAATGTCACCTCAATCGTCACTTAAATTTAATTGCCTCGATTCGCGAGATAAGACTTTAAAATATATCCATTGGAATTGGTATACCAACAGATATATTTTGGGGACAATTGTTATGGGTGGTTTTCTGCTGACATATCCTGAATAATATTCTGACTATGTTTCTTTTGTTGTGATCAGGATACCGGATCAGGATATTGGTAACATCCTGACACAGTATCCTGGTAGTGACTAATTAATTCACGTGCAGATTAATGAAGCAAGTCTATAACTTTCAAGTGGACCTCTTCTCCCAATGACTAGGGCCAATCTGTTGGAATAGGAACGTTGAAGCCGGAAGACGTGGACTACAACGTTCACAAAGGGAATATTCGTTTTATCCCGGATTTATAGGCTAGTTAGTTAGCTTAGTTTTACTATAAGTATATTGATCGGATCAGTTAAGAACACACACAATCTCTCGAACACTCTTGCTCTCTACTAGCTGCAATCACTCACACCTATACTTGTATTCAAATCACATTGTAACACCTAGTTGATCCGTATCATATCCTGCACTGTATCCTGATATTTGAAGTAATAAGAAGAACAAGGCAGCTGCGATTGTCAGCTCCCGAGGTTTTGTGCCGGCGATCTAGATCGATCAAGGGCTTTCCTCGTACATCCTGTGTCACCCTTTACCTTTTTTGCTCATTGTTTGATTGTTGATACAGCTTGATATCCTGAGCCGTATCCTGAAAACTGTTTTTTGTTAACAACCAAATCAGCATATTTTCAACAAACGTTGTTAGCACACTACCTCACAAAACTAATTTGATCACTTAATTGCTTCGGTAATTTTTGACCAAAACAAGACTTAAGGATCCAGGATCCTTATCTCGGAGACATACTCCTCGAACTGGTGTTTGATGAGAGGGAGGCCTTCAGTGGGCTCAGAGGTCTTTCTTTTCTTGGCACCCTTGCCTCGTGTGCTCATGCCCTTAGGGTTTGGGATGCTGGGACTGGCAACTAGTTCCTTCTTGATGGACTTTGAGGAAGCAAATGCATCAAGATCACTGACACTAAACCTGGAAGCTGATCTTGAGGATTTTCTAGCGCCTACAAATGCAAAACACAGATAAATATTCATATTTTACTTTCATTTAAATATTTATTCATACACATATTTGAATACTTACTTAACATTGTGAAGGAACCGGAGGATACTTCTTGTGAATCCTTTGCTTTGACTTGAAAGGTCCTTACAGCAGGATCAAGGTTCTAGAAAGCAGCAATCCTTTCTTTTGTTTCAGGTGTTTCTTGAATGTGAGAGAGCGAGATAGCTGCACAACAAAAACAGAAAGAAAGATCAGTTATCCTAAATAGAAAAAGAATCCTACTTTGGTCCTTGTCTAAGGATCCCATATCCTACCATGGGTGATCCACTTTTTGGGAAGGTCTTTTCCATCTGGGATTGAGTCCCTCCTTACAAAGAAGAAATGTATCTTCCAGTGGGTAACATTTTTGGTGGTTTTGAGGATTGGATGAGGCTAACCAGGTTTGTGTTTAAACAGAAATCAATGTGAACCATGGCTAACAAGGTTGTATAACTGACTCAACTCGGACAACCCTATTTCAACACCCTCCTGCTCGATGATGTTCTCAAGGGTATAAAGAACTCTCCACATCATTGGCATGGCTTGTATGTAGCACATGCCCGTGAGTGTGAAGAAGGATTGTGTAAAAGCAGGGAAGGGATAAGAAAACCCTATCAGAAAAGGGATTGCCGGAAAGGAGATCCAAGCATCAGAAACACATTCACTCTTCATTGAAGAGTCAAATGCTTTGAAGACGGCTCCTGCTGGGAAACAATGGCGAATCCGATCAATTTCAGGATCGGTGAAACGACAGAGTTCTAGCGAAGGATTTTTGGTGACACCTTGGCTTTTCAAAGGGCTGTCCTTCTTAGGATCCTTGGCAGGAGAGGATCGTAGATTCATCTTGGCTTTGAGATTTTGAAGAAACAGAAAATCGGAAGAAGAAGAAATCTTAGAGAGAAGGATTCGAGGGATACCTGTTGGAGTATCCGAATGAAGATTTAAAGGAGAGAAACGCTCGAATTTAAATGCACCTTGATCCTTATCTCTAACCCTGTATATATAATGATGATTTTGTAGGAAGTCTTGTCGCTGACGTCACATTCGCAACGGCTAGTTTTTCGCTAACCAAGTTGTTCCAGATCAAATAGAAAATATGAGTCATCTAGTTACAATTAATTCCTCATATTTTGTGGGCAATTATTAGGGATGGATTTTCATAATGTATGGATCACGGATCCTCAAGTGCAGCCAGGATCACGGATCCTCAGTTCGGTTTGAATTAAGGATCCTCAGAAGACGTTGCAGGATTAAGGATCCCGGATCCTCATTATTATCCTAACATTAATAATTGTTTCCTTTGTATTTGAACTTGTTTTGCATGAGTATTCGAGTGGGAGTTGGTATAACCGAGATTACAGGGGAATATGCCTTCTAATTCTACACGTGCATGGCCTTCGTGCCCGTTATGGAGATCGTGGGAAGCTAGCATCTTTTTCAGATTGTTAGTTAGCTAGTTTATTTCTATTTTTATAAGGGGATAACAAGCTTGTTTAGAACAGAAGAATGATTAGCAACACACTACACTCGAGCTCTCAACAACTCTCGGCGATTACATACACTTTGCACTATAGTTAACCTTGTACCAAGCTTGTTATCATCCCGATTTGTAATCATCATTTGTTCAATATAGTTGGTGATCGGTAGTTTCCATCACCCGAGGTTTTTGTGCCAGAGATCATTCATTGATCAAGGGCTTTTTCCTCGTATAAATCTTCGTGTTCCACATTCATTACATTCATTCTTTTTTCATTCATTTGTTCATATAATCAAGCATCACACCTCACAAAATCGGATTTGGTTACATTATCCTTGTGTGATTTTTGACCAAAACATCACATACTCCACAAACTCCCTGTGTTCGATACCCACTTACCGCTAGCTAATTAGTTGTAATTGGATTAAATTTGAGAGAGACTTCGACTTCACGTCAAATTTTGGCGCCGTTGCTGGGGAGTAGTGCGCAACGTGTGTTATCTTGTGTATTAGTTTTGAAAATTAAAAAAAAAAGAAAAAAATATAATAACAATTGAAAAACCCAAAAAGTTTTTCTTTGATGTTTGTGATTTACACTTGGTAGTTGAGTTGTGTTGTGCAGGATGACAGAGCATTACACAGATTTTAGCTTTTCTACGTGTATATGGTGCGGGGGTCCACGGCATCCGTGTATCGGTTGCCACGAGGCCTACTACAGGAGGGCACATGGAAAACCAGTGTCTTATGTTTCACAGCTTCCACCTCCATCATACGTTGATAATTATGAATCAGAAATGGAGGATGATTATTACTCGGATGGATATAATCCGGATGAGGATGTTTATTATGAGACAAGGACGAATGGTCTATGTTTTTGTTGCGGTCGTGATCACACTTATGATTATGATGTGTGCACGGTGTAATCAGAAAACCCAAAGTATTGGAATAAAAAAAGATGGATGCGCACATCTTAAGACCGTATCAGGGATATCGACAATATCATCCTGAAGAATATTCTAAGCCCGAGGGTGTTTATACTTATCAGAATGAGGACGAGAAAGAGCTTGCTATATTGGAAGTGACTTTGTCCAAACTCGAGTAGTATTTATCAGCACCTAACCTTTCCGATGAAGATTGAATCAGCTGTTTAGTTTCTAAGTGTCAGAATTTAAAAATGAAGATAGAAATAGAACAACGCCTTTCACCATTACCTGATGATATTTGAGATTATTCTCACATGAAGGAGGAGGTTGTGGAGGATAATATAACACCAATGAGTCCTTTATCTGATGAAGAGTCACTGGTGGATCAGATGGTGTGTGCAGATGATGAGGCAGAACAGTCTGAGGAGATGAATATGTGTACCGAACCTCTTCCCATATCAATTATTCAAATTAATAAGTGTGGGGAAGGGGGTTTGAGGAAGAAGATGAGAAGGGTGAAACAACAAGACATCAGGGTATATCTCATGAAGCGGATTAGCGAAACCCGTAGGTGCAGTTTGAACATGCCAATTATACTAACAAACCTATGGAGATAGCATGTAAATTTCCGGGCATTCGTTGGAAATGTTTTGGGTAAGTGTGCATTGAGACCACCGTAATGCATATCAGGTATGGTCTGGCTGAAGACCTTTAAACTTAGCGCTCTCGGGAGGCAGCCCGAGGATGTAGAGTATTGTATTCGTGTTTTGTTTTTTTTTTTTTTTTGTTTGGTGTTGTGTTTGTGTTTTGGCAGGTTACTACGTTTCAGTCCTCGCGGATGCAATGATTCAAGTGTGGGAATGTTTGGCAACATCCCGTTGAGATATCGGCGAATCCAAGAGATGTTTATGTTCCTGTCCGATTACCGTAGCTGCATCACTACCAACACTGTTGATTTACTGATCAGGTCGTGTCTTGTTCTCATTTTGTGCACCTTTTGTATATATTTATGTTTAAGTTTGTGGTTGGGCGGTTAGGTGGTGTTTTGATGTGTTTGTTTGTTTGATGGGTTGTGAAAGTTGGTGGTGTTTTTAGTAATAAGAATATTAAAAAAAAACAAAAAGAAATTTGGGTTTGAGTGGAAAAGCTACAATTGATGTTGTAGTGGTTTAAGCGATCTTCCCTTCAAAACCATACATTGGGGACAATGTATCCCAAGTGTGGGGATGAG
This sequence comes from Helianthus tuberosus, assembly GCA_030545235.1. Classification (NCBI taxonomy): domain Eukaryota; kingdom Viridiplantae; phylum Streptophyta; class Magnoliopsida; order Asterales; family Asteraceae; genus Helianthus; species Helianthus tuberosus. The sequence continues at coordinate 135,071,104 of CM060373.1, read as the reverse complement.
GGGAAATTAAAAACATCATCAAAGTTAAAATTTGACGTGAAGTCGAAGTCTCACTCAAATTTAATCCAATTATAACTAATTAGCTAGCGGTAAGTGGGTATCGAACACAGGGAGTTTGTGGAGTATGTGCTATCTCAATGTATGTCTAAGTTAGCTAAGATTAAACTAATTGCAGAAAAGTAAATTTCAATGTTTGGGTTGATTGGTTTTAATTATTTAGAATTACTAAATTAGAATACAAATCAAAGTCAAGTTTTGTAACAGGATAAGAGGGTAGTGATCATCCCGAGTTTCAGGTTTTAAGTGACAACTAACGTTCATGTTCAACTGGAAAGAACCACATAGACATGGCACATGTAAGATCAATTATTTGTGATGAAAGGGAACTAAGTACTAAGATTCCTAGAACACGAGGTTGTTACCTGATGATCAATCAACATATATCCAACCCTAATCCCTCCCATGATATCTCGATTGCCAACGGCACCAAGAACATATGGTTTAGAACTATGATCAAACACATATCCACAATTTACAAATAATCATTCATACACCGTAATCAACTAAACAGCACATGCAAAGTTTATTACTCCAGAAATTAAAGATCAAAACATAATTGTCACAAGTAAAACCTTACATTCGAGGATGATCACCAACGAAATTAGCCTTCCATAGTTCGGTGCATCATCATAACACAAAGTTTAATGTTCATACGAATCAAAAACATAAACTGAATGTTTAGAATCTTTAAGAACACAAGGAAAACAGCCAAAATCACCCCTATCATGCTCCCAAAACCGAAAACAATGATTGGACTTGAAAGGACATCATAACCCAATTAAAAGGTGGGAGTTACACATTTACGCAGGTCAGCGCCGTAAGCTATGCCCCTACCGTAGCCTACGGTGGAAATCAAAACACTACGGCGCCTTAGAATTGGACTACGGCAAACATAAAACTTCAGTCATCACCGTAAGCTACGCCCCCCACCGTAGATTACGGTGGGCTTCAACATGAAATTTTGTTTTCAGCATAACGTTTTCGTTTCAACTCCGTTTTCTTCGTTGTTTTCGTCCACGTTCTCGTAATTTCATCCTCTATAATGTGATATTCTTAGTTCTTCAATTCCAATATTTTATTTTTTATTGATGCTCCAAATTCCTTCCCTTTTAAGCTCCATTTGTACCTAAAACACAAACAACCGTAGTTACCTAATTCTAGAGAATTACATGGATAAATGCGGGGTTAAATTATCATTTATAACACTCAAGGGTTATCCTACGGACTACCCGTCAATACTCCTCCGGTACCTAGGAGGAGTGGTAGAGCAAGAAAAGCTAAATCATTTGGTGATGATTTTCAACTATAATTGATTGAAGGATCTAGAGATGAAATTCAAACTCAATATCAATATTGTTTCAATATTGAGGGAGATCCTAGAACCTATAGTGAAGCCATGGCATCTCGGGATGTAGCTTTCTAGAAAGAAGCTATAAACTATGAGATGGACCCTATTATACAGAATAACACTTGGAAATTATCTGATCTACCCCCGTGGATGTAAATCACTTGGTTGTAAATGGATCTTCAAAAAGAAGATGAAAGTAGATGGTTCAATTGAAAAGTTTAAAGCCCGGTTGGTTATCCAAGGCTTTAAATAAAAGGAAGGAATATACTACTTTGATACATATGCTCCTGTAACAAGAATATCCACAATTAGATTGTTGGTTGCCTTAGCTGCAATACACAATCTTGTGATTTACCAAATGGATGTGAAACCCGCTTTCTTGAATGGTGATTTGGATGAGGAGATATATATGAAACAACCAGAGGGTTTTGTTATGCCTGGCAATGAGCAAAAGGTGTGTAAGCTAGTTAAGTCATTGTATGGCTTAAAGCAAGCACCCAAACAATGGCATCAAAAGTTTGATGATGTGGTTTTGTCTAATGGTTTTGTATTAAACCAAGCGGACAAGTGTGTATATAGCAAATTTGATGACTATAGAAAAGGAGTCATAATTTGTCTATATATAGATGACATGTTGATCTTCGGTACCGACCAAGTTGATAAAACAAAGAAACTTTTGTCATATTGCTTTGACATGAAAGACATGCGGAAGGCGGAAATGATCCTTGGTATAAGGATCAAACGGGAGAACAATGGCATATCGATCTCTCAATCTCATTATATTGAGAAGATGTTGAAAAGATTTAATTTTCATGATAGTTCTCCGGTTAGCACTCCAATGGATCCGACTTCTAAGCTCTCACCATATAAAGGTGTAGCTGTAAGCTAACTTGAATATTCAAGGGCTATTGGATCTCTCATGTATATTATGATTAGCACTAGACCGGATATAGCTTATGCTATTGGAAAGCTTAGTAGATATAATAGCAATCCAGGTGCAAGTCATTGGCAAGTTATGAATCGAGTATTTTGGTACTTGAAAGGAACCATGAAATATGGCTTGACTTATACTGGATTTCCTTCAGTTTTAGAAGGTTATTTAGATGCAACCTGGATTAACAATAAAGAAGATCATTCGTCCACAAGTGGATGGACTTTTCTGCTTTGAGGAGGTGCCAGATCTTGGGCATCTAAGAAGCAGACTTGCATAACTAATTAAACAATGGAGTCCGAGTTTGTAGCATTAGCCGCAACTGGAAAAGAAGTTGAGTGGCTAAGAAACTTGATTTACAAGATTCCATTGTGGCCAAAACCTATATTACCGATATCTATTAGATGTGATAGTGCTTCTACCTTAGCTAAGGCCTATAGCCAAGTGTATAATGGGAAGTCTAGACACTTAGGTGTTAGATTCAACATGATTCGTGAGCTCTTCATGCATGGGGTGATAACGGTGGAGTTTGTGAGAACTCAACATAATTTAGCCGACCATTTAACCAAAGAGTTATGTAGATATCTTGTGCACAAGGCGACTGTAGGGATGAGATTAAAGTCCATATGAAATTTCTCATGTTAAGATACGCAATTCCCACCTAATATGACGCTAGGTGCTGAATTCAATGCGGGAAGCTTAACATCTAGAAATTGGAACACATTAGTAGCATCATCCAAAGGTATGTGTTCAAACCTGCAAGTTAAAGGAGGTTGAAGGTTTTCTTCTTAATAGTTCTTTGAAAAATTGCATATGCAGGTGCAAGAATAAAGAGCTACCTATATGAGCATGAAGTTTAGCCGCTTCAAGAAGCTAGGACTTGGCTTTGATATGTTCATTAAAGGATGGGACACAGGCCAGTAAAAATAGTGTCAAGAAAGAACATTAGAGTATGTAAACTTGTGTGTATATTATCTTCATGTATTCACTGAATAAAAAGAGTTCAATCCTTAGCGACACCCCTATGTTCGAATATTTGGAATGTGTAATATATTAATGTGAAATTCAAGCATCGTGATATTTCATTTATGCATAAGTTTGATTTTTGTGAATTTGTTTAAGTTAATCAAGGATTACGCTAAAATGGGGGATTGACTTGGTGATCAAAGCAAATTATAATACACATCAAGCAAGTTAGGTGGTGCGGGAGTGCACGCTTGTTTGAGTTATTATAATTCAAAGTGTATGGGCGGAGCCCGTATTCTACGGGGGTTTCAAAGGGTTCGCGCCCCTGGGAGTAGGGTCCAAGGGGCAGAGCCCCTGGCTAGGGTCGAGCTGGAAAATTATTTTAATTAAATTGTTTTATTAAAATTGCACTTGATTTTGGTACCCTTCTTGAGAAAGATCCATCTTTTTGTGACCTTGAAGAACCCAAAAAAAAGTAAAACTAAATATTATTGCATTAACATTTACCACCATCAAGGTCACAAGTGCAAGAACAACCCAATAACTCATACCTTGTTTTATTTATACCTATGACATATCTATACTTAAAGTACTTTTTCGTGTAAGGCCTTCCATAATCTGAACTACTCATATTCTTGCTTTATTTTTCGTTGTAACTGAACCTGCATATCCACAAGCACAAAAGAAGTACACACATGGATTTGGTACAGAGTTATCATCAAAGCGCCACTTACAAAGGTTTAGAGCAAGAAAAACGGACCTTTTTTGTTTTGATTCTATGAATCTTGAAGTTTTTTCCCTACTTCATCATTCCTTTGTTTTTTTCTAAAAGCAATTGTGCATGAGCATCTTGTTTCTTCTTCTTCAACTCCACAACCTAAAATTCAGATATTCTCATCCAAGGACATATGTAAACAATTTACTCACAGTTACACGTCAAAAGTCTTGAGTTGGTATCATTGACAATATCCGTCACATATCATTTCAAAAGGTTTGCAATATATTTTACATACATATTCATCAACATAAATACTTATTTCTCCATACCCATAATAAGGAGACACTAGAGAGTGTAAATTAGATCAACATCTCTTTAATTAGGGCTTCATATAAAACAATACAAAGAGTGGTTTAACTGAGAAGAAAAGTCAGAGAGATAGACTATATGCCTAACTACATGAGCATACATGAGCACATTAAACACAAAGATGGCTAAATGAGCAAATGGGTAACAGGTCAAACTGGTTATGGGACAAAACTCAAAACATGTGCTTTTATGTATAGGTTAAAATGGGTTGGGTGTAGTTGACCCAAATAGTGTTTCTCCATACTTTATAATATATTTTTAACGGATAATGTATACATAGGCAGGTAATTTTTAAAAAAACACTAAAAGCACGCAACTATCACAACACTTTTAGAGGCCACCCATGTATCAATTTGGTTTCAAGTATGTCGATTCTGGCAATAAACACTTGCTTGATGATCGCAAAATGACCAAAACTTTAAAGCTTTTGTCAAATTAGAGTTGTGAAAAATGACCAAAAACCTAAATCTGTTTAACATATTTGAGTAGAAATAGGGGCATTTTATCATTTCATAACTTTCTTACAAGTTTATTTGCCAAAGTTGGTATCAATGAAACCAATTTGATACTTGGGCTTTAGAGGTTGTTTAATATAACTTCTTGAAAATAGTTATTTATGAATCTTTTTACATTAAATATTCACTTGGACAAGTTTCAAGTTCCAACCCATCTGACCAAACTCCTTTACCTTATGTGTTTCACAGGCTACCCATTAGAGAGATAAAATACAATCCTAATCAAGAGAGATAAAATACAATCCCAATCAACCCACTCATAAGTGGCTAGATAAGCAACCAACAAAGAGGACAATATTTTTAGTGCTCACCATGACTTGCTGCTTTTTGATCTTGATAAACTCATGCAAGATGTTGCCATAGCTGCAAAGCCTTCATTATACTGTCTCTTTTAGATTTTATCTGTAGAATTTCAACCAAACAAACTTTATTCTTGTTTTGTTATGTTTGAGTATACTTTTTTTTGGGGTTCTTGAGTGTAACATTTCAAAACTAACCTAATCAAAGCGGAAATCCTCAAGGGCGGTTATAGTGGGACCTATGATCAAGTTGTAGCTGAATGCCATGCTAAGGCAACTAATGCCTCAACAGCTGTCTTTCGAGCTACCTAATCAGAATTTGTCAAATAATCATATATTTATTGCTTCCGCATAGTAAAAAATATTTATTGATTTTGCTTTTGTCAAGTCATTATATTAATCTAGATTTTTGTGTGTTTTAAAAATAACATATGAGTTTGGCCCTAACTATCTGCACACCCAGTTTGCCTATCTGCACACTTAGGGTTTACCTACGCAGCGTATTGGTCAATACGCAGCGTATAGGGTTAACCCTATACGCTGCGTATTGACCTATACTCAGCGTATATAAACCATGGATCTCAGTGCCTAATAACCAATCATTGCACAGAAAACAAGGTTTATATACACTGCGTATAGCTCTCTACGCAGCGTATATAAACCATTAGACTTTTTTGGGTCATTTTGGTAGGTTTGAGGGATCATTTTTTCACAAAGTTTATATATGCTGCGTATTGACCAATACTCAGCGTATGTAAAGGTCAGAAAATGTCATTTATGCCCTTGTATTGAGGCTATACGAAGCCAAATACAAGGGTAGTTGTGTCATTTTTGTCTTATATGCTGCGTAGTGATCTCTAAGGAGCGTATATAAAGCTCCATTTTTGTATTTTTTTTTTTGTGTATTCCTTTGTTTATTTATAAAAAAAATGGAAAATAACACCCGATACGATACTATACGATACGATATAACACCCGTATAGGCCTATAGGTGTGATTTAGTTCCCGTATTGACCTCGTACAAGCCTATAAGTGTGATATCGTATCGTATAGGTGTAGTATAGGTCACGTATTGACCTCGTATAAGACTATAAGTGTGATATCGTATCGTATAGCATAGTATATGTCCCGTATTGACCTCGTATAAGCCTATAAGTGTGATATCGTATCGTATAGCATAGTATATGTCCCGTATTGACCTCGTATAAGCCTATAAGTGTGATATTGTATCGTATAACGTAGTATATGTCATGTATTGACTTCGTATAAGCCTATAAGTGTGATATCGTATCGTATAGCGTCGTATAGGTCACGTATTGACCTCGTATAAGCCTATAAGTGTGATATCGTATCGTATAGGTGTGGTTTAGTTCCCGTATTGACCTCGTATAAGCCTATAAGTGTGATATCGTATCGTATAGGTGTGGTTTAGGTCCCGTCTAATCCTATATGCATATACAAGACCTATAGGAAACCTATACGAGACTTATACTACACTATACGATACGATACTATACTATACAATAACACCCGTATAGGCCTCTATACGAGACTTATATACTATACACTATACGATACGATATGATGCAATACGATACGATACGATGCAATACGATAAGATAATTTAATTTAAACGATAACAATATAATATATTTGTATTATTTACGAATAATATTGTTTTTTATAAATAATTTTCTTTTTTTATAAATAAACAAAGGAATACGATAATTTAATTTAAACGATCACAAAACAATATATTTGTATTATTTACCAATAATATTGTTTTTTTATAAATAATTTTCTTTTTTAATTTTTATAATTCATAATATTTATATTATTTTTTATTTTTATAATTTATATTTGTATTATTTACCAATAATATTGTTTTTTTATAAATAATTTTCTTTTTTTTTTATAAATAAACAAAGGAATACACAATAAAAAAATACAAAAATGGAGCTTTATATACGCTCCTTAGAGGTCCCTACGCAGCGTATGAGACCAAAATGACACAACTACCCTTGTATTTGGCTTCGTATAGCCTGAACACAAGGGTATAAAAGACATTTTCAGACCTTTATATACGCTGCGTATAGGTCAATACGCAGCGTATTTAAAGGGTGGTAAAATTATTTTTAACCCCAAACCTGTGGTAAAATTATCTTTTTAACCCTTATAGTTTATATATGCTGCGTATTGACCAATACTCAGCGTATGTAAAGGTCTGAAAATGTCATTTATGCCCTTGTATTGAGGCTATACGAAGCCAAATACAAGGGTAGTTGTGTCATTTTTGTCTTATATGCTGCGTAGTGATCTCTAAGGAGCGTATATAAAGCTCCATTTTTGTATTTTTTTTTTGTATATTCCTTTGTTTATTTATAAAAAAAAATGGAAAATAACACCCGATACGATACTATACGATACGATATAACACCCGTATAGGCCTATAGGTGTGATTTAGTTCCCGTATTGACCTCGTACAAGCCTATAGGTGTGATATCGTATCGTATAGGTGTAGTATAGGTTATGTATTGACCTCGTATAAGACTATAAGGGTGATATCGTATCGTATAGCATAGTATATGTCCCCTATTGACCTCGTATAAGCCTATAAGTGTGATATTGTATCGTATAACGTAGTATATGTCATGTATTGACTTCGTATAAGCCTATAAGTGTGATATTGTATCGTATAGCGTCGTATAGGTCACGTATTGACCTCGTATAAGCCTATAAGTGTGATATCGTATCGTATAGGTGTAGTATAGATCCCGTATTGACCTCGTATAAGCCTATAAGTGTGATATTGTATCGTATAACGTAGTATATGTCATGTATTGACTTCGTATAAGCCTATAAGTGTGATATCGTATCGTATAGCGTCGTATAGGTCACGTATTGACCTCGTATAAGCCTATAAGTGTGATATCGTATCGTATAGGTGTGGTTTAGTTCCCGTATTGACCTCGTATAAGCCTATAAGTGTGATATCGTATCGTATAGGTGTGGTTTAGGTCCCGTCTAATCCTATATGCATATACAAGACCTATAGGAAACCTATACGAGACTTATACTACACTATACGATACGATACGATACTATACTATACAATAACACCCGTATAGGCCTCTATACGAGACTTATATACTATACACTATACGATACGATACGATATGATGCAATACGATACGATATGATGCAATACGATAAGATAATTTAATTTAAACGATAACAATATAATATATTTGTATTATTTACGAATAATATTGTTTTTTAATAAATAATTTTCTTTTTTTTATAAATAAACAAAGGAATACGATAATTTAATTTAAACGATAACAAAACAATATATTTGTATTATTTACCAATAATATTGTTTTTTTATAAATAATTTTCTTTTTTAATTTTTATAATTCATAATATTTATATTATTTTTTATTTTTATAATTTATATTTGTATTATTTACCAATAATATTGTTTTTTTATAAATAATTTTCTTTTTTTTATAAATAAACAAAGGAATACACAATAAAAAAATACAAAAATGGAGCTTTATATACGTTCCTTAGAGGTCCCTACGCAGCCTATATGACCCTTGTTTTCTGTGCAATGATTGGTTATCAGGCACTGAGATCCATGGTTTATCTACGCAGCGTATTGGTCAATACGCAGCGTAGAGGGTTGACCCTATACGCTGCGTATTGACCAATACGCTGCGTAGATAAACCCTAATTTTGCTAGGGTTTGGTGTGCCAATAGGCACACCCATGAGTTTACAATGTCTACATAGAATACATAACACAGGCCTTAAAACTACAGCTCACCCTAATTTTTAAACTTTATGTAGCCAAATCGGTTTTAATATTAAACTTCTCGACCCATTTGTTATGAACCCGACCTACCTGGCCCGTTTTGACCAACTTACTTAACATTCTTTGACCCATAATAAAAAAATAAAAAACTCATTTTGACCCATTACCCAAGTAAAATCTTTCTCGTTTGACCCTTACGAGAACAAACCCATTCAACTCGTTTGAAAGAAAATGATTGTTCTACCAATCTTATAAAGCTGATTGACCTGACCCATTCTATAAAGTGGACATGTTGGACCCATTTAGTATGGACCCAACCTCTTCCTGACCCGTTTTGACTGTAATGACCCATTTGGAAGAAACTAGTTGTTCTACCAATTTAGTAAAGCTACCCATCTGACCCGTTGGACCCATTTACTCATTTAGTTTGGACCCAACTTATTGAACATGTTTTGGCTGTAATGTTTTCCCACATAATCAAGCAAGCATAACACAAATTTTTGCTTCTCCGTCATATAAGAGATTAGGTGGACATACAAGTTGTTGAGCTTACAAGACAAGGGGCAGTTGATAGCTTGAAAGTTGCAAATGGTGATCTATTACAAGCATTTCAGGCCAGCTTATTTTATAATGGTATGCTTGACATTTAATTCTAATGATTATTGCCATGCTCCTTGATGTATCTAACATAGCAGTAATAATAGAAATAATAGTATGGACCAAACTTACCTGACCCTTTTGATAATAAGGTATATATAAATCATTACTAAAAACAAAGATTAATATGGAATGTGACAGAAGTAAATTTAGATCTTGAAATTAAACATTTTACTGTAATGTTTTCCCACATAATCAACCAAGCATATCACTAAAAAGCAAAATAAATTACCATATGTGGGCTGGGTTGTGCTCTTTTTCTGCCGATGGTATATGGTTCATCTTAGATAAAAAAAGAAACATAACTTAATTACACATAAAGAATACAAATTAGGAAATTTCCTTGATTTTGTGGAACTCCGACTTGCTCTGTTGTTTGTATATAAATGATCAAGCAGTTCACTACTTGCTGTCACATAAAATGATCAGAAAAAGGAACATTAATTAAGTGAATAAAGATATGTTTGCTCTTATAATTTTTATTTTCTAGATTCCAAACAATAATGATTAATCCACAAAAGACCAAATTACCACACAACTTTGTGCATTCACCCAAACAAAATATCTACACCCTCCTCTTTACAACCATATCAAGTTAGCACAGAAAGAAAATGAACACAAGATGCTGCATTTGGCCTATTTTCATTATTAGGGTCTAGTAGTGGGCTTTGGCCAAAGGGAAAGAAACTACTCCTAGATCAATTGCAACAAAATAACAATAAATGATGAAGGAAACACAAAAAATTAAGCACAACAGATTGAAACCAAATACAGAGTAAGAGTAAACTTATCTTTCACGAACACTGAAACTGACTAAAATCATATCATAGAAAGCCGACGAGATAACATTGAAATAGATTCAAATTCAGAGTGAGATTGGACTTTATCTTGCTAACATCCGGATTTACAGATAACATAAAGAGCCGACCTGAACTGGTCAGACATAAACGAGTCACGGGTCAACATGGTCGTGGGTCAGGTGAGGAATTGGTCAGCAGATTTATATATTCAAAGAGTGAATACCTGAAGCTCGTACCCTGCAAAGAACATCATAAAACCGATTACCAGAACCAAAAAATGCCTAACAAATGAGCAAAAGTTTATAGCTTTATACCTTAAAATCTTTGTTATGTAGCTCTTCGATGGCCTTTTGAGCAACATTTTTACTTCTAAATGCCATAAATGCAAAACCCTTACCTTCATTGGTCTCCCTATGTCTCACCAACCTTACCTGAACAATCACACATTCACACAGAAATATATATATTTCAAAAATAATAATAAAACACAATTTTCTCAGTAAATAATTACCATTAGAGCATTAGAGCTGACCTCAACAACATCGCCAAAAGGTTCACAAACTTCATGATTTTTCATCATCATCAACTTTTTCCTATTAACCACCCTTCAACATCATCATCCATCTCCTTCTAGTTGCCAACCTCTAAATCCATCTGGTCATCAATGTCATTGCAATCTGCCATAGTGTTTGCTCTGTTCTACAAGCAATTTTTTTGACACAAAACGGATATTTTAGCTTGCGAAATAACCAATATGTATACATATCACGAACAATTACACGATCAAGAACCAAAGAGGGTAGATTGGAAGAAGAAATTTTTGCAAGTTAGAAAGGTGAAATTTGGGGAAATTATGTTTATATAGTTTGTTTGTGAGATAGACAAACATTAAGTTACCTTGGCTTAATCCGTGCCGGAGATCGCAAATTGACACAAAACGAACACTAAATAAAGGCTTAACCCTAAAGAGTACACAAAAATTGAACTTCAAAAGTTAAGAAAGAGTGAACCTGCTTGGCTAAATTGATACAAAACTAATGCATTTGTAGTAACCCTCATGTGAGGAGCCAACGACGATCAAGTTCCATTGATCTTCCTTATGTACCTGTACTTAGAGTGCAACCGAAAGTAGAGAAGGATGGGGGATCTTTTTTATATTCTCCAATTTCACAATTTATGTGTTTATATAAGGGTTCATAGGAGGTGGTTGTGGATTGCATACGTGATACGTGGGTACGTGGTTTTGATAATGCAAAAATTGTCCTTAATATAAGGTAACTGTAGGATTCTATGGGAGAGAGTGCATAACCTCTGACTGAAACCGTCGAGAACATGGGCAGGAAGAGGTAGAGGTAACCACCAGTTGATAAAACCACCACAAGAAACTGCTCTGAACTGCTAGTACAGTAGTTATTTTTGTGAGTTTAAGTGGCTGAGATTTAATTTCAGCCAAATCCGATGAATATTGATTTAAGAGTTAGTTAGATTTAAGGAGCTTAATTTTATATATATATATATATATATAATTGGGTATTGTAGTGTATCTTTAGTTTTATTTTAAAAAGACCATTCAATATCTACAAACCCCATGAGGGGCAATAGTGGTTGACGTCTATTGGGCTAAATGGGCGGCAGAGGAAATAGTGTCAGGCAACTGCCTGGCACTCCCCTATTGACCCAACAAATTTATGATTTTATCCCGCTTTAAAATTACGATTTTGCCATCGTTTCAAAATTATGCTTTTGCCCCCACTTAAAAATAAATTCACGCTTTTGCTCCCAGCTAAATATTTCAATTTTGCCCCCGGTTCAATTTACAGTTTTGTCATTAGTTTTTTCCCCTTAAAATTACGATTTTGCCATCAGCTCAAAATTAGGTTTTTACCCCCACTTAAAAATAAATTTAGGCTTTTGTTCCCCGCTAAAATTTTCAATTTTGCCCTCGGTTCAAAATTACGATTTTGTCCCGTATAAGTTTATAGTTTTGCCATTAGTTTTTTTTTTCTCACAGCCAAGTTACGATTTTGCCCTCAACTTAAATTTACATTTTGTCCATCATTTTTGTTTGTTTTGCTGGTGAAATTACAATTTTGCCCCCGGTGTTAAATTACAGTCATGCTGGCAGCTGCCTGGCACTCCCCCGTTGGTCCATTTATTTTACGATTTTATCCCTAAATTAAAATTATGATTCAGCCTCAGTTAAAAATTACGTTTTTCCTATCGTTTTAGTTTTTTAGCAAAACTATAAAGGTTTTTTGTTTTAATTAGTTGACTCGATTTAATTTTTTTTTGTGTCAAGGAGCTGCCTAACACTGGCTCATTAATCCTGAAAAATTATAATTTTGCCCTGAGCCCAAAATTACAGTCTTATCATCGTTTTTTTTTTCTAGCAAAATTATATATAGTAGTCTTTTTTTAATTGATTGTGAATTATTCGGTTATCGCCCCACAACGCGGGCGGGACATCAACTTGTACTAATTTAAAAGTTGACTTAAAGTCGTCCATATGATGGGTCTTTAGTTTTATTTTAAAAAGACTATACCAATTTAAAAGTTGACTTAAGTCGTCGATATGATGGATCTTTAGTTTTATTTTAAAAAGACCGTACCAATTTAAAAGTTGACTTAAAGTCGTCCAAGTATGATGTGTGGTTTGGGGTAGGGCTGGCAAATCGTGTCTTATCGGGTTTAACAAGTCTCTAACGATGCGTGTAACACAAGTATTAAACTTGAATAAAACTCGTTTAACTACTTTATATCTCATGTTTATAACACAGTTTTACGTTTTATGTACCATGAAGAAGAAATGACGGATCCTAACCTCATAATTATATTTATTTTTAAAAAGTAAAAAAATTACGTTGTGTAATTTTTCAATAAATAGGCCTAACCGTGTCTTATACAGATATCTATTGGCAGCCCTAGGGGAAGGAAAAGACATTTTCTTTTGAAAGTTAAAGTTTATTCACAGACACCACCCCAACACACGGGCAGTGTTACCGACAAAATAAGATGTACTTATAATATTTAATTAATCTGATCTCGATATGTATGCATTAATCTCTGGATGTGCATATAATACCACAAGAAAAGAAACAGGAAAAAAGAAGAAGCACAGCACATTACGATGGCAGGAGGCTCAAGCTCCTCAAATCCTGGATACCCAACACTTGTCTGTGCCCCAAATATTGTTACAATGAAGCTGAGTGGTCGGGACACGTATGATGCGTGGAGAATACAGATGTTATGTCTCTTAGAAAGTCATGATATGCTTCATTTCATCCTACCTGCAGAGAACGGTGTTGTGGAGAAGAACTCTAAGTTGTGGAGAAGATCAGATGCAGTCGTCAAGGGCTGGATTCTTGGTTCTCTATCACAAAAACCACTCAAGTTAGTCGTTGATCTTGTCAAGACAAAGACGCATTTCACTTCAAAAGATGTATGGGATGAACTGCACACTATCTATGCTCCTCTTGCTCTTCCTCTTCAAGATGCAGCAGCAGCAGCAGGTGCAGGTGCGTGCGTCCATTCTCTTCTTCACATTAATGTTTTCAAGTTTTCAAACCTAATATGACTTTAAATGCTATGGGTTATATTCAAGTCCCAATCGATTAATTAGACACACGAGTTTAAGGAATTAGCTCTCCTTTATCCATAATATTGACTCAAAACTGAATATCACTCATAACCACAATAATCCAAGATGGATTGGTTATATAGTGGTAGAAATCTTAATTGAAATATAATCCTAATTCTAGTTAAACATAAATACCCTTTTTTCTATAGGGGACCGCTAAAATGAAAACCACCTCCAGTTGTAAGAACCGTGAGAACTTTTTGATCCGGGGCGAGTTGGACCAAATTTTTTTTTTCATAAACGTAGATGTTTGTATTATAAACACATTTGTAAAAAAAATTCAAATAAAAAATGTCGTGTGTGTAGTTTTGATCACCACAAGTTTGTGTTTACGGGTACCGTAAATTTTAAATAAAATTTACGGGTCCCGAAAAACGCAAACTTTGGGTGCTCAAAACTACACACCCGACATTTTTTTTTGAATTTTTTTTACAAATGTGTTTATAATACATGCATCTACGTTTATGAAAAAAAAATTTGGTCCACCTCGCCCCGTACGGTGTAGTTCTTACGGTTCTTACAACTGGAGGTGGTTCTCATTTTAGCGGTCCCCTTTTTCTATATCTAACTAAAATAAGAAATTAGATAATTATCTCTAACTCCTATAATTATCTTCAATTAAGATTAACATTAAACACTCCTACTCCTTTAGAGATGTTCACATTTGGCCCGACCCATTAGCTCGGGTTCGGGTATTATGCGATACGGTCCAACAATCACCCCCCTAATACCTGAACCGGACTAGGGAAGCCTTCGACTCCATGTAACTCTCGCATTTCAATAAACTTGATCCCCGCGAGTGCTTTAGTTAAAATATCGGCCCTTTGGTCTTCTCCGCTTACATACTCGATCTCCACCAAATCATCTACAACACATTCACGAATGAAATGGTAGCGCGTATCAATATGTTTGCTCCTACCATGAAAAACTGGATTTTTCATCAATGCTATGGCCGATTTATTATCCACCCGAATAACTATCTTTTGCATCTCACCACCAATGACTTCACTGTATAAGCTCCGAAGCCAAATTGCATGACAAGCCGCTGAAGTTGCCGCCATAAACTCTGCTTCATAAGATGATAAAGCAACCGTATTTTGTTTGTGAGAACACCAAGAAACGGGTGTTTCACCAAAATAACATTCGTGCCCTGTAGTGCTCCTTCCATAGTCCGTTCTAGTATTATGGCCACTATCACTGTAACATATAATCTTGTGACTTCCACCCCTCTTGTACTGTAACCCATAACTCGTAGTACCGGCAATATAACGAAGAATTTATTTAACTGCAACTAAGTGAGATACCATAGGAGTTTGCATGTACCTGCTCGCAATCCCTACCGCAAAAGATAAATCCGGTCTCGTATGTAGTAAATAACGGAGACATCCGGCCAATCTTCGATAATTTGTTGGATCAACCGGTTCGCCTTTCTCGTCCTTTGTTAGTTTTAATCTCGGATCCATAGGATACTTTGCTGGATTACACCCTAACAAACTTGTTTCCTTTAAAATTTTCTTCACGTATCCCTCCTGCTTGATCGCTATTCCTTTCTTAGTTTGCATCACTTCAATACCAAGATAATAAGAAAGTAACCCAATATCACTCATCTAGAATTTTTGCTCCATTTGTTTCTTGAATTCTTTAATCTTATTAGCACTCGAACTTGCAACAGTTAAATCATCTACATAAACATCCGTAACATTTAAATCATTCCCCTCGTGTTTCGTGTAGATTGCTTGTTCTTTAGAGCACCGCTTAAAACCGAGAATTTTTAATGTACCATCAAGCTTGAGATTCCAAGCTCGTGGTGCTTGATGAAGCCCATACAACGCCTTGGTTAACTGGTAGACTTTATCTTCATGTCCCTTTTTTATAACACTTTCCGGTTGACTGACAAATACTTCTTCCTTCAAATCTCCATTAAAAAAATGATGATTTGACGTCTAAGGTGCTGTTTGTTTTTTCATAAAACCTCTGTGCAGGCTCTTCTGTCTGCGCGACGCAGACCACGCGCAGACATTGTCACGTGCAAACTGTTTGTTTTTTCGGAGACGTTTCATTAAAAAGGTCTGCGCGAGGTCTTCTTGGTGCAGACTTGGTCCAGCCACTTCTAAGATCTTCTAAGGTCTGCAGAGGGTTAAACACCACCACCGACCACCACCCACCACCACCGTCCATTACTACCACCACCATCCACCACCCACCACCGTCCATCACCACCACTGTTCATCACCACCACCATCCACCATCCACCACCCACCAACGTCCACCACCCACCACCGTCCATCGCAACCACCACCGTCCATCACCACCACCACCATCCACCACCCACCACCGTCCATCACCATCACCACCACCCACCACCCACCACCGCCCATCAACGTCCACCACCCACCACTGTCCTCCAACACCCACCACCACCGTTCATCACCACCACCGTCCACCACCCACCACCGTCCATCTTCACCACCACCACCACCGTCCACCACCCATCAACGTCCACCGCCCACCACTGTTCTCCAACACCCACCATCGTCCATCTCCACCACCACCCACCACCACCGTCTACCACCATCACCGTCCACCACCATCACCGTCCACCACCACCCACCACCACCGTCGGTACACCACCACCAGTTTATTTTAGAAGCCTGCAGAAGTTAAAAAAAACAGTTTTCTTCTTGCAAAGACATTTGGTCCACCTCTTCTGCTACAGATGTCTGCAGATGTGGTCCGCAGACTACAGACATTTTACCTCTTAAAAAACAAACAACACCTAAGTGATGAACTTGCCATCCTTTGCAAGCCGCATGTGCAAGTAATAAGCGTACCGACTCCATCCGTGCAACTGGCACGAACACTTCATCAAAATCAATTCCAAAATGTTGAACATACTCTTTTGCAACGAGCCTCGCCTTATATTTAATAATCTTCCCGGACGCGTCACGCTTGACTTTAAAAACCCATTTCAACCCAATTGGTTTGACTTTATCCGGGAGTTTCGTTAAAGTCCATGTTTTATTTTTTTCAATGGACTCTAACTCTACACGCATTGCTTTTTCCCAAAACACGTTCCCTTTGCCCTGAGAATAACAATTCGGCTCATCTTCAGCTGCGAGTAACAATTATTCCGGTTCTTCTCGATTAATTCCATCTTGAATAATAAAATCATTAAATTTTACCGGAACACGTTTCTGTCTCGTTGAACGCCTTAGGGTAGTTTCAGTTTCAAAGTTAGCATCGAACTCGGGCATATGCTCACCCGGGTCAACTTCTCCCGAACCTGAAATATTTTTTGACACAATCGAAGCTACTTGTGACGTTGCGGTAGCGTCCTCCGCTGCTGCTTATGATTGTTGATGACATGCGATCGCACCCCCCGGATGATGTGGGGTGTGCGCCAGTTAGTTCTCTGAGCTGCTGGTTGTCTCGGTCACAATCTCGTCCTGACCCGAGTGAAAAAAAAATCGTAAAAAATTCTGGTTCAACTGTATTTTTCTTCCATTGCCAGCCACGCTTCTCGTCACACTGTACTGTTCTGGGAACACAAATCTTGTTCTGAATTGGGTCATACATCTGAAACATTTTGACCTAGGTTCTGAACCGAAATAAACCATTGGAATTCCCCTGTCATCAAGTTTATGTAGGTTAACTTTCAGTTTTGTATCATAACCCACACAACCGAATACCCGTAAATCTTCCAAATCTGGTTTTTCTTTCAGCAATGCCTCGTATGGTGTTTTTGAATCGACCGCTCTCGTTGGACATCGATTAGAACATAAACTGCATGCTTTGCGGCCTCGCCCCAAAATCTCTGTGGAACATTTGTTTGTTTTAGCATACACCTTACCATATCTACTACTGTTCGGTTTCTTCTCTCAACGACCCCGTTTTGTTGTAGTGAATATGGAGCAGTAAGATGTCTTCTGATAGCTTGAACTTCACACCAATCATTGAACTCGGTTGATGTGAATTCACCTCCATGATCTGTTCTGAAAGTTCTAACCTTTTCTTTTAAATCCTTCTCTACCAACGCTCTAAATCGCTTGAATACTTCAACGATTGATCCATGGACTTCAAAAGATAACACCACATATAACGTAAGAAATCGTCTACAATTAAGATCATGTACCTGCAGCCTCCCGGAGTAGCTGGCGTGATAGGACCACATAGATCGCCATGTAGTAGCTCGAGCGGTCTTGTGGCTCTAAAAAGTGCTTTCTTTGGGTACTACTTCTCGGTTTGTTTTCTAATAAAAAAACAATCACATATGTTTGATGGATGATTAACCATATTTTTCGAACTCAGTATCTTCAAAGAATAGAAATTTAAGTGCCCTAGACGGGCATGCCAAAGCCAAGATTCGTCATCAAGCTTAGAAAGTAAACATACTGGGGAACCAACCGTCAACTTGATCTTGTACAATCGGTTACTGGCGTGAAATTCCTTTATTGACAAGTTTCTTGCTTTGTCATAAACGAGCAAGACATCATCTTCCATCACAACCTTGCAACCCATCTCCGTAAGTTGCCCAAGACTAATTATGTTAGAACGCAGGCTTGGTATGTAATAAACTTCCGTTAATATTTTATGTTCGCCAGTTTTTCTTGTGAACAAAATCGAGTCCTAACCTACAATTTCAACACAAGAATCAACACCAAAACGTACCTTACCGTTTACTCGCTCGTTTAGCTCTAAAAAGATTAATTTGTTCCCTGTCATGTGGTTTGAAGCTCCATTATCTAAATACCACAAGTTCTCCTCCATATGCTTGGATTCAAACTTCTTAGGAATCACCTTATCTTCATTTAAGTAAACCGTCTCACTTATACATTCTAGCATAAAAAAGATTTAGATCCAACTTTTCGGTTTCTGCTAAGTTTGCCTCATGATACTTCCTTCTTTCTGGACAGCTAGACGCGGAGTGACCCATCTGATCACATCTGAAACATTGAATTTCAGATTTATCTTTCTTTGGTCTATGTCGGTTGTCAGTATTCTCTTGACCTGAGCCCTTTGCACCACGAATCTGACCATTATCTCAGTTCTGACTCGTATCTCGCCTGTAACCTCAACAAAGTCCACGACCCCGATTCCTTAGAACCTCCTCGCCCACGCCTCCTAAGTTATTATAGGATTTGTGGCTAGAGGAACTTTCACCACCGGCTAACATCAATTTGCTCTGATTTTCATGTGCAATTTCAATATTTTTAATTCGGTCTTCAAAAGTCTTTAGCCTCCCTATAGCTTCCTGAAACGTCATGGCCTTAAAATCTGCGAACTGCTCAATTGATGCGACAATTGGAACATACTTTGCTGGAACAGAGCCTAATAACTTTCTAGTTAGTTTTTTTGTCTTTGTAGGTGGTTCCCAAACTGGCTGCCTTGGTAACCAACTGAGTTATTCTACCCGCGAAAGAATCAATTGTCTCTGTTTCTTTCATCTTCAAGGATTCGAACTCATTTTCCAATTGCTTAATCTTTGCCTCTCGAATCCGTTTAACCCCAACATATCGTGTCTTCAATGCTTCCCATATTTCCTTTGCTTTCTGAAACTAAGCCACCTGAAACACGAGCTCTTCTGGTATTGCCTGAAGAAGTAGTGCTACCACCATGTCATCCTTTTTGGATTCTACCTCTTCTTCACCTGGTTATAAAGCTTGCAATATTCCATGAACTCGAAAAACCGCCTTGATCCTAATTGCCCAGATGTTGTAATTAGTTGAAGTCAACATCGGACATTGTAAGCTTGTAGAAGCCGGATCTTTTGTTGCGACTGGTGGTGGTCTCGAACCTTCTCCATCAACCACGTTACTCCACCTAGTTCGTTTATACGTAAGTGGTGTAGCCGGGCCTTGATCCAGTCCTTCGATTGATTCCGAATAAACTCTCAGAATTGAACTAATCCAGGCACAAAGAAAAACCAAACACCGGTGACCTGTACTTGAGTCTTGATGCGCTGCTTTCGAATAAAATAAACTTCACACCTGATGCTTAAAAAAACATGCTGAATTTTTTTCTTTGTTTTAAAACAAGACTCCACACCTGCTCCTTTTAAATAATAAAACTTGACTTGTTCCTTCCAAAGAAAAGATACTACCTTTATTGAATAATAAAGGACCGTACTTACAAATGATATCTTGGCTTAGTGGTTAAGGGGAGGTGTGAAGCTTTGCTTCATTTGGAGGTCCTGGGTTGAAGTTCAGGCAAGGGGGTTTTAATACTAACTTGGTGATATTAACATAGTAACTACTAACCCGGTTGAGATGGGAGGGTTTACATCTTCGGATGGTTCCCGCCCGGGTGAGGTCCCAAGTTCGAGCCCCTGGAGCGTCAAATAGCCCCGCGGGGAGACGGTTGAAAGTCCGTCACAAGTGTGTGTCGAACCCGGGGCTCTTAGGAGATCTGGTGTGGGTGTTACCGCTCCATCAAGCTGGCAAAAAAAAAAAAACTACTAACCCAGTTAGTGATCCTAACCGTACACCGTTTAAAAAAAATTATAAAAAAAAAAATAAAAGGAATACTTCTTCTCTCCCAACTAAAGCCTGCTGAAACAAAAAGAAACCTTAGGTGCTCCAATCTTCCACAGATTTCATCCCTGCAATGCCTTTTGCCACCACCGGTGTTCCCTTGTCAGTCCCTTTGACGCCATAAAAACTCCGATGAACTATGATTCCGGTTGCTGCCACTTGCCGCCTCCGGTGTTCTTCCTGTCGGTACCTTTGACGCCGAACAGGTATGCTAACCTCCGATTTTTCTGATTTCGAAGGTAACAATCACAATCGGTGGGATATTGAACTGGCTCTGATACCAATTCAAGTCCCAATCGATTAATTAAACACACGAGTTTAAGGAATTAGCTCTCCTTTATTCAGAATATTGGCTCAAAACTGAATATCACTCATAACCACAATAATCCAAGATGGATTGGCTATATAGTGGTAGAAATCCTAATTGAAATATAAACACCCTTTTTCTATATCTAACTAAAATAAGGAATTAGATTTTTTTTTTAACGGTAACTTTCTTTTTGAGTGACCCAATGTCACACCGCCTAATCGGCGGCCCTAGCCAAGTCTGCCCAGACTTACGTTGTCTTAACCGGGCCCGCGCTGGGTTGACCAGACTTGGTTACGGCGTTCCCCCGGAAACCGTACTGCCTCCACACAAGAAGCCTCGCTGAAGTAACAGCCGGATGAAAACCGGGGTGCAGCTCAAGATCGAACCCCCCTCGGTGGGTTTGCCACCATCATTGCCCAATATCCACCCCAATATAACACAAGTGGGAATTGAACATG
Source organism: Helianthus tuberosus (assembly GCA_030545235.1). Classification (NCBI taxonomy): domain Eukaryota; kingdom Viridiplantae; phylum Streptophyta; class Magnoliopsida; order Asterales; family Asteraceae; genus Helianthus; species Helianthus tuberosus. The sequence continues at coordinate 135,049,690 of CM060373.1, read as the reverse complement.
AGTCTGCATTGGAAAACCCAAGTCTCCTACCACTAGGCCACAAGTGGGGGGATAAATAAGGAATTAGATAATTATCTCTAACTATTATAATTATCTTCAATTAAGATTAACATTAAACACCCTGTTTCTAAAGACGTTCACGTTTGGCCCGACCCATTAGCTCGGGTTCGGGTATTATGCGATACGGTCCAACACGTTATATTTGTAAATCTTAGTAATTATATTTGATATCAAACTTTAGGTCGTTTAGGATAAATTTGCGATGGCCTTCTTAATAAAAAAACCAAGAAACTCTCAAAATCAGTTAATCCATCATCGATTTGGGCAAGCATAAATCACATTGATCATTTATGTAACTTATTTGAAAGATAATCTAAACTTACGCTAAAGCATGTGCTGATAACCAACATGCATTTTTCCCCTTCGCCTTCGACACCTTTGGATCCCTGGCTCCAGAAGCTATCCGTTTGCTGACTAGGGTCCAACAGGTTGTCCACAGCAGTGGCTCATCAACAGGGGGCAGGGGTTTGTTTTTAATTGGCTAGGGTTTGCTATCCAGAAAGGGGTAGCGGCGCAGCTTGTTGCTCGCTTACATGCGATATTGATGTAAAGTGCATTTACACAAGATTATTACAAAAAGTTTCATTAGATAAAAAAAAAATTCATAGAGGATTCGAAACAAAAAAAAAAAAAAAAAAAAAAAAAAAAAAAAAACTTAAATATTCTCCATAGCTGAATGCCCAAATTTTGTGTGTTGTACATTTTTACATTCCAAACCATGTCGGTTTAGAAGGCCAAGAAGAAGAAGAAGAAGCAATAACAGACCAAAGACCGACAAAAGAAACCGAAAAGGTAAAAAACTTGCTTAAAGAAAACGAACAACAAAAAAGAAAGAGAAAAGAAACCAAAGAAGAAATAAAAAAAGTGGAGGAAGTAATAAGAGAAGTGGAAGGAGAAAAGAAAACAAAAACCCAAGAAGAAGAAGAAGAAGAAAGAAAGAGAAAAGAGATCAAAGAAGAAATAAAAGAAGTGGAAGAAGAAATAAGAGAAGTGGAAGGAGAAATGAGAACAGAAACCGAAGAAGAAGAAGAAGAAGAAGAAGAAGAAGAAAGAAAGAGAAAAGAAACCGAAGAAGGAAATATAAAAAAAGAAGAAGAGAGAGAGAAAAGAAGCCGAAGAAGAAGAAGAAAGAAAGCGAAAAGAAGTCGAAGAAGAAATAAAGAAGAAAAACAAGAAAAAAGAAAGAGCAATGGAAAGATTGTACGCAGCTACTCTAAACCAAGATATTTCGAGCATTAAGAAGATTTTGGATTGGAATAAAGAAGTTATTACATTGAGAGACAAAATAGCCATTAATGGAAACACTGCACTTCACGTGGCAGTGGGTACTACTAAGAACAAGGAGTTTTTAAAAAAGATGTTGAAATTGGATATGCATAATTCAGATGAGATGTTGAAATTGGATATGCAAAATTCAGATGGAAGCACGCTACTTCATGTTGCTGCTATAGTTGGCAACACTGAAGCTGCTGAGTTGTTGGTTGAAACAGACCGTGAGCTCTTTCTAACATTGTTATATACCACGGACAACGAGGGTCAAACGCCACTAGCCAGAGCTCTTTCTAACATGCATACCAACACGTATACCTATTTGTTGCATGAATTCAACAATGTTTCTGATCAAGACATAGAGACGGGTAATGGCTCTAGTTGGGGGCTTCTGGTTAATATTATTTCTTCTAAAGATTACGGTAAGACCACGTACCTAACTTAATTTGTCTCGACTCTAATGGATTATCAATGTTATTTATTGATCATTTGTTCTTGATTATAACTGCAGGTTTAGCAGAGTCGTTTTTTGGTGATAACCAGCATATGCCTTTGACTGACATCCACATTGTGCTGACGGCTATAGCTCAAAACTTCCCAAGTAAACTCAACTCCTGGGAAAGAATGTTTGCTGAGTCTACATGTTCGTTTACATGTTTTGGTTATCAATTTACAGCGCTGCGCCAGTTCAAGTTTGTTAAAGCCATAAAAAGAAAACAAAAAGCTTTTTATCGTGCTAAACGTCTATTACATGATTTATGTGTTTTTATAAAGAGTAAAACAGACTCCGGATCTCATCATGAATATTACAACAATGCAATTATTGAAGCCACAAGACAAAACGCAGACGAGGTTGTAAAAATAGTTGTGTCTGTATTCCCAGATGCAATTTGGAGTGCTAATGGAGATGGACACAACATTATTCAATATGCTGTAATCAGCCGTTCAGAAAAGGTTTACAACTTACTATATCAAATGAGCGAGCACAAAAATATATACAAAACAATCCAAGACCGTTTAGGGAACAACCTCTTGCATTTGGCTGCAAGGCTGGCACCTCCTGAGAAACTGACTCATATATCAGGCGCAGCTCTTCAAATACAGCATGAACTTCAATGGTTTAAGGTTGGATTTGAAATTTAAATGATTTACATATTATTCAAGCATGTATCTAGCTAAGTTAAGAATGATATTATAATCTTGTAGGAAGTACAAGGATTTGTGTGCCCTCTAAACATCATACAAAAGAACTCTAAGGGAGAAACACCTCAAATGGTGTTTACAAGAGAGCATAAGGAGTTGGTGATTGAGGGGGAAAAGTGGATGAAGGAGACTGCACAGTCATACACAATAACAGCTGCCTTAATTACCACCATTGTGTTTGCCGCAGCTATTACAGTGCCAGGGGGGAACAAACAAGGGGGGGGGGGGGGGGGACAAACAAGACAATGGGATTCCAGAGTTTACTAACAAAACTGCTTTCACGGTATTTGCAATAGCAGATGCCATATCGTTGTTCACATCTGCTACATCTTTGTTAATGTTTCTGTCAATCCTCACTGCACGTTTCTCTGAGCAAGACTTCCTCCGCAAGCTGCCTACAAAGTTGATGATTGGTCTAACCGCCTTGTTTATCTCAACAACAGCCATGCTTATAGCTTTTGGTGCTACCTTATATCTTATGTTTTGCCAAAACAACCCACAAATTCTCGTTCCAGTAGCTGCATTGACATGCCTTCCCATTGCTTGTTTTGTGACGTTACAGTATCCACTCATTCAAGACCTATGGACAAGCACATATGGTCATAGCATTTTTGGTAAGAAAAGTAATCTTCCCTTCTATTAATGTTTTTAACTGTGGTAGTCTTGTATTTGAATCTATTAATGTTTTTTTTTTACTGTGGTAGTCTTGTATTTGAATGGCAATGATCCTTTTCTGTTGAACCCTTATCATCGTTATTACTTTGCTGGATATGCAATTTGGTTGAAATGATGGCATCCATGATTGGCTAATGGTTCGCAACACAAATATGTAGTTTTTGACATTGATACTCTTGTTCCTAGATGTGGTTTTTTTATACAATTAAATGTTACCAACACAAATAAAACAATACCGGCCGAGAATCGGAAGATTAACACACTCTTTGTTAGATTAGGAGTAATAAACATACGTGTATAAAGTTTAACTTATAAAACACAAGTAATTAGCTTGGCCACATAAATTAATTACCTCCTTGTACTACTACATAAGTACATAACCGGGAGTTATGTCCAAGGGGAAGAAAATAAAGTTACAATTTTTTGTTTTTCCTGTTTTTCTTTCTAATTTATTTTCTTTCTTATTTATAAATATGTTTGAAATCTCTTAAAAATATATAGAATTTGAATAGGAATCAAGTGTAGGGTGGTTATAGAACTTCGTATGTACTTATTTTATGTTTTTGATTTTTCCGAATCAATCAAAGAGTTTTCATCCATCTGATCCTATTTATTCCTTCACTATCTCGACCGTATTTGGATTCCTAGTCGCAATAACCTCCGAGAGATATTGATGACTGAAGCTCACAAATCTCACTGCTCTATTCACCCCGGTGCCAACAAAATGTACCAGGACCTCCGTTCTAGGTATTGGTGGTCGGGCATGAAAAAGGATATCGCTCTGTATGTTTCGAAATGCCTAACTTGCTCGAAGTTTAAGGCCAAACATCAACGACCCTCTTGTCACACCCCAACCGATGGCGGAAACATCGGGGCGTGGCACTGAGCGAAACAGATTGTCCAGAAGTTTCCTTAACAACTATAATTACCAATTATTTAAAAGCAACACGTCCCATACCATGTCATAAAATATAATACAATTATTACAGAAAAGATCCAATCAAATTGTTCTGTTCCGACAACTCAGATTTTTTTTATTACAGACAATTGCTTATTGTTGACCTAGGTCTTTCCTAGCCTCGATTTCACAGCAAGCTAAGCAAATAAGCATCCTAAGCACCTGTCACATACGTTAAAGTAAAAGTCAATACACATAGCGTAAAGGTGAGCATACAAGTTTGATAATAGCATATAGAGTTCGAAATTGTTACGCATAACCAGCACGTACACAGTGTAAAATAAGGCATGTTAGTTATCGACATAAACCTATCAATACCAATGACTGCGAGTTGACTGCCCAAGGTAGTTCGTATTGCATGATCACCACCGTGACCCATGTAATTAATTGTCCTTAACAACCCCTGAGTGAACATGTGTCGAGTCCAAACAAATAGTACTACCGTCGCTAAGGCAGGTAGACAACATTCCATGTGTAAACATAACAAACAAGCATTCATTAAGTCACGTATAACATGCGGTAACGGTTAGCGTTAAAGTATTGCGTAGTGTGTTCGATGTGATTTAGAATAAGTAACATATGTAACACCCAAAAGTGCGTAAAGCAAAAAGGGATCGAGTATACTCACAGCGATTGGTGGATTGAGGGGAGCGCTAGAGAGTAGGGTTAGCCTGAACAGATTGATAGCATAACGATAAGTGACGCGTAAAACGAAACAAGGGACAGTGGGTCGAACAGCAGTTCGATCGGATAGCCGGTCGTTCGAGTGACAGTCCGCTCGGATGGTCATCCGATCGGGTGACCTTTCGAGTGGATTGTTACTTCCTTCGGGAAGGATGTGTTTGTGTATGATGGCTTGACTTTTGAAGTTTTCGTTGTAGCATTTTGAAAACATTGAAGTATCTCTACCTTTCAGGTCGGTCGATCGAACGACTGTTCGATCGGGCGACAGTCATGCTTATAGCTTTTGGTGCTACCTACAAAGTTGATGATTGGTCTAACCGCCTTGTTTATCTCAACAACAGCCATGCTTATAGCTTTTGGTGCTACCTTATATCTTATGTTTTGCCAAAACAACCCACAAATTCTCGTTCCAGTAGCTGCATTGACATGCCTTCCCATTGCTTGTTTTGTGACGTTACAGTATCCACTCATTCAAGACCTATGGACAAGCACATATGGTCATAGCATTTTTGGTAAGAAAAGTAATCTTCCCTTCTATTAATGTTTTTAACTGTGGTAGTCTTGTATTTGAATCTATTAATGTTTTTTTTTTTACTGTGGTAGTCTTGTATTTGAATGGCAATGATCCTTTTCTGTTGAACCCTTATCATCGTTATTACTTTGCTGGATATGCAATTTGGTTGAAATGATGGCATCCATGATTGGCTAATGGTTCGCAACACAAATATGTAGTTTTTGACATTGATACTCTTGTTCCTAGATGTGGTTTTTTTATACAATTAAATGTTACCAACACAAATAAAACAATACCGGCCGAGAATCGGAAGATTAACACACTCTTTGTTAGATTAGGAGTAATAAACATACGTGTATAAAGTTTAACTTATAAAACACAAGTAATTAGCTTGGCCACATAAATTAATTACCTCCTTGTACTACTATATAAGTACATAACCGGGAGTTATGTCCAAGGGGAAGAAAATAAAGTTACAATTTTTTGTTTTTCCTGTTTTTCTTTCTAATTTATTTTCTTTCTTATTTATAAATATGTTTGAAATCTCTTAAAAATATATAGAATTTGAATAGGAATCAAGTGTAGGGTGGTTATAGAACTTCGTATGTACTTATTTTATGTTTTTGATTTTTCCGAATCAATCAAAGAGTTTTCATCCATCTGATCCTATTTATTCCTTCACTATCTCGACCGTATTTGGATTCCTAGTCGCAATAACCTCCGAGAGATATTGATGACTGAAGCTCACAAATCTCACTGCTCTATTCACCCCGGTGCCAACAAAATGTACCAGGACCTCCGTTCTAGGTATTGGTGGTCGGGCATGAAAATGGATATCGCTCTGTATGTTTCGAAATGCCTAACTTGCTCGAAGTTTAAGGCCAAACATCAACGACCCTCTTGTCACACCCCAACCGATGGTGGAAACATCGGGGCGTGGCACTGAGCGAAACAGATTGTCCAGAAGTTTCCTTAACAACTATAATTACCAAGTATTTAAAAGCAACACGTCCCATACCATGTCATAAAATATAATACAATTATTACAGAAAAGATCCAATCAAATTGTTCTGTTCCGACAACTCAGATTTTTTTTATTACAGACAATTGCTTATTGTTGACCTAGGTCTTTCCTAGCCTCGATTTCACAGCAAGCTAAGCAAATAAGCATCCTAAGCACCTGTCACATACGTTAAAGTAAAAGTCAATACACATAGCATAAAGGTGAGCATACAAGTTTGATAATAGCATATAGAGTTCGAAATTGTTACGCATAACCAGCACGTACACAGTGTAAAATAAGGCATGTTAGTTATCGACATGAACCTATCAATACCAATGACTGCGAGTTGACTGCCCAAGGTAGTTCGTATTGCATGATCACCACCGTGACCCATGTAATTAATTGTCCTTAACAACCCCTGAGTGAACATGTGTCGAGTCCAAACAAATAGTACTACCGTCGCTAAGGCAGGTAGACAACATTCCATGTGTAAACATAACAAACAAGCATTCATTAAGTCACGTATAACATGCGGTAACGGTTAGCGTTAAAGTATTGCGTAGTGTGTTCGATGTGATTTAGAATAAGTAACATATGTAACACCCAAAAGTGCGTAAAGCAAAAAGGGATCGAGTATACTCACAGCGATTGGTGGATTGAGGGGAGCGCTAGAGAGTAGGGTTAGCCTGAACAGATTGATAGCATAACGATAAGTGACGCGTAAAACGAAACAAGGGACAGTGGGTCGAACAGCAGTTCGATCGGATAGCCGGTCGTTCGAGTGACAGTCCGCTCGGATGGTCATCCGATCGGGTGACCTTTCAAGTGGATTGTTACTTCCTTCGGGAAGGATGTGTTTGTGTATGATGGCTTGACTTTTGAAGTTTTCGTTGTAGCATTTTGAAAACATTGAAGTATCTCTACCTTTCAGGTCGGTCGATCGAACGACTGTTCGATCGGGCGACAGTCATGCTTATAGCTTTTGGTGCTACCTACAAAGTTGATGATTGGTCTAACCGCCTTGTTTATCTCAACAACAGCCATGCTTATAGCTTTTGGTGCTACCTTATATCTTATGTTTTGCCAAAACAACCCACAAATTCTCGTTCCAGTAGCTGCATTGACATGCCTTCCCATTGCTTGTTTTGTGACGTTACAGTATCCACTCATTCAAGACCTATGGACAAGCACATATGGTCATAGCATTTTTGGTAAGAAAAGTAATCTTCCCTTCTATTAATGTTTTTAACTGTGGTAGTCTTGTATTTGAATCTATTAATGTTTTTTTTTACTGTGGTAGTCTTGTATTTGAATGGCAATGATCCTTTTCTGTTGAACCCTTATCATCGTTATTACTTTGCTGGATATGCAATTTGGTTGAAATGATGGCATCCATGATTGGCTAATGGTTCGCAACACAAATATGTAGTTTTTGACATTGATACTCTTGTTCCTAGATGTGGTTTTTTTATACAATTAAATGTTACCAACACAAATAAAACAATACCGGCCGAGAATCGGAAGATTAACACACTCTTTGTTAGATTAGGAGTAATAAACATACGTGTATAAAGTTTAACTTATAAAACACAAGTAATTAGCTTGGCCACATAAATTAATTACCTCCTTGTACTACTACATAAGTACATAACCGGGAGTTATGTCCAAGGGGAAGAAAATAAAGTTACAATTTTTTGTTTTTCCTGTTTTTCTTTCTAATTTATTTTCTTTCTTATTTATAAATATGTTTGAAATCTCTTAAAAATATATAGAATTTGAATAGGAATCAAGTGTAGGGTGGTTATAGAACTTCGTATGTACTTATTTTATGTTTTTGATTTTTCCGAATCAATCAAAGAGTTTTCATCCATCTGATCCTATTTATTCCTTCACTATCTCGACCGTATTTGGATTCCTAGTCGCAATAACCTCCGAGAGATATTGATGACTGAAGGTCACAAATCTCACTGCTCTATTCACCCCGGTGCCAACAAAATGTACCAGGACCTCCGTTCTAGGTATTGGTGGTCGGGCATGAAAAAGGATATCGCTCTGTATGTTTCGAAATGCCTAACTTGCTCGAAGTTTAAGGCCAAACATCAACGACCCTCTTGTCACACCCCAACCGATGGCGGAAACATCGGGGCGTGGCACTGAGCGAAACAGATTGTCCAGAAGTTTCCTTAACAACTATAATTACCAATTATTTAAAAGCAACACGTCCCATACCATGTCATAAAATATAATACAATTATTACAGAAAAGATCCAATCAAATTGTTCTGTTCCGACAACTCAGATTTTTTTTATTACAGACAATTGCTTATTGTTGACCTAGGTCTTTCCTAGCCTCGATTTCACAGCAAGCTAAGCAAATAAGCATCCTAAGCACCTGTCACATACGTTAAAGTAAAAGTCAATACACATAGCGTAAAGGTGAGCATACAAGTTTGATAATAGCATATAGAGTTCGAAATTGTTACGCATAACCAGCACGTACACAGTGTAAAATAAGGCATGTTAGTTATCGACATGAACCTATCAATACCAATGACTGCGACTTGACTGCCCAAGGTAGTTCGTATTGCATGATCACCACCGTGACCCATGTAATTAATTGTCCTTAACAACCCCTGAGTGAACATGTGTCGAGTCCAAACAAATAGTACTACCGTCGCTAAGGCAGGTAGACAACATTCCATGTGTAAACATAACAAACAAGCATTCATTAAGTCACGTATAACATGCGGTAACGGTTAGCGTTAAAGTATTGCGTAGTGTGTTCGATGTGATTTAGAATAAGTAACATATGTAACACCCAAAAGTGCGTAAAGCAAAAAGGGATCGAGTATACTCACAGCGATTGGTGGATTGAGGGGAGCGCTAGAGAGTAGGGTTAGCCTGAACAGATTGATAGCATAACGATAAGTGACGCGTAAAACGAAACAAGGGACAGTGGGTCGAACAGCAGTTCGATCGGATAGCCGGTCGTTCGAGTGACAGTCCGCTCGGATGGTCATCCGATCGGGTGACCTTTCGAGTGGATTGTTACTTCCTTCGGGAAGGATGTGTTTGTGTATGATGGCTTGACTTTTGAAGTTTTCGTTGTAGCATTTTGAAAACATTGAAGTATCTCTACCTTTCAGGTCGGTCGATCGAACGACTGTTCGATCGGGCGACAGTCATGCTTATAGCTTTTGGTGCTACCTACAAAGTTGATGATTGGTCTAACCGCCTTGTTTATCTCAACAACAGCCATGCTTATAGCTTTTGGTGCTACCTTATATCTTATGTTTTGCCAAAACAACCCACAAATTCTCGTTCCAGTAGCTGCATTGACATGCCTTCCCATTGCTTGTTTTGTGACGTTACAGTATCCACTCATTCAAGACCTATGGACAAGCACATATGGTCATAGCATTTTTGGTAAGAAAAGTAATCTTCCCTTCTATTAATGTTTTTAACTGTGGTAGTCTTGTATTTGAATCTATTAATGTTTTTTTTTTACTGTGGTAGTCTTGTATTTGAATGGCAATGATCCTTTTCTGTTGAACCCTTATCATCGTTATTACTTTGCTGGATATGCAATTTGGTTGAAATGATGGCATCCATGATTGGCTAATGGTTCGCAACACAAATATGTAGTTTTTGACATTGATACTCTTGTTCCTAGATGTGGTTTTTTTATACAATTAAATGTTACCAACACAAATAAAACAATACCGGCCGAGAATCGGAAGATTAACACACTCTTTGTTAGATTAGGAGTAATAAACATACGTGTATAAAGTTTAACTTATAAAACACAAGTAATTAGCTTGGCCACATAAATTAATTACCTCCTTGTACTACTATATAAGTACATAACCGGGAGTTATGTCCAAGGGGAAGAAAATAAAGTTACAATTTTTTGTTTTTCCTGTTTTTCTTTCTAATTTATTTTCTTTCTTATTTATAAATATGTTTGAAATCTCTTAAAAATATATAGAATTTGAATAGGAATCAAGTGTAGGGTGGTTATAGAACTTCGTATGTACTTATTTTATGTTTTTGATTTTTCCGAATTAATCAAAGAGTTTTCATCCATCTGATCCTATTTATTCCTTCACTATCTCGACCGTATTTGGATTCCTAGTCGCAATAACCTCCGAGAGATATTGATGACTGAAGCTCACAAATCTCACTGCTCTATTCACCCCGGTGCCAACAAAATGTACCAGGACCTCCGTTCTAGGTATTGGTGGTCGGGCATGAAAATGGATATCGCTCTGTATGTTTCGAAATGCCTAACTTGCTCGAAGTTTAAGGCCAAACATCAACGACCCTCTTGTCACACCCCAACCGATGGCGGAAACATCGGGGCGTGGCACTGAGCGAAACAGATTGTCCAGAAGTTTCCTTAACAACTATAATTACCAATTATTTAAAAGCAACACGTCCCATACCATGTCATAAAATATAATACAATTATTACAGAAAAGATCCAATCAAATTGTTCTGTTCCGACAACTCAGATTTTTTTTATTACAGACAATTGCTTATTGTTGACCTAGGTCTTTCCTAGCCTCGATTTCACAGCAAGCTAAGCAAATAAGCATCCTAAGCACCTGTCACATACGTTAAAGTAAAAGTCAATACACATAGCGTAAAGGTGAGCATACAAGTTTGATAATAGCATATAGAGTTCGAAATTGTTACGCATAACCAGCACGTACACAGTGTAAAATAAGGCATGTTAGTTATCGACATGAACCTATCAATACCAATGACTGCGAGTTGACTGCCCAAGGTAGTTCGTATTGCATGATCACCACCGTGACCCATGTAATTAATTGTCCTTAACAACCCCTGAGTGAACATGTGTCGAGTCCAAACAAATAGTACTACCGTCGCTAAGGCAGGTAGACAACATTCCATGTGTAAACATAACAAACAAGCATTCATTAAGTCACGTATAACATGCGGTAACGGTTAGCGTTAAAGTATTGCGTAGTGTGTTCGATGTGATTTAGAATAAGTAACATATGTAACACCCAAAAGTGCGTAAAGCAAAAAGGGATCGAGTATACTCACAGCGATTGGTGGATTGAGGGGAGCGCTAGAGAGTAGGGTTAGCCTGAACAGATTGATAGCATAACGATAAGTGACGCGTAAAACGAAACAAGGGACAGTGGGTCGAACAGCAGTTCGATCGGATAGCCGGTCGTTCGAGTGACAGTCCGCTCGGATGGTCATCCGATCGGGTGACCTTTCGAGTGGATTGTTACTTCCTTCGGGAAGGATGTGTTTGTGTATGATGGCTTGACTTTTGAAGTTTTCGTTGTAGCATTTTGAAAACATTGAAGTATCTCTACCTTTCAGGTCGGTCGATCGAACGACTGTTCGATCGGGCGACAGTCATGCTTATAGCTTTTGGTGCTACCTACAAAGTTGATGATTGGTCTAACCGCCTTGTTTATCTCAACAACAGCCATGCTTATAGCTTTTGGTGCTACCTTATATCTTATGTTTTGCCAAAACAACCCACAAATTCTCGTTCCAGTAGCTGCATTGACATGCCTTCCCATTGCTTGTTTTGTGACGTTACAGTATCCACTCATTCAAGACCTATGGACAAGCACATATGGTCATAGCATTTTTGGTAAGAAAAGTAATCTTCCCTTCTATTAATGTTTTTAACTGTGGTAGTCTTGTATTTGAATCTATTAATGTTTTTTTTTACTGTGGTAGTCTTGTATTTGAATGGCAATGATCCTTTTCTGTTGAACCCTTATCATCGTTATTACTTTGCTGGATATGCAATTTGGTTGAAATGATGGCATCCATGATTGGCTAATGGTTCGCAACACAAATATGTAGTTTTTGACATTGATACTCTTGTTCCTAGATGTGGTTTTTTTATACAATTAAATGTTACCAACACAAATAAAACAATACCGGCCGAGAATCGGAAGATTAACACACTCTTTGTTAGATTAGGAGTAATAAACATACGTGTATAAAGTTTAACTTATAAAACACAAGTAATTAGCTTGGCCACATAAATTAATTACCTCCTTGTACTACTACATAAGTACATAACCGGGAGTTATGTCCAAGGGGAAGAAAATAAAGTTACAATTTTTTGTTTTTCCTGTTTTTCTTTCTAATTTATTTTCTTTCTTATTTATAAATATGTTTGAAATCTCTTAAAAATATATAGAATTTGAATAGGAATCAAGTGTAGGGTGGTTATAGAACTTCGTATGTACTTATTTTATGTTTTTGATTTTTCCGAATCAATCAAAGAGTTTTCATCCATCTGATCCTATTTATTCCTTCACTATCTCGACCGTATTTGGATTCCTAGTCGCAATAACCTCCGAGAGATATTGATGACTGAAGCTCACAAATCTCACTGCTCTATTCACCCCGGTGCCAACAAAATGTACCAGGACCTCCGTTCTAGGTATTGGTGGTCGGGCATGAAAAAGGATATCGCTCTGTATGTTTCGAAATGACTAACTTGCTCGAAGTTTAAGGCCAAACATCAACGACCCTCTTGTCACACCCCAACCGATGGCGGAAACATCGGGGCGTGGCACTGAGCGAAACAGATTGTCCAGAAGTTTCCTTAACAACTATAATTACCAATTATTTAAAAGCAACACGTCCCATACCATGTCATAAAAGATAATACAATTATTACAGAAAAGATCCAATCAAATTGTTCTGTTCCGACAACTCAGATTTTTTTTATTACAGACAATTGCTTATTGTTGACCTAGGTCTTTCCTAGCCTCGATTTCACAGCAAGCTAAGCAAATAAGCATCCTAAGCACCTGTCACATACGTTAAAGTAAAAGTCAATACACATAGCGTAAAGGTGAGCATACAAGTTTGATAATAGCATATAGAGTTCGAAATTGTTACGCATAACCAGCACGTACACAGTGTAAAATAAGGCATGTTAGTTATCGACATGAACCTATCAATACCAATGACTGCGACTTGACTGCCCAAGGTAGTTCGTATTGCATGATCACCACCGTGACCCATGTAATTAATTGTCCTTAACAACCCCTGAGTGAACATGTGTCGAGTCCAAACAAATAGTACTACCGTCGCTAAGGCAGGTAGACAACATTCCATGTGTAAACATAACAAACAAGCATTCATTAAGTCACGTATAACATGCGGTAACGGTTAGCGTTAAAGTATTGCGTAGTGTGTTCGATGTGATTTAGAATAAGTAACATATGTAACACCCAAAAGTGCGTAAAGCAAAAAGGGATCGAGTATACTCACAGCGATTGGTGGATTGAGGGGAGCGCTAGAGAGTAGGGTTAGCCTGAACAGATTGATAGCATAACGATAAGTGACGCGTAAAACGAAACAAGGGACAGTGGGTCGAACAGCAGTTCGATCGGATAGCCGGTCGTTCGAGTGACAGTCCGCTCGGATGGTCATCCGATCGGGTGACCTTTCGAGTGGATTGTTACTTCCTTCGGGAAGGATGTGTTTGTGTATGATGGCTTGACTTTTGAAGTTTTCGTTGTAGCATTTTGAAAACATTGAAGTATCTCTACCTTTCAGGTCGGTCGATCGAACGACTGTTCGATCGGGCGACAGTCATGCTTATAGCTTTTGGTGCTACCTACAAAGTTGATGATTGGTCTAACCGCCTTGTTTATCTCAACAACAGCCATGCTTATAGCTTTTGGTGCTACCTTATATCTTATGTTTTGCCAAAACAACCCACAAATTCTCGTTCCAGTAGCTGCATTGACATGCCTTCCCATTGCTTGTTTTGTGACGTTACAGTATCCACTCATTCAAGACCTATGGACAAGCACATATGGTCATAGCATTTTTGGTAAGAAAAGTAATCTTCCCTTCTATTAATGTTTTTAACTGTGGTAGTCTTGTATTTGAATCTATTAATGTTTTTTTTTTACTGTGGTAGTCTTGTATTTGAATGGCAATGATCCTTTTCTGTTGAACCCTTATCATCGTTATTACTTTGCTGGATATGCAATTTGGTTGAAATGATGGCATCCATGATTGGCTAATGGTTCGCAACACAAATATGTAGTTTTTGACATTGATACTCTTGTTCCTAGATGTGGTTTTTTTATACAATTAAATGTTACCAACACAAATAAAACAATACCGGCCGAGAATCGGAAGATTAACACACTCTTTGTTAGATTAGGAGTAATAAACATACGTGTATAAAGTTTAACTTATAAAACACAAGTAATTAGCTTGGCCACATAAATTAATTACCTCCTTGTACTACTATATAAGTACATAACCGGGAGTTATGTCCAAGGGGAAGAAAATAAAGTTACAATTTTTTGTTTTTCCTGTTTTTCTTTCTAATTTATTTTCTTTCTTATTTATAAATATGTTTGAAATCTCTTAAAAATATATAGAATTTGAATAGGAATCAAGTGTAGGGTGGTTATAGAACTTCGTATGTACTTATTTTATGTTTTTGATTTTTCCGAATCAATCAAAGAGTTTTCATCCATCTGATCCTATTTATTCCTTCACTATCTCGACCGTATTTGGATTCCTAGTCGCAATAACCTCCGAGAGATATTGATGACTGAAGCTCACAAATCTCACTGCTCTATTCACCCCGGTGCCAACAAAATGTACCAGGACCTCCGTTCTAGGTATTGGTGGTCGGGCATGAAAAAGGATATCGCTCTGTATGTTTCGAAATGCCTAACTTGCTCGAAGTTTAAGGCCAAACATCAACGACCCTCTTGTCACACCCCAACCGATGGCGGAAACATCGGGGCGTGGCACTGAGCGAAACAGATTGTCCAGAAGTTTCCTTAACAACTATAATTACCAATTATTTAAAAGCAACACGTCCCATACCATGTCATAAAATATAATACAATTATTACAGAAAAGATCCAATCAAATTGTTCTGTTCCGACAACTCAGATTTTTTTTATTACAGACAATTGCTTATTGTTGACCTAGGTCTTTCCTAGCCTCGATTTCACAGCAAGCTAAGCAAATAAGCATCCTAAGCACCTGTCACATACGTTAAAGTAAAAGTCAATACACATAGCGTAAAGGTGAGCATACAAGTTTGATAATAGCATATAGAGTTCGAAATTGTTACGCATAACCAGCACGTACACAGTGTAAAATAAGGCATGTTAGTTATCGACATAAACCTATCAATACCAATGACTGCGAGTTGACTGCCCAAGGTAGTTCGTATTGCATGATCACCACCGTGACCCATGTAATTAATTGTCCTTAACAACCCCTGAGTGAACATGTGTCGAGTCCAAACAAATAGTACTACCGTCGCTAAGGCAGGTAGACAACATTCCATGTGTAAACATAACAAACAAGCATTCATTAAGTCACGTATAACATGCGGTAACGGTTAGCGTTAAAGTATTGCGTAGTGTGTTCGATGTGATTTAGAATAAGTAACATATGTAACACCCAAAAGTGCGTAAAGCAAAAAGGGATCGAGTATACTCACAGCGATTGGTGGATTGAGGGGAGCGCTAGAGAGTAGGGTTAGCCTGAACAGATTGATAGCATAACGATAAGTGACGCGTAAAACGAAACAAGGGACAGTGGGTCGAACAGCAGTTCGATCGGATAGCCGGTCGTTCGAGTGACAGTCCGCTCGGATGGTCATCCGATCGGGTGACCTTTCTAGTGGATTGTTACTTCCTTCGGGAAGGATGTGTTTGTGTATGATGGCTTGACTTTTGAAGTTTTCGTTGTAGCATTTTGAAAACATTGAAGTATCTCTACCTTTCAGGTCGGTCGATCGAACGACTGTTCGATCGGGCGACAGTCATGCTTATAGCTTTTGGTGCTACCTACAAAGTTGATGATTGGTCTAACCGCCTTGTTTATCTCAACAACAGCCATGCTTATAGCTTTTGGTGCTACCTTATATCTTATGTTTTGCCAAAACAACCCACAAATTCTCGTTCCAGTAGCTGCATTGACATGCCTTCCCATTGCTTGTTTTGTGACGTTACAGTATCCACTCATTCAAGACCTATGGACAAGCACATATGGTCATAGCATTTTTGGTAAGAAAAGTAATCTTCCCTTCTATTAATGTTTTTAACTGTGGTAGTCTTGTATTTGAATCTATTAATGTTTTTTTTTACTTTGGTAGTCTTGTATTTGAATGGCAATGATCCTTTTCTGTTGAACCCTTATCATCGTTATTACTTTGCTGGATATGCAATTTGGTTGAAATGATGGCATCCATGATTGGCTAATGGTTCGCAACACAAATATGTAGTTTTTGACATTGATACTCTTGTTCCTAGATGTGGTTTTTTTATACAATTAAATGTTACCAACACAAATAAAACAATACCGGCCGAGAATCGGAAGATTAACACACTCTTTGTTAGATTAGGAGTAATAAACATACGTGTATAAAGTTTAACTTATAAAACACAAGTAATTAGCTTGGCCACATAAATTAATTACCTCCTTGTACTACTACATAAGTACATAACCGGGAGTTATGTCCAAGGGGAAGAAAATAAAGTTACAATTTTTTGTTTTTCCTGTTTTTCTTTCTAATTTATTTTCTTTCTTATTTATAAATATGTTTGAAATCTCTTAAAAATATATAGAATTTGAATAGGAATCAAGTGTAGGGTGGTTATAGAACTTCGTATGTACTTATTTTATGTTTTTGATTTTTCCGAATCAATCAAAGAGTTTTCATCCATCTGATCCTATTTATTCCTTCACTATCTCGACCGTATTTGGATTCCTAGTCGCAATAACCTCCGAGAGATATTGATGACTGAAGCTCACAAATCTCACTGCTCTATTCACCCCGGTGCCAACAAAATGTACCAGGACCTCCGTTCTAGGTATTGGTGGTCGGGCATGAAAAAGGATATCGCTCTGTATGTTTCGAAATGCCTAACTTGCTCGAAGTTTAAGGCCAAACATCAACGACCCTCTTGTCACACCCCAACCGATGGCGGAAACATCGGGGCGTGGCACTGAGCGAAACAGATTGTCCAGAAGTTTCCTTAACAACTATAATTACCAATTATTTAAAAGCAACATGTCCCATACCATGTCATAAAAGATAATACAATTATTACAGAAAAGATCCAATCAAATTGTTCTGTTCCGACAACTCAGATTTTTTTTATTACAGACAATTGCTTATTGTTGACCTAGGTCTTTCCTAGCCTCGATTTCACAGCAAGCTAAGCAAATAAGCATCCTAAGCACCTGTCACATACGTTAAAGTAAAAGTCAATACACATAGCGTAAAGGTGAGCATACAAGTTTGATAATAGCATATAGAGTTCGAAATTGTTACGCATAACCAGCACGTACACAGTGTAAAATTAGGCATGTTAGTTATCGACATGAACCTATCAATACCAATGACTGCGAGTTGACTGCCCAAGGTAGTTCGTATTGCATGATCACCACCGTGACCCATGTAATTAATTGTCCTTAACAACCCCTGAGTGAACATGTGTCGAGTCCAAACAAATAGTACTACCGTCGCTAAGGCAGGTAGACAACATTCCATGTGTAAACATAACAAACAAGCATTCATTAAGTCACGTATAACATGCGGTAACGGTTAGCGTTAAAGTATTGCGTAGTGTGTTCGATGTGATTTAGAATAAGTAACATATGTAACACCCAAAAGTGCGTAAAGCAAAAAGGGATCGAGTATACTCACAGCGATTGGTGGATTGAGGGGAGTGCTAGAGAGTAGGGTTAGCCTGAACAGATTGATAGCATAACGATAAGTGACGCGTAAAACGAAACAAGGGACAGTGGGTCGAACAGCAGTTCGATCGGATGGTAGTTCGATCGGATAGCCAGTCGTTCGAGTGACAGTCCGCTCGGATGGTCATCCGATCGGGTGACCTTTCGAGTGGATTGTTACTTCCTTCGGGAAGGATGTGTTTGTGTATGATGGCTTGACTTTTGAAGTTTTCGTTGTAGCATTTTGAAAACATTGAAGTATCTCTACCTTTCAGGTCGGTCGATCGAACGACTGTTCGATCGGGCGACAGTCATGCTTATAGCTTTTGGTGCTATCTACAAAGTTGATGATTGGTCTAACCGCCTTGTTTATCTCAACAACAGCCATGCTTATAGCTTTTGGTGCTACCTTATATCTTATGTTTTGCCAAAACAACCCACAAATTCTCGTTCCAGTAGCTGCATTGACATGCCTTCCCATTGCTTGTTTTGTGACGTTACAGTATCCACTCATTCAAGACCTATGGACAAGCACATATGGTCATAGCATTTTTGGTAAGAAAAGTAATCTTCCCTTCTATTAATGTTTTTAACTGTGGTAGTCTTGTATTTGAATCTATTAATGTTTTTTTTTTACTGTGGTAGTCTTGTATTTGAATGGCAATGATCCTTTTCTGTTGAACCCTTATCATCGTTATTACTTTGCTGGATATGCAATTTGGTTGAAATGATGGCATCCATGATTGGCTAATGGTTCGCAACACAAATATGTAGTTTTTGACATTGATACTCTTGTTCCTAGATGTGGTTTTTTTATACAATTAAATGTTACCAACACAAATAAAACAATACCGGCCGAGAATCGGAAGATTAACACACTCTTTGTTAGATTAGGAGTAATAAACATACGTGTATAAAGTTTAACTTATAAAACACAAGTAATTAGCTTGGCCACATAAATTAATTACCTCCTTGTACTACTACATAAGTACATAACCTGGAGTTATGTCCAAGGGGAAGAAAATAAAGTTACAATTTTTTGTTTTTCCTGTTTTTCTTTCTAATTTATTTTCTTTCTTATTTATAAATATGTTTGAAATCTCTTAAAAATATATAGAATTTGAATAGGAATCAAGTGTAGGGTGGTTATAGAACTTCGTATGTACTTATTTTATGTTTTTGATTTTTCCGAATCAATCAAAGAGTTTTCATCCATCTGATCCTATTTATTCCTTCACTATCTCGACCGTATTTGGATTCCTAGTCGCAATAACCTCCGAGAGATATTGATGACTGAAGCTCACAAATCTCACTGCTCTATTCACCCCGGTGCCAACAAAATGTACCAGGACCTCCGTTCTAGGTATTGGTGGTCGGGCATGAAAAAGGATATCGCTCTGTATGTTTCGAAATGCCTAACTTGCTCGAAGTTTAAGGCCAAACATCAACGACCCTCTTGTCACACCCCAACCGATGGCGGAAACATCGGGGCGTGGCACTGAGCGAAACAGATTGTCCAGAAGTTTCCTTAACAACTATAATTACCAATTATTTAAAAGCAACACGTCCCATACCATGTCATAAAAGATAATACAATTATTACAGAAAAGATCCAATCAAATTGTTCTGTTCCGACAACTCAGATTTTTTTTATTACAGACAATTGCTTATTGTTGACCTAGGTCTTTCCTAGCCTCGATTTCACAGCAAGCTAAGCAAATAAGCATCCTAAGCACCTGTCACATACGTTAAAGTAAAAGTCAATACACATAGCGTAAAGGTGAGCATACAAGTTTGATAATAGCATATAGAGTTCGAAATTGTTACGCATAACCAGCACGTACACAGTGTAAAATAAGGCATGTTAGTTATCGACATGAACCTATCAATACCAATGACTGCGAGTTGACTGCCCAAGGTAGTTCGTATTGCATGATCACCACCGTGACCCATGTAATTAATTGTCCTTAACAACCCCTGAGTGAACATGTGTCGAGTCCAAACAAATAGTACTACCGTCGCTAAGGCAGGTAGACAACATTCCATGTGTAAACATAACAAACAAGCATTCATTAAGTCACGTATAACATGCGGTAACGGTTAGCGTTAAAGTATTGCGTAGTGTGTTCGATGTGATTTAGAATAAGTAACATATGTAACACCCAAAAGTGCATAAAGCAAAAAGGGATCGAGTATACTCACAGCGATTGGTGGATTGAGGGGAGCGCTAGAGAGTAGGGTTAGCCTGAACAGATTGATAGCATAACGATAAGTGACGCGTAAAACGAAACAAGGGACAGTGGGTCGAACAGCAGTTCGATCGGATGGTAGTTCGATCGGATAGCCGGTCGTTCGAGTGACAGTCCGCTCGGATGGTCATCCGATCGGGTGACCTTTCGAGTGGATTGTTACTTCCTTCGGGAAGGATGTGTTTGTGTATGATGGCTTGACTTTTGAAGTTTTCGTTGTAGCATTTTGAAAACATTGAAGTATCTCTACCTTTCAGGTCGGTCGATCGAACGACTGTTCGATCGGGCGACAGTCATGCTTATAGCTTTTGGTGCTACCTACAAAGTTGATGATTGGTCTAACCGCCTTGTTTATCTCAACAACAGCCATGCTTATAGCTTTTGGTGCTACCTTATATCTTATGTTTTGCCAAAACAACCCACAAATTCTCGTTCCAGTAGCTGCATTGACATGCCTTCCCATTGCTTGTTTTGTGACGTTACAGTATCCACTCATTCAAGACCTATGGACAAGCACATATGGTCATAGCATTTTTGGTAAGAAAAGTAATCTTCCCTTCTATTAATGTTTTTAACTGTGGTAGTCTTGTATTTGAATCTATTAATGTTTTTTTTTTACTGTGGTAGTCTTGTATTTGAATGGCAATGATCCTTTTCTGTTGAACCCTTATCATCGTTATTACTTTGCTGGATATGCAATTTGGTTGAAATGATGGCATCCATGATTGGCTAATGGTTCGCAACACAAATATGTAGTTTTTGACATTGATACTCTTGTTCCTAGATGTGGTTTTTTTATACAATTAAATGTTACCAACACAAATAAAACAATACCGGCCGAGAATCGGAAGATTAACACACTCTTTGTTAGATTAGGAGTAATAAACATACGTGTATAAAGTTTAACTTATAAAACACAAGTAATTAGCTTGGCCACATAAATTAATTACCTCCTTGTACTACTACATAAGTACATAACCGGGAGTTATGTCCAAGGGGAAGAAAATAAAGTTACAATTTTTTGTTTTTCCTGTTTTTCTTTCTAATTTATTTTCTTTCTTATTTATAAATATGTTTGAAATCTCTTAAAAATATATAGAATTTGAATAGGAATCAAGTGTAGGGTGGTTATAGAACTTCGTATGTACTTATTTTATGTTTTTGATTTTTCCGAATCAATCAAAGAGTTTTCATCCATCTGATCCTATTTATTCCTTCACTATCTTGACCGTATTTGGATTCCTAGTCGCAATAACCTCCGAGAGATATTGATGACTGAAGCTCACAAATCTCACTGCTCTATTCACCCCGGTGCCAACAAAATGTACCAGGACCTCCGTTCTAGGTATTGGTGGTCGGGCATGAAAAAGGATATCGCTCTGTATGTTTCGAAATGCCTAACTTGCTCGAAGTTTAAGGCCAAACATCAACGACCCTCTTGTCACACCCCAACCGATGGCGGAAACATCGGGGCGTGGCACTGAGCGAAACAGATTGTCCAGAAGTTTCCTTAACAACTATAATTACCAATTATTTAAAAGCAACACGTCCCATACCATGTCATAAAAGATAATACAATTATTACAGAAAAGATCCAATCAAATTGTTCTGTTCCGACAACTCAGATTTTTTTTATTACAGACAATTGCTTATTGTTGACCTAGGTCTTTCCTAGCCTCGATTTTACAGCAAGCTAAGCAAATAAGCATCCTAAGCACCTGTCACATACGTTAAAGTAAAAGTCAATACACATAGCGTAAAGGTGAGCATACAAGTTTGATAATAGCATATAGAGTTCGAAATTGTTACGCATAACCAGCACGTACACAGTGTAAAATAAGGCATGTTAGTTATCGACATGAACCTATCAATACCAATGACTGCGAGTTGACTGCCCAAGGTAGTTCGTATTGCATGATCACCACCGTGACCCATGTAAATAATTGTCCTTAACAATCCCTGAGTGAACATGTGTCGAGTCCAAACAAATAGTACTACCGTCGCTAAGGCAGGTAGACAACATTCCATGTGTAAACATAACAAACAAGCATTCATTAAGTCACGTATAACATGCGGTAACGGTTAGCATTAAAGTATTGCGTAGTGTGTTCGATGTGATTTAGAATAAGTAACATATGTAACACCCAAAAGTGCGTAAAGCAAAAAGGGATCGAGTATACTCACAGCGATTGGTGGATTGAGGGGAGCGCTAGAGAGTAGGGTTAGCCTGAACAGATTGATAGCATAACGATAAGTGACGCGTAAAACGAAACAAGGGACAGTGGGTCGAACAGCAGTTCGATCGGATGGTAGTTCGATCGGATAGCCAGTCGTTCGAGTGACAGTCCGCTCGGATGGTCATCCGATCGGGTGACCTTTCGAGTGGATTGTTACTTCCTTCGGGAAGGATGTGTTTGTGTATGATGGCTTGACTTTTGAAGTTTTCGTTGTAGCATTTTGAAAACATTGAAGTATCTCTACCTTTCAGGTCGGTCGATCGAACGACTGTTCGATCGGGCGACAGTCATGCTTATAGCTTTTGGTGCTACCTACAAAGTTGATGATTGGTCTAACCGCCTTGTTTATCTCAACAACAGCCATGCTTATAGCTTTTGGTGCTACCTTATATCTTATGTTTTGCCAAAACAACCCACAAATTCTCGTTCCAGTAGCTGCATTGACATGCCTTCCCATTGCTTGTTTTGTGACGTTACAGTATCCACTCATTCAAGACCTATGGACAAGCACATATGGTCATAGCATTTTTGGTAAGAAAAGTAATCTTCCCTTCTATTAATGTTTTTAACTGTGGTAGTCTTGTATTTGAATCTATTAATGTTTTTTTTTACTGTGGTAGTCTTGTATTTGAATGGCAATGATCCTTTTCTGTTGAACCCTTATCATCGTTATTACTTTGCTGGATATGCAATTTGGTTGAAATGATGGCATCCATGATTGGCTAATGGTTCGCAACACAAATATGTAGTTTTTGACATTGATACTCTTGTTCCTAGATGTGGTTTTTTTATACAATTAAATGTTACCAACACAAATAAAACAATACCGGCCGAGAATCGGAAGATTAACACACTCTTTGTTAGATTAGGAGTAATAAACATACGTGTATAAAGTTTAACTTATAAAACACAAGTAATTAGCTTGGCCACATAAATTAATTACCTCCTTGTACTACTACATAAGTACATAACCGGGAGTTATGTCCAAGGGGAAGAAAATAAAGTTACAATTTTTTGTTTTTCCTGTTTTTCTTTCTAATTTATTTTCTTTCTTATTTATAAATATGTTTGAAATCTCTTAAAAATATATAGAATTTGAATAGGAATCAAGTGTAGGGTGGTTATAGAACTTCGTATGTACTTATTTTATGTTTTTGATTTTTCCGAATCAATCAAAGAGTTTTCATCCATCTGATCCTATTTATTCCTTCACTATCTCGACCGTATTTGGATTCCTAGTCGCAATAACCTCCGAGAGATATTGATGACTGAAGCTCACAAATCTCACTGCTCTATTCACCCCGGTGCCAACAAAATGTACCAGGACCTCCGTTCTAGGTATTGGTGGTCGGGCATGAAAAAGGATATCGCTCTGTATGTTTCGAAATGCCTAACTTGCTCGAAGTTTAAGGCCAAACATCAACGACCCTCTTGTCACACCCCAACCGATGGCGGAAACATCGGGGCGTGGCACTGAGCGAAACAGATTGTCCAGAAGTTTCCTTAACAACTATAATTACCAATTATTTAAAAGCAACACGTCCCATACCATGTCATAAAAGATAATACAATTATTACAGAAAAGATCCAATCAAATTGTTCTGTTCCGACAACTCAGATTTTTTTTATTACAGACAATTGCTTATTGTTGACCTAGGTCTTTCCTAGCCTCGATTTCACAGCAAGCTAAGCAAATAAGCATCCTAAGCACCTGTCACATACGTTAAAGTAAAAGTCAATACACATAGCGTAAAGGTGAGCATACAAGTTTGATAATAGCATATAGAGTTCAAAATTGTTACGCATAACCAGCACGTACACAGTGTAAAATAAGGCATGTTAGTTATCGACATGAACCTATCAATACCAATGACTGCGAGTTGACTGCCCAAGGTAGTTCGTATTGCATGATCACCACCGTGACCCATGTAAATAATTGTCCTTAACAACCCCTGAGTGAACATGTGTCGAGTCCAAACAAATAGTACTACCGTCGCTAAGGCAGGTAGACAACATTCCATGTGTAAACATAACAAACAAGCATTCATTAAGTCACGTATAACATGCGGTAACGGTTAGCATTAAAGTATTGCGTAGTGTGTTCGATGTGATTTAGAATAAGTAACATATGTAACACCCAAAAGTGCGTAAAGCAAAAAGGGATCGAGTATACTCACAGCGATTGGTGGATTGAGGGGAGCGCTAGAGAGTAGGGTTAGCCTGAACAGATTGATAGCATAACGATAAGTGACGCGTAAAACGAAACAAGGGACAGTGGGTCGAACAACAGTTCGATCGGATGGTAGTTCGATCGGATAGCCAGTCGTTCGAGTGACAGTCCGCTCGGATGGTCATCCGATCGGGTGACCTTTCGAGTGGATTGTTACTTCCTTCGGGAAGGATGTGTTTATGTATGATGGCTTGACTTTTGAAGTTTTCGTTGTAGCATTTTGAAAACATTGAAGTATCTCTACCTTTCAGGTCGGTCGATCGAACGACTGTTCGATCGGGCGACAGTCATGCTTATAGCTTTTGGTGCTACCTACAAAGTTGATGATTGGTCTAACCGCCTTGTTTATCTCAACAACAGCCATGCTTATAGCTTTTGGTGCTACCTTATATCTTATGTTTTGCCAAAACAACCCACAAATTCTCGTTCCAGTAGCTGCATTGACATGCCTTCCCATTGCTTGTTTTGTGACGTTACAGTATCCACTCATTCAAGACCTATGGACAAGCACATATGGTCATAGCATTTTTGGTAAGAAAAGTAATCTTCCCTTCTATTAATGTTTTTAACTGTGGTAGTCTTGTATTTGAATCTATTAATGTTTTTTTTTACTGTGGTAGTCTTGTATTTGAATGGCAATGATCCTTTTCTGTTGAACCCTTATCATCGTTATTACTTTGCTGGATATGCAATTTGGTTGAAATGATGGCATCCATGATTGGCTAATGGTTCGCAACACAAATATGTAGTTTTTGACATTGATACTCTTGTTCCTAGATGTGGTTTTTTTATACAATTAAATGTTACCAACACAAATAAAACAATACCGGCCGAGAATCGGAAGATTAACACACTCTTTGTTAGATTAGGAGTAATAAACATACGTGTATAAAGTTTAACTTATAAAACACAAGTAATTAGCTTGGCCACATAAATTAATTACCTCCTTGTACTACTACATAAGTACATAACCGGGAGTTATGTCCAAGGGGAAGAAAATAAAGTTACAATTTTTTGTTTTTCCTGTTTTTCTTTCTAATTTATTTTCTTTCTTATTTATAAATATGTTTGAAATCTCTTAAAAATATATAGAATTTGAATAGGAATCAAGTGTAGGGTGGTTATAGAACTTCGTATGTACTTATTTTATGTTTTTGATTTTTCCGAATCAATCAAAGAGTTTTCATCCATCTGATCCTATTTATTCCTTCACTATCTCGACCGTATTTGGATTCCTAGTCGCAATAACCTCCGAGAGATATTGATGACTGAAGCTCACAAATCTCACTGCTCTATTCACCCCGGTGCCAACAAAATGTACCAGGACCTCCGTTCTAGGTATTGGTGGTCGGGCATGAAAAAGGATATCGCTCTGTATGTTTCGAAATGCCTAACTTGCTCGAAGTTTAAGGCCAAACATCAACGACCCTCTTGTCACACCCCAACCGATGGCGGAAACATCGGGGCGTGGCACTGAGCGAAACAGATTGTCCAGAAGTTTCCTTAACAACTATAATTACCAATTAATTAAAAGCAACACGTCCCATACCATGTCATAAAAGATAATACAATTATTACAGAAAAGATCCAATCAAATTGTTCTGTTCCGACAACTCAGATTTTTTTTATTACAGACAATTGCTTATTGTTGACCTAGGTCTTTCCTAGCCTCGATTTCACAGCAAGCTAAGCAAATAAGCATCCTAAGCACCTGTCACATACGTTAAAGTAAAAGTCAATACACATAGCGTAAAGGTGAGCATACAAGTTTGATAATAGCATATAGAGTTCAAAATTGTTACGCATAACCAGCACGTACACAGTGTAAAATAAGGCATGTTAGTTATCGACATGAACCTATCAATACCAATGACTGCGAGTTGACTGCCCAAGGTAGTTCGTATTGCATGATCACCACCGTGACCCATGTAAATAATTGTCCTTAACAACCCCTGAGTGAATATGTGTCGAGTCCAAACAAATAGTACTACCGTCGCTAAGGCAGGTAGACAACATTCCATGTGTAAACATAACAAACAAGCATTCATTAAGTCACGTATAACATGCGGTAACGGTTAGCATTAAAGTATTGCGTAGTGTGTTCGATGTGATTTAGAATAAGTAACATATGTAACACCCAAAAGTGCGTAAAGCAAAAAGGGATCGAGTATACTCACAGCGATTGGTGGATTGAGGGGAGCGCTAGAGAGTAGGGTTAGCCTGAACAGATTGATAGCATAACGATAAGTGACGCGTAAAACGAAACAAGGGACAGTGGGTCGAACAGCAGTTCGATCGGATAGCCAGTCGTTCGAGTGACAGTCCGCTCGGATGGTCATCCGATCGGGTGACCTTTCGAGTGGATTGTTACTTCCTTCGGGAAGGATGTGTTTGTGTATGATGGCTTGACTTTTGAAGTTTTCGTTGTAGCATTTTGAAAACATTGAAGTATCTCTACCTTTCAGGTCGGTCGATCGAACGACTGTTCGATCGGGCGACAGTCATGCTTATAGCTTTTGGTGCTACCTACAAAGTTGATGATTGGTCTAACCGCCTTGTTTATCTCAACAACAGCCATGCTTATAGCTTTTGGTGCTACCTTATATCTTATGTTTTGCCAAAACAACCCACAAATTCTCGTTCCAGTAGCTGCATTGACATGCCTTCCCATTGCTTGTTTTGTGAAGTTACAGTATCCACTCATTCAAGACCTATGGACAAGCACATATGGTCATAGCATTTTTGGTAAGAAAAGTAATCTTCCCTTCTATTAATGTTTTTAACTGTGGTAGTCTTGTATTTGAATCTATTAATGTTTTTTTTTTACTGTGGTAGTCTTGTATTTGAATGGCAATGATCCTTTTCTGTTGAACCCTTATCATCGTTATTACTTTGCTGGATATGCAATTTGGTTGAAATGATGGCATCCATGATTGGCTAATGGTTCGCAACACAAATATGTAGTTTTTGACATTGATACTCTTGTTCCTAGATGTGGTTTTTTTATACAATTAAATGTTACCAACACAAATAAAACAATACCGGCCGAGAATCGGAAGATTAACACACTCTTTGTTAGATTAGGAGTAATAAACATACGTGTATAAAGTTTAACTTATAAAACACAAGTAATTAGCTTGGCCACATAAATTAATTACCTCCTTGTACTACTACATAAGTACATAACCGGGAGTTATGTCCAAGGGGAAGAAAATAAAGTTACAATTTTTTTTTTTTCCTGTTTTTCTTTCTAATTTATTTTCTTTTCTTTCTTATTTATAAATATGTTTGAAATCTCTTAAAAATATATAGAATTTGAATAGGAATCAAGTGTAGGGTGGTTATAGAACTTCGTATGTACTTATTTTATGTTTTTGATTTTTCCGAATCAATCAAAGAGTTTTCATCCATCTGATCCTATTTATTCCTTCACTATCTCGACCGTATTTGGATTCCTAGTCGCAATAACCTCCGAGAGATATTGATGACTGAAGCTCACAAATCTCACTGCTCTATTCACCCCGGTGCCAACAAAATGTACCAGGACCTCCGTTCTAGGTATTGGTGGTCGGGCATGAAAAAGGATATCGCTCTGTATGTTTCGAAATGCCTAACTTGCTCGAAGTTTAAGGCCAAACATCAACGACCCTCTTGTCACACCCCAACCGATGGCGGAAACATCGGGGCGTGGCACTGAGCGAAACAGATTGTCCAGAAGTTTCCTTAACAACTATAATTACCAATTATTTAAAAGCAACACGTCCCATACCATGTCATAAAAGATATTACAATTATTACAGAAAAGATCCAATCAAATTGTTCTGTTCCGACAACTCAGATTTTTTTATTACAGACAATTGCTTATTGTTGACCTAGGTCTTTCCTAGCCTCGATTTCACAGCAAGCTAAGCAAATAAGCATCCTAAGCACCTGTCACATACGTTAAAGTAAAAGTCAATACACATAGCGTAAAGGTGAGCATACAAGTTTGATAATAGCATATAGAGTTCGAAATTGTTACGCATAACCAGCACGTACACAGTGTAAAATAAGGCATGTTAGTTATCGACATGAACCTATCAATACCAATGACTGCGAGTTGACTGCCCAAGGTAGTTCGTATTGCATGATCACCACCGTGACCCATGTAAATAATTGTCCTTAACAACCCCTGAGTGAACATGTGTCGAGTCCAAACAAATAGTACTACCGTCGCTAAGGCAGGTAGACAACATTCCATGTGTAAACATAACAAACAAGCATTCATTAAGTCACGTATAACATGCGGTAACGGTTAGCATTAAAGTATTGCGTAGTGTGTTCGATGTGATTTAGAATAAGTAACATATGTAACACCCAAAAGTGCGTAAAGCAAAAAGGGATCGAGTATACTCACAGCGATTGGTGGATTGAGGGGAGCGCTAGAGAGTAGGGTTAGCCTGAACAGATTGATAGCATAACGATAAGTGACGCGTAAAACGAAACAAGGGACAGTGGGTCGAACAGCAGTTCGATCGGATAGCCAGTCGTTCGAGTGACAGTCCGCTCGGATGGTCATCCGATCGGGTGACCTTTCGAGTGGATTGTTACTTCCTTCGGGAAGGATGTGTTTGTGTATGATGGCTTGACTTTTGAAGTTTTCGTTGTAGCATTTTGAAAACATTGAAGTATCTCTACCTTTCAGGTCGGTCGATCGAACGACTGTTCGATCGGGCGACAGTCATGCTTATAGCTTTTGGTGCTACCTACAAAGTTGATGATTGGTCTAACCGCCTTGTTTATCTCAACAACAGCCATGCTTATAGCTTTTGGTGCTACCTTATATCTTATGTTTTGCCAAAACAACCCACAAATTCTCGTTCCAGTAGCTGCATTGACATGCCTTCCCATTGCTTGTTTTGTGACGTTACAGTATCCACTCATTCAAGACCTATGGACAAGCACATATGGTCATAGCATTTTTGGTAAGAAAAGTAATCTTCCCTTCTATTAATGTTTTTAACTGTGGTAGTCTTGTATTTGA
Source organism: Helianthus tuberosus (assembly GCA_030545235.1). Classification (NCBI taxonomy): domain Eukaryota; kingdom Viridiplantae; phylum Streptophyta; class Magnoliopsida; order Asterales; family Asteraceae; genus Helianthus; species Helianthus tuberosus. The sequence goes on along the minus strand of CM060373.1, from coordinate 135,019,841 downwards.
ATCTATTAATGTTTTTTTTTACTGTGGTAGTCTTGTATTTGAATGGCAATGATCCTTTTCTGTTGAACCCTTATCATCGTTATTACTTTGTTGGATATGCAATTTGGTTGAAATGATGGCATCCATGATTGGCTAATGGTTCGCAACACAAATATGTAGTTTTTGACATTGATACTCTTGTTCCTAGATGTGGTTTTTTTATACAATTAAATGTTACCAACACAAATAAAACAATACCGGCCGAGAATCGGAAGATTAACACACTCTTTGTTAGATTAGGAGTAATAAACATACGTGTATAAAGTTTAACTTATAAAACACAAGTAATTAGCTTGGCCACATAAATTAATTACCTCCTTGTACTACTACATAAGTACATAACCGGGAGTTATGTCCAAGGGGAAGAAAATAAAGTTACAATTTTTTGTTTTTCCTGTTTTTCTTTCTAATTTATTTTCTTTCTTATTTATAAATATGTTTGAAATCTCTTAAAAATATATAGAATTTGAATAGGAATCAAGTGTAGGGTGGTTATAGAACTTCGTATGTACTTATTTTATGTTTTTGATTTTTCCGAATCAATCAAAGAGTTTTCATCCATCTGATCCTATTTATTCCTTCACTATCTCGACCGTATTTGGATTCCTAGTCGCAATAACCTCCGAGAGATATTGATGACTGAAGCTCACAAATCTCACTGCTCTATTCACCCCGGTGCCAACAAAATGTACCAGGACCTCCGTTCTAGGTATTGGTGGTCGGGCATGAAAAAGGATATCGCTCTGTATGTTTCGAAATGCCTAACTTGCTCGAAGTTTAAGGCCAAAACATCAACGACCCTCTTGTCACACCCCAACCGATGGCGGAAACATCGGGGCGTGGCACTGAGCGAAACAGATTGTCCAGAAGTTTCCTTAACAACTATAATTACCAATTATTTAAAAGCAACACGTCCCATACCATGTCATAAAAGATAATACAATTATTACAGAAAAGATCCAATCAAATTGTTCTGTTCCGACAACTCAGATTTTTTTTATTACAGACAATTGCTTATTGTTGACCTAGGTCTTTCCTAGCCTCGATTTCACAGCAAGCTAAGCAAATAAGCATCCTAAGCACCTGTCACATACGTTAAAGTAAAAGTCAATACACATAGCGTTAAGGTGAGCATACAAGTTTGATAATAGCATATAGAGTTCGAAATTGTTACGCATAACCAGCACGTACACAGTGTAAAATAAGGCATGTTAGTTATCGACATGAACCTATCAATACCAATGACTGCGAGTTGACTGCCCAAGGTAGTTCGTATTGCATGATCACCACCGTGACCCATGTAATTAATTGTCCTTAACAACCCCTGAGTGAACATGTGTCGAGTCCAAACAAATAGTACTACCGTCGCTAAGGCAGGTAGACAACATTCCATGTGTAAACATAACAAACAAGCATTCATTAAGTCACGTATAACATGCGGTAACGGTTAGCGTTAAAGTATTGCGTAGTGTGTTCGATGTGATTTAGAATAAGTAACATATGTAACACCCAAAAGTGCGTAAAGCAAAAAGGGATCGAGTATACTTACAGCGATTGGTGGATTGAAGGGAGCGCTAGAGAGTAGGGTTAGCCTGAACAGATTGATAGCATAACGATAAGTGACGCGTAAAACGAAACAAGGGACAGTGGGTCGAACAGCAGTTCGATCGGATGGTAGTTCGATCGGATAGCCGGTCGTTCGAGTGACAGTCCGCTCGGATGGTCATCCGATCGGGTGACCTTTCGAGTGGATTGTTACTTCCTTCGGGAAGGATGTGTTTGTGTATGATGGCTTGACTTTTGAAGTTTTCGTTGTAGCATTTTGAAAACATTGAAGTATCTCTACCTTTCAGGTCGGTCGATCGAACGACTGTTCGATCGGGCGACAGTCCGATAGGTTGGGCACTTCAGCGAGCACAAGTTCTCAGCAGGTTGTCACTCGATCGGACGGTTGTTCGATCGGGTGGCAACACATGTGCATTGAACATGTTAAAAATTGATTAAGTGTTGAGTTCCAAACATTACAAGGTCGGATGCCCGGTCGTTCGGGTGGCAACCTGATCGGACGGCAGTCCGTTCGGTGTCCAAAACTCTTGGAGTTTGAAATGAAGGTTAAGTGTGGAGCCAAAGTGCAAGTCGATCGGGTGGCAACCCGATCGGTTGACAGTCTGATCAGACGGTAGTCCGATCGGACGACATTCCGTCCTGGTCGTTTCGTTTGTCTTACACTTGGTTGTTTTGATTGTCTGTCGTTTTATCGAGACGTTTTGATAACGTATTAAGCAACAGAAACCTTTTCAATACTTGGTACTCCTGATCGGACAGGAATCACCCAAATCCGATCAGTCAACTGTTCGAGACGGTGTTCCATGTTTAACCCGAAATCGGTAATCTCGTGGATAGAATCCAGATCTTGAACCAACACAACCACAAGAATGAGTAGAAAGTCGGTACAAGCTCCGATTCTATTGGTTTTGAGGGCATTGAGTGTAAAAGAGTTGAAAGAAGGTTGGAAAACCATCCTTCAATCCTTTTCACCGTGAATATGTTTAGATCTGTGAAAGATCTTTGTTTATTTATGTGGAAATCATTTAGATCTAAGTTGTTCTTGAAGGATTGAAACCAAAACATGAAGTTCATCAGAACACCATGATGACATCATCCTAGAACACCTCAAATCTAGTGATTTCACGGTTAAAAGTTAAGATTCAAAAGATAGAAAGGTGTAGGAGTGCGTGTAGATTAAGAAGGTACAAGATTTAGATTGAAATCTTACCGGAATCGCGAGGAATCGAAGGAAAAGTGGGATTGGAGCGCTGGTCGGACAGAAGCATGCAAAAGTGGTAAGTTTGATGGTGACAGGGGGTATTTATAGGGTTTCCCAAAGTCGAAAGAGCTAACCGATCGAGTCACAGCCCGATTGAGTGGCTGGCCGATCGAGCGGCAGCTCGATCGGCTGGTCACTTGGTCAATCAGTCGCTTGGTTCGAGTGTTCGGTGTGACGAGTTTTAACGTTTCGATTGCGATTCCGAGCGTTGCGGTGCGATAGAGTTTCCTAGTCAAAATTACTTTTAATCCCAACTACTATATCAACATACAATCATCCTTATTCGTATTCGTTTAGCGTTTGTGATTCGATTGCGATTGAGTTTCAATTGCGTTTCGATTGTTTACCAGACATAACATAAATAAACATGCACAAGTAACACGTAAGGCACACACACACATATAACAATATCCAGAATGCGTATTCGAGTTGCGAGTGCGATTGCGATAAGCGATAAATCGATTAAATATGCGATAAATAGCGATTACTATGTGATTATTATTAGATACTCCACATAATTCAACTAAAGCGATAACATAATTAGACTAATTACAAGTCAAAGAAGTCAAAACTGGAATTGAGCAAGGAGTGACAGATCGCAATTAGCAATCTTTTCTTCCTTTGACTTCAATCTTGACTTTGACTTTGACTTTCGAAACACGGGGTATTACAGCCTCCCCTAGTTAAGGGAATTTCATCCCGAAATTAGGCCGAAGCCGTAACAAACAACTGCGGGTACTTCGCCTTCATGTCGCTTTCGAGTTCCCAAGTGAACTCTGCGCCTCGTTTGCCTTCCGATCGGACTTTCACAATAGGAATGCGCGAGCGTCAGAGCTGCTTGGTTTGGCGATCCATGATCTCGACAGGCTTCTCCACGAAGTGTAGTGTTTCATTTATTTGGAGATCATCAAGAGGCACAATTAAATCATGTTCAGCCTGGCACTTTCGGAGGTTCGAAACATGGAAAGTCGGGTGGACGTTACTAAGTTCCTCCGGTAGTTCGAGTCTGTAGGCGACTTTTCCGATCCTTTCCAGAATCTTAAAAGGTCCAACATATCGAGGCGCTAGTTTCCCTCTCTTGCCGAATCTGACCACACCCTTCCAAGGTGATACCTTTAGGAGTATGTAGTCGCCAACGTCAAATTTAAGGGGCTTGCGTCGTCTATCGGCGTAACTTTTCTGTCGACTCCGAGCTTTTAGCAGATTGTCTCGAATTTGGAGGACTTTTTCAGTCGTTTCTTGCAATAGCTCAGGACCGGTTAATTGCGAGTGCCCGATCTCGTGCCATACAATAGGCGATCGACATTTTCTTCCGTACAAAGCCTCGAATGGTGCCATTTGAATGCTGGAATGATAACTGTTATTATACGAGAATTTGACTAACGTCCCAATTACCATCGAAATCTATGACACACGAACGGAGCATGTCTTCAAGAGTACGGATCATTCTCTCAGTCTGACCATCGGTTTGAGGGTGGAATGCGGTACTCAGATTAAGTGTAGTACCGAGAGCAGCTTGAAACGTTTCCCACAGTCGCGAGGTAAACCGAGCGTCACGGTCAGAGATGATGTCGCGAGGCGTCCCATGTCGACAAATGATCTCATTGGTGTAGATTCGGGCTAATCGTTCTACCTTGTAGTATTCCCGTATTGGCAAAAAGTGAGTTGATTTGGTCAAACGATCAACGACAACCCAGATGCTGTCGTGACCTGATGGCGTGCGCGGGAGTTTTGTTATGAAGTCCATAGCTATACTCTCCCACTTCCACATAGGGATCGGGGGTTGTTCGAGTAAGCCAGAGGGTCTTTGGTGTTCAGCCTTGACCTTCGAGCAAGTCAGGCACTTCCCAACGTAGAGAGCGATATCCCTTTTCATGCCCGGCCACAAGTACTTGTAGCGAAGGTCCTGGTACATTTTATCAGCGCTGGGATGAATAGAATACCAGGATTTGTGGGCTTCGTCCCTCAGAATCTGTCGTAAGTTGGTCCGCTTAGGGATCCAAATTCGGTCCAGAAAGTGGAATATCCCATTCGACTTATTCACAAGCTGGGCTCCGTCATGATAGATCATTTCCTTCTTCAAAGTGCGTTCATTAAAACATGTATATTGAGCTTCGCAGATGAGGGTTTTGAGATCATACTAGGCTTGGGTATTACGAATGCTGAGCAGATAACTCCGTCTACTGAGTGCGTCGGCAACGACATTTGCTTTGCCTGGTTGATAACGAATCTCACAGTCGTAGTCGCTGAGAAGTTCTACCCATCGGCGTTGATGCATATTAAGTTCCTTCTGGTCAAAGATATGTTGTTGGTTCCTATGATCGGTGAAGATCGTACACTTGGTTCCATACAGGTAGTGTCGCCAAATTTTTAACGCAAAAACAACTGCGCCTAGCTCGAGATCATGGGTTGTATAATTCTTCTCATGGATTTTGAGCTGACGAGATGCGTATGCAATGACCTTGTCCCGTTGCATGAGGACACAACCCAGACCAAGGTTCGAGGCATCGCAATAGACAATGAAATCGTCATTTCCGTCGGGTAAAGTGAGGACGGGAGCATCGCAAAGCATGTGCTTGAGGGTTTGAAAAGCAAACTCTTGTTCAGTTCCCCAAACAAAAGGCTTGTCTTTATGCATGAGAGCGGTAAGCGGCACGGCGATTTTTGAGAATCCTTCGATAAATCGTCAATAATAGCCTGCTAGTCCAAAAAAAGAACGGACTTCAGACGGGTTCTTAGGTGTAATCCAACTCTTAACTGCTTCAATCTTTGACGGATCGACGTGAATGCCTTGACTATTGACAATGTGACCGAGGAATTGAACCTCCTCTAGCCAGAATTCGCACTTGGAGAACTTGGCATAGAGTCGATTCCCTTGGAGTAGCTCGAGAACCAAACGTAGATGTTGTGCGTGTTCGGCTTTCGACTTGGAATTGATCAAGACATCGTCGATGAACACGATGAAGAAGCGATCGAGATAAGGTTTACACACACGATTCATCAGACCCATGAAAACCGCAGGTGCATTGGTTAAACTAAAAGGCATAACAACGAATTCATAGTGGCCGTATCGAGTGCGAAAAGAGGTTTTGGGTATATCCTCCTCTTGAATGTGTAGCTAGTGATAGCCTGAGCGTAGATCGATCTTCGAGAAGCATGTAGCACCTTGTAGTTGATCAAAAAAAATTGTCGATGCGAGGCAGGGGATAGCGATTCTTGATTTTCAACTTATTCAATTCCCGAAAGTAGATGCATATCCGAAACGACCCGTCCTTCTTTTTGACAAAAAGGACCGGTGCGCCCCATGCAGAGGTGCTCGGGCGAATGAAGCCTTTATCAAGTAATTCCTGGAGCTGGCTCGAGAGTTCACGCATTTCAGATGGAGCGAGTCGGTAAGGAGCTTTGGCAACAGGGTTTGCTTCAGGAATGAGGTCGATACAAAAGTCGATATCACGACTTGGCGGAAGTCCGGGAAGATCCTCATGAAAAACGCCAGGAAATTCTCGAACCACTAGGACATCATTTATGCCTGGTCTTCCTTTCTTTTCCTTCTCCGCTACTACAATGTTAGCCAAGAAAGCTCTGTATTCCTTGCGGAGATATTTGCTAGCTTGGACGAATGACATGAGTTTGAGACCTTTCGAAGCAGTTTCGCCATAAACACACAATACATCACCATTCGCGAGCGAGAATCGAATCATTTTATCGAAGCACACAACTTCAGCATGGTTTTCGCGAAGAAAGTCCATGCCTACTATGATGTCAAAACTTCCGAGTTGCATCGGGATGAGGTCGATTGGGAAAATGTGATTGTTGAGTTCGAGCGTACAATCACGAAGAACAGAATTGACGGCGACAGTTCTTCCGGTGGCAACTTTAACATCGAATGTCGAGGGGAGATGAGGGCGCTTACGACTAAGGAGTTTCTTGAATTCAAACGACACAAAGCAGTTATCGGCTCCAGTATCAAACAAACACGATGCATAAATATCATTCACAAGGAACGTACCATTGACCACGTTGTTATCAGCCTGGGCTTGGCGCACATTGATGTTGAAAGTTCTGGCACGTGCGGCTTGTTGTTGCTGATGAGGTTGTTGCTGCTGTTGAGGCTGCTGCTGCTGGGGCTCTTGTTTCACAACCCTGTTCGGGCACATGTTCGCGAAGTGGTTGTGATCACCACACGCGAAGCAGACTCTGGCGTTGATCGCGGGTGCCTGAGCCGTTTGTTGGCCTTGCGGAGCTGAAAGCAGAGCTTGATGAGCAGTGGCTTGGGCTGGTGCTTGTCGAGGACCAGTACGGCAGTTGGCAGTAAAGTGGCCGTACATATTGCAGTGCACACAAAATCGGCAGGCGATACCCACCGGGTGATGATAAGAACATGTTGGGCAAACGGGGTGGGGACCAGTGTATGCACGCTTTGAAGGCGGTGCATATATAACTGGTGCTGATCGATGCTGAGACTGCTGCTAGGCCGGTACGGCTTGGAGTGGAGCAGCAGTGGTAGTGACAGCACAGTTCTTGTTGCTGGAGCTGCTGTTGTTCTTCTTCTTCTTGCGGCGTGTGGACTTTGATGATTGGGCGGCGACGGTTTCATCGGTTGGTTCGGCGGTAACTTGATGCAGGTTCTTTGAAGTTTTATCCCAAAAACCAAACTTTACTCGCTTGTCGTTAATTTCAGCGGCAAGCAAGTAAGTTTCTTCGATCGTTGCTGGCTTTGCGGCAAGCACAAAATCTGCAACACAGTCTGGTAAAGCTCGGATGTACTTCTTGATCGTCATGTCGGGCGTCTTCACTTGATCAGGACAGATGATACTGAGCTGCTTAAAGCGAGCAGTTAGAGCTGCGTTCTCTCCATCCTTCTGCTTGATGTGCCAGAATTCGTCCTCCAGCTTTTGGCGTTCATGGGGAGGGCATAATTCATCCATCATAATGGTCTTCAGCTCTTCCCACGTCAGCTCATAGGCTGCGTCATTTCCGCGTTTGTTTCTCTCGGCCATCCACCAGTCTAGTCCGCGGGACTAGAAGACACCGGTAGCGTTTAGAGTACGGAGATTTTCAGGACATCCACTCTGGCGCAGAGTGACTTCGACGGAATCAAACCATTGGAACATAGCCGTTGGGCCATCTTCGCCAGTAAATTCCTTTGGACCACAAGCTTTGAATTGCTTGAAGCTGAAAGAAGTCTTGGGAGCAGCTTTAGGAGCTTCGGTTATAGACTCCTCGGATGATTTGCTCACATTCTCATAGATTTCACTTACGATCTGAGGAACTACCTTTGCTACTTGCTTAGCGACGAGAGCAGCAAGGCGTTTGTCTCTCTATTCTTGGCGAGTGATTCGTGGGTGACGGGGTCCAGATGATGGTCCAGTTGATATTGTCTGCAACAGACATCGTCATAGGACTCAACATAACATAATCGAATCTTACCTCACACATCTGATACTATTAAAGCTCAGGAATACGACCATGTATCACATTAACACATAGGCACATAATCACAGATTCACATAAGCACAGAAGCACATAAGCACGTAATTCCCCTAAAAGCACACGGGAGAAGTCAGAATACAAAAACCTATTATTCAAAGTCTACGCTCGCGGACTTTTTGTTGCGAGGGTTTGCGTACAGCGATTATCATAGCGTATAGTATAGTATATGCGAGTATCTTAGCAATCAATATAGCGTACGGGGTTCCTCATGTAGTAGCGATTTGTTAGCGTTTTGAGGTAGATGAGTAGTGCGAGTCCTGTGTATTGATCAAAGCGAGGGAGAAAGTCGAATAAATTGCCAAAAATCAAAACATATAAACAGGTAAATCCACACATAAACACATAAAATTGACGAGTATCAGAGTCAGCAGTTGCGGGCTCAGAATCGAAACACATAAAATCGAGGATAGATTGTCTGCGGCTGTTTAGACATCGACTACCCAAAGTGGTTCAACTATTCACAAGGACCGTCTGAGCACACTTCTGACCTTCGGGACTTGTGCTTCCGCCTCGAATCTGGGCGAATGACACGTATCTTTTCAGTCTCCGCATGATCTTCAGTCGTTGGAGTCCGTCAAAACTTTGGTGAGAGTTTTGTAAAACAAAATTGGGCAGAATAAGTCATCAAGGTTCGGGTTTCACCCCTAACTTAACAACTTTGTTTCAGTTCTTGATAAAATAAAGGGGAATTATGCGTCGAAGTATGGATTTCACTCCTGTTTCAACGCAAATTCTGGTGTTTATAAAAATGCGGGTCGAACAAGCAATTTAGTTGAGAGTTTGCGGTTTTCACACCTAATCTCAACTTAATCGCTCATTCATATTAGAACATTCGAGTGCAGTGATAGTGTAGCGTAGGCGAGATCAGCGAGAAATAGCAAGTAAGCTCATACATAATCCCTGCTGGACATACACGAGTCGGTCTGTTGGTTCCTAACTATAGACTAGGTCTCTAAGACATCGACCCGGACTAGGTCGAGTCCTGCCTAATTCCTTATAGTTATAGCTCTGATACCAATCTGTCACACCCCAACCGATGGCGGAAACATCGGGGCGTGGCACTGAGCGAAACAGATTGTCCAGAAGTTTCCATAACAGCTATAATTACCAATTATTTAAAAGCAACACGTCCCATACCATGTCATAAAAGATAATACAATTATTACAGAAAAAATCTAGTCAAATTGTTCTATTCCGACAACTCAGATTTTTTTATTACAGACAATTGTTTATTGTTGACCTTGGTCTTTCCTAGCCTTGATTTCACAGCAAGCTAAGCAAATAATCATCCTAAGCACCTGTCACATACGTTAAAGTAAAAGTCAATACACATAGTGTAAAGGTGAGCATACAAGTTTAATAATAGCATATAGAGTTCGAAATCATTACGCATAACCAGCACGTACACAGTGTAAAATGAGACATGTTAGTTATCGACATGAACCTATCAATACCAATGACTGTGATTTGACTGTCCAAGGCAGTTCGTATTGCATGATCACCACCGTGACCCATGTAATTAATTGTCCTTAACAACCCCTGAGTGAACATGTGCTGAGTCCAAACAAATAGTACTACCGTTGCTAAGGCAGGTAGACAGCATTCCATGTGTAAACATAACAAACAAGCATTCATTAAGTCACGTATAACATGCGGTAATGGTTAGCGTTAAAGTATTGCATAGTGTGTTCGATGTGATTTAGAATAAGTAACGTATGTAACACCGAAAAGTGCGTAAAGCAAAAAGGGATCGAGTATACTCACAGCGATTGGTGGATTGAAGGGAGCGCTAGAGAGTAGGGTTAGCCTGAACAGATTGATAGTATAACGATAAGCGACGCGTAAAACGAAACAAGGGACAGTGGGTCGAACAGCAGTTCGATCGGATGGTAGTCCGATCGGATAGCCGGTCGTTCGGGTGACAGTTCGCTCGGATGGTCATCTGATCGGGTGACCTTTCGAGTGGATTGTTACTTCCTTCGGGAATGATGTGTTTGTGTATGATGGCTTGACTTTTGAAGTTTTCGTTGTAGCATTTTGAAAACATTGAAGTATCTCTACCTTTCAGGTCGGTCGGTCGATCGAACGACCGCTCGATCGAGCGACAGTCCGACAGGTTGGGCACTTCAGCGAGCAAAAGTTCTCAGCAGGTTGTCACTTGATCGGACGGTTGTTCGATCGTTTGGCAACACATGTGCATTGAACATGTTGAAAATTGTTAAGTGTTGAGTTCCAAACATTACATGGTCGGATGGCCGGTCGTTCGGGTGGCAACCCGATCGGATGGCAGTCCGTTCGGTGTCCAAAACTCTTGGAGTTTGAAATGAAGGTTAAGTGTGGAGCCAAAGTGCAAGTCGATCGGGTGGCAACCCGATCGGTTGACAGTCCGATCGGACTATCCGATCGGACGGCATTCCGTCCTGGTCGTTCTGTTTGTCTTACACTTGGTTGTTTTGATTGTCTGTCGTTTTTCGAGACGTTTTGATAACGTATTAAGCAACAGAAACCTTGTCAATACTTGGTACTCCTGATCGGACAGGAATCACCCAAATCCGATCAGTCATCTGTTCGAGATGGCGTTCCATGTTTAACCCGAAATCGGTAATCTCGTGGATAGAATCCAAATCTTGAACCAACACAACCACAGGAATGAGTAGAAAGTCGGTACAAGCTCCGATTCTATTGGTTTTGAGGGCATTGAGTGTAAAAGAGTTGAAAGAAGGTTGGAAAACCATCCTTCAATCCTTTTCACCGTGAATATGTTTAGATCTGTGAAAGATCTTTGTTTATTTATGTGGAAATCGTTTAGATCTAAGTTGTTCTTGAAGGATTGAAACCAAAACATAAGGTTCATAAGAACACCATGATGACATCATTCTAGAACACCTCAAATCTAGTGATTTCACGGTTAAAAGTTAAGATTCAAAAGATAGAAAGGTGTAGGAGTGCGTGTAGATTAAGAAGGTACAAGATTTAGGTTGAAATCTTACCGGAATCGCGAGGAATCGAAGGAAAAGTGGGATTGGAGCGCTGGTCGGACAGGAGCATGCAAAAGTGGTAAGTTTGATGGTGACAGGGGGTATTTATAGGGTTTCCCAAAGTGGGAAGAGCTGACCGATCGAGTGGCAGCCCGATCGAGTGGCTGGCCGATCGAGCGGCAGCTCGATCGAACGGCTGGTCACTTGGTTGATCAGTCGCTTGGTTCGAGTGTTCGGTGTGACGAGTTTTGCCGTTTCGATTGCGATTGTGAGCGTTGCGGTGTGATAGAGTTTCCTAGTCAAATTACTTTTAATCCCAACTACTATATCAACATACAATCATCCTTATTTCGTATTCGTTTAGCACTTACGATTCGATTGCGATTGAGTTTCGATTGCGTTTCAATTGTTTACCACACATAACATAAATAAACATGCACAAGTAACACGTAACGCACACACACACATATAACAATATCCAGAATGCGTATTCGAGTTGCGAATGCGATTGCGATAAGCGATAAATCAATTAAATATGCGATAAATAGCGATTATTATTAGATACTCCACATAATACAACTAAAGCGATAACATAATTAGACTAATTACAAGTCAAAGAAGTCAAAACAAGAATTGAGCAAGGAGTGACAGATCGCAATTAGCAATCTTTTCTTCCTTTGACTTCAATCTTGACTTTGACTTTGACTTTTGAAACACGGGGTGTTACACCTCTGGTTTACTCGAACAACCCGAAATCCCGATGGGGAAATGGGAAAGTATAGCCATGGATTTTATTACAAAACTCCCCCGCACGCCTTCTGGTCACGATAGCATTTGGGTTATCGTTGATCGGCTTACGAAATCTGCTCATTTTATTCTGATACGAGAAGACTTTAAGGTTGAACGATTAGCACGAATCTATACCGACAAAGTTATTTGTCGACACGGGATGCCTCGTGACATCATCTCTGACCGCAATAGTCGTTTTACCTCACATCTGTGGGAGACATTCCAATCCGCTCTCGGTACGACACTCAATCTCAGTACCGCATTCCATCCCCAGACCGACGGTCAGACTGAGCGCACGATCCAAACCCTCGAAGATATGCTTCGTTCGTGCGTTATAGATTTTGGTGGTAATTGGGATTCGCATTTACCCTTAATAGAATTTTCGTACAATAACAGTTATCACGCTAGTATACAAATGGCACCCTTTGAGGCACTATACGGTAGAAAATGTCGATAGCTATTGTTTGGCACGAGATCAGAGACGCACAGATCACCGGTCCCAAGTTAATACAAGAAACGACAGACAAGATTCTCCAAATAAGAGACAATCTCCTTAAAGGTCGGAGTCGTCAAAAGAGCTACGCCGATAAACGCCACAAGCCCCTAGAGTTCGAAGTTGGAGATCACGTCCTCCTAAAGGTTTCACCTTGGAAAGGGGTGATCCGATTCGAAAACAAAGGGAAACTAGTGCCACGTTACGTGGGCCCCTTTAAGATTCTGAAAAGAATTGGTAAATTGGCCTACCGACTCGAATTACGGTTGAACTCAGCAACATACATCCGTCTTTCCACGTCTCAAATCTCAAGAAGTGTCTAGCGGAAGAAAATCTTCTTGTACCTCTTGAAGAATTGCAAATAAACGAGACACTGCACTTTGTGGAACAGCCAGTAGAAATCATGGATCGAGAAACCAAGAAACTTCGACGTAGTCGCATTCCCATAGTGAAGGTTAGATGGGAAGGCAAACGCGGCGCCGAATTCACTTGGGAACTCGAAAGTGATATAAAAGCTAAATATCCACAACTCTTTGTTACGTCTACTACTTAATTTCGGGACGAAATTCCCTAAAGTAGGGGAGACTGTAACAACCCGACATTTCGGTTGTTCCTATTTGTTATCGTTGATTCATCCATAAACGCTCGTACTTCGAGATTCGATGACTACCAAGGGTTAACTACATTTTTAAACGCATTTTATATCGCTTATTTATCACATTTAAACGCTTATACTTAAACACTCATCGCAACGCAAACTCAACGAGAACTCAAAACGCGGATTTATTTGTATTATTTGTTTGTTTAAATGTTAAATATGTTATATGTGTTGATACTCGCTTAAAACGCTAAATCGCTCACTCGTGCAACTCGATTTATCACGCTAAAATGCAACGCAACACCACACTTAATACCTCGCTAAAACACTTAAAGTACCCGAACTAACTAACGCAACCAAACGCACCAAATGAACATCCGACACGCGAAACGAAAATCACTCGTACGAAACAGCCACCTTCGTACGAAGGCAGAGGATTCGTACGAAGGCATAGAGGCTTCGTACGAAGGCACCTGGCTTCGTACGAAGGCACCCTTCCTACAGAACCCAGCGCGCCCAACACCTCCTCTCTATAAATACCTAGCTCACTCTCTCTTTCACCATTTGCTGCCTTTTGCTCAAGAATACTCCATACCTTCTTTCTCTCTGCATTCTAAATAATAATCATTATTTTTACAAGTATCACAACGATTTTCACAATGATTTTTCACGAGTTTATCTCTAATTTCATCTAAAAACTTCTCTATTTTATGAAAACCTTCAACTTTTTCATCAAAACTTCTGATTTTGCCATGGATTTACACTTAAACGAGTGTATTGGGCTTAGCTTTGGCTTTCCAAGATAGAGATCTGAATATCTCGCACTCACCAAGTGTTTAATCCAAGGAAAAACTATTTTAACCTCGATTTTTACGCTAAAACGGACCAAAACCGACATATGTTTCGTTCACTGAGTAGTGGGACGAAGCGCTGTCGAAACCGTCATGAAAAGTACTCGAAAACACATCCGATTCAGGCGAAAACACAGATCTTAACGCATGAAGACGTAGAACAGCCACCTGTGCGAAGCCAGACTGGCTTGTACGAAGGTACCCTTCGTACAAACCAGCCTAGGTTCCCACATGTGACAAAATCGCTCAAAAGACCTCTCTAGCTCTAAGTTTAATCAGTAGCTTAAGGCTGGAGGGATGAACACTCGATTTTTCAAAGAAAGACGCGAAGAACACTCGATTTTGGACACGGAAACAAACAACTTGTACGAAGCACCCCTTCGTACGAAGGCACGCCTTCGTACAAAGACACTAGCTTCATACGAGGAATCTGTTTTCCACTCGACACTCCAACTTGACCGTTTCAGTACTCTGGAAGACTTATGCACTTCTGTTCCCGTACGCAGGCTGATCCGGCACACCCTCCACTCCTTTCCAGACTGTGTTTAACTGTTAAGCACCCAATGTGAGTATACTCGACCCATTTTCACTTTAACGCACTTTTTGGGTGTTACATACGTTCTCTATCAAAACACGACGCACACAACGGTTAAACTCTTTTAAAACGCTAACCGCTCTCGCATGTTATACGTGAATAGTTGAATGGTTGTTTGCTATGTTTACACAGTGATGACTTGCCCTACCACCCTTAGCAACGATAGTACTATTGTTTAGACTCAGCACCTATTTATTCAGGGGTTGATAAGGATTTCTTACTTTACGTGTGTGCTCACTGCGGTGAACACGCATCGCGCATACTCTACCACGCAGTCATGTTGGTTAGCTTGTATCATTGTCGATAGCTTACTTGATTCGCCCCTTTACGTGTTACATGCTGGTTATGTGTAAACACTTTATTACTATATCTATGCTAAACTTGTGTACTCACATTTACATTATTGTATTGACTTTTATTTTAAGGTATGTGACAGGTTGATGGATTACTGCTGGAAATGGTTTAGGATTTCTAGAAACCCGCCTAAATTAAATTGCAAGTTTTGTTATGTCATGTTTTGTTGCTTGAGAAACTACTGAATTTCGTTACGTTTTTGTGAGGATATTTGTTTGATTGTATGGGAAATTGAACCTTATTAAATATTGTCTCAATTAGTCGTTATGGATTCTCTCGAGCAACCTATTCGCATCATGCCACATCCCGATGATTCCGCCATCGGTTGAGGTGTGACAATCACTTGCACATATTGCTTTGCTTGTGAATTGTGATACATGAGGCAGTTATATAGCTACATAACTGCATCTTTCTCTCTCTCTCTCCCATTATATATGGCTACGTAAAGTGCTTATGCGGTTTGCATGGTTCTCTACATAAATTTCGTTATGTGTTGAAAGAACTCCTCTACTATCAAATAGGAACAAAATTTTCTAAATTTCTCACAATTTAAGGTATGCAAAAGACAGAAAATGAAGATATTTAAAAAGGGAAGAAATATACCACTTGTTGGTGTTTTTTCTTGAAGGCTGGTAAAAACTCTTACTGAAAATTACATAAAAACAATATAACATAATTCCTCGACAATGCCTATCTATTCGAGGTGGCACGTAATGCAGCCTGAATAACGGGTTTGGTTGAAACGGGCCAAGTTGGGTTGTGTTCACTGTTAACCCGTTAATACTTCTTTTACTTATATATAAAACCACTCTTAAAAAAAATAACGTGTTAACTGTGACTGAAAAAACGATATCATTACAATGATTCTCTAAATCTTTGAACAAAATAATTTCAGAAGTCGTACGCATTAAAAATAGACTACGAGTGACTTCTAATTTGTTTGACTTGTCTACTTTTTATAAAATACAACCCAACTATCCATAGTGGCCTGTTCATATGTAAATGGGGCAAAGTTGCCAACTATAAAGTCACATAGTTTGGGTGATGATAATTGACAAGAAAGAGCGCACCTAAAGAGCCGACCGAATTCATAAATGAAGTCAAGAAACTCAGCTCCCCTGTGCTTTGGTTCTGCTCAAACATAACACATTCGTCACAAAAACATGCGTAAAATTACAAAAGTAATTAACATACTTTGATCACACGTGCACACACACACTTGCACATATACGATCATTCAATACAAAACCAATTTTAAGTCAAGAAACACATAAATATATGCACCTATTGTTATAAGTGTGATACATAAGGTGGTTATATAACCGCATAACCGCCTTTCTTTCTCTCTCCCACTATATTAGGCTAGCATTGCATACAAGTTCTTATGTGACTCTCACGGTTTTCTACTGATTTTGTATACAACACGATAACTAGTGACAGTTTAGGGAAGTAGTAACTTACTTTAAAGTTCTCCCAAATTTGAGGGACCCTGGCAAAGAAAAAGATTGCATGCTGGGACGCCTGAAACAAACATTTTTTTCCGAAACAAGTTAGTAAACTTCAATAATAAGATAACAGAAGACTGTAAACGCAGTCAAACTTGAATGAAGCAAGATTTTTGACTTACATATAGAGCTTCAAAAAGAAGGGGATCAATTTTCCCAGCTAAGATTGTTGGTGCTAGACCACAATATCTAAAATAATCTGATTAAAGAAATGCAGGTTATATACATATAACGGGATTTACAAGAATGCAGGTAGGATACAGCAATGCACGGATCCATGTCGAGTTACCCACAGGCTGAGAGAAATAATAGATGGTTGCAACCAAAATTATAGCTGCAATTATCGCAACAAAATACAATTACCAAAACAAAAAAAAACATTTAAAACCTAAGCATTGCTTTGAGAGCCAATAAAAATAGACACGTGGACAATCGAGCGGAACCTTTGCTGATGTTACATCCAACAAAAAAGTGACACATGGACCAAAATCAAAATTTCGCCAGATTTAGCTAGAAACTGAGAATTTCTCACCAAAATTTTATACTTTTTTTCTCCGGAATGTATACTTTTACCCCTAACAAAGTCTCATTCCAGCGAAGAAAGTACAATATCCACAGTTTTATACTTTTTTGTCAATTCCGGTGAAAATTAAATGTTGTATCCAACATAGTGTTGGCCCAGACACTTGATCACCATCATCATTCTGATGAATCATTAACTTGTTGACAGCGGAATCGTTTGACATGTTTGATCAATGGATGATACGAATGAATGAATGAATGAATGAATGAATGGACAAAACAAGAACAGAGTGTAATTGAAATGTCTTGGTACCGAACAATATTGCCGGTTCCTCGTTATTTGTACATAGGAATATGGCGGTTAAGTGTGGCGGGAAAACTGTCATCGGACAGTTTTCGAATTATTTGCTTATCACCCGCCATCACTTATCACCTTGATCCGAGTTCTAAGTTATACGAAAATATATATATATACAATTACATATCATAAGTAATTAAGTTTAATAAGTCTATTCTATCACTTCCCCCTAAACTTGATTACGTTTAGCAGCAAACTTGAGAGCACTTTCGTTGGCTTCCTCGACGGCTTTCCGTGCATGATTAAAATTGAACTTCCTCCTCTTCTTTTGCATGTTCCATGCACCTTCCCAATCGTTGCCTGCATAAAGTGCATAATGATCCATTGCAGTCACCTCCTTGATTACTTCTGCACTTGCACTCCTTCCATGGCTGCATTCCGGTGTGTCTTCTTTCTCCTTCATTCTTTCTAAGTCGTCTGCTTTCTCTTGTACATCTTTAAACCTGTAATAGTACACTAAAACATCCAAGTACATGGCATAAACTACTCTCATGTACTCTCCATCCTTATACTCGTAACCCAAATCTTTGGCAATTATCGGCCAGAGATTGTCTTCGGTCACGTTGCTGTATCCACCGTCCCTTTCTACAATCATATAAAGACTTAACAACTCTATCTTTCTGTTTTCTGTCATCACCGGCGGCATTGGTCTTGTGGTTATTCCCAAGAAGATTGTGATGAACCATGACACCATCTCTTCGAACTTCTTCTCTAATTCATGTTTGTAATGAAATACAAACTTCCCATCTTCTAACATATTTAACAGATTCTTGCAATCATTGAAATCCTTGAAATCCAAGGCCCTTATAATCATCACACTCCAATCCGTTTCACAAGAAGAGACATGTAGATCTTCGAAATAAGAATTCAGATATTCTTCCTTATATTTTTCATTTACATCATTCAAACTTATCACCTTTTGCTTTTCTTTTAGACCCAATTCATCTTCCTTGGACAATCCCGTGATTTCATTTACGGTATTAACTGTCGGAGGGGAGAACATGGGAAAGATCTTGCAAGTATCTCTGGCCTTTTTGACCGTGAATCCTTGCAAGGTCAACTGATTCATACCAAGAACATTCCTGTCTAGTTCAGGCGTGTATAAAACGCTTTGAATCAATAATCTTTCATTATTAGACTTAACTTCTACAACCCCTATGCCCCGCATAAACAGAAATTCATTTTCCCCTGAATTTATTTCAACCCCCACTAAATGTTTTATTCGTTTAAAAACATTTATGTTACCGGCATAGTGTTGTGTAAATGAATGACTGACATACCATATGTCTCCCCACATACCGCCTTCGGTTCCTGTCACTATCATTTCGTTCCGATCTTCTGCAGACACCTTTTGATTTCGAATTCCTGCATTTACCGCTTGACTGATCAGTTGTGTGTTTTCATCATTTTCCTTCAATTTGCATTCGTAGATGTAATGCCCTGGACGATGACAGTAAAAACATAATCTTGTTCTTTGATTTCTTTTCTGCAACTTGATTTGTTCTTCATGACAGTGTTGGCACGGAAGGATTGTCGAAGTGGCTCTGATACCACATGTTGGCCCAGACACTTGATCACCATCATCATTCTGATGAATCATTAACTTGTTGACAGCGGAATCGTTTGACATGTTTGATCAATGGATGATACGAATGAATGAATGGACAAAACAAGAACAGAGTGTAATTGAAATGTCTTGGTACCGAACAATATTGCCGGTTCCTCGTTATTTGTACATAGGAATATGGCGGTTAAGTGTGGCGGGAAAACTGTCATCGGACAGTTTTCGAATTATTTGCTTATCACCCGCCATCACTTATCACCTTGATCCGAGTTCTAAGTTATACGAATATATATATATATATATACAATTACATATCATAAGTAATTAAGTTTAATAAGTCTATTCTATCACATAGATCAAAATAGAAAAAAAAATCGCCCTGCTAAAATTTTGCAGGAATATGTCCTTTTTTTTTTTGCCAAAATCTATACTTTTATGCTAAAAAAGTCTCATTCTGGCGAAAAAAGTACAATATCCACCGTTTCATGTCAGATACAGTGAAAATGTAAATTTTGGTCCTCAAAGTCAAAGTTTACAATTATATTTAGAATGTTTTTGGTCGAAGTTCAGTTTGACAAAAGGTTGGCAAACAATGTTCATTTAGGTAAATATGTTATATGTCGGCTATCGTCCTCTACCAAAAGAGATACCTTGGATTAGAAGAAAGACCAACTCCCCATAAGCTGAAAATGGGAGACCTTTGTGAAGACAATATGCCAAAGCAATAGTGTAACCAATTACTTCCATTTCAAAGGCCAACAAACTAAGACCTTTTACACTTTTATGTTGCAGGATTTTCATTATCTGCAAACACAACCATCTATCCAAATCAGACTCCTAGGGGCGTTTTTTGGATACGCGTTTTGAATGTGATTATGCGATGTTAGAATGTTAAGTAAACAGCAGTAGATAATCAGTTGTAGTGTAATTCAATAGATTGTAACAGCAAAACTGGAAACTATCAGTCATATTGTTAGCACCAAAATATCTAACACCAGGAGTGTAAATGGGCCACCAAGCCGCCGGTGAGATACTCGAAATCGGCCCGTTAAAGACACAAATCAAGCGGACCTTAAACGAACTCAAGCCCAAGCCTGAGCCTAAAAGTTAAGCTTGTTAAATGAACGAAAACGAGCCCGAACTGTAACTTCACTTAAACGAATTACGAGCCTATTGCTTGTATAATATTTATCTCATATATATTTATATAATAAATATAATAACTAGTCTTTAGCCCCCGGCGTTGCGGGAGGTGGTGTAAAACCGTGCTTCGAGCGTTGCGGAGAGGGGCGTAAAACCATGCTAAGTAGCAACCGAACGACGATCAACAAAATATAAGAATACGAATTGCTAACACCAAGTGACTCACGTGATATCAAACGTAGGCAAAGTCGAATTTATATCGACACTTGTTAAAAAGTCAAAAGGGGTAAAAAAAACTTGAGGGATCAAATAGAATGACGACCATATCCGGAAAAAAAAAAGCCAAAAATAAAAACTAATAGAAAGCTAAACTCATTTAAGGAAAAATTATAAAACCCAAATTTTATAATTATAATAAGAAAAACATTAAAGTTCACCAAGAAAAGGAAAAAAACATAAAATACAAACCGATAAAAAACAAAGTATTCCACAAATGTTAAATATAGATAGATAGTTTGTATAATAGGGTTGGGCTCTATAGGAAACCCCATCTTTTTTAGAAAACTATGCAAACCCAATGTGAGCCATTGATTATCTCTCATCTAACTTGATCAATGGCTCTCCTAATTTTTTGTAAGAATTAGATTTAAAAGAAATGATATAATACATTAGTACAAGTGGAAGGGGCATTTTCGGTAGTGAAAAAGGGGCTTTTTGACTTTCCAGAACCATCAAATCATCATATCACTTTCTCTTTCTCTTACCCCTTCCTCTTTCTCATTTCTTCAACACAATCTTGAAGACAAAGAATGAACACTCTTCAAAATCAGGAGAAATAAACAACAACCACCACCAGCAACCACCTCCTCCGGCGAAACTCACCGGGCTTCTTCTCCGGCTCTCTCTCTCCTCAGTCTTTAGAAGCAAATGAAGGGTCTGAATGTTGTTTTAGAGAGAGAACGATGACAACAATATTCATCATGTTCATCTATAACACCAAGAACACACATACAAGTGTGTGAGAGAGAGGAAGTTTGAACACACATACAGACGACTCGGGTCAGATTCATGTTCAGGTTCGGTTCTAATTTAGTTCGGGATTCACTCCATATTTATTTTGGGTCAGCTGGGAGCAGATAATGAAGGCGTAGAACAGAGCTGATGGCAGCGCCGGCTACCAGAAATCCAACCAGTAGACGAAGCAGCAACAGCACCTACACACACCCGTTCCTTCACAACTTTTCGGTCGGTACATGATTGTCTTTGAATTCCCTACATCCTTGTAATTTTTAGCTGGGTATTTGTTCGAATTGCTATTTGTTTGATTGATTTTAGGATGTGTATCTTGTTTCCTCACATTTCGTGAATCTTGGATATGGGTATATGTATATATATATAGTTGTGAACTGTTTGGATGGATTATGCTTGAAAAATGTTGATTGTTAACTATATAGGGATTTTACAGAAATAATGATATACGGTTACCGATTTGTTTGTTTATGTATACATAAGGTCTGAAAAATTATTGAAACTGTTGGAATAATTGTTACAGAAATAATGATATACGGTTGACGATTTTGTTGGTTTGGTTGATGTTTGGGCTTTTGATCTGAACAGTAAGTGTTTTTTTTTTGTTGGGTTGTTTGATTTACAGAAACAGAACCATAACATGTGTTAAGCACCTGTTAGAATGATATATAACGTGTGTTGATTTACAGAAACAGATCCATAAAGATATTCAATTGACAAGCTGGATGGATGTAGGCGACGTTAATGCGGGGACATTGAATAAGTCAAATCTTTTGGAAAAGAATTCTTCGTTCGTTTATAACATGTGTTAGTGGTTCATGTTGTAACAGAACACCATGATGTAACCTGACATGTGTTCATATATAACATGTGTTAAGCCCCTGATAGAATGATATATAACGTGTGTTAACCTTTGTTAATTTAAAAAAAAAACAAGTAATAACTATTTTATTTTTATTGATGTTTAAAATATCCGATAATGTGGATACTGAGCGTAAAACTTGTACAAGTAATAAATGTACAAGTTAGTATGTAACGTGTAATATGAAACGAGCCATTTATGGTAACACATGTACCGGTAATTTTGGAATATATAATATGAAACGGGTCATTTGTTTTGCACATTTGGGAATGTATAACATGTGTTAAGCCTCTGTTATATTCTTTTTGTAACCTGACATGTATTCATGTATAAGCTAGTGGTTTACAAAACACCATGATGTGTATAACTGATCTAACATGTGTTACAATTTGTCTGTTCGGAACATGTAATTGCTTAACATGTGACAAAGGGTGAAAACAGTCGACGGGGGCGATGAGTTTAATGGTGAGCTTAGTTAATATCGTAATCTTGTTATAACCCCACTTGTATACATATGATAACATGTAAGTATCCATTATAACCCGACTTGTATTCATGTATATGAAAGTGGTTTGCAAAACACCATGATGTGCGTGCACTGATCGTAACACGTGTACAAGTTAATAATTTAATATGGAACATACAAGTTAATATTGTAACTCCGTATACCTGGGATAACATATGTTAAGCCTCTGTTATAATCTTGGTTTAACCCAACATGGTGTCATGTATAAGCTAGTGGTTTCCAAAACACCATGATTTGTATATACATACTGTAACATGTGTTACGCGCCTGACATGTATAACGTGTGTTAAGCCTCTATTATAATGTGTGTTAAGACTTCCAGCATGCATGCATAAACTCCAATAGTAACTTAATAACAACATAGTATACCTGATATAACGTGTGTTAAGCCTCTTTTATAACGTGTGTTAAGACTTTCAGAATGTGTTAAGTCCATACCGTTTTAACATCATGTACTAGACAAAACAATAAGAGTCTCACATTACATATTACTAGTAACCGAAAATACATAGCACTAAGAAAATGGCGGAGCTTCCTTTGACAGTCTGCCTTAGCTTTTCAGCGGCTACCTTTGCTGCCTTAGCTTTTCAGCGGCTACCCTTGCTTTATTGTTTGGGTCGGTCTTAAAACGGATTTGTAAACATGTGGGTGTGCGTATGCCAGGGAAGTTATAAAAATGTGTTTTCATGTCACACGTAACACGTGTTACTTTTTAACACAAAAATAAAAACCTGCAAATTAATCTTACACAACTGAAACAACAACTAACAAAGTACACAGAACTAAAAACCTGCAATTAATTCGTCATACCCTAATACATGTCTCTAATACATCGCCATACCCTAATACATGTGTACAAGTTAATATGGAACATACAAGTTAATGTTGTAACACCGTATACCTGGGATAACATGTGTTAAGCCTCTGTTATAATCTTGGTTTAACCCATCATGGTGTCATGTATAAGCTAGTGGTTTCCAAAACAGTTACTATTCAGATCAAAAGCCCCAAACAAAGCAACCAAACCATCAAAAAACAGTTACTATTCAGATCAAAAGCCCAAACAAGCAACCAAACCAAGCATAACTTTTTAACACAAAAATAAAAACCTGTAAATTAATCTTACACAACTGAAACAACAACTAACAAAGTACACAGAACTAAAAACCTGCAATTAATTCGTCATACCCTAATACATGTCTCTAATACATCGTCATACCCTAATACATGTCTCTATAACATGTTACTATGGTTTAGCTGTGAAACAGAAGTTCAGACTATAACACATGTTACGTTGGTTGCGCTGTAAGACAAACTTGGCTTAGCTGTGAAACAGGAGTTCAGACTATAACACGTGTTACGTTGGTTGTGCTGTAAGACAAACTTGGCTTTTCGTTTCTAAAAACAGATGTCCAGAAGTTCAAACTATAACACGTGTTAGTTGTGTTGTGTTGTAACATAAACATGGTCATGATCCTTAAGCATCTGATCCACGTTTGACAAAACCAATGGTCCCGAGAATTGGATCTTGTTTCCCTTGTATCCATCACCATCCTAATAACAAAAAGATAAGATAACTGTTAAGTCGTTAACCAGACATAACTATTAACACATTCATAACCATGGTTTTTTCATTCAGCAAGTGTAACGACTGAAAATGAGAAAACAACATCAAATAAGGACACAAATGAAGATAATGACATAAACATTAAAGATCTAAAATACGAAACATTAACGGTCTATAATTTGTAATCTATACGAACATTAACGGTTGTTCGTGTTTCACAATAACGGTTGGAATTATACAAACTGTAATTTGTAATCTATAAGTCCATACCTATATCATTTTTAAATTCAATATTTTATTGGTTCAAATATTTAAGTGTAAAATAATAGAACCGTAAATTATAATAATCTTTCAAAAGTTCATACCTACATGCTCAAGTTATCAACTAACATAAACTCCACAAAATCGGAAAAATCCATACGAAATACCCAGAATCAAACATATATGAAAACATATGTTGCATAAAACTAAAAGAGTGTAAAAACTCACAAATATCAAGATCTGAAACAACATATACAAATCATATTTTATATAAACTAAAAAAGTGTAAAAAACTCACAAATATCCAGATCTGTAACAACATTATGAAACATGTGGACAAACGAGATCTAAACGGGAATGGAACAAGATCTGGAAGGGGTTTTCACGTGGATCTGACTTCATATATTAACATCTTCATCACAAAACCACGTTCTTCATCAGGGATTGATCGATCTGATTTTTGTTCTTCATTTCGGTCTAAATTTGATTGGTAAAATGTTGGATTTCTTCATCAGGAAAAATGATACAAAAAACATGGATAAGAAAGTGAAATAAGAAAGAGAGAGTTTGATCTTTTTGATTAACAAGATGTTAATGGAGAAGATGTTAAAGAAGATGTAAAATGAAAT
The DNA here is from genome assembly GCA_030545235.1 of Helianthus tuberosus. Lineage (NCBI taxonomy): Eukaryota > Viridiplantae > Streptophyta > Magnoliopsida > Asterales > Asteraceae > Helianthus > Helianthus tuberosus. The sequence goes on along the minus strand of CM060373.1, from coordinate 134,994,858 downwards.
AATGTAAAAAGAAATATGGGGTTTGGTGATTTGTACAAATGAGTTGACGGGCATTAATTGATAATGTCAAATCAAATTGGGAAAAGATCTTGGGTTGGGTGAATTACTGATATACCCTTGTATGCAAAAAGGAAGATGAGATGACTATGGGATACGTGGATAGATGTAGGCCACAAGTTGAGTTTGCTAAGTTTCCTAAAAAAAATGGGGTTTCTTGTAGAGCATTCCCCTTGTATAATATATAGTAAGTTCCGGAAAAGATAACCAAATAGTCCATATTTATGTTATACATAAATATTTTATTTTATTATTCCATATATATAAGTTAGTAACTTTTTTGTGCATTAGCACTTGTAACTTGTGCTTGGGGAGTTTTTCAAAAAAAAACTTAATTTTTCACTTTCAACCTAAAAGTTTTATCTTTTACATTTTAACCCCTTTTAAATTTTTTTTTACTTTTAACTCAAAGTTTTCCATCTTTTATAATTTAACACAACACTTTGCTATTTACAACTTTGGCCCCTCATACTTTTAATCTTTCGCAAGTTTTTCGTTTTACATTTCGATCTAAATTTTGCAAGTTAACATGTCGTAGCGTGCATGTGAGGTTCAACGTTTTTGCTCTATTTTTTCATATTTGACAGACCCGTTACAACGCATCCATTTTTCCCCTTTTGAAAAGTTCGCTGCAACGGGTGGGTTGTAGATCAACTAAGTTATTAATTTTCTACGTTTTACGTAATTTCTTTGCATTAAGACACTGTAACGGGTGTGCGTGGTTCAACGATTTTAGTCTCATTTTCGTTCGTGGTGTAATTTTTACCATTTTATCTATTTTATTTTTACGATGTTGAGAGTCGATGTCGTTGTAGCATTGGTGCTACTTAGCACGCTTTTACGAACGTTTTTAACCTATTAAATCTTTACTAATATTTTCTTTCGATTTACCCCTATTCTTCCTTTACTTAAAAACTATTTTTTATGTGCATATTTATGTACGGGTATGTATAAATATGATTTGTTCTATATTCCGATGTAAACTTTTTTTATTGACGAGTCAGGTCAAATATAATACGTTTTCGTTTAAATAAACCATTTTTACGTGCATATTTTTACGTACGTTTTGGTATAAATTCAAGTTGTTCTACGTTTTGACGTAAACTTTTTTGGGAAATGATTTAGTTCAAATATAATATGTTTTCGTGTTTATTATATGTATGTTTCGTAAAGTTAGTTTCGAACCGAGTGGAGTCAAATTATGGTTTCTTTTTCTCCCTTTTTTTCGAAAGCTCTAATTAATCCCTTTCGATTACATGTGCATATTTTCCTTCATACCTGTTACGTTTTCTATGTATGAGTTGGGTCACATATAATACGTTATGATTGTTCGATATGAATTCCATTTACTTTACGTTTGATCCAATCACAATGCTTATACATGTTACACTGAGTTCAACTGGATACGTCGAAATGTGTGTTTTCATATGGTTAATGCATCATATAACGTTTGGACTAATCCATTCAATATTTACGATGTACCCGAGCCGCAACGCGAGCGGGTCTTAACCCTAGTTACTCTAAATAAGCAACAAAAATATGCATTGAAACTTGTACATTGTGTTTTGGGAGGTTTTTCAAAAAAAAAAAAAAAAAAAAAAAAAAAAAAAAAAAAAAAAAAAAAAAACTTGATGTTTTATTTTTAACCCAAAGGTTTTTAACTTTTACAATTTTAACCCTACATAATTTGTATTTTTAACTTTAACCCAAAACTTTTCATTACTTTTAACCTAAAGGAAACCTTTTGCAATTTTAACCCTACATAATTTGTTTTTTTAACTTTAACACAAAACTCTTCATTATTTCCAATTTAACTTCACAACTTTTTTCACTTATACTTTTCATCTTTGGCAAATTTTCGGTTTACGTATAGTTCTAAATTTTTCGAGTTAATACGACGCAACGTACGAGTGTGGTTCAACTTTTTTATGTTTTGTTTCAAATTTTGCAAGTTAACACGACGCAACGTGCATGTGGGGTTCAAATTTTTTACCTATATTTTTTCATGTTTGACAGGTTCGTCGCAACACGCAGATCCTAGGTCGAGTCAGTGTTGGTGGTTGATAACGGTTGTGTGACATTAGTACTATTTGACACCGTTTTACGCCCCTCCGCAACACGGGGTGTGCTTTGGGGGTTTTCCAAAGAAAAAATGGTTATGTATATAGTTGTCGTAACCTTGGCTTTGGGGGTTTTCCAAAAAAATGATTTTTTTTTACTTTTCACCTAAAAGTATTTCATAAATTACTTTTAACCCAAAACTTTTTTTTTTACTTTTAACCCAAAACTTTTTATCCTTTGCAATCTATCCTCACAACTTTTTTTACTTTCAACTTTGTTCCTTTATAGTTTTCATTTTTAGCAATTTTTTTTCTTTATGCTTGGTTCTAAATTTTGTGACTTAACACATCGCAACGTGCGTCTTTGGTTTAAGTTTTTACGTTTCATTCTAAAGTTTGCGACTTAACACGACGCAACGTGCTTGTGTGGGTGAACGTTTTTACATCGTCTATTTTTCCCCGTTTGACAGGTTTAACATAACGTGCTGGTCCTATATCGACTGCGTCTTTGGCTTAACGTTTTTACGTTTCGTTCTAAATTTTGCGAATTAACACGACGCAACGTGCGTCTGTGGGTGAACGTTTTTACATCGTCTATTTCTTCCCCGTTTGACAGGTTTAACATAACGTGCGGGTCCTATATCGACTTAGTTATAACTAAAGAATTCCCGCCGCATTGCGGCAGGTCTTAATCCTAGTTTTAATTAAAAGTATAAAAAAACTAAAATGTACATAACTTAATTAATTACTAAGGGGCTGTTTGGCAACATCTGAATGATTAAGTGCTGAACTAATAAGAGGTCTGAACCATTAAGTGTTGAACCAGTAAGAGGTCTAAACCATTAAGAACCTGTATAATGTTTAACCGTTTAGAGGCATGTCTGACCCATTCAGATTAGAGGTCTTAACCATTCAGACTTTGTATAAATATTAACCATTCAGAGGCAAATGTCTGAACCATTCAGACATTTGCTCGTGAAACAAACAGTCTGAACCATTAAGTGCTGAACCAGTAAGATGTCTGAACCATTAAGAGCCTCATTAAGAGGTAAACAACCAGCCCCTAAATAATAAACGAGTTTAGTCATAACAGATCTCGAGTTTGAACTTAAAAACTACTCCTTCCAAGCATTAAAAATAAAGCGTGACACGCTAGAGCTTAAGCAAGCTCGGAATTGGCTCGTTTTGTTACACCCTAATTCATAACTGACTAAAGTTGCAGCGGAAAAATCGTACCATAAAAATTTCTTTCGTTACAAACACCTTGACGCACTTAAATTCGTTTATAAGATTAATTCTTTCACAATAAATACATTTATTATACTCACTTTCAAAAAGAAACCATAACCTAACTTCACTCAATTACGTACTCAGCACTCCCGTACAATCTATCTTGTGACTCGATCCTCGATCTCCAATCCGTGAATATCCTCATGACTGGTATTACCTGCGCCCACCACATAAATTCACAACATTAGTACGCATTATAAACATACAAGGTTTGTTCACGTTTACTTCTCGTTTCGTTAACTCTTTACATCCCAGCTTTCCCATCCTGTCATACCATCCGTGGTGAGACTTCTTTGCTATTCCTGCATTACACTCATAACTCCAAGTACACGAATAAACAACGTAAACACTTAATCGTACCGAAAGACTTACATACATACCTAAACTTCATACACATTATCTCCATACATACATATGTACACACATAAATGACAACCTACATGCACACTTACATATAAATACATCTCAACCATTCTATACGTATCTACATATACACATACCTACATCATTACGTACGGCCATGACATCACACATATATACATATTTACATCCCTGCTTGCAGTATACCAAACTCATACATGCCTATTCTCCTTCATAACCTCTTACATCCACGTACATACTTACATGCCTTCACGCAACCCTACATGCGTGCATACGCTCATATCTGCCCACTTGCATACCTACACACATACATTCATTCATACACACCACTTATATTCATACCTACATACATACATACCTTCATACGTATCTATATTTCCTAAAACAAGGAATAAATTAGTCATTCTTAGCTTAAACGCGTTTAAAAACGGTTCAGACGGGTTCGCATTGCATAAACTGATAAAAAACGATTTTTTGCGAAACTGACACATGCTCGCGTAGCGCCACTGCCAGTCGCGCTACGCGAGCCCCTCATTTTAACAGAAAGTTGCAGCTGGTTGCTGCAGATTCCCAGCGCGATCCGGTTTTACGGAAACGAGCATAACTCTCTCGTTTTTTATCCGTTTTACCCGATTCTTTTTCCTACACGTCTGTAATTTAATTCTCCATCTAATGGAGTTAAAATCCAACATCCAACATAATAAAATTTCAGACTTCTAACTCTTCGGCTTATTACCCTTTTACCAAATTTTTACCCGTTCATGCATTCATCAACATAACTTGATTGTTTGATCTATATTCCTCATGAACCCTATAATTTCAACATTCGTTTATCATAAAAGATTAAGTTCTCGGATGTCTTGCATCCTCTTGACCCATTTTCGCTCAAGAGCTTATTTTGACCCGTTAAGGGTATTTGCGCATATTAAGGTCCTTAGCTTACGAAAATCATTCTTCTTGCTTTCTTACTTTTTCAAAACATTACACTAATCGAATAGCTTATTTCTAAACTACTTTTAAGACCGTTTGCCCAATATACCCATCAAGGGCATTTTAGTCAACTTTAATCTCATCATCTACAACGAAAGACTTCAACACATATTTGACCTCAAACATCATGTTTAATTAATTAAAACACTTTATTACTTAATCGAACTAAGAAGTGATTACGGAAATCACTTACCTTATGCTCCCGTGCTCGTATCTGATTGCTTGCCTCTTCTTGACCCGTTAACACCTCATGCTTGAGCCCGTCTCGACGTGATCCCTATACTTTCATTTCATCGAAATCACGCTATTATTAGCATACTCCTTTATACATGTTAACAATCATATCAATCGCATATTTCCCACTTAACTTTCCTTAGTCATTCCTAACAAGCATAAAAACATATAATCAACTTCATATCCATTCCAACACATGTAATTCATCATGTAATCAACATTAACGCATATTAACATAACATGTATCAAACGACTTCCTATAATCCTGCTTTTATAACAACGAGTCAAATCGTGTTTCTTATACTTAGTTGACTTTCAAGAGTCAACTATTAACCATATTTAACTATCGACTTATCATCATATACTCGTAACATCATAATCAACTATACGAACGACCCTATCTACATTTCATCATACACTTGATGTGCGTACTACCTTTTAAGCATAACGTACAACTAATTCATGCATAAATCTTCTAAACTCATACATAACTCATCACAACCTACTTCAAATCAACATATATCATTCACACATAAGCATCAACATATCATCACCACATTTCTTTCAATTTAACTAACAGGAATCCATCACGCCCACAATAATACATCAATCTTTCAACAAGACTTGGACATAGGTGGTGATTCTAGTTATCATCTTCACCATATCTAACGGGTTTCATCTCTAATCATCGAATTAACACAAATCATACATAACCCATATTCTATACGAGGTTTCTAACCCTCGTACATGATCAATTTCATATTAACTCACGGATCAGAACATAACCCACTTCACCCATGATCACCAATCTTAGATTTAAGACATACCTTATGATCCCCTCGTGATGGTGATCATTTATCCATGCTCGTTTATGATTTTAAGCGTCATCTTGCCTTTCAATTTGAACATATAGATGGAGTTAGGGTTTGAGGCTCCATGGGAGCCTCCTGCTCCTTCTCGAACACACATATGTGTGTGTTTGTGTGTGGTTAAGTTATTTAATAACTTAACTTTCATTAGTTCCACTTTAGCCCCTCGGGTTTTGCCTTTAAAAGATAACTGACACTACCTTCATCATTTGATACTTTTGACCATACCCTTAACTAGGTTAAATAGCCTAGTTATTTATTTCATGACGTGTCATATAGGAACACACGACAAATATTAACATTCAGATTTTGGGGCGTTACAAGTCTACCACCCTTAAATGAGGTTTCGTCCCCGAAACCTTTCTTACCTTTATTTAACACTAATTATTCCTTCTCTACGTCCCCTCGACACGACCACGACCACGAGCCCATCACAATGTCTATCCTCCATTTTCAAGAACCCGTCGCAGAGTTCTTATTAATGTTTCTTTCACTAGATAATACTTGCTACTAACGCACTTTGTAGCTAGCGGTTCTTTCCTCATTTTGTTCGCTTGAAACATTTGCAACTTCCCATCACTAACATTCCTTTATGTTTATTTCATTATTCATACCATTTTCATCGACTAGACGATCTTACTTTGAAATTTATACATACTCGTCTATAGCTAACTTTGATAGATCAATCATAATAATAGATAACTATCCATTCATGATTCATAAATTATTCATATAATTGACTTCTTCCTAACAAATCCATACTTTCCTTATCTTACATACATTCGTACGATCCGTTCTCAACGAATCTAATATCTCCATTTCATCTACTCAAAATTACATTCTCTACACATACTGTATAACATTTAACTTTTGTTTTGTTACCACCACAAAACTACTATTACATAATCACACCTACGTGCTTAACTCTAACATTAACCTTACTCTACGTTTTCTACAGTTACTTGTACCTTGCATACCTTTACGTTACCTTTAAATCATTTCGTTCATTTCACATTACTATTGCTTTCACTTCATGCATTACTTAGTTTACATATATACATGTGTCATACTAGTTCATATCTATCCAACATGAGTTAAACATTTTACTAACCTCTTTTCATTTCACAAACCAACGATCCGTAACCCAGATCGATCGTCTTCTCCTCGAGTACTAGCCGTAACAGGCCAAGTTTCATTCATCCACGTAATGAGCTTCCGCTCGTGCACATCCTTTCACCAATACGATTGGTTTCATAACGTCAATTGTTCTAACATTATCATCAACAACATCGGCGGTTAGCACATTTCATTCAAACATTCATTATACTACGTGATTACCCACTTATAACTCTTCTACAATTTCCTACGTACATGCTATAACATACCACACATTCTATTTCTTACATGCAATCCTTTCATTCTATTAATCATTTCGCCAACTGAAGTACACGCTTGTACTTCCTTCTATTCATGCTTACTTACGAAGACCTTATTACATCGTGTCAATATTTCTTACCAAACTTACCATTCCCGCCCCTACTTAAGTTATTGTTCGGGTCACAGCCCGTCATCATTTTGACTTCTAAGAGTCGATTACTAACACATCTAACACGTAACTTATACAGAACTTCATCTATTATACTATCACCTTTTACTTTATACTTATTTCTATGACCCGTTCGACTCATTCATGGTCAAACTGTCGACATCTTCTTATACGGATTAATTTCATCTTTTTATATTTTTAAATCTGTCTCACGGATTCAGATGCATCATTCATGCTTTTCATCCTTGAACCCGTCTCACGGATTCAAATATATCATCCATGCCTTTCATCCTTGAATCCGTCTCACGGATTCAAACATATCATCCATGCCTTTCATCCTTGAATCCGTCTCACGGATTCAAACATATCATCCATGCCTTTCATCCTTGAATCCGTCGCACGGATTCAAACATTCATTCATACCTTTCATTTCCTGAATCCGTCTCACGGATTCAAACATATCCTCCATATCTTGTTGATCCGCACTTAATCACGGATTCAACATTCTTCATTCTTACCAGGCATGTTTTTCATTCTTACATAGTACTCTCAATTTCCCGAGAGTCTTACTTCCCATTTCACCCACACGCCCGCCCGCTACCCAATTCTACCGGACATACCTGTAACAATTATCATGATCTCACGAATGTCATACGTTTCTCGTGTACTGGCCAGGTACACAATCCACATAGTAGTTTCGTGCCTTCATGTAATTGTCACCTTATGTCCGTAGACTTAGGTTTCGGCGCGTGTATCACTTTCAGTACTCCATTACTATACTATCATTAGCCTTCATTTAAAATTTTCCTTCCCTTTATGAGTTTTACTATTACATATACCCACATACCGAATTTACGTACCTGGATTCAAATTTGGCTTATTACCTCTTTGCCTGCCTTAGTATTCATCCTAGACTACATTCACAGATCATCCTCTTTAAACACTTATGCTTACCTTGCACATACAAAATCGTCAGTTTCTTTATACGTATACATAAGTACATACTTAAATTAGCTTTTACCTTTGGATCTTGATCGAATCTTAGATTGTACGGGTCTCTTATCTCAAGAGCACACAAGTTTGAGTTCAAGTACTTACCTTCTCATACTTGATTCCCTCAAACCAGGGCTCTGATACCAACTTGTTACACCCAAATTCATAACTGACTAAAGTCGCAGCGGAAAAATCGTACCATAAAAATTTCTTTCGTTACAAACACCTTGACGCACTTAAATTCGTTTATAAGATTAATTCTTTCACAATAAATACATTTATTATACTCACTTTCAAAAAGAAACCATAACCTAACTTCACTCAATTACGTACTCAGCACTCCCGTACAATCTATCTTGTGACTCGATCCTCGATCTCCAATCCGTGAATATCCTCATGACTGGTATTACCTGCGCCCACCACATAAATTCACAACATTAGTACGCATTATAAACATACAAGGTTTGTTCACGTTTACTTCTCGTTTCGTTAACTCTTTACATCCCAGCTTTCCCATCCTGTCATACCATCCGTGGTGAGACTTCTTAGCTATTCCTGCATTACACTCATAACTCCAGGTACACGAATAAACAACGTAAACACTTAATCGTACCGAAAGACTTACATACATACCTAAACTTCATACACATTATCTCCATACATACATATGTACACACATAAATGCCAACCTACATGCACACTTACATATAAATACATCTCAACCATTCTATACGTATCTACATATACACATACCTACATCATTACGTACGGTCATGACATCACACATATATACATACTTACATCCCTGCTTGCAGTATACCAAACTTATACATGCCTATTCTCCTTCATAACCTCTTACATCCACGTACCTACTTACATGCCTTCACGCAACCCTACATGCGTGCATACGCTCATATCTGCCCACTTGCAAACCTACACACTTACATTCATTCATACACACCACTTATATTCATACCTACATACATACATACCTTCATACGTATCTATATTTCCTAAAACAAGGAATAAATTAGTCATTCTTAGCTTATACGCGTTTAAAAACGGTTCAGACGGGTTCGCATTGCATAAACTGATAAAAAACGAATTTTTGCGAAAATGACACATGCTCGCGTAGCGCCACTGCCAGTCGCGCTACGCGAGCCCCTCATTTTAACAGAAAGTTGCAGCTGGTTGCTGCAGATTCCCAGCGCGATCCGGTTTTACGGAAACGAGCATAACTCTCTCGTTTTTTATCCGTTTTACCCGATTCTTTTTCCTACACGTCTGTAATTTAATTCTCCATCTAATGGAGTTAAAATCCAACATCCAACATAATAAAATTTCAGACTTCTAACTCTTCGGCTTATTACCCTTTTACCAAATTTTTACCCGTTCATGCATTCATCAACATAACTTGATTGTTTGATCTATATTCCTCATGAACCCTATAATTTCAACATTCGTTTATCATAAAAGATTAAGTTCTCGGATGTCTTGCATCCTCTTGACCCATTTTCGCTCAAGAGCTTATTTTGACCCGTTAAGGGTATTTGCGCATATTAAGGTCCTTAGCTTACGAAAATCATTCTTCTTGCTTTCTTACTTTTTCAAAACATTACACTAATCGAATAGCTTATTTCTAAACTACTTTTAAGACCGTTTGCCCAATATACCCATCAAGGGCATTTTAGTCAACTTTAATCTCATCATCTACAACGAAAGACTTCAACACATAATTGACCTCAAACATCATGTTTAATTAATTAAAACACTTTATTACTTAATCGAACTAAGAAGTGATTACGGAAATCACTTACCTTATGCTCTCGTGCTCGTATCTGATTGCTTGCCTCTTCTTGACCCGTTAACACCTCATGCTTGAGCCCGTCTCGACGTGATTCCTATACTTTCATTTCATCGAAATCACGCTATTATTAGCATACTCCTTTATACATGTTAACAATCATATCAATCGCATATTTCCCACTTAACTTTCCTTAGTCATTCCTAACAAGCATAAAAACATATAATCAACTTCATATCCATTCCAACACATGTAATTCATCATGTAATCAACATTAACGCATATTAACATAACATGTATCAAACGACTTCCTATAATCCTGCTTTTATAACAACGAGTCAAATCGTGTTTCTTATACTTAGTTGACTTTCAAGAGTCAACTATTAACCATATTTAACTATCGACTTATCATCATATACTCGTAACATCATAATCAACTATACGAACGACCCTATCTACATTTCATCATACACTTGATGTGCGTACTACCTTTTAAGCATAACGTACAACTAATTCATGCATAAATCTTCTAAACTCATACATAACTCATCACAACCTACTTCAAATCAACATATATCATTCACACATAAGCATCAACATATCATCACCACATTTCTTTCAATTTAACTAACAGGAATCCATCACGCCCACAATAATACATCAATCTTTCAACAAGACTTGGACATAGGTGGTGATTTTAGTTATCATCTTCACCATATCTAACGGGTTTCATCTCTAATCATCGAATTAACACAAATCATACATAACCCATATTCTATACGAGGTTTCTAACCCTCGTACATGATCAATTTCATATTAACTCACGGATCAGAACATAACCCACTTCACCCATGATCACCAATCTTAGATTTAAGACATACCTTATGATCCCCTCGTGATGGTGATCATTTATCCATGCTCGTTTATGATTTTAAGCGTCATCTTGCCTTTCAATTTGAACATATAGATGGAGTTAGGGTTTGAGGCTCCATGGGAGCCTCCTGCTCCTTCTCGAACACACATATGTGTGTGTTTGTGTGTGGTTAAGTTATTTAATAACTTAACTTTCATTAGTTCCACTTTAGCCCCTCGGGTTTTGCCTTTAAAACATAACTGACACTACCTTCATCATTTGATACTTTTGACCGTACCCTTAACTAGGTTAAATAGCCTAGTTATTTATTTCATGACGTGTCATATAGGAACACACGACAAATATTAACATTCAGATTTTGGGGCGTTACAAGTCTACCACCCTTAAATGAGGTTTCGTCCCCGAAACCTTTCTTACCTTTATTTAACACTAATTATTCCTTCTCTACGTCCCCTCGACACGACCACGAGCCCATCACAATGTCTATCCTCCATTTTCAAGAACCCGTCGCAGAGTTCTTATTAATGTTTCTTTCACTAGATAATACTTGCTACTAACGCACTTTGTAGCTAGCGGTTCTTTCCTCATTTTGTTCGCTTGAAACATTTGCAACTTCCCATCACTAACATTCCTTTATGTTTATTTCATTATTCATACCATTTTCATCGACTAGACGATCTTACTTTGAAATTTATACATACTCGTCTATAGCTAACTTTGATAGATCAATCATAATAATAGATAACTATCCATTCATGATTCATAAATTATTCATATAATTGACTTCTTCCTAACAAATCCATACTTTCCTTATCTTACATACATTCGTACGATCCGTTCTCAACGAATCTAATATCTCCATTTCATCTACTCAAAATTACATTCTCTACACATACTGTATAACATTTAACTTTTGTTTTGTTACCACCACAAAACTACTATTACATAATCACACCTACGTGCTTAACTCTAACATTAACCTTACTCTACGTTTTCTACAGTTACTTGTACCTTGCATACCTTTACGTTACCTTTAAATCATTTCGTTCATTTCACATTACTATTGCTTTCACTTCATGCATTACTTAGTTTACATATATACATGTGTCATACTAGTTCATATCTATCCAACATGAGTTAAACATTTTACTAACCTCTTTTCATTTCACAAACCAACGATCCGTAACCCAGATCGATCGTCTTCTCCTCGAGTACTAGCCGTAACAGGCCAAGTTTCATTCATCCACGTAATGAGCTTCCGCTCGTGCACATCCTTTCACCAATACGATTGGTTTCATAACGTCAATTGTTCTAACATTATCATCAACAACATCGGCGGTTAGCACATTTCATTCAAACATTCATTATACTACGTGATTACCCACTTATAACTCTTCTACAATTTCCTACGTACATGCTATAACATACCACACATTCTATTTCTTACATGCAATCCTTTCATTCTATTAATCATTTCGCCAACTGAAGTACACGCTTGTACTTCCTTCTATTCATGCTTACTTACGAAGACCTTATTACATCGTGTCAATATTTCTTACCAAACTTACCATTCCCGCCCCTACTTAAGTTATTGTTCGGGTCACAGCCCGTCATCATTTTGACTTCTAAGAGTCGATTACTAACACATCTAACACGTAACTTATACAGAACTTCATCTATTATACTATCACCTTTTACTTTATACTTATTTCTATGACCCGTTCGACTCATTCATGGTCAAACTGTCGACATCTTCTTATACGGATTAATTTCATCTTTTTATATTTTTAAATCTGTCTCACGGATTCAGATGCATCATTCATGCTTTTCATCCTTGAACCCGTCTCACGGATTCAAATATATCATCCATGCCTTTCATCCTTGAATCCGTCTCACGGATTCAAACATATCATCCATGCCTTTCATCCTTGAATCCGTCTCACGGATTCAAACATATCATCCATGCCTTTCATCCTTGAATCCGTCGCACGGATTCAAACATTCATTCATACCTTTCATTTCCTGAATCCGTCTCACGGATTCAAACATATCCTCCATATCTTGTTGATCCGCACTTAATCACGGATTCAACATTCTTCATTCTTACCAGGCATGTTTTTCATTCTTACATAGTACTCTCAATTTCCCGAGAGTCTTACTTCCCATTTCACCCACACGCCCGCCCGCTACCCAATTCTACCGGACATACCTGTAACAATTATCATGATCTCACGAATGTCATACGTTTCTCGTGTACTGGCCAGGTACACAATCCACATAGTAGTTTCGTGCCTTCATGTAATTGTCACCTTATGTCCGTAGACTTAGGTTTCGGCGCGTGTATCACTTTCAGTACTCCATTACTATACTATCATTAGCCTTCATTTAAAATTTTCCTTCCCTTTATGAGTTTTACTATTACATATACCCACATACCGAATTTACGTACCTGGATTCAAATTTGGCTTATTACCTCTTTGCCTGCCTTAGTATTCATCCTAGACTACATTCACAGATCATCCTCTTTAAACACTTATGCTTACCTTGCACATACAAAATCGTCAGTTTCTTTATACGTATACATAAGTACATACTTAAATTAGCTTTTACCTTTGGATCTTGATCGAATCTTAGATTGTACGGGTCTCTTATCTCAAGAGCACACAAGTTTGAGTTCAAGTACTTACCTTCTCATACTTGATTCCCTCAAACCAGGGCTCTGATACCAACTTGTTACACCCAAATTCATAACTGACTAAAGTCGCAGCGGAAAAATCGTACCATAAAAATTTCTTTCGTTACAAACACCTTGACGCACTTAAATTCGTTTATAAGATTAATTCTTTCACAATAAATACATTTATTATACTCACTTTCAAAAAGAAACCATAACCTAACTTCACTCAATTACGTACTCAGCACTCCCGTACAATCTATCTTGTGACTCGATCCTCGATCTCCAATCCGTGAATATCCTCATGACTGGTATTACCTGCGCCCACCACATAAATTCACAACATTAGTACGCATTATAAACATACAAGGTTTGTTCACGTTTACTTCTCGTTTCGTTAACTCTTTACATCCCAGCTTTCCCATCCTGTCATACCATCCGTGGTGAGACTTCTTAGCTATTCCTGCATTACACTCATAACTCCAGGTACACGAATAAACAACGTAAACACTTAATCGTACCGAAAGACTTACATACATACCTAAACTTCATACACATTATCTCCATACATACATATGTACACACATAAATGCCAACCTACATGCACACTTACATATAAATACATCTCAACCATTCTATACGTATCTACATATACACATACCTACATCATTACGTACGGTCATGACATCACACATATATACATACTTACATCCCTGCTTGCAGTATACCAAACTTATACATGCCTATTCTCCTTCATAACATCTTACATCCACGTACCTACTTACATGCCTTCACGCAACCCTACATGCGTGCATACGCTCATATCTGCCCACTTGCAAACCTACACACTTACATTCATTCATACACACCACTTATATTCATACCTACATACATACATACCTTCATACGTATCTATATTTCCTAAAACAAGGAATAAATTAGTCATTCTTAGCTTATACGCGTTTAAAAACGGTTCAGACGGGTTCGCATTGCATAAACTGATAAAAAACGAATTTTTGCGAAAATGACACATGCTCGCGTAGCGCCACTGCCAGTCGCGCTACGCGAGCCCCTCATTTTAACAGAAAGTTGCAGCTGGTTGCTGCAGATTCCCAGCGCGATCCGGTTTTACGGAAACGAGCATAACTCTCTCGTTTTTTATCCGTTTTACCCGATTCTTTTTCCTACACGTCTGTAATTTAATTCTCCATCTAATGGAGTTAAAATCCAACATCCAACATAATAAAATTTCAGACTTCTAACTCTTTGGCTTATTACCCTTTTACCAAATTTTTACCCGTTCATGCATTCATCAACATAACTTGATTGTTTGATCTATATTCCTCATGAACCCTATAATTTCAACATTCGTTTATCATAAAAGATTAAGTTCTCGGATGTCTTGCATCCTCTTGACCCATTTTCGCTCAAGAGCTTATTTTGACCCGTTAAGGGTATTTGCGCATATTAAGGTCCTTAGCTTACGAAAATCATTCTTCTTGCTTTCTTACTTTTTCAAAACATTACACTAATCGAATAGCTTATTTCTAAACTACTTTTAAGACCGTTTGCCCAATATACCCATCAAGGGCATTTTAGTCAACTTTAATCTCATCATCTACAACGAAAGACTTCAACACATATTTGACCTCAAACATCATGTTTAATTAATTAAAACACTTTATTACTTAATCGAACTAAGAAGTGATTACGGAAATCACTTACCTTATGCTCTCGTGCTCGTATCTGATTGCTTGCCTCTTCTTGACCCGTTAACACCTCATGCTTGAGCCCGTCTCGACGTGATTCCTATACTTTCATTTCATCGAAATCACGCTATTATTAGCATACTCCTTTATACATGTTAACAATCATATCAATCGCATATTTCCCACTTAACTTTCCTTAGTCATTCCTAACAAGCATAAAAACATATAATCAACTTCATATCCATTCCAACACATGTAATTCATCATGTAATCAACATTAACGCATATTAACATAACATGTATCAAACGACTTCCTATAATCCTGCTTTTATAACAACGAGTCAAATCGTGTTTCTTATACTTAGTTGACTTTCAAGAGTCAACTATTAACCATATTTAACTATCGACTTATCATCATATACTCGTAACATCATAATCAACTATACGAACGACCCTATCTACATTTCATCATACACTTGATGTGCGTACTACCTTTTAACCATAACGTACAACTAATTCATGCATAAATCTTCTAAACTCATACATAACTCATCACAACCTAAATCCCATGGAGAATGTTGTGCAATTGAAGGTAATTTCGTTAATTAACCTGAGGAAGTTTAACGGTAGTTGAAGTGGCGATGATGGCGTAACCTAAAAGCTTAGAAATCAAAGGAAGCACACACTCTTTTTCTGGGAACTTGCTGTCACTTAACGATCCGAAAACGCAGCTGAAATCCATTCCCAATAACTCCGTTCTAACCATTTTGACCGTCCGGCGTAGTTATGACGTGAATTGTTGGGGAAATCGCCGGTGACTTGTCAACAACTCCGGCCAAAATCTGAAGCAAGATTTAAGAATCGTTTCGAGTAGATATTTAAAGGGGTCTGTTTGGACATTTTTTATCTGGTCTACCAGGCCCGTTGATCATCGTGTTAGATTTCATTTGGTTTTACACTTTAGGGCGGTCGGAGTGATTGTGGGGAACCTTTCGGGATGTGGAATCACCAAGCGGTGATTGATCGCCGGGCATAAATCGGGGGGCGGTGACTTGACAAATCGGTGTATAGTCACCGATGCGGGAAGAGGAGGGAAGGAAGAGAGAGGGGGTTTAATGGTGGGTCCCAACCCCTTTCAACCAATCATAATTTTTTTTAAAAAATTTTTTACCACTCTCCAGGTGTTTGAATCATTACCAGTGATTGAGTGCAAAACGGGGAGTGGAATAGGGACTTGACATGGCATAATATTATTCGTTGGACAATGACTCAAACACCCTAAAGTGTTTGAATCATACCCTTCACCCTTACGTGTTACATTATGTTTATTTAGGATCTTAGACGTTCACTTTTTCCTTACAATTTGTTTTCCAAAACCAAAATGCTTTTCCAGTGTTAATTACGTTTACAGTGAGTGAAGTCTTTGTATTCTTACGGGGAATACTATCGCAAGTATGTGGTAAGCTTTGCTATTGGACGTATGGGCCAATAGTAATGTGACCACAATCACAGATCCGGTCGAGTAACAAATACCATTGGGTAGTTGTAAGATATAAACAAATTTAAAAACCCTTCATGCTGTAATTGTAAGAATGTATCATTTTCTATAAATGATTGTTCTTACCAGTATTTCTTTCTTACTGGTCAAATGTTTTTAAACGTGTTTCAGGTGAATTGCTGTGAAAGGAAGAAAAAGTGCTACGAGGCACCAAAAGCTTAAATAGATGACTATTTTACCTGAATAAAGAAACGTGTTTTGTAATGAAAGGTTTATCTCTAGAAAAACCTTTTATGTAAATATGGGTTTTATCCCACAAGTTATGAAATAAAAATTTTGGTGTTTAATAATTCTGATATTTTTCCTGACCCACCCTTATCGTCTAAAAACTCTTTGTAATAATAATTTTCTACAGATGAGGAAGATGTAGGGGAATTCGTTTTTAGAGAAGGTGGTGTGGTGTTGTGTTTATTTTTATAGAGATATTGTGACTTGTGTGTGTGTGTGTGTGTGTGTATATATATATATATATACTGAATTAAAAAATAGCTTTGAGAATTGACAGAGGGCCCAACGTCAGTGGCGGATCCAGAAATTTTTTCATGGGGGTGCGGAAAATTTTTAAAGATTTTAGGCCCATAGGTATATAAAAAAAATTCGGTTCATATCGGGTCGGATCCAGTCGGTTCGGGTCGGGTCGGGTCATGTAAAAAACAAAAGTACATAAAGCTAAAATTTATATAATCATGAAAAACACTCCAAATGTCGTCGTACGAGTTTTTATTTTTTGACATCTTTCCAAAACATCATCTAGAGCTACTTTTCAATTTATAAATCTATCCAAACATATAAATCGATCCATAAGTTCATAAAACAAAACTAAAGTAGTAAAAATATGAATCGCCTCATAAGTTATCGCTCCATAATTTTCAATTTTCTTTTCAAGACATACAAATTGTCGATTACTTATTTCTTTTAAGTTGTAACAACCAAAAACTCATGTAAACAACAAAATCACCCTATCAAAGTCTAGAACAACCAAAAAACATTAAAATACATAAAATTTCAAACATTTTTTTATCATCTCTATAACTTTATTTCTTCTAAAAAACAACATAAAACAACAATAACATTAAAAACACAGGTACCTTGTATTGTTTGGATTCCGTTAGTTTGGTGGCCGGATGTTTGCGATTTCCGACAAGAAATTGGAGTTGGATGGCTGTTGTTCGTTGTTGCGTCATTGGGGAAGAGGATCGCAGAGGCAGACGAGGTCACAAGAGAGAGCGGGAGAAACAGAATAGGAAGGGTGGTTTGGGTTGGGTTATTTTATTATAGTTCAAATTTTGTTGGATTGGGTTAAGTGGGATTGGGTTGGCTAAATTGTTTAATAGGTGAGTTACAAACTTAGAGCACACGGGGTGGTCCGTTATACCACCCCGATCACTCGTTAATCCATCACGGAACACCGTCGCCGCCTAGTCTTTAACGCGTTATTTTTGTAACGCGTGGAATGTATAACGCGTTGAAATTTGAAAGAATTTGAACGTTGGGCCATATTCAACCGTTATTCAACGGTTAAGTTTATTAAAAAAAAAACCTTTAAACCTTTTATATATATCTCCATTTTAAACCATTTTACACACATCAAAAACATAAACCCATTTCTCACAATTTTTATATCTTTCTCAAATGGAATTCCCTACGGATTCGACGTTTCCACCGTCTAGCGATAGTGATACCGAGTCGTCTTCCGACAACGAGACGCTAAAATATTTTGTGTCGGTGTATAACGAGCTTGATGCCGAGTCGTCCCGCCCAAAGAAGAAGATGGTCGACCGTGATCGTATACGTGCCAACGAAGTTTTGATGAACGATTATTTTGTGGAAAATCCGCTCTACAATGCCGAAACGTTTAGAGATCGGTTTCGTTTACCAAAGAATTATTTTTAAAGATTGTCGGAGACATTGAAGCAAGCGAGGAATGGTTTCAAGAAGGTTACGATGCGAGGGGCAAACCAAGTTTCACGCCGATACAAAAATGCACGTCCGCCATTCGCCAACTAGCGACAGGTAACCCTCCCGATCAATATGATGAATACCTAGCAATGTCGGAAAGAACTTCACGTGAATGTTTGCAATTTTTTTGCAACGCGGTCATTAAGTTGTATGCTAACGAGTTTTTACGTAAACCGACGAGCCACGACATCTCACGTATTTACGCCGCACACGAGGCTAGATGGCATTTTCCCGGGATGCTCGGTAGCATCGATTGTACACATATCTAGTGGAAAAATTGTCCAAGAGAGTTGCGAGGGGCGTATGTTAGGGGAGACATCAAAAGACCAACCATCATACTAGAAGCGGTGGCGTCGAATGATTTATGGATTTGGCATTCGTATTTCGGTGTTCCAGGTTCAAACAACGACATCAATGTGTTGCACACGTCGCCGTTGTTCCAAAGCGTAACGGATGGTACCGCACCTTCCTCTCCTTTCTATGTTAACGGTCGACATTACAGATGAGGATTTTTTCTTGTGGATGGTATCTACCCGTCTTGGTCTGTTTTTGTGAAAGCTCACTCATTTCCTGTCGAGGCTAAAGAAAAGACGTTTAAAAAATTGCAAGAATCGGCAAGAAAAGATGTTGAGAGGGCATTTGGTGTTTTAAAGGGTAGATGGGGTATACTACACCGACCGGTTCATGCGACGAGCAAGAAATCAATACATAGCATAGTGTATGCATGTATCATATTGCACAATATGCTGATCAAAGAAGACGGACGTGCAATATCCCCGGATTGGGTGCCGGATCCTCCTACACAAGTTCAAGTTCCACAAGATATCCATCTACAATTGCGTAACGAAGAAACTCATTTTCGGTTGAGATACGATTTAATCGAACTAGTAGGTTCTCTAGGTTTGGAGTTTCATGATTCGGACGAGGAGTAGGTTTTTTTTTTAATTGTATGTTTCTAGTATGTTAAATTGAAGTAGTATGTTTTAAATTTAATGAAATTTTTAATTTTAGTGTTTTATTGTTAATTTCTAATTTTAAAATGAAAATTAAAAAAATTTGGGAATGATAGAATTTCATATCTAGTGATACCACCACCCCTACATTTCTATCACTAATGATAGAATATTGGGTGATGACATGATATGATTTGATTGGATAGTGGGAATGATAGAAATCTATCACTAGTGACCACCCCTCCTCCCCTTATAAATGATGTTATATTATTATAAAAGTCAGTGTTTAGGTTATATTTTTATAAAAAAACAGTGTTTATTACAATTTTTTATAAATTAAAAAATATGATTTTTTTTTGTTTAAGGGGGGCGATTGAAAATTCCAAGGGGTGCGGTCGAGATTTTACCGAAAAATTAACACTAAAAATATTTTTTCAAGGGGTGCGGCCGCCGACCCACAAGTGTGGGTAGGTCCGCCCCTGCTCCCGCCCCCACTATCCTTCGCCCATGGATATGACACCAGCCGATTTAAACTGTTTTGAAGCATTAGAATATTCAAGAACTCATTCTTATATAATCTAGTCAGGTAACTTATCACTCCAAGAGATTATATACTTGAAAAGTATGCGAGTATATATGTTTCTTTTGTTTTCTAGATCGAAACTTAGTTCTTTAGTTTGCAGATAAATGATCGAATTTTGATGTAATGGAGTGGTTGTAACTAGGTTCTATATTTTTAGAGTAAACTTCAATTTTCGTCCCTGTGGTTTGCTAATTTTAACGCTTCCAGTCCAATAGTTTAAACATTGCATTTATCATCCATTAGTTTGCTGATTTTAACAGTTTTAGTCCATTGGTTTCCTGATTTTAACAGTTTCAGTCCATTGCACTAACACTGGTGTGGACTGAAACTGTTAAAATCAGGAAACTAATGGACTGAAACTGTTAAAATCAGGAAACTAATGGATGATAAATGTAATTCATAAACTATTGGACTGAAAGTGTTAAAATCAGCAAACCACAGGGATGAAAATTGAGGTTTACTCATATTTTTATATAAAAGTTGCTGTTAAAAAAAAATACTATTTAACAGATAAAAAATAAACAAATACTCTTTAATAGATAAAAAAAAGTAAAACACTTACAAACTTACGGCTCATTTAAAACACCAATAAATACATTTTAGGGTAAATTACACTTTTCGTCCTTTATATTTGTATTACATTGTAATGGATGACCTTTAACTTTAATAATATAGTCACAGTCTTTTATTTGGAAAACTTATTACACCATAGGTCCTTTAACACAAACCAAGTTAAAATTTTCAGTTAAGTAAAGTATGTGCAAAGCACATGAGGGTATGTCAGTAATTTACTGTTATATATAAAAAAAATCTTTTTATTTCTTCAAAACCATCAAATTGCTCATCATCAAAACTGCATCATCAACAATAAACACTTAAACAAAATTGCTCATCATCATCATCATCTACACCTGCAAACCATCAAATCCACTTTGGAAACCAAAGCTTGTTTAGTCGGACTAATGGTATTTACGACTTAGGGCACCTGCTACTACATTTGCCTTTCTTTCGTGATATAAAATATCACAGTCGTAGTCACTTAGAATTTCCATCCATCTTCTTTGCCTCATGTTCAATTCTTTTTTCCCAAATATGTACCTCAAACTCTTATGATCTGTATAGACTTTAAACTTACTTCCGTACAGATAATGTCTCCAAATCTTAAGGGCAAAAATTATAGCTCTTAATTCTAGGTCATGAGTCGTATAATTTTCCTCATGCTTTTTCAACTTCCTTGATGCATACGCAATTACCTTTTTACGTTGCATTAGCACACATCCTAACCCTAGCTTAGAAGCGTCACAGTAGACTTCAAAATCTTATGTCCCTTCTGGTAAGGCAAGAATTGGGGCATTTGTTAATCTTTGCTTTAAAATTCTAAAGGCCTCTTCTTGCTTAGATCCCCATTCAAACTTAACAGTTTTACAGGTTAGCTTAGTTAATGGAACAGCTATCTTAGAAAAATCTTTAATGAAGCGCCTGTAGTACCCAGTTAATCCTAGAAAACTTCTAACTTCGGCTGCTGATTGCGGGACCTTCCAATTTGTAATTGCTTCTATCTTAGAGGGATCTACGTGAATGCCTTCATGATTCACCATATGTCCTAGAAATTGCACTTCTTGTAGCCAAAATTCACACTTCGAAAATTTGGCGTAAAGCTTTTCCTTTCTTAACAAAGTTAAGAGTGCATGCAGGTGCTCACAATGCTCGTCCTGGATTTTGGAATAAATAAGTATATAATCGATGAAGAAAATTACAAATTTATCCAAGTACGGCTTACAGATTCTATTCATCATGTCCATGAATGCTGCATGAGCATTCGTTAGTCCAAATGGCATGACTGTAAATTTGTAGTGACCATACCTAGTCCTGAAAGCAGTTTTAGGTATGTCTTCTTCTTGTACCTTCAACTGATGATATCCGGAGCGCAAATCTATCTTAGAGAAGTACATAGCTCCCTGAAGTTGATCGAAAAGATCATCAATCCTAGGTAATGGGCATCGATTCTTAATTGTAACCTTATTCAATTCCCTATAATCGATACACATCCGCATCGAACCATCTTTCTTTTTCACAAACAACACAGGTTCTCCCCAAGGGGACGAACTAGGTTGTATGAATCCTTTGCTTAATAATTCATCTAACTGCTTTTTCAATTCTAAAATTTCTGTGGGTGCTAACCGATAAGGTGTTTTAGCTATTGGCGCAGTTCCAGGAATTAAATGAATTCTAAACTCTACTTCCCTATCGGGTGGCAGCCCAGGTAACTCTTCTGGAAATACATCAGAATATTCTGATACTACTGGGATTTCTTTAAGTTCCTTGGTTTTAGTGTTAATGATTACCGAAATCATATACACTATTTCTTGTTTGCGTTCATAACTAGCAACTTTCATTACTGAAATGAACTTCATTGGTTTACGTGGCTTATCTCCTGTAATCACAATTAGTTCTCCTGCTGGTGTATGAATTTCTATGGAATTCTTATTACAGAGGATTCGAGCATGGTTGGCTACTAACCAATCCATTCCTAATACGATATCGAATCCGGCTAAATTCGTAGGTAGCATGTTTGCAGAAATTTATGGCCTGAGAGTTCTATCTTTCCTTCTTGGAGAACCTTATCTATATTAACAGAATTTACATCTACCATTTCTACCGTATAAACCTGCCTAAGTTTGGTTAAAGGTTGCTTAAGAGCATGACAGAACGAAGTATTGATAAAACTATGGTTTGCCCCAGAGTCAAATAATACTTTTGCGTAAACGTCATGCACAAGAAACGTACCAGCTATTACATCCTGAATCAGATCTGCTTCTTGTGTAGTCAGCTGGAAGGCTCTTGCATTCTTTTTATTAGTTCCTTCGGCAGGTTTGGCCTTGTTGTCAGCTGGCTTAACCAATTTTGGACAATTTGGCTTAATAAGCCCGGGTTCTCCGCAGTTGTAGCAGATCATCATCTTTCTCCTACATTCTTCTTCTCGGTGTCCTGATCTATTATAGAAATTGCAATATTCCTTGCATTTTCCAAGATGCTTCTTTTTACAGTTATTGCAAAACGAAGCGGTGGAGGATTGCCCAGTTCCCTTTTTCTTTAAGTTACTATTAAGATTACCTCCACGGAACCCTTGGGTAATTTTTTGGGCCAAATCCTTTTTTCGGTTCTCTTCTCTTGTGCGTACCAGCCCGTCGGTCAAGGTGTTGGCCAATTCAACCGCGTCGTCAATCGCTAGGGGTCTTGCAGCTTTGACTATGTCGCGAATTTCGCTAATTAGTCCCCAGATATAGCGAGAAATAAGCACTGGTTCCGGCGAGGCCAGAGTGGGTACAATTCTAGCATACTCGAAAAATTTCGAAGTATACCCTCGACAATCAACATCCACCATCCGGTGGTTCAGGAACTTATTTGTCATTTGTTCCTTTTCGTAGGAGGGACAAAACTTTCTTTCTACCAATTCCTTAAATTCCTCCAAACTCATGGCATAAGCCACGTCACTTCCCTTGGCTTGCAGCACCGTGTTCCACCATTCTAACGCTTCTTCCTTGAAAAGGTGGGATGCATACATCACCCTGTCTTCCTCTGTGCACTTACTTATTTTAATTACTGCTTCCGTCTTTTCTAACCAATGTAACTCGACAGTCGCCCCTTCATTGCCTGCAAATTCGACTGGCTTACAGGCAAGAAATTCTTTGTAAGTGCAATCAGGTGTTGCAACTTTCATTTTCTTAAGAAATGGGGTTTGAACCACA
The DNA here is from genome assembly GCA_030545235.1 of Helianthus tuberosus. Taxonomy (NCBI): domain Eukaryota; kingdom Viridiplantae; phylum Streptophyta; class Magnoliopsida; order Asterales; family Asteraceae; genus Helianthus; species Helianthus tuberosus. Next base: position 134,970,575 of record CM060373.1, on the reverse strand, counting down.
TTATTATCATTATTGTCGCCTCCGTTTACACTGTTACTGAAATTATCGTCGCGAGTGCGTTTGCTATGGTTGGCTTGGGAAAGTTCAGCAGGGTTCTTAACAGCAGCAACGATTGCCGGGATAGCATTGGCTATTCCCTGGGCAACGATATTTTCTATATCTTGTCTGTTAAGAAAATGGTCTTCATTACTGGGTTCAGATTGATTAACTTCATTTGCCAGTTGATTTTCTGCGTTTACCATCTGAATCATTCACAATATATATATATATATATATATATATATATATATAGGGGGCCGCTAGAATGAGAACCACCTCCAGTTGTATGAACCGCGAGAACCACTCTCAACCAATCACAAAAAAGGGTAGTTTGGTCATTTCCTTTAAATGTCTAATCTCTCTCCTCTCCCCTCTCTCCTTTTTTAAAGTTCCAGACTTTCTTCTCTCACCTCTCCTCTCTCATTAAAGTTGCAGACTTTCTTCTCTCATCTTCAAATAACCCCACAAACAAACATCATCCTCCTGCTCCGATCTCAACCCTCCACCACATCGCAACCACCGTCCTCCGATCTCTGTCTCTCTGCTTGTACGAGGTCTTGATGACACCACAATGCCACCGCCGCCTGGGTGTTCTTTACTAAATTGGTAAGAATTTAAGCCTTTGATTCCCCCATGTTGTGTTCAAAACGGAGATATCTACGATGTCTCTGTTTTTGTTGTTTGAATCTTTGTTTTGAGTGGTGGGTAGAGGTGGTTCCGGTGATTGGGTGGTGGGTAGAGGTGGTGGCGGTTTTGGGGGTGGCCCGACGGTGTTAGCGGCAGTGGTGTTGGAGGTGGTGGCTGTGTGACTGGTTTGGTCGGCGGCGGTTGTGGGTTTTGAATGTTTGAATGTTTGATCTGTGGGTTTTGAATGTTTGAATCGGTTGAATCTCGGTTTTGAATGTTTGATTTGTGGGTCTTGATCTGTTGAATCTTGGCCTGTGTTCTTGATCTGTTGAAATTTTGGTATGTGTTCTTGATTTTTCTGGGTTTTGAATGTTTGAATCGGTTGAAGCTTGGCCTGTGTTCTTGATATGTGTTCTTGATCTGTGGGTTTTGAATGTTTGATCTGTGGGTTTTTAATGTTTGAATCGGTTGAATCTGGTGCCTTTTTTGAATCGGCGATGATGATGCAAAAAAAAACGGACGATGGCGCGGCAAGGATGGTGGAGGGTAGGTTTTTTAACCCGCAACCCCACTTTTGCAGCCTCTGATTATCGGAAAATCTGAGCCAAAACATCGGTTTTTTTTTCCCAGAATCCACTCGTTCTTTTTTATTTTTGTTTGTTGGGTTTTTATATTTTTTTTGAGGCGTCGATGATGATAGCAAACTATCTGAGACCTACTGAGTAACGATTTTCTGGGTGCGTTCGTTTTTGTGTAAAAAAAATTTTGTAAAAAAAAAAAAGTTAAACCGTAAACTTTTTAACGTAAAATGTAAACTTTTTAACTTAAAACGTAATAAGTTTTATGTGAAACGTAAAACGTAAAAAGTTTTACGTGAAACGTAAAAAGTTTTACGTGAAACGTAAAACTTAAAAAGTTTAACGTAAAACATAAAAAGTTTAAAAAGTTTTACGTAAAACGTAAAAAGTTTACGTAAAATGTAAAACGTAATACGTAAACATCCCGAGTGTGCGATTTTCTGGGTGCATTCGTTTTTGCGTAAAAACGTTTTAGTAAAAAAAAATTAAACCGTAAACTTTTTAACGTAAAACGTAAAAACGTAAAACGTAAAACCTTTTCTGTAAAACGTTAAAAGTTTTAGGTAAATCGTAAAACGTAAAATTTTTTTAGGAAAACGTAAAAAACGTAAACGTAAAAAAAACGGCGCGTAAAACGTAAAAAACCGGGGCGAAAAACATAAAAAACCGGCGCGTAAAAGACTATTAACGTTAACGTAAAAAACCGGCACGTAAAACGTAAAAAACCGACGCGTAAAACGTAAATAACGTTAAAAAAACGACTCTTCAAAACGTTTTTTTTTAACAAATTTTAAAAAAAAAATATACTAAAAATTTGATTTCAAAAAATTGTTTAACAAAAAAATCGGTTTATAAATAAAAAATAATTAAGTAAAAAAAGTAATTAATAAATATAACAAAAAAGGTAATTTAAAATTAATATATATAAAAAGACAAAAAAGACAATTTTACTTATATACCCTTAAAGAATAAAATATTAAAAACATAATAAGACAAAAAATACTTAATATTATTTTTAAATATTTTTAATCTCATCCATCCATCTCCTTGATCTAATGGCCAGAAAGTGGTTCTCGTGGTTCTTACGACTGGAGGTGGTTCTCATTCTAGCGGCCCCCCATATATATATATATATGTATGTGTATATATATATATATAGGGGACCGCTAGAATGAGAACCACCACGAGTTATGAGAACCGCGAGAACCATGTGCCACGGAGGGGCGTTGACCACGATTTTTTTTTACAACTAGATCCGTATATTTTAACAACATTCGTAAAAAAAAAATTTCAAACGACGCGCCCGAGGGGGTAGTTTTTTACACCCAAAGTTTGTAAAAAAAAAAAGAAAAAACAAAAAAATAATAAAAACACCAAACTTTGGGTGTAAAAAACTACCCCCTCGGGCAGTTGTAAAAAAAAATCGTGGTCAAGGCCCCTCCGTGGCACGTGGTTCTCGCGGTTCTCATAACTCGTGGTGGTTCTCATTCTAACGGCTCCCTATATATATATATATATTACTGTCACAAAATAGATAGCAACCAAACACAATAGGGCACTCACACATAATTAAGTCAACACATATAGCCAAAATCCTCGTCCTTGCGACATTTATATTTTTGTATAATATTATGCATCAGTGTAGGCCATATATTTTACAGATATGTTATTTTAATATTATTATACATTATATTATTATATATATATATATTATTTTATTTTTTTCATATATTATTATTATTTTATTTTTTTCATATATTATTATTATTATACAACCTTTTGGGCAGCGGGCTTCTTTTTTCGTCCGCGTTTCCAGTCCAGAAGCCTTCTTCTCTTTTTAGGTTTTGGTTTCTCCTGGGGCTGGGCCTGAAATACTAGTGGCTCCTCAGTATCCGCCTGATACCCGGACTAGGTTCCTGTTGTATCCATATCAGTCGTATGGATTGTAAAGTTTCGGAGTGCTTCCGACAGTTCATTCATGCTGTTAGCACACATGAAGAAACACACAAAATCCAAATTAAATTTGTATTTATTGTAAATTTAATTTTTTCACAGAATCACAAAAATGGCAATCTAAAAAATTAAGTATTTCTAAATACTTAATTGGCTTATTTCAGTGGCTCTGATACCACCTTTTTCTGTCACGGCCCCCGACCAAGTTCCCCGGTTCGGACGCCGCGGGACAGAAAACCCGTGGTATTAGTATTTAATTTGGCAGCGGAAATTTTAACAGGATCGTAAAACTGAAAATACCCAATTATTTTATTTCAAGTTTCAAGACAAACCCCGTAATTTACAATAAAGGAATTTCACTAGGAAATCCCCTGTTTACAAAAACATTCTTATTTATTTACAAAAACCGGGTACGAAGCCCCGACCTAACAGAAAACCGTGGTACATGATGTTGAATGTGGATGTGGCGTACGTGATTCCGACTGTATTGTCGTTTTTGGTGGTGAAGAGTAACCGTACGGATAGAGAGAGAGAGAGAGAGAGGCGACGGTGGCGACCAGAGCGGCGAGGATGATGTATTCGACGACAACTTGTTGAAGCTTGAAATGAGGTTTTTTAGGTTGATGATAAGGGTTTGGGTTGTGTATGATTTGTGAAAAACTAAAGAGAAATAAAAAGAAATAAAAAAGATATATAGTAAAATTACTAATATACCCTCATGTGCCTTGCACATGCCATACTTAACTAAAAATTTTAACCTGGTTTGTGCTAAAAGACCTATGGTGTAATGGTTTTTCCAAATAAAGGACTGTGACTGTAATTATTGAAGTTAAAGGTCATCCATTGCAATCTAATACAAACATAAAGAACGAAAAGTGTAATTTACCCTACATTTTAATGCATTTACTATTTAAAACACGGGTAAACTGCCAAAATGGTCCCTGAGATTTGGTCACTTTTGCCACTTTATTCCAAAACTCAAACCTTTTGAATCTGGGTCCCAGTGGTTTCAATTTTGTAGCAATTTTCATCCAAAAATCAAAATCTGGTTAGATTTTTCCGTTAACATCCAGTTTTTTGTCTTTCTTTCCCTTTTAATGAAGTGAAAAATGGACTTTAACGTTTTATTATAACATATTAAAAAAAATCTGCCCATTTTGCCATTCATTAAAAGAGATGAAAAAGACAAAAAAAACTGGATGTTAACTGGAAAACCTGACCAGATTTTGCTTTTGAATAAAATGACAACAAAATTAAAACTACAGGGACCCAGATTCAAAAGATTTGAGTTTTGAATTAAGGTGACAAAATTAACCAAATCTCAGGAACCATTTTGGCGGTTTACTATTAATACACCAATAAATACATTTTAATGCCTTTACTTTTGCAAGCACAATTACGCTCATTTAAAACACCAATAAATACATTTTAATACCTTTACTTTTGTGCACAATTACATTAAGACCCCTCTAGTGGTAGAGGATTTTGGCATTTTTTTGTCTCAAAACGCCCCACCACGCCGTATCACACCGCCCCTGGGGCGTTTTCCATGTATATTTTGGTTGGGTGTTTCCTTAAAAATGCAGGTGCAAATGAAGAATGGCCAATCAAGGTGAACGTTGGGCATGGGCGGACCCAAGCCCAGCCCAAGGTGGGCGGGCGCACCACCGGGGATAAAAAATTTTAGTGCTAAGTTCCGTCGAAAATCTCGTCCGCACCCGTAGGAATTTTTCGCCCGCACCCCTTGGAGTTTTCCGACCTCACCCTTCGGTAAAAAGTGTTATCAATTTATATTTTAAGATTTTTTTTAGTAAACTCTTGTTTTTTTTAAATACTACCTAAATTATATAACTTTTAATACTTAACTAACTAAACCCAAATACTCCATACCTTTACCCACTTATAATTCCTAACTAACTAGCTCACTAAGTCTTAACCCATTAACCAAACCCAACAATATTTCAAACTATAATAAAATAATTAAAGCCCAAAACCCTTAGAAATTCTCTCCCGTTCTCTCTCTCTCTCTCTCTCTCTCTCTCTTGCGTCCCTGCACTGCCAGCGAACAACACCACCCAGCGACAACAGTCTAGCAGTCGGTGACCACCGTAATCAGCCACCATAGCACCGCCGTTCGACACCAAACCAACCGGAACCCGAACACGGGTAAGTTTCTTTGTTATTTTAATGATTTTGGTTGATATTTTAGGAGAAAAGGGTTGTTTAGATGATTTTTAGGGTGATTATGTTGTTTAGATGATTTTTAGGGTGATTACAACTTACATTATGATTTATAGGGCTTGAATATTGGAAATTAAAATTGAAACATTATCTTATGGAGCGATTAACTTATATTATATAGAGAAAGACTTGCTTAAGAAAGTAGTTTTATATGATGTTTTGGATAGATTTCAAAAATTTTTAAAAATGTACCTACGGGCCCGACCCGAACTGACCCGATACGAACCGATTTTTTTTACTTATGTACCTAGGGGCCTAAAAATTTTAAAAATGTTCCGCACCCCCATGAAAAAATTCCTGGGTCCGCCACTGCACACCACACGTATAATTATCACCACAGCCCAAATCAAACACACCCAAATGTTCCTCTTAATTAACACCACACATATAATTATCCACCATCACCTTCGTCGTCTTCAACATCAGTCGCCGGAAAACGATCAGAGCCGCCGCCGCAGACGGCGGTGTTGCCGCCGGATCTCCCTCTCTCCGTCTTCGATCTCCGCCGCTCACTCTCTCCTTCGAACAGTCTCTCTCTACAATCAGAGGTGTGTGTGAACTGATACATAAAGGTGATGAAGAGGGGAGGTTTAAGGGGGTGTTGGCAGCCGGTTAACATGGCCGACGCCGGCCAGACTTCTCTCCGGTCACCGGGCTGGTATCATACAGACAAGAGAGAGATGGGGCTAGGGTTTGCTTTGGCATGTGAAGAAGATGAAAGTACCTAGGCTTTATGTGTGTCGGTGAGAATGTTTGAGTCCCACCTGAATTAATATATTAATTATTTTATTTTAGTGACTTAATAGTTATTTTTAATATTAAGGGCATTATAGTCATTTTACATTAACTTAACTTAACTGATAAAACTAACCCATATCTGTTTCAGGGACTATCCGGGAATAAAAATTGAAAAGTTGGGGACTATAGAGGTAATTTTAGAAAGTTAGGGACTGAAGGTGAAAAATAGCCAAACCACAGGGACTATCCGGGCATTTAACTCTTTCCATTTACAACTATCTTTCTTTTACTTTTTTTTTCTTGTGATGTGATGCAAGTGCCATAGCTTTGATATATTTGTTTCAACTACTTTATCGACGATAATTTGTGTGTTTAAGATGTAACTAAAAACTAGAAATTAAAAGCAACTCTTCAGTTTTGATGGAAACATGCCCTATTCAAACAAACACACATTATATTAAAAAGATAAAAGTGCAAAACAACCGCTTACACATTTGTTTCTTTGTGACAAAACAAGTATCACAAATTTAGCGACATACTTGTAACTGAAATCACAATAGGCGTAAACTAAAACTAGCAACCGCAAAACGGTAGCAAATTGGTCACTAAATCTCTGGCATAAAAAGGTCCTTGAAAGGCCGTCACAAACTGTTGACAACATTTGAGAGCAGAGTTCGGTTGATAAAAAATGATAGCAAAATATGCACTGATCGCAAACTTGATTTTACAAGAAAGATTTTTGGAGTCTTGGAGTGATAAGTTACCTGACTAGATTATATAAGAATGAGTTCTTGAATATTCTTTACTTAAAGGTTGCTTAAGAGCTTGACAAAACGAAGTAAAACACTTATCAATACTTTACTTAAAGGTTGCTTAAGAGCTTGACAGAAACATATATCCGGCTATATTTTACAAGAATTGTTAAGCAAAGGATTCATACAACCTAGTTCGTCCCCTTGGGGAGAACCTGTGTTGTTTGTGAAAAAGAAAGATGGTTCGATGCGGATGTGTATCGATTATAGGGAATTGAATAAGGTTACAATTAAGAATCGATGCCCATTACCTAGGATTGATGATCTTTTCGATCAACTTCAGGGAGCTATGTACTTCTCTAAGATAGATATGCGCTCCGGATATCATCAGTTGAAGGTACAAGAAGAAGACATACCTAAAACTGCTTTCAGGACTAGGTATGGTCACTACAAATTTACAGTCATGCCATTTGGACAGAACGAATGCTCCTGCAGCATTCATGGACATGATGAATAGAATCTGTAAGCCGTACTTGGATAAATTTGTAATTGTCTTCATCGATGATATACTTATTTATTCCAAAATCCAGGACGAGCATTGTGAGCACCTGCATGCACTCTTAACTTTGTTAAGAAAGGAAAAGCTTTACGCCAAATTTTCGAAATGTGAATTTTGGCTACAAGAAGTGCAATTTCCAGGACATATGGTGAATCATGAAGGCATTCACGTAGATCCCTCTAAGATAGAAGCAATCACAAATTGGAAGGTCCCGCAATCAGCAACCGAAGTTAGAAGTTTTCTAGGATTAGCTGGGTACTATAGGCGCTTCATTAAAGATTTTTCTAAGATAACTGTTCCATTAACTAAGCTAACCTGTAAAACTGTTAAGTTTGAATGGAGATCTAAGCAAGAAGAGGCCTTTAGAATTTTAAAACAAAGATTAACAAATGCCCCAATTCTTGCCTTACCAGAAGGGAAATAAGATTTTGAAGTCTACTATGACGCTTCTAAGCTAGGGTTAGGATGTTTGCTAATGCAACGTAAAAAGGTAATTGCGTATGCATCAAGGAAGTTGAAAAAGCTCGAGGAAAATTATACGACTCATGACCTAGAATTAAGAGCTATAATTTTTGCCCTTAAGATTTGGAGAAATTATCTGTACGGAAGTAAGTTTAAAGTCTATACAGATCATAAGAGTTTGAGGTACATATTTGGGCAAAAAGAATTGAACATGAGGCAAAGAAGATGGATGGAAATTCTAAGTGACTACGACTGTGATATTTTATATCACGAAGGAAAGACAAATGTAGTAGCAGGTGCCCTAAGTCGTAAATACCATTAGTCCGACTAAACAAGCTTTGGTTTCCAAAGTGGATTTGATGGTTTGCAGGTGTAGATGATGATGATGATGATGATGATGATGATGATGATGATGATGATGATGATGATGATGATGAGCAATTTTGTTTAAGTGTTTATTGTTGATGATGCAGTTTTGATGATGAGCAATTTGATGGTTTTGAAGAAATAAAAAGATTTTTTTATATATAACAGTAAATTACTGACATACCCTCATGTGCTTTGCACATACTTTACTTAACTGAAAATTTTAACTTGGTTTGTGTTAAAGGACCTATGGTGTAATTAGTTTTCCAAATAAAAGACTGTGACTATATTATTTTGCTATCCTTTTACAAGAAACATATATACTCGCATACTTTACTTAAAGGTTGCTTAAGAGCTTGACAGAACGAAGTAAAACACTTATCAATACTTCCGGCTATACTTTACTTAAAGATTGCTTAAGAGCTTGATTTTTGGAGTCTTGGAGTGATAAGCAACCTTTAAGTAAAGTATATTCAAGAACTCATTCTTATATAATCTAGTCAGGTAACTTATCACTCCAAGACTCCAAAAATCTTTCTTGTAAAATCAAGTTTGCGAACAGTGCATATTTTGCTATCATTTTTTATCAACCGAACTCTGCTCTCAGATGTTGTCAACAGTTTGTGACGGCCTTTCAAGGACCTTTTTATGCCAGAGATTTAGTGACTAATTTGCTACAGTTTTGCTGTTGCTAGTTTTAGTTTACGCCTATTGTGATTTCAGTTACAAGTCTGTCGCTAAATTTGTGATACTTGTTCTGTCACAAAGAAACAAATGTGTAAGCGGTTGTTTTGCACTTTTATCTTTTTAATATAATGTGTGTTTGTTTGAATAGGGCATGTTTCCATCAAAACTGAAGAGTTGCTTTTAATTTCTAGTTTTTAGTTACATCTTAAACACACAAATTATGGTCGATAAAGTAGTTGAAACAAATATATCAAAGCTATGGCGCTTGCGTCACATCGCAAAAAAAAAGTAATAAAGTAAAAAAATATAGTTGTAAATGGAAACTTTAATAAGAGGAAAGCAATGTTGCTGAAATTGAGTACAGAAATCAATACAATATGTACGAATGAGCATCTGATTGCCAGATGATAAATCAAATTGTTTTTTTGTTTTTTTTTTTTTTTTTTTTTTTTCAGATTAAACTTAAAAGTCTTAAATAATAACAACCTCCCATGGCAGCCATGCTTCTCAGGCAGTCTTCCTCTCATTGGTATAAGTTGGTGTAGCAAGAATACGCTTTAATGCCTTAATTTCCAATGGGCTATTCGTACTCTGTTACATAAAAAGAAAAATCCCATAAGAATTTTTGAACGCTTAGACCCGTAGTGTAACGCGCGGGCATGTGGTGTAACACGCAGACCCGTGGTGTAACGGGTCATACAATCCAACTTTTTTATGAGTTGGGTTTTGCCTTAAATACATATTGTACTAGAACACCTTTTTAAAAATAATAGTGTGTCAAATATGATTCTAAAATTAAATTATTTTAAACCATTGTTTTTGAACAATTATATAAAAAGTTTAATCTATTAATAACATATTTTGTTTAACTTTTAATATGTAACACTATTTTTATTTAACTTTATCCATTTGGCCCGTTATAAAATAATAAAAAAGTAGAGGTTTTATTACCTTTGAGCATGTGCCACGACGGACATTGCAAACGGGGTAATCGTGTGGGCAGCAACTGTAGTGATCATCACAGCACGAGGCGCCTTCCAAAGGACAACAACCCCAAGAAAGGCAAGAGTTTCGGAAACTAAAGACGCAACAACAAGTGGTGCTTTGAGGGCAAGTGGAGTGCTTGTCACAAACAACTTCGGGTGCGACAGGGGTCGGTGGTGATGGAGTGGGGGTTGGTGGTGATGGAGTAGGGGTTGGTGGGTTAAGGCCGTTCTTGATCGGGTAAGATGCCTCCATTGCAATTCCACATTTACCTGTTTTTTGTTTTATGTTGCGTTCCATTCTTATGTAGCCTTGTTCACCCCATTCCGCACCCCATGAGTTCCTAACAATCCAGTAGTCCTTGCCATTTTCCGTCCCGTACCCAACCACAACTACACCATGGTCCAAAGCGGTTCCACATGAACCACTAAAGACACCCTGAACAAATACGTACACAAAAAAAAAAAAAAAAAAAAAACATTATAAATTTAGACCAAGTTGTGTTTGAATGTGCGTTTTAAAAGTGATTATGTGATTCGGGTTATCAAAATCAGATTAGCAACTACTAAGAACAAGAATTGGATTCAGGGATGAGTACAGATTGTAGTATCAAATTTGGGCATTCTGCATTTAATAATGGAGTCCCCCAATTTATTTCTTTTTGTCATAACTTGCAACAAGTTAGTTCAAAAGTTAAACTTGTGGATCTTATCTCTATTTTTACTTTACTTAATATTATAATTTCAAAAACATCTGAATGGTTAAGTGTTGAACCAGTAAGAGATCTAAATCATTAGTGTTGAACCAGTAAGAGGTCTGAACCATTAAGAGCTAGTATAAAGCTTAACCGTTCAGAGGCAAATGTCTGACTAATTCAGATTAGAGGTCTTAATCATTCAGACTCAGTATAATGCTTAACCATTCAGAGGCACTTGTCTGAACCATTCAGACATAGACATCTGCTCGTGAAACAAACAGCCTCAACCATTAAGTGCTGAATCAGTAAGAGGTCTGAACCATTAAGTGCTGAATCAGTAAGAGGTCTGAACCATTAAGAGCCTCATTAAGAGGTACACAAAGAGCCCCTTAGCTAAATTAAAAAGTAAAACAAAAATTTAAGAAATTACCGAAGTGTAGAGCTGGAAATCTCGGCTACTCCCTTCAATAGCAACAGTAATAGGTTGGTTTGCAGCAGCCTTCTTCAATGCCGCCTCATCATTCACAGGAACATCTTCACAACTATCAATCGAAACAACCTTTGCGTTTTTCTACACAACATTAATTAAAAAAAAAAGATTAAGAATCAAAGACATACCAACATTAATAATCCACTAAAATATAAACACGATAAAATACGATACATACTCTTTTACTATCACATTTACCATCCTTGCCCGTGTAAGGATAGTCTGTGTCGGTGTCAATACCGCCATTCTTGACGATGAAATCAAAAGCATAATCCATATCACCTCCATTGCATCCTTCGTTGTACGATGTGTCGCAATCTACCAACTCTTGTTCGGATAATGTAATTAGATCACCGGTTACGATCTGGTTTACAGCTTCCACTGATCCGATGGTCGAAAACGCCCAACAACTCCCTTCAATTCAATAAACATAAATCCATATTGATCATGGTTGTAAAAATCACGACTAAGCATCAATTAATCCCCGATTAATCACCGATTAATCTCGATTAATTTCCGAATAATTACAATTAATCCCGATTATATCTGATTAATCCTCAGTTAATCCCGATTAATAACTAGTCTCCACCTTACCGGCCGACTAACAATTTCTACAACCATAAATCCATATTAATTTACTTTCCAATTTGCAAAAGGGGGTTTGATTCTAATCTATCCCAAATAGTTCCAAAATCCATTTTATTTTAAAAGCTATAAAAACAAAACATAAAAAATCTTCATCGGGATATCCGGTCCCACAATGCATATTTTATTATCCGTTCACCAATAAAAAATATACTAAAAGTTTAGTAAATTAGCATGTGTTTCACTTTCATCGATTATTGTTTTCGTCTTTTTTATGAGCATCATTAACAATATAATAAACATGCATGCCAAAAAAGTTAGCAAAAAACTATACCTAATAGTCTATTAGATAATAAATAATAAATATGCAATTTGCAAAAGTTTATATCTAATAAATAAGTTATTAGATAATTATAACGTCACCTGTTATAATTATGTCAACTTTCAAAATAATTATCTAAACGTAACTTTACACGTAAGTTATCTTAAAATATTGTTTTATAACTTTTATATTTTCGCTAACAACTATTATATTTTTTTAGAATTAATTACACAGATGAACCCTGTGGTTTATAGTTTGTTTCGTCTTTAGATTAAAAAATTGAAACCATAAAACCTGAACCTATTAAAAAAAAAGTTAGTACCTAAAGACGAAACTAACTATAATTACAGAGTTTATTTGTGTAATTAACTCATTTTTTTATTTAACCCATGTAATACACTGATAGTAATAAAACAACTCACCACAGCTTCCTTGATCTTTAACAGCAGCAACGGCCCCTTTGGTCCTCCAGTCAACAGAATCCGGGAGATCATCACCGGCCTGAACCGCGTACCGATCGCTTTTAACGCCATTCACCTTCGGCTTCGAATCGATCTTCTTAACACCGGTGTAAGTAGACCGGTACTCTTCAACGGACAGATCAGCAAACTTGTTAAGTCCAAGTTTATACGAGTGATCACCCGAGTTATGTTCATCGATATACTTAAGATTATCTTTAAAGATCTCTAGCCTCTTTTCTTTCTCTCCAAGGGCGTTGTAGAATTTGCCGTGTTTAACAAGCCATGACTCGTACATACCGTTGACTTCGTCATCGGTACGCGAGGTGGCGGGCATGTGTTCCGCGTCGTAGCGGATGATCGACATGTCGATCGCGGACGATACCGCGAATAGAGCGAAAAGTACAACGATAGAGAGCTTCATTGTGTTGGAAAGGTAGAAGAGGAGACGGATGGAGTGAATATGGTGAAGGGAAAGGGTTAATTTATAGAGTAGGAATGGAGTTGAGTTGGCTAAGGAATGCTTATTATATATTTTAATTTATTATTATTTTATTTCTTGGAATCTTTTTGGTTATTTCGAAAATAATTATTGGTGTATTTGTTTTTTCAATTATTTGTTTAATTAACTTTTTTTTTGTGTTTTGGTTCGGTTTTTTAAATGTAGGCAGAATCCACTGCAAGTTCTGTAAAAAGGCAGGACATATGCAGAAGGAATGCCCTGACTTTAAGGAGTGGCTGGCTAAGAAAGGTAACGATTATTTTATGATACTCGAGTCCTATAATTTAAGTGTTCCTGCTAATTCTTGGTGGTTTGATTCTGGTTCTATGGTTCATGTTACCAATTCAACTCAGGGATTCCTTACAATCCGGAAGCTGGAAAGAAACCAAAGAACGCTTAAGGTTGGGGATGATCTAGAATTAGAAGTGAAGGCCATTGGAACATAACAATTATTTATGAAAACTGGTTTATGTATTAAACTTTATGATACCTTATATGTTCCTGAGGTAACTCAGAACCTTGTATCAGGACCAAAGTTAGACATGGATGGTTTTATTGTTTCCCATGGTCATCGCAAACTCTCTATCCTCTATGATTCTGTTCTTTATGGTACTTGTATTCTGGATGGTGTTCTCTATAGATTAGAACTAGATGATAATTTTTCCAAATCTTTGTTGTCATATAACATTAATGAATCACTCACAAAGATAAAAGAGAAACGAGACTTAGAGACTTCGTCCATGTTGTGGCATCAACGTTTAGGCCACATCTCAAGAGAACGATTAAATCGTCTCGTAAAGGATGAAGTCTTACCTCCTCTTGATTTCTTTGATTTTGGAACATGTGTCAAATGTCTTAAAGGTAAAATGACATTAGCGAATAAGAAAGGTGCCACTAGGAGTTCTAATTTATTAGAACTCATTCATACTGATATTAGTGGTCCCTACCAAATCGTTGGCATAAAAGGACATACTTCATTTATCACATTTATTGATGATTATTCTCGTTACATGTACTTGTATCTTATTAAGGAGAAGTCTGAATCTCTTACAACTTTTAAAGATTATAAGGCTGAAGTTGAAAAACAATTAGATCGTCAGATTAAAGTTGTGAGATCAGATAGAGGCGGTGAATATTATGGAAGACATACTGATGTGGGTCAAGCTCCTAGTCCATTTTATGAGTTTTGTAAGGGCCAGGGGATTGTGAACCAATACACCATGCCTGGTACACCTCAGTAGAACGGTGTCGCTGAAAGAAGGAATCGTACCCTTATGAACATGGTGCGCAGTATGTTAGCCAACACTAATTTACCTTTATTCCTCTGGACTGAAGCATTAAAAGCAGCTGTTCATATACTCAATAGAGTTCCTTCTAAGTCTGTCCCTAAAAATCCTTATGAACTTTGGACAGGAAGGAAACCGAGTCTTAAATATATGAAAGTATGGGGCTGCATTGCTGAAGTAAAACTTTACAATCCTTTCCTAAGGAAACTTAACCCTAAAACAGTTACCTGTTTCTTTATTGGGTATCCTGAAAACTCAAAGGGTTATTGTTTCTATTGTCCTTCTCATGCCACCCGTATTGTTGAAACCAAGCGTGCTGCGTTCCTGGAGGATTTCAAGGTCAGTGGGAGCAGTACCAACCCTTACGAAGAATTGCAAGAAGTACAAGACGCGGGGGGGGAGACTCGTCGCTTACCATTACTCCGATTACTCCTCTTGTACCCAATGCAACTACTGCACCTGAAGCTACTGCACCAACTCCAAATTTACCTCTACAATCAGAACCCATTATACCTCATGACGAAGGCACATTAAACGCTCAAAACCAAGACAACGCTGAACCCGATAATCCACTCAGGGGTCATCTAGGCAAAGAAGGCCTACTAATTGGGATGATTATGTAACCTACCTGACTGAAATGGATCCCGGAAAGCTCAATGATCCTATCTCTTACAATGAATCCATTAGCAGTGATCAGTCTTCTGAATGGAATAAAGCAATGATTGATGAGCTTGAATCTATGAAGAAAAATGACGTTTGGGATTTGGTAGAATTACCCAACGGTGTCAAACCAGTAGGATGTAAATGGGTGTTCAAAACAAAACTGGATCCGAATGGGAACGTTGAACGCTACAAAGCGAGATTGGTTGCAAAGGGCTACACTCAGAAAGAGGGAATTGATTATCAAGAGTCGTTTTCACCTGTCTCTCGTAAAGATTCATTAAGGATCGTCATGGCCCTAGTAGCTCATTTTGATTTAGAGTTGCATCAGATGGACGTTAAAACTGCTTTCCTTAACAGAGACTTAGACGAAGATGTTTACATGAAACAACCTGAAGGCTTTAAACCTGAAGGTCAGGAGCATCTAGTCTATAAGTTGAAGAAATCCATTTACGGGTTAAAACAAGCATCACGTCAGTGGTACCTCAAGTTTGATGAAGTCATGAAGAAACAAGGTTTTATGAAGAATCAAGTGGATCAATGCACCTACCTCAAGATGAGTGGGAGCAACTTTACTATACTTGTCCTTTACGTAGATGATATTCTATTGGCAAGTAATAGTTTAGACATGTTGCATGATTCGAAGCGGTTACTCTCGCATAACTTCGACATGAAGGATCTCGGAGATGCATCTTACGTCATTGGCATCGAAATTCACCGAGATAGACACAAAGGGATCTTAGGATTGTCTCAAAAGGATTACATAGATCGTGTCCTTACACGTTATAACATGCAACAGTGCAAACCCTCCGTCGCTCCAATAGTTAAGGGAGATGTTTTCAGTTCATTCCAGTGTCCGACAACAGAGGTTGAGAAGGAGCAAATGAGCCAGATACCTTACGCGTCAGTAGTTGGGAGCTTGATGTATGCTCAAGTCTGTACTCGCCCAGATATTGCTTATATTGCTGGAATGCTAGGCCGTTATCAGACTAATCCTGGCCTAGATCACTAGAAAGCAGCTAAGAAGGTACTTCGATATCTGCAAGGGACGAAAGACTATAAACTGACTTATAGAAGAAGTGATCATTTAGAAGTGGTGGGCTATTCTGATTCTGAATTTGCCAAATGCAAAGATGACAAGAAATCCACTTCGGGGTATATCTTTATGTTAGCAGGCGGCCCAATTTCATGGAAGAGTCACAAACAACAGTTGACCACAACTTCCACAATGATGGCAGAGTACATTGCTGTTTATAACGTATCCTGTCATGGAATGTTGATTAGAAATCTGATCACTGGACTCAAAATCGTTAATTTCATTTCTAGACCATTGAAGCTTTATTGTGATAATTCAGCTGCCGTTAGTTTCTCGAACAGTAACAGTTCGACTGGAGCTGGTTTATATCTCGATACAAAATATTTGTTCGTACGTGAACGAGTTGAGGAAAATAATCTTTGTATCGAGTATATTAGTACTAAAGATATGCTTGCGGATCCGATGACTAAAGGTCTCCCTCCTAAGGTTTACGAAGAACATGTTCGGAATATGGGATTTAGTAAAGACCTTATTTAAGCATATTGTACTAGCTTATGTTTTATGATTAATGAAATTTCCTCAGATTGATTTTGTATGTCTCTTAGAATATGTTCAACCGGTATAATGGCATATAGACAAATAAAGTTACAAATCAAACAAAGGGCTTATGTGTATTTTGATCATGACGATTAGATTTTAAATTAAGGCTATAGTATGACTAATGGGGGTCCTGACTCGCATAATGATTCAACGGCTGTATTTCTCTGCTATAGTACTTGTTTAAGGCTAAAATGAGTGTTAATTCCTGATCAGGCTTATCTAATACTCATAGTAAATGATTACTCGGCTAAGTGGGAGAATGTAAGATTAAATATATTATGTTTAATATTTAATCTAGTAGCCATTATAATCATTTACATAATATAGATCAAAATATATATAACAACCTATTAAATAATTAGTTGGTAATTGTTGATGGACCATATTACCTTTATTAACTAATTAGGTTTCCTCCTGGGTGCTTATATAAGGAGACTTATATGGAGGTTAAAGGGTTACACAGTTACACAATTAGGCATACCCTATAATCATAACATCATCATCATCGACCTCCTCTCCAATAACCGATTACCCTTTTCGGTTTAATCATCACCATCATCAGTTAGCACCCTAAGGAGGAACCAGATCACCTTGACAAAGATGTCGAACTCCATGGCTTCTTCTATCACTGGATTCTCCTCTGCACTGTCTGCGATGACATGTATGTTTTCCATTATGTTTAGAACAGAACTGAACCAACATAAACACCATAAAATTAACGAAATTAATCATATAGGGGAAGGTTCATTTGAGAAGAAAATTAAATTAAGAAGAAAAAGAAAAAAAGGGTATAAATGTAAAACATTAAATAGTTTTTCTCCCAACTCATTTATTATTATGTTTGACTAATATTAGTCATAAACACTATCATCCTCCACACTTAGATTTTTGCTTACACACATCAAAATTTATCCTACACGTTTTGAAATTTGGCCTACACAGCTCGTAAATCATCCTACACACCTCGTAATTTATGCTGCACTTTAAATTCTATATTTTTTCTTTTTTTTGAAAAAATAAGTTTTTTTTTAAATAAGTTACAAATTTATTAAAGTTAGCTATTAAAAAGGAAGACTAGCAATTAATGATACATATAAGTTTACCAATATACCCTTACACTAATATTAAATACAAAAGTTAAATGAAGTAAAATGAAACATTCTTATTGGTTGAAATTTCTTCTTTTTTATTCTTACAAAAAATTTCTTCTCATTTGAACTGTCCACTAATCATATATTAGCTATATACATCCAATTCTCTGGAAGGGAAAAAAATACAAAGATATCGATAGAAAGTTTTTACCTTAACACTTTCTAATGCGTAGACAATGTTGTAAGTATACCACATGATAAATTTATCCTTATGTTGCTTTTTATTCGGTATGATCAACAAAATCACATGTAGCATGAATATCAAATCAAAACCTATTTAATTTGCGGTGTTGTCATGTTCAATAACCCCCCCCCCCCACCCAGATAGGTAGCCTAAAGCAACGAAAACATATGGTCAACCATGAAAATTAGACATGTTCATTCCGTCATTTTGGAGAACCAATCGGCGTTTGTAAAAAATAGGAATATTATCGACGGCCCGCTCATTATAAATGAGTTAATCGCATGGGAAAAAAAGAAAAAGTCGAAGCTTATGATGTTCAAAATCGACTTTGAAAAGGCGTTCGACCATTTAAATTGGGCATTCCTAGACTCGGTTCAAGAACAAATGAACTTCCCGATGAAGTGGAGAAAATGGATTTGGGCTATTCTCAGTTCGGCAAGATCGTCAGTTTTGATAAATGGCTCTCCTACATATGAATTCCAATTCCAACGCGGAATAAGACAAGGCGACCTTATCTCGCCATTTCTATTTCTAATCGGCATGGAGGGCCTAACTTGTATGATGAATAAAGCGATCGAGGAAGGTATTTTTCATGGGATTAAAACGCCAAACGGAGGACCAATGGTGTCTCATCTTCTTTATGCGGATGATGCGTTATTGCTAGGGGAATGGAATGAAAGAAATGTGCAAAATATGTTTCGGATCCTCAGATGCTTTCGTCTGGTGTCGGGCCTCAAGATCAATTATTGCAAATCAAATCTTTTTGGTATTGGGGTTCCTAGTGACCAGGTGGTTGATATGGCAAGCCAAAATGGGTGTCAAACTGGAACATTACCATGTGCATATCTTGGATTGACCATAGGGGCGAATATGAATAGGATAGCAAACTGGAAGCCGGTGTTGGATGCTTTTGATAAAAGGCTCTCTAGCTGGAAAGGGGCAACTCTTTCGGAAGGGGGCAGGCTCACGGTCATCAAGGCCGTGATGGAAACGCTTCCAACGTACTTCTTCTCGTTGTTTAAAGCTCCTTGCAAAATAATTGAACAATTAGAAGCTAAGCGGCGTAGATTTTTTTGGGGAGGGGCGGATGATAAAAACAAAGTTAATTGGGCTAGGTGGGATAATATCACGAGACCAAAAGAGGCCGGGGGTATGGGTTTAACTCCGATTCGAGATGCTAATATTGCACTCCTAGTGAAATGGTGGTGGCGATATAAAAGTGAACCAAAGGCGTTATGGAGGCAAGTTATCCGGGCATTACATGTGAAGAAAACAACTTGGAGCTATATGCCAAGAGATTCTGGTATGACGGGGACCTGGAAGACGATTAGTAAGCTGGATAAAGAGGTGCAAAGGTACAATCCAAACCCGTGGGAGCTGTTTCAAGGGGTTGTCGGTAACGGAGAGGACATACGGATCTGGTTAGATCCTTGGTTATCGCCAAAGCCGCTTAAAGGGTTATACCCCAACCTGTTTTTACTGGAAAACGACAAGACGGTACGGATTAAAGAATGCTATAAAAAAGTAAATAATATTGTTACTTGGAAATGGAGATGGAAGCGGGTCAATCTGAACCAAACAGAAGCTAGTGAACTGGATGATTTAATGAACAAGTTGCAACAAGTCATGCCAAATGATAGCTTGGATCGATGGAAGTGGGTCGGGGACGACTCCGGTACGTATACAGTGGCGTCCATGAAAAGGTTGATGTTCAAGTTGTCACAACAACCGGACTCTAACGCATGGAGATGGAACAACTGGGTACCTAAGAAGATTAATACTTTTATGTGGAAAGCGGATAGGGATTGCCTCCCGACCATGGTGGCTCTAAATAGAAGGAACATCATCTTAGGCTCAGAAGACTGCCGGGTCTGTGGAGAGGGGCTGGAACATTGTGAACACCTCTTCACCTCCTGCCATGTTGCTTTGATGGTCTGGGATTATATTAGTAGCTGGTGTAATATCCCAAACATTTATGCTTTTTCCGTTACGGATTTAATCGGAGTTTGTAACAACATAAACACGAGCCACAAAAGGAAGAAAATCATTCAAGCGGTTATCTTTACGGCGGCATGGTCCATATGGAAAGCAAGAAATGAGTCTATTTTTAGGAACACGATTATATGCATCCGAAAGATTAAAGAGGATATCAAGGCGTTGGCGTACTTATGGATTAAAAATAGGTCTCCCTTTACAAATCTAGCTTGGAAGGATTGGTGTAATTTTGATGTGTAACTTTCTTTCGTTTGTTCTTGTTGGGCGCTAGCGTCTTGCTTGTTCGCCGTTTTTAATGAAAGTCGCCGTTCGAAAAAAAAAACCATGAAAATTAGTTATCATTTACGATTACATGTTCATAAAGTAAACGTCATCAAGTCACTAACAAAAAAAACTTCAATATATCAAAACTTTAAAAGAAAGCAAAACTTATGTAAAGAAAGAATACAATAAGATGGATCATGGATTTTTTTTTTTTTTGAAAGGTGTAATTCACAACAGACGGTTAATACACACCCGCAAGTCGCAGGCCCGCCCCATTTCTGTCCCAAGGACTATGATGTTTTAACGGGGCCCACGCCTCGGTAGAAATGGGACATAGCTTTCCCCGAGAAAATTTCCGACCCCCTGCCACTTGACAGGAGTTGCACCATCCACACGAATCGACCGCCTGTTGTGACAGAACGACCCACTGGAGTAAATGCGCCGTAGTAGAAAACTCGGGTTCCCTCAGGCTTGAACCAGAGTCCTTGCCATCCTTGGGTTGGGAATAACCCCAATGCCTCACCTTTTGATGGAGGTGGGGATCGAACCTGAGACCACTCATATGGCCCAAGTCCTTTCCACACTCCACCAAAGGATCATTGGCAGATGGATCATGGATTGATCACGATAATAGATGTATATATCTACTAGGATGTCAACTCAACATAAAAAAAATACTCACTTTAATGATGTAGATTATTTAATTTAATTTGATTATTTTTATGTTTTGTACCTTTTTATATTAACCATGTTTTTCTAATATAATACATACCATAATTTTATTATATTACCATTCTATCCTTAAATATCTTCTTAGTTGCAGTTTTAACATTACAGTGAGAGAGGGTTCAGTTGTTCAAATGGAAATTTTGTAAAAATAAAAAAGAATAAGTATTAGGGTAGACGGTATCATATCGGTGAGTGTGATCGGGGACCATGTTTGCCGCTCGGGGAATGATTCCGGGGAGGTGGATCGGGGAGTGGGGAGTGGGGAGTAGGAGAGAAGGGGTGTGGGCGGTGAGTATTCACCGAAGGTGAATAAGAAGCAATGGAGGAGAGAGAGAGAAGAGAGGAGAGAGAACCAATCAAATTTCTTTTAATTGAGTGAGTGTTTAAACCATTTATAGTGTTTGAGTAGAAAATAAGAAGTGAATGAGGGGAGTTGACATGACATGAGATTATTGGGTAGAGAAAACTCAAACAACTTAACTCTCCCAAACCATACCCTCTAGCATCCACTCTTAAACCAATAGAAATGTTTCATTTCTAGATCAAGTGGTGGAAGACTTGCATTTCTATTAAGTGATGCAGGTTCAAATCCCACTTGGTGCATAGTGAGCCACTGGTAGACAATGATAGGAGACTCAGAAAAATCTGGGTTTGATCCTAGAGCCAAACGGGTTTTACCAGAAATTTCACCATCGTGCCTACGAGCAGGTGGATTATCGGGTTTTCCCCGGAATTGATGGTCTCAGGTTACACTCAGAGTACTCTGTTTGGTCTAGTGGGTGCCCCGAGAGTACCCGGGGATTGATTCTGTTGGCCGTTCAAAAATGTGTAATTAATGTTATTATAAAAACATATATTTAATTAATTTATTTATTGTGTCCTACTAAAATTAGCTAACTAATTAAACTTGTAGTTCACTTTTAAAATATTTTTTTTTTCAAGACAATCTAATTTATAGTGAATGACAATTTTCTATATATCTAGGATAAATTTCGATATGTGTATGATATATGTATGATAAATTTTGATATGTGTACAACTAATTTTAAAAGAGGTAAGATAATGTGTTTTTATTTAATTAAAGAGAAAGAAAATAACTAGAAAGGCACTATTTTTTTCTTCTCCTCTCAAATAATTATTCATCTAACATTAAATTATAATACATTAAATTATACATACACACAACATTTCTAGGAACTTGAACAAAAACGCAAGCAAGATGCGAATCAATCGAAGAATATTGAGGTTTTTTTAAGTTTGGCAAGAGGATAAGATCGTGGGTGCCGATTTTCTCACGAGATACCCGTTTGTCAAAGATGTTATATTTTCACCAAAAAAAAAATTATTAGTGAATTCGACAAGCTGTACCTAACGTCAATGATACATAAATATTATCGCTTTTGATTCCCAATTATGTTATTTTTTATTAAATAATACTAGGTTAGAACCCCGTGTATTACACGGGTTGAATAAATGTAATTTTATATACCAAATAATATAAAAATATATATATATATATATCTTTAAAGATCTCGTTTATTACACAGGGTGAATAACTTTAATATTGTTTACAAAATAATAAAATAATACATCTTTAAAAAACTTCATTTATTATACGGGTTGAATAAATGTAATTTTATATACCAAACAATAAAAAAATTACATCTTTAAAAATATGCGTGTTGTGGGTGGAATTTTCTAACCTATATCCCGAAATTATATTCTGACTTTATATGTCTATTTTCGCTATCGGGATACTGGACCAGGATATTGGTAAAATCCTACGAGGGTATCCTGCGTGCTGTTAACAATTTGCTTTGGCTGCAAGGTACAAACGGTCATGAGGCTTGGTCTCCCTGAAGAATAGGTCAAGGTGGTTACAAGAAAGACGTTGGAAGCTTGGAGAAGGGGTTTACAACGGTCAAAAGGGAATATTCGCAGGATCCCGGAATAATAGGGGAATATCCCGGATTTTTAGCATAGTTTGTTATTTCTTGTAACTATAAATAGGAGTGCTGGATCAGTAGGTTGACACACATAATCCCGTCCACTTTTATACACACATTGCAGCTACGATCACCATCTCAATCACAAGCACTCACAACACTCACAAATCACAATCATTGTAACACTTAGAGCTGATCCGTGCACTATCCTGAAGCTGTATCTTGATGTTATTCAATCAATAAGAACAAACAAGGCAGCTGACTATTGTCAGCTCCCGAGGTTTTATGCCGGTGATCTAGAAAGATCAAGGGCTTTCCTCGTACATCTCGTGTCAATTTTTACTTTACTTGCATTTCGTTTACAAATTGATATAGTTCTGTATCCCGGAACTATATTCTGAAACTGTTTACATTTTCAACAAAGTTAACACATTTTTACAAGTTTACATAGCACACTACCTCACAAACTAAGTTTGATCACTAAATTGCTTCGATAATTTTTGACCAAAACAATTTGGCGCCCACCGTGGGGCAAGTGGTGCTATTTTTAATCAATACTTTGTTAAAATCATTACTCGGTTTTCTGTTTTCGAAATTCTTTTCAAAACTTTTTCTAATGGCTTCTCAATCGAATTTGAACTCTTCTTCCATGTCTGTTTCAACCTCTGCTGCTGCTGGTTCATTACCTCCTCCACCTTCACAAGTTCAAACTTTTCAGAGGAGAAATGAAAGCCACACACCGAGAGAAATTCCTGCTGCTCAGAATGTTTCTAGATCCGGAAATTCAGGGAGAACCCATATCCTTGCTTCTAATTACGAAATTTTGCCTTTGTTTGGTAAGTATACAGGAACAAATGAAGAGGCAGCAAGAAACTAACCAGACGATCATGAAGGATATACAACTCTTGAAGTCAAACTCCAGGAAACCTGTGGAGGATACAACTACTCCTCTACAGCCCAGGATGCTGAACTTTAGTTCAGCAACATTTACCGAGGATAATCAAGGCAACATGATACCGAGTTAGTCCCGGAGCAACATGCTGGAGATACCATCATCCGCCTGGATATCGACCGTGAGGGATCCAGGATATGGCCCAGGATATGGTCCAGGATATGGCAAAAGTCAACAGGCTGGTAACATGTTTGCCAATATCAGTATCCCTGCTACTAATAATTCTGATTCTTTGCAGGATATAGGTGTAACACTAGCATTGACCAGGGAACTTCAAAAATTGAAGGATCTGATATCAAGTGTTCCTGGAGTAGTGCAGCCTATACCAGAAGTATCCCAGGATAGTCACAGGATATCCCGATTTGCTCATCCAATTTGTGATGCTGAAATTCCAAAAAGATTCCAGACTCCCAGCATGAAGTTGTATGATGGGACGACAGATCCTGAGGAGCATATTGCCCAGTATAGGGAAAGGATGGAAATAAATCCAATCCCACCAGAACTTAAGGAAGCATGCTTATGTAAAGGCTTCGGTTCAACTTTAACAGGATCGGCTTTAAAACGGCTTTTAAATGTTCCACCTTATTCAATTACATCATTTTCTCATTTAGTTAATTTGTTTATCAGTCAATTTTCTTGTAGCATGAGCTTTGAGAAACTAACAAGTGATCTTTACAGGATAACACAAGGATCACAAGAATCCCTAAGGGATTATGTTAACAAATTTAGTAGAGAATCCCTGGATATCCCGAATCTTGATGTCGCTACGGCAGTACAAGCGTTCAAAATGGGGTTACGGAAGGATTGTCAATTTTATCAGGATCTTGTAATAAATCCTTGTAGGAATTTA
The DNA here is from genome assembly GCA_030545235.1 of Helianthus tuberosus. Lineage (NCBI taxonomy): Eukaryota > Viridiplantae > Streptophyta > Magnoliopsida > Asterales > Asteraceae > Helianthus > Helianthus tuberosus. The sequence continues at coordinate 134,945,882 of CM060373.1, read as the reverse complement.
GATGAAGCTCGGAATAGGGCTTTGAGATACATAAGGCTTGAAGATGACAAGAAAATGCATGAGAGGATGAACACATCTTCAACATATGAATTGACAAATAGAAAGTCAGAATCTTCCTACAAACAGTATCGTTCAAAGCCATATGCTAAGAACGATAATAAGAGAGTGAATGTTGTTGAAGATGAGGACGATGAAGAATATCCTGAAATCTCAGAGTATTGTTTTTCTGTAAATGTTCCTGAGTTAATGTATGCTATGCAGGGACTGGGGGATAAAGCTAGGTGACCGAAAAAGAATCCAAGGAATACAGATTGGAAGGGTAAATCTAAATAATGTGCCTTCCATGAAGACTTTGGGCACATGACAGATGATTGCATAGCCTTGAGAAAGGAGATAAGCTACTTGCTGAGCAAAGGATACTTGAAAGAATTCCTCGGTAGAAAGAAGAAAGCTCAGGATACTGACCAGGATCCTGAGAGAGCTGCATCTCCATCACCAAAGGCCAAGATAATTAACTTTATCTCCGGAGGATCCGACATATGTGGAACTTCTTACTCTACAGCTAAGAGGCATGCCAGGAAGGCTAAGGAGGAAATAGGATATGAGCCCACAAGGATGACCATGTTTACGGATGATAAAGTCATTACTTGGTAAAGGGTCACGAAGGTCAGCAGTATCCTGTCTATTATGTTAGTAAAAGTTTACTAGATGCTGAAACTAGATATTCACACTTAGAAAAATTAATATTAGCCCTAGTTATGGCCTCAACGAAACTTAGACATTACTTTGAAACACATAGGATTCATGTTAAAACCAATTATCCTATTAAAAATGTGCTTAGGAAACCTCAGATGTCTGGTAGGGTGGCTAAGTGGTCTGTTAAATTAAGTGCTTATGTCTTAGTTTACGAACCTAGAAATGCTATAAAGTCTCAGCCTCTAGCGGACTTTGTGGCTGATTTTAGTAATGATTTACAAGAAGAAGCCGACCTAGAAGTGCAACAGCTAGGTGAAAACTCAGATATTTGGACACTATATACTGATGGTGCGTCTAATGTAAGAGGTGTAGGTTTGGGTATACTACTAAAATCGCCACAGGGGGACATATTACCCCAGGCTATTAGATGTGAGTTTCCTGCCACCAATAATGAAACAGAATATGAAGCTTTAATTGCAGGATTAGAATTGGCTAAAAGCATGAATATCAAGAATTTGCAAGTATATGTTGATTCTTTGTTAATTACTAATCATTTTAATGGATCCTATGCAGTTAAAGGTGAGAAGTTAATCGAGTATCTCGAAATTCTCAAATTATTAGCAGGATATTTCAATATTTTTACACTTGAACAAGTACCAAGAGAGGATAATGTTGAAGTTGATGCCTTGGCAAATCTAGGATCATCAGTCAGGACACCGGAAGGAACCCGAATACCGATATTACATATCCTATATCCTGCGACGGATCCTCAGGATAAGGAAGTAATAAGTGTTCAGGATCCTGGTGATGAATATCCTGAGAGGGATCCTAAGTCTTGGATGGCTCCAATCATAAGATATCTTAAAGAAGGACACATCCCAAAGGATGAGAATCCTAAGGCCTTTAGAATGAAGGTATCACGATTCACTATTATAAATAATGTTTTGTATAAGAAATCTCTTGCATGTCCATATCTGAGGTGCTTGGAGGATCCTGAAACCAAAGAAGTGATTCAGGATATACACGAAGGGGATTGTGGTAACCATACTGGGGGCAGGCCCTTATTCTCGAAAGTATTAAGAATAGGATATTATTGGCCAACAATGAGGAAAGATGCTGCAGAATATGCTCGAAGGTGTGAGGCATGTCAAAGACATAGTAATATATTACATCAGCCTGCTGAACCACTGTATCCTATTGTTTCCCCTTTGCCATTCATGAAATGGGGAATGGATATAGTGGGAAAATTGCCAAAGGCTCCAGGAAGGAAAGTCTTCATGCTGGCAATGACCGATTATTTCTCTAAATGGGTTGAAGCTGAAGCATTTGTCCAAGTTAGAGACTAAGAAGTAGTATCCTTCATAAAAAGGAATATCCTGACCAGATTTGGAGTATCAGCCGAGATAATATGTGACAATGGTTCTTAGTTTATAAGCAAGAGGACTACTGACTTTTGCAAAAGTTGGGGAATTGAAATGATCACATCTACACCGGTACATCCTCAAGCAAATGGACAAGCAGAATCCTCGAACAAGATAATTGTCAACAATTTGAAGAAAAGGCTTGGAGCTAAGAAAGGAAGATGGGCAGAAGAATTACCCTTTGTCCTATGGGCTGATAGAACGACAATGAAAAGTGCGACTGGCCAAACTCCATTCTCCTTAGTATTTGGAGCAGAAGCGGTGATCCCAACAGAAATGGTGATACCTACAACAAGAATTCCTGAGCAGAATCCTGAAGCTATGTGTCAAGAATTAGACACTGTGGATGAGACAAGAGATGCAACAAAGCTAAGGATGGCAGCATATCAACAGAGGATATCCAGAGCATATAACAAGAATATAAGGACTAGAAGGTTTCAAGTTGGGGATTGGGTATTAAGAAAGGCTTTTCAGAATACTACTAATCCTGCTGATGGAAAGTTAGCTCCAAAGTGGGAAGGACCTTATGAGATTAAATCAGAATCAGGGAAAGGAGCATACCGACTCAAGAATATGGAGGGGGATATGCTACCAAGATCCTGGAATGCTATACAAGTGAGTTTAGAATTTAATTTCTAACTCATAATGGTAGGAACTCTATAACTCATTTATATTTTTGATATTATCTTTTAGTTTGATACCCAATACTGACTTAAGCATCGGAAGGGTGTTAGCCAAGCTAACACCCACCTTAGTTTAAAGGTGTTTTGTAGAATATGCTTTGGGATATAGCTCCAGGATACACACTCTGGATACTTCGAAAGATTAGAGGATTGGCCCCCTCTCTCACGTTTAAGGGATCCTGATCCCTTCACAGGTTTAAAGGTATTCACATTTCTCACGAATTGGGTTTAAACACCCCGCCTGGAGCGCAAGTTATCCAGGGATAGTTCAAGGTGGCGGGACCATTTCATGTAAAAGTGGCTGACAATTTCGTTACTGTTGGCTATACCCTGGATCCTTAAGGTATATGAGGATTAATCACCCTTTCTCACAAAAGGGTATTTTCATACTCTCTAAGGTTTAAAGGTTTTCACCTTTCTAAGTCTTGGAGTTTATACACTCCCGCCTGTAGCGCACGAAAATTTGGGATTTTCCCCAGAATACTTAAGGGTTTATCCCCAGAATATTAAGGATTTATCCCAGTGAAACTAAACTTTTTGACAAGTTCCAAAGATATGACGAACTACGATTGTGTTTACACACGTTCTTCTGTTGGTGAAAAGTTACGAAGTTTAATCACTAAGAGAAGAAATACTCAAGTATGTCATGCACCAATGCAATATCCTGCACAGACAGGGGACATCCATGCCGGGGACATTGCAAAGGAATCAAAGGTTGAGGTTGGAAATTATTGCCTAAGTGTTTCTGGTATGATTTATTATTTTTCAAGTCTTGAAAACCTTATCTAAATGATCTAAGTTTTCTAAAAAAAAAAATCATATTCAACCAAGTTTTGTTTAACATTTTGATGGCAAAAGTATTGAACATTTCATTAGTATCCTGGCCAGGATATTTGATCAGGATATTCAAAACATACCTTTCAAAGTAAAAACATAACAAATGAGGCTAAAAGGTTAGTTTATTATTATTGGTCCAAAAGATTGTATTCTTGGTTTCATCTCAAAAAGAGACCCATCCACCAAGGGTACAACAAGGTCTAAAGCATATTAAAGATAATAGTCGAAGGCTTCGTCTTGAAACTCAAAATTCCTCCACCTTCAACTGTTATAATAATCACATCAATGACCAAGGGCTTCATCCTGAAACTCAGGATCCCTCCACCCTTGGTCATCATATTGTACTAATGTCTAAAGTGCAGGAAAGTAAATCGTTCAACACGCAAGAAAAAGAAAAGTGTTCAACAACCAACAACCATTGAACTTAAAAAAGCGGGCTCCGGTGTAGGCATAAACATCCATCATCGCTCACTTTGCCACCCATTCACGGGGTAGCACCAGATCCACCATCACCAGCTTCTTCCGCAGTCTCACCCGCCTTGGAAGATTCGCCAATCTCTGGCTTGGCAGGATACGTCACAGGACTGCAACCAAGATCCTTCAGTTTCTTCTCCCAGACATCAACGGTCCAGGTTGGGCATTTAAAGCCCGCTATCCTGGCTTCATAAGCCACCTTAAGCCTGGCCTAAAGAAGGGAAACTACGACGGAACCCTTGAGGCCATCCCTGAATGAAGCCATATCTTGCTTATGTTGGACCTCAGCGACAACCAGCTCGATCTCAGCATTCTGAATGGCCTTCTTCACTGCTGTTAGGGGAGGATTTTTCAATGATCAGTGATCCTCAATTACTGTCGGGTTTAGTGATCCTTAGAGAGTATTGAAGGATCAGGATCCAGGATCATCCTAGTGATCCTTACACTAACGATTGTCTGCTTTGAATATGATGTTGTTTTGCAGGAGTACATGCTTGGACTTGTTCTTGGCGATATTCTTAGAGCATATTCCTTTTTATTCCGCACGTGCTTAACTAATATGGACGTTATGGAGTTCGTGGAAGACTTGCACGAAATGCGGATAGTTTGTTAGCTTAGATATTTTCCAAATTTAAAAGGGGACAGCGAGCTAGATTAGAACACTTGGCTATTTTTGGCTAAACACACACACTCGTAACTGCTCTCATTAGCTCTCAACAGTTCACCCAACGATTACACACTTTTTTGCACATTACACTCTAGTGATCCTTGTAACTAGCTCGCTGTCATCCAAAGTTGTAATACATTTTCTATTTAATCTGAGTTGGTGATCGGTAGTTTCCATCACCCGAGGTTTTTTATGCCGGAGATCAACTCTTGATCAAGGGCTTTTTCCTCGTATAAATCATTGTGTCACTTCCTCATTACATTTCTAAATGATCCTTAATATTGTTCATTGATTCAAGCATCATACCTCACAACAGAAAGTTTGGTTGCATTATCTTTGCTTGATTTTTGACCAAAATAGTTTGGCGCCCACCGTGGGGCAATTGGTGCTTCATTCCTAAGAAGATTCATATTTTTGTGGTTATTTCGCTTCGTTACAACCAAGCGGATAGCTTCCTCAGCGAAGAACACTTCAAGCTCAATGCCGACAATCAGTTCTTCATAAGGCATTCCACCTTTGCCTCCACCACCTTCTGGATCCCAGAAGAATGCTGAAAATGCTGCGAAGAGACAAACCCCCATTTTCTCAAAACCACCAACTTCTTCTGTTTCCTCTAATCCTACTACTAATGATCTTTTTACTCTGATTTTGTAGATGAGGGATCACGCACAAGAGCAGGACAAAACCAATGAAAGGATCCTCCGGGAGATCGCTGAGATCAAGAAACAGAAGAAATCAGTGGAGGATCACTCTCCTCTGATACCTAGGTCATTGAATTTTGACACTCCAGTGGTAACTACCCTACAATCGGCAATTCCGGGCATCCAGTATCAAAGTGGTCCATCAGAAAGGCGTTATGGAACGACAACTATGAGTCAGGCATTTGGCTCTCACTTCCAGCCTCAAGGATCCTGCTCTCAGCCATCGGGATCCTCTTTTCAGCATCAGGGATCCTTCGTCAGCTTAGGAGGATATTTGGGAATGCACACAGTCCAAGGATCCTCCCAGGTCCAAGGATCCTCCCAGATCCAAGGATTCTCTATGGTTCCAGGATCCTTTCCGGTTCAAGGATCCTCTCAACCTCAAAGATCCAACATCTTTCAGGATCAAGGATTCTTGAGAAGTATGCAACCCCCAAGCACAGATGTTCATCAAGGAGACTTCATACCAATGCAGACCGTTGCTTCATCTGGTCCTTCGATCATACCGGAGTCCCGTCAATATGGATTCACATCTGGAATTCCAAACATGAATCCTCTGGGAGGTAACACTTTCAATAATTCTTATAACACTAACCATGGCTCCATGCAGGATACAGGTATCAATCAAGCTATGGCTAGGGAATTACAGAAGCTTAAGGATATGATATCCAGTGTTCCAGGAGTGGTCAATCCCATTCCTGAGATCGCAGATGGTAGCCATAGGATATCTCATTTTGCACCACCTTTATGTGATGCTGAGATACCCAAAAGATTCCAGATACCATCCATGAAGCTGTATGATGGTTCAACGGATCCAGAGGAGCATGTAGCTCAATACAGGGAGAGGATGGAAATCAATCCAATTCCTGAGAGGTTAAAAGAAGCATGTCTATGCAAGGGATTTGGATCCACACACATAGGATCTGCTCTTAAATGGCTGCTAAGTCTTCCCCCTTACTCTATTACTTCATATGCTAATCTAGTTAATCTGTTTAATAGTCAATTCTCTTGTAGTAGAAAATTTGAACGATTAACTAGTGATTTATATAGGGTAACACAAGGTCAAAATGAATCACTTAGAGATTACATCACTAAGTTTAGTAAAGAATCCTTAGACATTCCTAACCTGGATATTGCTACGGCTGTAGAAGCCTTTAAAATGAGATTGCTTAGGGATTCATTATTCTATGATGATCTTGTCATGACCCCTTGTAGGAATCTTGATGAAGTAAGAACCAGGGCCCTAAGATTCATCCGATTAGAGGATGATAAAAGGATCCAGGAAAGACTGACAGGATCCTCAAAACAGGAAAATCAAGGATCCTATTTTAGGAACAACAAATCAAAGTCCTACAACAAATCTGATAACCAGAACGTGCATGCAGTGGAACAGAAAGAGGATGATGAGGATTATCCTCCCATTTCTGAATACTGTTTTTCTGTTGATAACAATGAACTAATTCTTGCAATGCAGAATCTTGGTGAGAAAGCTAGGTGGCCGAGAAAAAGTGATAAACCGGCTGCTACAAAGGATAAGTCCAAGTGGTGTGCATATCATGAGGATTTTGGGCATCTCACTGAAGAGTGTATTGCACTTAGAAAGAAAATTGGTTATTTGTTAAGCAAGGGGCATTTGAAGGAGCTTTTGGGACGAAAGAAGTCAAGGATCCAGGATCCTGGAAAAGGCTCCTGCTCCTCCAGCAGATGCACAAGTTATAAACTTCATATCCGGTGGATCAGACATTTGTGGCACCTCCTTTTCAGCAGCCAAAAGACATGCTAAGGAAACCAAGATGGATAATGGAGACAGACCCATCCGGACCTCCATTGTTACCCAGGATAAAGTCATAACTTTTGATGAGGATGATCGTGTTGATGTCCAGGATCCTCATCATGATGGTCTTGTTATTACCTTATTTATTTCTAACCATTTTGTCCGCAGGATCCTGATAGATGGAGGAAGCTCAGTAAACATCATCCAGCTTGATGTCCTCAAGAAGATGAATATCCCGGAGTCTGATATTGTCCCAAGATCCTCAGTCCTTGTGGGATTCAGTGGAGAAACCAAAAACACATTGGGGGACATCAAACTCCCTATCTATATTGAAGGACTCTATTCTTATCAAAAGTTTTGTGTTATAGATTGCTTATCATGTTGTAATGTTATCCTTGGCAGGCCGTGGATACATGACATGAAGGCAGTTCCATCCACATATCACCAATGCGTAAAGCTTCCTAGTCCATGGGGAGTGGTGAAAATTGAGAGTGATCAACAAGAAGCTAAGAATTGCTATACCTCATCAATGAAGCCAGCCTCAAAACCAAGGGAGCAATAGCAATTAAAGTATCCTCCAAGAGATGTCTTGGAGGCAAGAGAGCAGGATGTAAAAGAAGTCCTCATCGATCCTCATGATCCTGAATCCAAGATCTTCATAGGATCAGGGATCCTTAGCGACATTGAACAGGAGCTAGTATCCTTCCTTAAAAGAAGGAAAACTACCTTTGCCTGGAAGCATGAAGACATGACAGGTATATTTAAAGATATAATTACTCATAAAATCGGCATTGACAGGTCATTCAAGCCAAGTCACCAAAAAAAGAAGGAAGTTTACACCTGAAAGGAATGCTATTATCCAGGAGGAGGTAGATAAACTACTTCGGGCAGGTATGATAAGAGAGGTTAAGTATCCAAGGTGGCTAGCCAATGTGGTTGTTGTTCAAAAGAAAAATGGAAAGTGGAGGGTATGTGTCGATTTTACTGATTTAAACAAGGCATGTCCCAAGGATCCTTTCCCATTACCCCATATTGACTCCATGGTGGATGCTACCGCGGGTCATGAGTTGTTGACTTTTATGGATGCTTCATCTGGATTTCAACAAATTCAGATGGAACCATCTGATCAAGAGGATACAGCCTTTATGACCCCAACTGGTATATATTGTTATATTGCTATGCCATTTGGACTAAGGAATTGTTTGGTCAAAAATCAGATGAGGATAATGCAACCAAACTCTCTGTTACGGGGTATGATGCTTGAATTGGTAAACAACAATGAGGATCACTCAGAAATGAATTGCACAATGGACACAAAGATTTATACGAGGAAAAAGCCCTTGATCAATGAATGATCTCCGGCATAAAAAACCTCGGGTGATGGAAACTACCGATCACCAACTCAAATTAAACAATAATTCCTTTACAACTTCGGATGATAGCTAGCTAAATACAAGGATCACTATAGTGTATTGTGTAGAAATGTATGAAAAAATGCTAAGTGTTTTGCCGAGAGCTAATGAGAGCGATTGTATGAGTGTGTGTAGCCAAAAATAGCCAAGTGTTGTCTAATTAGCTCGCTACCCCTTTTAAATTTAGAAAAATATCTAAATAACTAACTATCCGCAATTCATGCCTTCTCCCCACGATCTCCATAACGTTCACCATGGTCAAGCACGTGCGGAATAAGCATGGAATATTCTCCAGGAACGTTACCAAGACTAAGTCCAAGCTGGTATTCCTGCAAAATAATATTGAATTCAAAGCAGACAATCATTAGTATAAGGATCCTTAGGATGATCCATGATCCTGAAGCACTTCTGAGGATCACTAACTGATACAGAAGTAAGGATCACCATAGAGGATAACAATTGAGGATCATAGGTCATTCAAAAATCCTCCCCTAACAATTGCCCCCAAAATATAAGGAGTAATATTGTAAATAAACGAGTTGTATTTTGTTGATTTTATCCGCAACAGACTAACGGATAACTAGCCGTTGAAGACGGACTAGCCGTTGCAAACCTGACGTCACTGAAGTGACAATCCTGCAAATCATCATTATAAATAGGAGTTAGAGATAGGATCAATTTGCATTTAAATCCGAGAGAAACTCCCTTTAAATTCTCAGTCGAAGATCAATCAGGTATCTCTTCTCTTATTTCTCCTTCTCTTACTCTGTTTTTCTTTCTTTACCAACATCACGTTAAGAATGATGCTCCGGTCCTCTCCCGCCAAGGATCACCAGAAGGATAGCCCCTTGAAGAGTCAAGGGATCATAAAAGACTCAGGGGCTGTTTGGTAGCCTCTGTATGGTCATTAAGAGGCTACCTCTTAATGGAACCATTAAGAATTTTACCAATGAGAAGGTAGAAGAATGTGACATGTGATGATTTACCATTCAGAGGTTACCTCTTAACCATTCAGACTTGAGGTTACCTCTTATTCATTCAGATGTTTTAAACCATTAAGAGGTAGCATCTGAATGGTCATTAAGAGGCTACCAAACAGCCCCTCAGTGAATGAGAGGTGTTGCTTTACCGATCCTCAAGTAGATAAGATCCGGCACTGCTTTCCGGCGAACACCTTTTTCAAACCCTTCGATCCCAATGTTCTGAGCGACTTCATTTCTGAGACATGGGTTGCTTTTCCGGTTACCCCATTCACCATAGGATACACCTATCCTTTTCCGGCCTTTACCCAATCCTTCTTCTCCCTAACTGGCATCTCCTACATTCAGGCCATGCCGATGATCTGGAGGGTCTTATACACCCTTGAAAGGATCATCGACCAGGAAGGGATTGACCTAGGAATGTCGGAACTGGCAGAGATGTATGATCTCACGACGTTTGGATCCCACCGATATCCGTTTAAGCGAAAACCCGGCGAAGAACATCCCATTTTTAAAGCCACCAAGAACGATACAAACTGGAAACGATGCTTTTTCTTTGTCAGAAGGGATACCATTCCAAACGGGAAGGATCTACCAAGGAAGTGGTCCACCCATGGTAGGACAGAGGATCCTGAGAAGGATCACCAGGTAATCTTGCTCTTGTGATAGGATCACTAACCCCCTTTTGTTTTACGTTATGCAGCTGTCACTGTTTCACACCTCATACCGTCTCCTGATACTAAGGAAAGGCTTGCTGTTTTTAGAAGACTCGGTCCTGAAACAAGATCATTCAAGACAATCACCCAGGATTCTCAAGAGATATCCTCAGGCTCAGTCACCATGTCAAGTAAGTATCCTGCTTTTTATATAGTTAAAGATTTAAATAAATAGTTAAATAGAAATAGGATAAGGATACTTATCTTGCTTTAAATGTGTAGGTGCCGGAAAAGCTTCCAAGCCTGCCTCCCAGTTCGACATGGCCGACCTTGACACTGTTCGATCCAGAAAGAAGAAGGCCATTGCCAGCCCGAGTGTCTCTATCCCCAAGGCACCCACTAAAGGAAGGGGTGGCAAGAAGAGGAAAAACTCTGAGATAGAGGACCTACAAGGCCTGCCACTGATCCGCCACCAATTCCTTGAATACTTCAATGAGGTGAGGATCACCAATCCTGCCTAGGTATCCTACTTATTTGAGGATCACCTGATCTTGAACTGCTTTGTCTCTTTTGCAGAAATTTGCTGAGATTGAAGACTATGTGGGGAGCGTTGAGGAGCTGGATAAGAAGATTGCTGACCTCCAACAAGTTGCAGTGCTCAAGGATCTTAAGATTGCTGATCTCGAAAAAGCCCTTCAAGACGCCAAGACTAAGACAGCTAAAATCTTGATCGACATCGACTACGAGAAGCATGATCTCATAGAAGGTGCAAAAGTCTCCGCTGCCATCACAATGTACAAGACAAAGCTGAAGATGGCCCAGGAGGCTCAAGATCCTGACTTCAACAGAAGCAGCTGGGACGTTGAGGGTTGGAAGGCGAGGTTAGCTGATCTGGAAGATGATGAGGAGGCCGAGGAGGTTTTGGCGATCGAGGCTGGAGGCAGTGGAAAGGATCAGGTGAAGGATACTGAAGCTGGAGGGGATGAAGATGCAGCGAAGGTGTAGGCTGCATGATTGGGCGATGATGGACATTCTTAGACGTAGCCGGAGCGCAATTTTTAAATTTGGTAGTAGTTTGTTTTGTGGTTGTGCTGTTTTAAAACAATGATGGTCTGTATTTGAACAATAGTTTTAGTATTGAGGATCATGGATGATCCTTTGAACAATAGGTAGGATTACAAATGGTGGAGGGATCCTCTGTTCGGGGGATGAAGCCATTGTGATCCTGCCGTCTTTTTACTTCCTGCACTATCAAGACCCTTAGACAATGGACACCCTTTACCTACCCCAGCGGACGGGCCACGTATTGCTGGTAGATGCTCGGGGTAGGTAATTTTGACAACCTTAATGGGTTTAATCTTTTGTTAATAAAATAACTTTAACTTTTTGGCTTATCCTGTGTTGTTATCCTTATTTGTCCTTTTAATTGTTTTGATATACACTTGTCTAAATAAGAAAAGTTGAAAAAATTAGATAAAAAATATTTAGGATATGATCCAGGATCTAATATCCTATAGTTGAAAATTTCCAAAAAGCGGTGTATTTTAAGGATCACGAGTTCAGTTGTCAAGGTACAAGGGTTATTCAAATAAACAATGAATAAAATCAAAATAGCTAAGGATCATACCTGGGGATCCAAGTTAGGATCCTAACCCTTAATACTATAACCAGGATAACCATAAGACAAACCTTTGTAAGAAGTAAGGATCAAGGTTCCTTGGTTGTTTAACTTCGAAGACCTGAAATAGAACATAACTTGGGACTAAGCCATTATAAGATAAAAGTTAGCAACTGGGGACAGGCCCAAAGGATAACTAGGGACAAGCCCAAGGATAACTGGGGACAAGCCCAAGGATAACTTGTGTAAACTGGAGTATGGCCCTTACTGGCGACTATCCAAACTTAGTGACATGAAAATGTCAAAACCTTAGCTAACGTGAAAACGTTAGAAACCTTAGGAATGGATGTATGGTACGTCTACCATTATACGTAGGATCCTAGGTATAGCCAGTACAATGGAATTATCAGCCCCTAAAACGAGTACTGGTCCCATTGCCATGAACTATACCAGGATCATCGTGCGCTACTGGCGAAACTGGGGTCAAGCCCAAACAACTGGGGTCAAGCCCAAGTGACTGATTGCTTTTGTGGATAACGATCCTCTTGCTAAGGATACCTGAACCTTCAAAACTCAGAATCACGTGAAAGGTGGATAAAGGATGCAGGATCCTTATCCTTATGAGAAAAAGTAAGGAAATGAAATAGTTTAAGATTAGAATGTTACCAAAATGAGGATCATCTATGCTTTGAGGATCCTTTAAGGATATTTATCATGTGAGGATCATGGATCCTTATCACATGAAGTATTTCTTCAAATGGACAGCATTCCAGGCTCTAGGTAGCAAATCACCTTCCATTGTTAGCAATCGATATGCCCCCTTTCCTGCCTCAGCTTCAATCAAGTAAGGTCCTTCCCATTTTGGTACCAACTTTCCATCAGCAGGATTGGTGGTATTCTGAAATGCTTTCCTTAGTACCATATTACCAACTTGGAATTTCCTGATCCTGACATTTTTGTTGTAAGCACCAGCCATCCTTTGTTGATAACTAGCCATCCTTATCCTTGCCAAATCCCTGATTTCTTCTATAGTATCCAGGTCTTGAACCAAGTTCTCATCATTTTCCTCAGGATCACGAATACTTGTTCTAGCAGTTGGAACCACCATTTCTGTAGGGATCACTGATTCTGCCCCAAATACCAAAGAGAATGGAGTTTGGCCTGTAGCATTCTTAGGAGTTGTCCTATCAGCCCAAAGCACATAAGGTAGTTCTTCTGCCCATTTCCCTTTCTTGGATCCAAGCTTCTTCTTCAAATTGTTGATGATGATCTTATTGGATGATTCTGCCTGACCATTAGCTTGTGGGTGGACTGGTGTTGATGTTATCATCTTAATCCCCCAGCTGTCACAAAAGTTAGTAGTTCTGCCCCCAATAAATTGGGAACCATTATCACATATAATTTCAGAGGGAATACCAAATCTAGTTATAATATTTCTTTTAATGAAGGATATAACTTCCTTTTCTCTGACTTGGGCAAAAGCCTCAGCCTCTATCCACTTGGAGAAGTAATCCGTCATAGCAAGCTTGAACACTTTTCCACCAGGTGCCTTAGGGATCTTACCAACTATATCCATGCCCCATCTCATGAATGGCCAAGTGGAGGATATAGGATGCAATAATTCAGCTGGTTGATGAAGGATATTGCTGTGTCTCTGACAAGGATCACACTTCTTAGCATACTCCATAGCATCTCTCTTCATAGTTGGCCACTAGTATCCTGTCCTTAGGATCCTTGAGAATAATGCCCTGCCCCTAGTGTGGTTTCCACAATCTCCTTCATGGAAGCCTTTTAAAACTTCTTGGATTTCAGGATCCTCAATGCATCTTAAGTATGGTCCTGCAAGAGATCGTTTATACAACATATTATTTAAAATTGTGAATTGAGATACCTTGATTTTGAAAGCCCTAAGGTTTTCTCCTGTAGGAATCTCTCCATGTTGTAAGTATCTCATGATTGGGAGGATCCATGATCCTGAATGAGATTGATTATCATCACTAGGGATGATTGCAGCATCCTCTCCTATCTCCATAGCCACATGATCCTCGATAGCCGGGGTCAGGATATGGATAATAGGGATCCTGATATCCTCTGAGATCTTCAAGGATGATCCTAAATTGGCTAATGCATCTTCCTCTGCATTCTCTTCCCTTGGTACCTGTGTCAAACTAAAGGATAGAAAAGAGAGTGCCAATTCTTTGACTATCTCCAAATATTTGATTAGCTTTTCACCTTTAACAACATAGGATCCATTAAAGTGATTAGTGATTAACAAAGAATCTACGTGTACCTCAAGATACCTGATCCTCATATGCTTAGCAATTTGCAAGCCAGCTATCAAGGCTTCATATTCAGCCTCATTGTTAGTAGTTTGGAACTCACAAGCTATAGAGTGGGGTATTATGTCCCCCTGTGGCGATTTTAGTAGTATTCCAAGCCCTGTTCCTTTGATATTTGAGGATCCATCAGTGTAAAGTATCCAAGAATCCTTGGTCTCCTCTAGCTGCTGGACTTCTAATTCAGCTTCCTTTTGCAAATCACTACTGAAATCTGCCACAAAGTCAGCTAATGCTTGGGATTTAATGGCTGTCCTGGGCTCATATCTTATATCGTATGCACTAAGCTTCACTGCCCACTTAGCCATCCTTCCTGACATTTCAGGTTTCCTGAGGACATTCTTAATTGGAAAATTAGTTTGGACAATAATGGCATGAGTTTCAAAATAATGTCTTAATTTAGTAGATGCCATAATTAATGCTAGGATAAGTTTTTCTAAGTGTGAATACCTGGATTCAGCATCAAGTAAACTCTTACTTACATAATAGACAGGATGTTGTGTACCTTCGTGATCCTTAACAAGGACGGCACTTACTGCTTTTGAGGATACCGCAAGATATAAGGATAACACATCTCCTTTTTCTGGTTTCATCAAAGCCGGGGCCAAGGATAGGTAATCCTTAAGAGCTCTTAAGGCACTTTCATGCTTCTCAGTCCACTCGAATTTCTTGTTCTTCCTTAGGATATCATAGAATTCCTTGCACTTTTCTGAGGATTTGGATATAAATCTGTTTAGAGCTGCAATCCTGCCTGTTAACCTCTGAACATCCTTAGCATTGGCAGGGGACTTGATGTTCACTATAGCTTTGATTTGTTCTGGACTGGCTTCAATGCCTCTCTTTGTCACCATATATCCTAAGAATTTACCTGCTTTAACACCAAAGTGACATTTTGAAGGATTAAGTTTCATATTATATTTGTCAAGGATATTGAATGCTTCCTCCAGGTCCCTTAGGTGATCCTCAGCCTTTTTGGATTTTACCACCATGTCGTCTATGTAGACTTCCATAGTTTGTCCAATCTGATCCTTGAACATCATATTCACTAGCCTTTGATAAGTTGCACCTGCATTTCTTAGTCCAAATGGCATAGCAATATAACAGTATATACTGGTTGGAGTCATAAAGGCTGTATCCTCTTGATCGGATGGTTCCATCTGAATTTGTTGAAATCCAGATGAAGCATCCATAAAAGTTAACAGTTCATGACCCGCAGTTGCATCCACCATGGAGTCAATGTGGGGTAACGGGAAAGGATCCTTGGGACATGCCTTGTTTAAATCAGTGAAATCGACACATACCCTCCACTTTCCATTTTTCTTTTGAACAACAACCACATTGGCCAACCATCTTGGATACTTGACCTCTCTAATCATACCTGCTCGGAGTAATTTCTCTACCTCCTCCTGGATAATGGCATTTCTTTCTGGTGCAAATTTCCTCCTCTTTTGATGGATTGGTTTGAAGGACCTATCAATGCCAAGTTTGTGAGTGATTATATCCTTAGATATACCTGTCATGTCTTCGTGTTTCCATGCAAAGGTAGTCTTTCTCCTTTTGAGGAAGGATATGAGGTCTTCCTTCATTTCGCCAAGGATCCCTGATCCTATATAAACTTTAGATTCAGGATCATCAGGATCCATAAGGTTTTCCACTACATCCTGCTCTCTTGCCTCCAAGACATCCCTTGGAGGGTGCTTTAATTGCTATTGCTCCCTTGACTTTGAGACTGGTTTCATTGACGAGGTGTAACAGTTCTTATCTTCTTGCTGGTCACTATCAATCTTTACTATTCCCCAAGGACTAGGAAGCTTCACACATTGATGATAAGTGGATGGGACTGCCTTCATGTCATGTATCCAAGGCCTGCCAAGGATAACATTACAACAAGATAAACAGTCAATAACACAAAATTTTTGGTAAGAATGTAGGCCTTCGATATAGATTGGGAGTTTAATGTCCCCCAGAGTATTCTTAGTCTCGCCACTGAATCCCACGAGTACAGAGGATCTTGGTATGATATCGGATTCAGGAATATTCATCTTCTTAAGGACATCAAGCTGGATAATATTCACAGAGCTTCCGCCGTCTATAAGGATCCTGCGAACAAAATGGTTAGAAATAAAAAGAGTGATAACCAAACCATCATGATGAGGATCCTGAATGTCAACACGATCATCCTCATCAAAAGTTATAACTTTTCCTTCGGAGACACTGGATGTTCGAATGGGTCTATCGCCATTATCCATCTTGGTTTCCTTTGCATGTCTTTTAGCTGCAGAGAAGGATGTCCCACGAATGTCTGATCCTCCAGAAATAAAGTTTATTACTTGTGCATCTGCTGGAGGGGCTGGAGCTTTCTCTGGGATCCTTTCAGGATCCTGAGTCCTTGATTTCTTTCTCCCCAATAATTCTTTCAAGTGCCCCTTGCTCAACAAGTATCCAATTTCTTTTCTCAGTGCAATGCATTCTTCTGTGAGATGCCCAAAGTCTTCATGATATGCACACTACTTTGACTTATCTTTGGTTGCAGCTGGTCTGTCATTTTTCCTGGGCCATCTAGCCTTATCACCTAAATTCTGCATCGCAAGGATTAGTTCATTGTTATCAACAGAAAAACAATATTCAGAAATTGGAGGATAATCCTCATCATCCTCTTCTTGTTCAACAGCATGCACATTCTGGTTATCAGATTTGTTATAGGATCTGAACTTGTTGTTATTGAATGAGGATCCTTGCTTCTCTTGCTTTGAGGATCCTGCTAACCTCTCTTGGATCCTTTTGTCATCCTCTAGCCGGATGAACCTAAGGGCCCGGGTCCTTACCTCATCTAGATTCCTGCATGGTGTCATAACAAGATCATCATAGAATAATGAATCCCTAAGCAATCTCATTTTAAAGGCTTCAACAGCCGTAGCTATATCCAGGTTAGGAATATCTAAGGATTCTTTACTAAATTTAGTGATATAATCCCTTAATGATTCGTTATGACCTTGGGTTATCCTATACAGATCACTAGTTAAACGCTCAAATTTCCTACTACAAGAAAACTGATTATTAAATAGGTTAACTAGATTAGCAAACGAGGTAATAGAGTAAGGGGGAAGACTTAGCAGCCATTTAAGAGCCGATCCAGTAAGAGTGGATCCAAATCCCTTGCACAGACATGCTTCCTTTAACCTTTCTGGGATGGGATTAATCTCCATCCTTTCCCTGTACTGTGCTATGTGTTCTTCAGGATCTGTTGAGCCATCATACAACTTCATGGTAGGCACATGGAACCTCTTGGGTATCTCAGCATCACAGATTGGTGGTGCAAAACGAGATATCTTGTGGCTCCCATCTGCAATCTCTGGGATAGGCTTGACCACTCCTGGGACACTTGATATCATATCCTTTAACTTTTGCAATTCTCTGGCCATGGCATGATTGATACCTGTATCCTGCATAAGGCCATGGTTAGTGGTATAAGAATTATTGAAAGTGTTACCTCCCATTGGATTCAAATTAGGAAGAGCGGATGTGAATCCATATTGTTGAGGCTCTGGAATGACCGATGGACCAGTAGAAGCAACGGTCTGCATTGGAATGAAATCTCCCTGATGGATATCGGAACTCCCTGATTGCAAACTCCTTAAGGATCCCGGAATCTGGAAGGATCCATGAAACTGAGAGGATCCTTGGACCTGGGAGGATCCTGGGACGTAGGAAGATCCTTGAACCTGGGAGGATCCTTGGACCTGGGAGGATCCTTGGACCTGGGAGGATCCTGGAACATAGGAGGATCCTTGAACCTGGGAGGAACCTTGGACCTGGGAGGATCCTGGAACATAGGAGGATCCTTGAACCTGGAAGGATCCTGGAACATAGGAGGATCCTTGAAACGGCCTGAATCCTTGAATCTGCTGCGCTCCTGAATATCCTCCTGAGCTTACGAAGGATCCTATATGCTGAGGATGGGATCCTGCGGGTTGCAAGTATGACCCTGAAGCCTGAGTCATTGCTGATGATCCGTAATGCACTCCTTTTGGCCCTCCCACATATTGAACATCTGAAACCGCTGAAGGCTGAGAAGTTATAACCGGAGTATCGAAATTCAAAGATTTGGGCATTAGTGGGGAATGATCCTCTGCCGATCTCTTCTGTTTCTTGATGTCTCCAATTTCTCTAAGAATCCTTTCATTGGTCTTATCCTGCTGCTGTATATGCTCCTTCATCTGCAAAATCAGAGTAAACAAGTCACTAGTAGTAGGAGTATAAGAAGCAGAACAAGTTGGAGGTTTTGAGAAAATGGGAGTTGGTTTCTTCTCGGCATTTTTCTGAGGTCCAGAAGGTGGTGGAGGCAAAGGTGGAATGCCCTGGGATGAATTAACTGCAGACATCGCACTGGATGTGTTCTTTGTTGATGAAGCCATCTGTTTGGATGTAACGAACCGAAATGATCACAAAAATGCGAATCTTTCTAAGAACGAAGCACCAATTGCCCCACGGTGGGCGCCAAACTGTTTTGGTCAAAAATCAGATGAGGATAATGCAACCAAACTCTCTGTTACGGGGTATGATGCTTGAATTGGTAAACAACAATGAGGATCACTCAGAAATGAATTGCACAAGGGACACAAAGATTTATACGAGGAAAAAGCCCTTGATCAATGAATGATCTCCGGCATAAAAAACCTCGGGTGATGGAAACTACCGATCACCAACTCAAATTAAACAATAATTCCTTTACAACTTCGGATGATAGCGAGCTAAATACAAGGATCACTATAGTGTATTGTGTAGAAATGTATGAAAAAATGCTAAGTGTTTTGCCGAGAGCTAATGAGAGCGATTGTATGAGTGTGTGTAGCCAAAAATAGCCAAGTGTTGTCTAATTAGCTCGCTACCCCTTTTAAATTTAGAAAAATATCTAAATAACTAACTATCCGCAATTCATGCCTTCTCCCCACGATCTCCATAACGTTCACCATGGTCAAGCACGTGCGGAATAAGCATGGAATATTCTCCAGGAACGTTACCAAGACTAAGTCCAAGCTGGTATTCCTGCAAAATAATATCGAATTCAAAGCAGACAATCATTAGTATAAGGATCCTTAGGATGATCCATGATCCTGATCCTGAAGCACTTCTGAGGATCACTAACTGATACAGAAGTAAGGATCACCAAAGAGGATAACAATTGAGGATTATAGGTCATTCAAAAATCCTCCCCTAACAGGAATGCAGGTGCTACTTATCAAAGGCTAGTCAATATGATGTTCAAGGAAAAAATTGGACACACTATGGAAGTCTATATAGATGACATGGTGGTTAAGTCCAAGAAAGTTGAGGATCACCTTAAAGACTTGGAGGAAGCATTCAATATCCTTGATAAATTTAATATGAAACTGAATCCTTCCAAGTGTCATTTTAGTGTTAAAGCAGGTAAATTCTTAGGCTATATGGTGACAAAGAGGGGCATTGAAGCAAGTCCAGAGTAGATTAAGGCTATTGTGAATATCAAATCTCCTGCCAATGCCAAGGATGTGCAAAGATTAACAGGCAGGATCGCAGCCTTGAACAGGTTCATCTCCAAATCCTCAGAAAAGTGCAAGGAATTCTATGACATCCTGAGGAAGAACAAGAAATTTGAATGGAATGAGAAGCATGAAAGTGCCCTCAAAGCTCTTAAGGATTACCTATCCTCAGCCCCCGCTTTGATGAAACCAGAAAAGGGGGATATATTATCCTTATACCTAGCAGTATCCTCAAAAGCAGTAAGTGCGGTCCTTGTTAAGGATCACCAAGGTACACAAAATCCTGTTTATTATGTAAGTAAGAGTTTATTTGATGCTGAATCCAGGTATTCACACTTAGAGAAACTTATCCTTGCATTAATTATGGCATCTACTAAATTAAGACATTATTTTGAGACTCATGCAATTATTGTTAAGACTAATTTTCCAATTAAGAATGTTCTCAGGAAACCTGAAATGTCAGGAAGGATGGCTAAGTGGGCAGTGAAGCTTAGTGCTTATGATATAAGATATGAGCCTAGAACTGCCATTAAATCCCAGGCCTTAGCTGACTTTGTGGCAGATTTCAGTAGTGACTTGCAAAAGGAAGCTGAATTAGAAGTGCAATAGCTAGAAGAAACTAAGGATCCTTGGATACTATTCACTGATGGTGCTTCTAATGTCAAAGGAACAGGGCTTGGAATACTACTAAAATCGCCACAGGGGGACATAATACCCCACTCCATAGCATGTGAGTTTCAAACTACTAATAATGAGGCTGAATATGAAGCCTTGATAGCTGGGTTGCAAATTGCCAAGCATATGAGGATCAGGTATCTTGAGGTACATGTAGATTCATTATTAATCACTAATCACTTTAATGGATCCTATGCTGTTAAAGGTGAAAAGCTAATCAAATATTTAGAGATAGTCAAAGAATTGACACTCTCTTTTGTTTCCTTTAGTTTAACATAGGTACCAAGGGAAGAGAATGCAGTGGCTGATGCATTAGCCGATCTAGGATCATCCTTGAAGATCCCGGAGGATATCAAGATCCCTATTATCCACATCCTGACCCCTGCTATCGAGGATCATGTAGCCATGGAGATAGGAGAGGATTCTGCTATTGTCCCTACTGATAATACACAATCCCATTCAGGATCATGGATCCTTCCAATAATGAGATATATCCAACATGGAGAGATTTCTACAGGAGAAAACCCTAGGGCTTTCAAAATTAAGGTATCTCAATTCAGAATATTGAATAACATATTATATAAACGATCTCTTGCAGGACCATATCTAAGATGCATTGAGGATCCTGAAATCCAAGAAGTCCTAAAGGATTTCCATGAAGGAGATTGTGGAAACCACACTGGGGGCAGGGCGTTATTCTCAAGGATCCTGAGGACATGATACTATTGGCCTACAATGAAGAAGGATGCTGTGGATTATGCTAAGAAGTGTGATCTTTGTCAGAGACATAATAATATCCTTCACCAACCAGCAGAACTTTTGCATCCTATATCCTCCTCTTGGCCATTTATGAGATGGGGAATGGATATAGTTGGTAAGCTTCCTAAGGCACCTGGTGGAAAAATATTCATGCTTGCTATGACTGACTACTTCTCCAAGTGGATAGAGACTGAAGCCTTTGCTCAAGTCAGAGAAAAAGAAGTGATATCCTTTATCAAGAGAAATATTATTACTAGATTTGGTATCCCTTCTGAAATTGTTTGTGATAATGCATCCCAATTTATTGGGAGTAGAACTACTAACTTTTGTGACAGCTGGGGGATTAAGATGATAACATCAACACCAGTCCACCCACAAGCTAATGGTCAGGCAGAATCATCCAACAAGATCATCATCAACAATTTAAAGAAGAAGCTTGGATCCAAGAAAGGAAAATGGGCAGAAGAACTACCTTATGTGCTTTGGGCTGATAGGACAACTCCCAAGAATGCCACTGACCAAACTCCATTTTCTTTGGTATTTGGGGCAGAATCAGTGATCCCTACAGAGATGGTGGTTCCTACTGCAAGAACAAGCATTCGTGATCCTAAAGAAAATGCTGAAAACTTGATTCAAGATTTGGATACTATAGAAGAACTCAGGGATTTGGCAAGGATAAGGATGGCCAGTTATCAACAAAGGATGGCTGGAGCTTACAACAAAAATGTCAGGATCAGGAAATTCCAAGTTGGTGATATGGTGTTAAGGAAAGCATTTCAGAATACCACCAATCCTGCTGATGGAAAGTTGGCACCAAAGTGGGAAGGCCCTTACTTGATTGAAGCTGAAGCAGGGAAGGGGGCATATCGATTGCTAACAATGGAAGGTGATTTGTTACCAAGAGCTTGGAATGTTGTCCACTTGAAGAAATACTTCATGTAATAAGGATCCATGATCCTTACCTGACAAGTATCCTTGAAGGATCCCTACAGGACAGAGGATCCTCATTTTGGTAATATTCTAATCTCCAACTATTTCATTCTTTAATTATCTTATATAAGGATAAAGATCCTGCATCCTTTATCCTCTTTTCACTTGATTTTGAGTTTTGAAGGTTCAGGTATCCTTAACAAAGGATTGAGTATCCACAGAAGTATCCAGTTATTTGGGCTTGACCCCAGTTATTTGGGCTTGACCCCAGTTTGGGCCTGTCCCCAGTATCGCCAGTAGCGCACGATGATCCTGATACAGTTCATGGCAATGGGACCAGTACTCGCTTTAGGGGCTGCCAATTTCATTGTACTGGCTGTATTCAGGATCCTACGTATAATGGTAGACGTACCATACATCCGTTCCTAAGGTTTCTAACGTTTTCACGTTAGCTAAGGTTTTGGCATTTTCATGTCACTAAGTTTGGATAGTCGCCAGTGAGGGCCATACTCCAGTTTACACACGATCTTTGGGCTTGTCCCCAGTTATCCTTTGGGCTTGTCCCCAGTTATCCTTTCGGCTTGTCCCCAGTATATTGGGCTTGTCGCCAGAATTGTTGGGCTTGTCCCCAGTTACTAACTTTTATCTTATATTGGCTTAGTCCCAAGTTGTATCCTATTTCAGGTTTTTGAAGCTAAACGACCAAGGATCCTTGATCCTTACCTTCTATTAAGGTTTATCTTTTGGTTATCCTGATTATAAGTGTTAAAGGTTAGGATCCTAACTTGGATTCTCAGGTATGATCCTCGATCATTTTGATTTTATTCATTATTTATCTAAGTGACCCTTATCCTTTGACAACTGAACTTATGATCCTTAAACTACACTACTTTTCAGAACTTGTCGACTATAGGATATGTGATCCTTGATCATAACCTAAACTTTTTGAGGATATTTATTAAATTTTTTCTTCTTTACTTAATGAATTCAGACAAAATGTATATCACAACAATTGAAAAGTAAAGTACTCATAAGGATAACAACACAAGATAGCCGAAAGTTAAAGATTTTATTTATTCATCCATAGTTAAACCCTTCAAGGTTGTAAAAATTACCTACCCCAAGCATCTACCAGCAATACGTGGCCCGTCCGCTGGGGTAGGTAAAGGGTGTCCATTATTAATAGGTCTTTCAAGTGCAGGAAATAAAAGATGGCAGGATAACGAGTGGCTTCATCCCCCAAACAGAGGATCCATCCACCACCCATTATCCTACCTATTGTCTTAGGATCCATGATCCATAACCCTAGAAACTATTGTTCAAATACAACCCAAGATTATTTCAAAACACCATAACCAAAAAACTATGACCAAGTCCTAAAAAAAAATGGGCTCCGGCCGCGTCTAGAAATGTCCGTCATCGCCCATTATTGCAGCTTACACCTTTGCTGCATCACCATTGTTAGGGGTGGATTTCTAAATGATCAGTGATCCTCAATCGCTGTTGGGCTTAGTGATCCTTACTTCTGTTTGAATTGGTGATCCTCAGAAGTATTTCAGGATCAGGATCATGGATCATCAAAAGGATCCTTGTACTAACAGTTGTCTACTTTGAATTCGAAATTGTTTTGCAGGAGTATCAACTTGGACTTGGTCTTGGCGATATTCCTGGAGCATATTCTATGTTTATTCCGCACGTGCTTGGCCAAAAGTGGACGTTATGGAGTCGCGGAGGACTTGCACCATTTGCGGAATGTTAGTTAGTGTAGATATTTTCCATTTTTAAAGGGGTAGCGAGCTAATTAGAAAACACTTGGCTATTTTGGCTATACACACACTCTTACAACTGCTCTCACCAGCTCTCGTTAATTTACTTGTCGATTACACACTTTTTCACACAATACACTATAGTGATCCTTGTACTTAGCTCGCTATCATCCGAAGTTGTAATACATTTTCTTGTTTAATTTGAGTTGGTGATCGGTAGTTTCCATCACCCGAGGTTTTTTATGCCGGAGATCATTCATTGATCAAGGGATTTTTCCTCGTATAAATCTTCGTGTCACTTGTTCATTACATTTCAGAGTGATCCTTACTATTGTTCATCAATTCAAGCATCATACCTCACAACAGAAAGTTTGGTTGCATTATCATTGCTTGATTTTTGACCAAAACAGTTTGGCGCCCACCGTGGGGCTATTGGTGGTTCATTCCTAGAAAGATTCGTATTTTCGTGCTCATTTCGGTTCGTTACAACCAAGCAGATGGCTTCCTCAGCGAAGAATACTTCAAGTTTGATGCCCTCATTCAGTTCTTCACAAGGCGTTCCTCCCTTGCCTCCACCACCTTCTGGAGCCCAGAAGAATGCTGAGAATGCTGCAAAGAAACAAACCCCCATTTTTCAAAAACCACCAACTTCTTCTGTTTCAACTAATCCTACTACTAATGATCTTTATGCTCTGATTTTACAGATGAGGAATCATGCACAAGAGCAGGACAAAACCAACGAAAGGATCCTCCGGGAGATCGATGAGATAAAAAAACAGAAGAAATCAATGGAGGATCACTCCCCTCTGATGCCAAGATCGCTAAACTTTGACACTCCAGTCATAACTTCCCAACACTCAGCTGTTCCGGACGTACAATACTTGGGTGAATTACCAGGAAGGCGTCATGGAACAACAACTATGAGTCAGGTGTTTGGTTCTCACTTCCAGCCTCAAGGATCCTCTTATCAGCATCAGGGATACTTCACGTCAGGAGGATATTCGGGAATGCATGCAGTACAGGGATCCTCCCAGGTCCAAGGATCCTCCCAGGTCCAGGGATCCTCCCAGGTCCAAGGATCCCCCCAGGTCCAAGGATCCTCCCACGTCCAGGGATCCTCCCAGGTCCAAGGATCCTCCCAGGTCCAAGGATCCTCCCAGGTCCAAGGATCCTCCCAGATCCAAGGATCCTCTCTGGTCCCAGGATCCTCTCTGGTCCCAGGATCCTTTCAGGTTCAAAGATCATCTCAACTTCAAGGATCCAACGTCCTTCAGGATCAAGGATTCTTGAGAAGTATGCAGCCTCAGAGCTCGGACGTTCATCAAGGAGACTTCATACCAATGCAGACCATTGCTCCCTCTGGTCCTTCAATCATACCAGAGTCTCGACAATATGGATTCACATCCGCAATTCCAAACATGAATCCTGTGGGAGGTAACATTTTTAATAATTCATATAACACTAACCATGGCTTAATGCAGGATACAGGTATTAATCAGGCTATGGCTAGAGAGCTACAGAAGCTTAAGGATATGATATCCAGTGTACCGGGAGTGGTTAAACCCATTCCTGAAATTGCAGATGGTAGCCATAGGATATCTCGTTTTGCACCACCCTTGTGTGATGCTGAGATACCTAAAAGATTCCAGATACCATCTATGAAGCTGTATGATGGTTCAACGGATCCAGAGGAACATGTAGCTCAGTACAGGGAGAGGATGGAGATCAATCCAATTCCTGAAAGGTTAAAAGAAGCATGTCTATGCAAGGGATTTGGATCCACACTCACAGGATCTGCTCTTAAATGGCTGCTAAGTCTTCCCCTTACTCTATTACTTCATTTGCTAATCTAGTTAATTTGTTCAATAGTCAATTCTCTTGTAGTAGAAAGTTTGAACGATTAACTAGTGATCTATATAGGGTAACACAAGGCCAAAATGAATCACTTAGAGATTATATCACTAAGTTTAGTAAAGAATCCTTAGATATTCCTAATTTGGATATTGCTACGGCTGTTGAAGCCTTTAAAATGGGATTGCTTAGGGATTCATTATTCTATGATGATCTTGTTATGACACCTTGCAGGAATCTTGATGAAGTAAGAACCAGGGCCCTTAGGTTCATCCGCCTAGAGGATGACAAAAGGATCCAGGATAGACTGACAGGATCCTCAAAACAGGATAAACAAGGATCCTACTTCAGGAACAACAAATCCAAGTCCTACAACAGATCTGATAACCAGAATGTGCATGCAGTGGAACAAGAAGAGGATGATGAGGATTATCCTCCTATTTCTGAATACTGTTTTTCTGTTGATAACAATGAACTAATCCTTGCAATGCAGAATCTAGGTGAGAAAGCTAGGTGGCCAAGGAAGAGTGATAAACCAGCTGCTACAAAGGATAAGTCCAAGTGGTGTGCATATCATGAGGATTTTGGGCATCTCACTGAAGAGTGTATTGCACTGAGAAAGGAAATTGTTTACTTGTTGAGCAAAGGGCATTTGAAGGAACTCTTGGGACGGAAGAAATCAAGGATCCAGGATCCTGAAAGGATCCCAGAAAGGGCTCCTGCTCCTCCAGCAGATGCACAAGTCATAAATTTCATATCCGGTGGATCAGATATCTGTGGTACCTCCTTTTCAGCAGCAAAAAGACATGCTAAGGAAACCAAGATGGATAATGGAGACAGACCCGTTCGGACCTCCGTTGTCACCCAGGATAAAGTCATAACCTTTGATGAGGATGATCGTGTTGACGTCCAGGATCCTCATCATGATGGTCTTGTAATTACATTATTTATTTCTAACCACTTTGTTCGCAGGATCCTTATA
This sequence comes from Helianthus tuberosus, assembly GCA_030545235.1. Lineage (NCBI taxonomy): Eukaryota > Viridiplantae > Streptophyta > Magnoliopsida > Asterales > Asteraceae > Helianthus > Helianthus tuberosus. The sequence goes on along the minus strand of CM060373.1, from coordinate 134,919,145 downwards.
GATTGAGGAAGCTCTGTGAACATCATTCAGCTTGATGTTCTCAAGAAGATGAATATCCCAGAGTCTGATATTATCCCAAGATCCTCAGTACTTGTGGGATTCAGTGGAGAAACTAAGAATACATTGGGGGACATCAAACTCCCAATCTATATTGAAGGATTGCATTCTTATCAAAAATTTTATGTTATAGATTGTTTATCATGTTGTAATGTTATCCTTGGCAGGCCATGGATACATGACATGAAGGCAGTCCCATCCACCAATCATCAATGTGTAAAGCTTCCAAGTCCTTGGGGAGTGGTGAAAATTGAGAGTGATCAACATGAGGCTAAAAATTGCTATACCTCATCAATGAAGCCAGCCTCAAGACCAAGGGAGCAATAGCAATTAAAGTATCCTTCAAGAGATGTCTTGGAGGCAAGAGAACATGATTTGAAAAAAATCCTCATGGATCCTGATGATCCTGAATCCAAGATCTTCATAGGATCAGGGATCCTTAGCGATATTGAACAGGAGCTAGTATCCTTCCTCAAAAGAAGGAAAACCACCTTTTCCTGGAAACATGAGGATATGACAGGTGTATCTAAAGATGTAATTACTCATAAACTTGGAATTGACAGGTCCTTCAAGCCAATTCATTAAAAGAGGAGGAAGTTTGCACCTGAAAGGAATGCTATTATCCAGGAAGAGGTAGATAAGCTACTTCGGGCAGGTATGATAAGAGAGGTTAAGTATCCAAAATGGTTAGCCAATGTGGTTGTTGTTCAAAAGAAAAATGGAAAGTGGAGGGTATGTGTCGATTTTACAGATTTAAACAAGGCATGTCCCAAGGATCCTTTCCCATTACCCCACATTGACTCCATGGTGGATGCTACCGCGGGTCATGAGTTGTTGACTTTTATGGATGCTTCATCTGGATTTCAACAAATTCAGATGGAACCATCTGATCAAGAGGATACAGCCTTTATGACCCCAACTGGTATATACTGTTATATTGCTATGCCATTTGGATTAAGGAATGCAGGTGCTACTTATCAAAGGCTAGTCAATATGATGTTCAAGGAACAAATTGGACATACTATGGAAGTCTATATTGATGACATGGTGCTTAAGTCCAAGAAGGCTGAGGATCACCTTAAAGACTTGGAGGAAGCATTCAATATCCTTGATAAATATAATATGAAACTTAATCCTTCTAAGTGTCATTTTGGTGTGAAGGCAGGTAAATTCTTAGGATATATGGTAACAAAGAGGGGCATTAAAGCAAGTCCAGAACAAATTAAGGATATTGTGAATATCAAATCTCCTGCCAATGCTAAGGATGTGCAAAGATTGACGGGAGGATCGCAGCCTTGAACAGATTCATATCCAAATCCTCAAAAAAGTGTAAGGAATTCTATGATATCCTGAGGAAGAACAAGAAATTTGAATGGACTAAGAAGCATGAAGGTGCCCTCAGAGCTCTTAAAGATTACCTATCCTCAGCCCCAGCCTTGATGAAACCAGAGAAAGGAGATGTGTTATCCTTATACTTGGCGGTATCCTCAAAAGCAGTAAGTGCGGTCCTTGTTAAGGATCACCAAGGTACACAACATCCTGTTTATTATGTAAGTAAGAGCTTACTTGATGCTGAATCCAGGTATTCACATTTAGAAAAACTTATCCTTGCATTAATTATGGCATCTACTAAATTAAGACATTATTTTGAGACTCATGCCATTATTGTTAAGACTAATTTTCCAATTAAGAACGTCCTCAGGAGACCTGAAATGTCAGGAAGGATGGCTAAGTGGGCAGTGAAGCTTAGTGCATACGATATACGATATGAACCAAGGACTGCCATCAAATCCCAAGCCTTAGCTGATTTTGTGGCAGATTTTAGTAGTGACTTGCAAAAGGAAGCTGAGTTAGAAGTCCAACAGCTTGAAGAAACTAAGGATCCTTGGATACTCTTCACTAATGGAGCCTCTAATGTAAAGGGAACAGGGCTTGGAATACTACTAAAATCGCCACAGGGGGACATAATACCCCACTCCATAGCTTGTGAATTTCAAACTACCAACAATGAGGCTGAGTATGAAGCCTTGATAGTTGGTTTGCAAATTGCAAAGCATATGAGGATCAGGTATCTTGAGGTACATGTAGATTCTTTACTGATCACTAATCACTTTAATGGATCCTATGCTGTTAAAGGTGAAAAGCTAATCAAATATTTGGAGATAGTCAAAGAATTGGCACTCTCTTTTGTATCCTTTAGTTTGACACAGGTACCAAGGGAAGAGAATGCAGAAGCTGATGCATTAGCCAATCTAGGATTATCTTTGAAGATTCCTGAGGATATCATGATCCCTATTATCCATATCCTGACCCCTGCTATCGAGGATCATGTAGCTATGGAGATAGGAGAATATTCTGCAGTCATTCCTAGTGATGATACTCAATCTCATTCAGGATCATGGATCCTCCCAATCATGAGATACATACAACATGGAGAGATCCCTACAGGAGAAAACCCTAGGGCTTTCAAAATTAAGGTATCTCAATTTACAATATTGAATAATATGTTGTATAAACGATCTCTTGCAGGACCATATCTAAGATGCATTGAGGATCCTGAAATCCAAGAAGTCCTAAAGGATTTCCATGAAGGAGATTGTGGAAACCACACTTGGGGCAGGGCATTATTCTCAAGGATCCTGAGGACAGGATACTATTGGCCCACTATGAAGAAGGATGCTGTGGAGTATGCCAAGAAGTGTGATCCTTGTCAGAGGCATAGTAATATCCTTCACCAACCAGCAGAGCTCTTGTATCCTATATCCTCTTCCTGGCCATTCATGAGATGGGGAATGGATATAGTTGGAAAGCTTCCTAAGGCACCTGGTGGAAAAGTATTCATGCTTGCTATGACTGATTACTTCTCTAAGAGGATAGAGGCTGAAGCCTTTGCTCAAGTCAGAGAAAAGGAAGTTATATCCTTTATTAAAAGAAACATTATTACTAGATTTGGTATCCCTTCTGAGATTATTTGTGATAATGGATCCCAATTTATTGGGAATAGAACCACTAACTTTTGTGACAGTTGGGGGATTAAGATGATAACATCAACACCAGTCCACCCACAAGCCAATGGTCGAGCAGAATCGTCCAACAAGATCATCATCAACAATTTGAAGAAGAAGCTTGGATCCAAGAAAGGAAAATGGGCAGAAGAACTATCTTATGTGCTTTGGGCTGATAGGACAACTCCCAAGAATGCTACAGGCCAAACTCCATTTTCTTTGGTATTTGGGGCAGAATCAGTGATCCCTACAGAGATGGTGGTTCCAACTGCAAGAACAAACATTCGTGATCCTGAAGAAAATGCTGAAAACTTGGTTCAAGACCTGGATACTATAGAAGAAATTAGGGACTTGGCAAGGATAAGGATGGCCAGTTATCACCAAAGGATGGCTGGAGCTTACAACAAAAATGTCAGGATCAGGAAATTCCAAGTTGGTGATATGGTGTTAAGGAAAGCATTTCAGAATACCACCAATCCTGCTGATGGAAAGCTAGCACCAAAGTGGGAAGGCCCCTATTTGATTGAAGCTGAAGCAGGAAAGGGAGCATATCGATTGCTAACAATGGAAGGTGATTAGCTACCAAGGGCTTGGAATGCTGTCCATTCGAAGAAATACTTTATGTGACAAGGATCCATGATCCTTACCTGACCAGTATCCTTGAAGGATCCTTACAGAACGGATGATCCTCATCTTGGTAATCTTCTAATCTCAAACTATTTCATTCTTTTATTCTCTTATATAGGGATAAGGATCCTGCATCCTTTATCCTCCTTTCACTTGATTCTGAGTTTTGAAGGTTCAGGTATCCTTAACAAAGGAATGATTATCCACAGAAGTATCCAGTTATTTGGGCTTGACCCCAGTTATTTGGGCTTGACCCCAGTTTGGGCCTGTCCCCAGTTTCGCCAGTAGCGCACGATGATCCTGGTATTGTTCATGGCAATGGGACCAGTACTCGCTTTAGGGGCTGACAATTTCATTGTACTGGCTATATTCAGGATCCTACGTATAATGGTAGATGTACCATACATCCGTTCCTAAGGTTTTGGCATTTTCATGTCACTAAGTTTGGATAGTCGCCAGTGAGGGCCATACTCCAGTTTACATACGATCCTTTGGGCTTGTCCCCAGTTATCCTTTGGGCTTGTCCCCAGTATATTGGGCTTGTCCCCAGAATTGTTGGGCTTGTCCCCAGTTACTAACGTTCATCTTATATTGGCTTAGTCCCAAGTTATATCCTATTTCAGGTTTTTGAAGTTAAATGACCAAGGATCCTTGATCCTTACCTTCTACGAAGGTTTGTCTTTTGGGTTATCCTGATTATAAGTGTTAAAGGATGGGATTCTAACTTGGATTCTCAGGTATGATCCTTAACTATTTTGATTTTATTCATTATTTATTTGAATAACCCTTATCCTTTGACAACTGAACTTATGATCCTTAAACTATATTACTTTTCAGAACTTATCGATTATGGGATATGTGATCTTTGATCATATCCTAAACTTTTTGGGGATATTTCTTAAATTTTTTCTTTACTTGATAAGTTTAAACAAAATAAACATCACAACAGTTGGAAAGTAAAATATCAACAAGGATATCAACACAGGATAAGCCAAAAAGTTAAAGTTATTTTATTCACAAAAGATTAAACCCCTTAAGGTTGTCAAAATTACCTACCCCGAGCATCTACCAGCAATACGTGGCCCGTCCGCTGGGGCAGGTAAAGGGTGTCCATCGTTAATAGGTCTTTCAAATGCAGGAATAAAAAGACGGCAGGATCACAATGGCTTCATCCCCCAAACAGAGGATCCCTCCACCATTTGTAATCCTACCTATTGTTCAAAGGATCCATGATCCTTAGCCCTAATTACTATTGTTTAAGTACAACCCATCATTGTTCAACAAAAACACCATCAAAACAAAAACCATAACCAAACTTAAAAAAATGGGCTCCGGCTACGTCTAGAAATGTCCTTCATCGCCCATTCATGCAGCCTACACCTTCGCTGCATCATCATCCCCTCCAGCTCCAGTATCCTTCGCATGATCCTTGCCACTGCCACTAGCTTCGATTGCCAGAACCTCGTCAGCCTCATCTTCCTCATCCTCCAAATCAGTCAGCCTGGCCTTCCAGCCTTCCATGTCCCAGTTGCTCCTATCAAAGGCAGGATCCTGGGCTTCTTGAGCCATCTGCAGCTTGGTCTTGTACATGGCAATGGCAGCAGAGACTTTAGCATCCTGTGTGATCTCGTGCTTCTCATAATCAGCGTTGATCTGAGTTGCAACTATCTGAGCTTTGGCATCATTGAGGTCCTTTTCAAGGGAAGCAATCTTGTGATCCTTGAGCACCGCCACCTTTTGGAGATCAGAGTATTTCTCCTCAAGCTCCTCAACATTCCCAACATAGTCCTCGATCTCAGCAAATTTATACAAAGAAGACAATGTAAAGATTAGAGTCAGGTGATCCTCAAGTGGATAGGATAACTAAACTGAGTCAGTGATCCTTACATCATTAAAGTACTCGAGGAATTGATGGCGGATCAGAGGCAAGCCTTGAAGGTTGTCAGCTTCAGAGGTTTTTCTTTTCTTTCCACCTCTTCCCTTTGAAGTGGTAGCCTTGGGGATTACAATGGAAGGGCTAGGAGCAGACTTTTTCTTGGAGGATCGGACAGTGTCTAGATCAGTGACACTGAATTTGGAGGCAGACTTTGAAGATTTCCCAGCACCTACACACCCGGAACAGATAAGTATCCTTATCCTATTTCTATTTAACTATTTATTTAAACATTTAATTATAAAAAGAACAGGATACTTACTTGACATCTTGACAGAACCTGAGGATACCTCTTGAGAATCCTGGGTATTTGCTTTGAATGACCTTGTTGCAGGATCAAGTTTTCTGAAAGCAGCAAGTCTCTCCTTGGTGGCAGGTGAGGGTATAATATGTGAAACAGTGATAGCTGTACAAAAGAAACAAAAGCATGTTAGTAATCCTCATCAGAAACAAGCTTACTCAGTGATCCTTCTAAGGATCCTCTATCCTACCATGGGTGCTCCATTTCCTTGGCAGATCCTTTCCATCAGGAAGAGAATCCCTTCTGACAAAGAAGAATATTCGTTTCCAATTAGTATCATTCTTAGTGGCTTTGAAGATGGGATGTTCTTCACCGGGTTTACGCTTGAATAGATATCGGTGGGATCCAAATGTTGTGAGATCATACATCTCTGCCAACTCCGACATTCCCAGAGCAATTCCTTCTTGCTCAATGATCCTTTCGAGGGTATATAAGACCCTCCAGATCATTGGCATAGCTTGAATGTAGGAGATGCCAGTAAGGGAGAAGAAAGACTGGGTGAATTCAGGGAAAGGATATGTGTATCCTATTGTGAACGGTGTGACCGGGAAGGCTACCCAAGTTTCAGAAACATAATCACTTAGAACGGTGGGGTCAAATGGCTTGAAATCGGTGTTTGCCGGAAAACAATGGCGGATTCTATCTATTTGTGGATCAGTGAAACAGCACCTTTCATTCGCCAAATCTTTGATGATCCCCTGGCTCTTAAGAGGACTGTCCTTCTTGTGATCCTTAGTCGGTGAGGATCTTAGCATCATCTTGGTCATAGCAATAGAGAAGAAGATGAACAGAGAAAGAAAACGTAAAGGGAGAAAAGGAAAAGAGATACCTGCTTGATCGTCGGATGAGAATTTAAAGGGAGTTTCTCTTGAATTTGAATGCTGATTGATCCCTATCCCTAACTCCTATTTATAATAATGGTTTTGCAGGATAGTCACCTCAGTGACGTCATGTTCGTAACGGCTAGTCCGATTACAACGGCTAGTTATCCGTTGGTTGATTGCGGATAAGAACAAAATATAACTCATTTATTTACATAATTACTCCTTATATTTTGGGGGCAATTGTTAGGGGTGGATTTCTAAATGATCAGTGATCCTCAATCGCTGTTGGGCTTAGTGATCCTTACTTCTGTTTGAATTGGTGATCCTCAGAAGTATTTCAGGATCAGGATCATGGATCATCATAAGGATCCTTGTACTAACAGTTGTCTACTTTGAATTCGAAATTGTTTTGCAAGAGTATCAACTTGGACTTGGTCTTGGCGATATTCCTGGAGCATATTCTATGTTTATTCCGCACGTGCTTGGCCAAAAGTGGACGTTATGGAGTCGTGGAGGACTTGCACCATTTGCGAAATGTTAGTTAGTGTAGATATTTTCCATTTTTAAAGGGGTAGCGAGCTAATTAGAAAACACTTGGCTATTTTTGGCTATACACACACTCTTACAACTGCTCTCACCAGCTCTCGTTAATTTACTTGGCGATTACACACTTTTTCACACAATACACTATAGTGATCCTTGTACTTAGCTCGCTATCATCCGAAGTTGTAATACATTTTCTTGTTTAATTTGAGTTGGTGATCGGTAGTTTCCATCACCCGAGGTTTTTTATGCCGGAGATCATTCATTGATCAAGGGCTTTTTCCTCATATAAATCTTCGTGTCACTTGTTCATTACATTTTAGAGTGATCCTTATTGTTGTTCATCAATTCAAGCATCATACCTCACAACAGAAAGTTTGGTTGCATTATCATTGCTTGATTTTTGACCAAAACAACCATCACCTTCACCATCTCCTCCAGCTCCAGCATCATCCACATGATCCTTAACCCCACTGCCGCCAGCCTCGATTGCTAAGAGCATTCACATCCAAACCATCAAATTATACATACATTCCACTAAAAAACAACTCCTATATCAATATATTTCCACTAAAAACAAATACTTTTTCCCTCTCCTTTTCAATTAAATAATATTATCATGACATTTTTCTCTCTCCTTCACTCACAACCACTTTCAATATATATTAAAAAAATTATACTGGGTGAACAGTGTCCCCTCAAATATACAGATAAACAGTAACATTTTCTCTCTCCTCCACTCACAACCACTTTTTATACCCTTTATAATATAAAACCCCCCTCACATATTTTGATGGATAGAATGTGAATGCTCTAAGACCTCACCAGCTTCTTCTTCCTCATCCTCATCCAGCTCAGCCAACCTAGCCTTCCAGCCCTCTATGTCCCAGTTGCTCTTATCAAAGTCAGGATCCTGAGCTTCTTGGGCCATCTGCAACTTGGTTTTGTACATAGCAATGGCAGCGGAGACTTTGGCATCATTTGTGATTTCAGCCTTCTCTTGGTCAGCAGTGATATGAGCCAGGACAAGTTCCCTCTTCACCAGATTGACATCGTTTTCAAGGGAGGCAATCTTCTTATCCTTAGCCAGCATGATCTTTTGGAGGTCCACACACTTCTGCTCAACCTCTTCAATACTCCCTACGTAATCTTGGATTTCAGCAAATTTCTGCAAAAGAAAGGATGCAATTCAGGATCCCTTACCCTCAGCATGGAAGGATCATGTACAAGAATCACATTTAAGGATCAGTTATTCTTACCTCAGCAACGTATTCCTCGAATTGATGATGGATCAGAGGCAGACCTTCAAGCGTATCGGCAGTCTTCCTTTTCTTTCCGCCCCTTCCCTTAGAAGCGGTTGCCTTGGGGATCGTGACGGATGGACTGGCATCAGGCTTTTTCTTTGAGGATCGGACAGCATCAAGGTCAGTAACACTGAAACGAGTAGCAGACTTTGATGATTTTCCAGCACCTACACATCTAAAACAGATAAGTATCCTTATTTCATTCTAATTTAAACATTTAGTTATGCACAAAATGGGATACTTACTTGACATCGTAACAGAGCCTGAGGATACTTCCTGAGAATCCTGGGTATTTGCTTGAAATGTTCTTATTGCAGGATCAAGCCTCCGGAAAGCAGCAAGCCTTTCCTTCGTTGCAGGTGTTGTAATAATGTGTGAGACAGTAATAGCTACAAAATAGAAACAAAAGGATGTTAGTGATCCTCAGCAGAAACAAGGTTATCCTGTGATCCTTCTATAAGGATCATCTATCCTACCATGTGTAACCCATTTTCTTGGAAGATCCTTCCCATCAGGGATGGAATCCCTTCTGACAAAGAAGAATTGCCTCTTCCAGTTGGTGTCATTCTTAGTGGTTTTGAAGATGGGGTGTTCTTCACCGGGTTTGTGTTTGAATAGATATCGATGAGATCCATGGCTCACAAGGTCGTACATTTCTGCTAACTCCGACATCCCCAGATCAATACCTTCATGCTCAATGATTCTTTCAAGGGTATACAAGACCCTCTACATCATTGGCATCGCTTGGATATAGGAGATGCCGGTGAGAGAGAAGAAAGACTGGGTGAAATCAGGAAAAGGATACGAGTATCCTATCGTAAATGGGGTGACCGGAAAAGCTACCCAGGTTTCAGAAACAAAGTCGCTTAGGACGGTGGGGTCAAAAGCTTTAAAAACGGTGTTCGCCGGAAAACAATGGCGAATTCTGTCTATCTGTGGATCAGTAAAGAAGCATCGTTCCTTCGCAGAGTCTTCGATGATCCTTTGGCTCTTCAAGGGACTGTCCTTTTTGTGATCCTTAGCCGGTGAAGATCTTAGCATCATCTTGGTCATGATGATGATGAAGAAGAAGAAACAGAATAAGAAGATGAAGAGAGAAAGGAAAGAGAAGTACCTGATCAAATCTTCTAATGAGGATTTAAAGGATGAAACGCACGAATTTAAATGCTTCCTAACCCTTATCTCTAATTTCAATTTATAATCATGAATTTGCAGGATAGTCACTTCAATGACGTCAGGATGGCAACGGCTAGTCAGGATGTAACGGCTATATATCCGTTGATTTGTTACGGATAAGAACGAGAAAATATAACTCGTTTATTTACACTTTACTCCTTACATTTTGGGGGCAATTGTTAGGGGAGGATTTTGCAATGATCAGTGATCCTCAATTACTGTAAGGTTTAATGATCCTTAGAGAGTATTGAAGGATCAGGATCCAGGATCATCCTAGTGATCCTTACACTAACGATTGTCTGCTTTGAATATGATGTTGTTTTGCAGGAGTACATGCTTGGACTTGTTCTTGGCGATATTCCTGGAGCATATTCCTTTTTATTCTGCACGTGCTTGACTAATATGGACGTTATGGAGTTCGTGGAAGACTTGCACGAAATGCGGATAGTTTGTTAGCTTAGATATTTTCCAAATTTAAAAGGGGACAGCGAGCTATATTAGAACACTTGGCTATTTTTGGCTAAACACACACACTCGTAACTGCTCTCATCAGCTCTCAACAGTTCACCCGGCGATTACACACTTTTTTGCACATTACACTCTAGTGATCCTTGTAACTAGCTCGCTGTCATCCAAAGTTGTAATACATTTTTGTTTAATCTGAGTTGGTGATCGGTAGTTTCCATCACCCGAGGTTTTTTATGCCGGAGATCAACTCTTGATCAAGGGCTTTTTCCTCGTATAAATCATTGTGTCACTTGCTCATTACATTTCTAAGTGATCCTTAATATTGTTCATTGATTCAAGCATCATACCTCACAACAGAAAGTTTGGTTGCATTATCTTTGCTTGATTTTTGACCAAAACAACTGCAGCTTCGGCATCCAGAGTCACCTTTTTTAACTTATCTTCATAATGTTGTGACCTGGCTGCAACGATCTTCCCCTGATCCACGATAGTGATCTTAGCTTTCTTCAACTTGGCCTCCGAGATCTTCACTATTTCACAAGCTTCGGTGTAGAGATGCGTCAGACTCTCAAGACCCTACAATACAAAACTCGGGTATTGTTAATATAATCTAACCAGGGTATCGATTCAGCATACGTGTGCAGGATGTAGGATAAGGATATTTACTTGGTTAAGGAAAGAAGTCATGAAATGGCTAGATTCCATGAAACCAAGATTCTCGTAGGAAAAGACTTCAGCGATGACGAGAGAATCAGATTCTTTCCTCTTACGGGAACTAGAAGCACGGAGCTTCACTGCTGAGGAAGGCTTGGGCATGGCTGCGGGTTCAGAACTAGTTGAAGGCTTGGATGCTATGGAAGGCTTGGAGCTAGGCTCTTTCTTTACTGGAACGGTTGCCGGGAAACTGTCAAGCTCTTCCAGATCAAAAATTGGAACAAGTTTGCTGGAATCTACATAAAAGGGAAGTAATTTCAATTTTTATATGTCAATACATCAACTAACCAAACATGTTTGAAATGCATTTAGAACATACATCCTTACCCGACGTATTGGAGGATGAATGCTGACTTGAACTTGAGTGACTAAGCCAAAAAACAAACCCACTCAGCTGAAGAAAAATCTGACCGGATGTTCCAATCAAATGGCCGGATGACGTACCATCAGGGAAGGCTCCAGAGGCACGTAGAGTGGCCATGTCGGCATTATCAAAATTGCAAACCTCTTTCTTGGGCTTGCCAAGCAGATTGTGTGACATGAAGGTTGGCTTGGAGTCGCCGGAGCATGAACGAGTGCGTTTTGCCATGAGATCGGTGACGACGAAAAAGATGCACAAAGAAAGAATAGAGAGAGAGGGAATACCTAAATGGTCCGATACAATGTGATAATTAACATGAAGAAAGTAGAAGATATAGGGCGAAGATAGCTAACTATGAGAAATACTAGCCTTGAAAGCTGCATCAGGTCACATCACATCTCTATCCATTAAGACTTCAGATAACGTCGGAAAAATACATCTGTTAAGATCAAAGGATCCCAGCAGCTATATTTTTGGGGACAATTGTTGTGGGTGGAATTTTCTAACCTATATCCCGAAATTATATCCTGACTTTATATGTCTATTTTCGCTACCGGGATACTGGACCAGGATATTGGTAAAATCCTGCGAGGGTATCCTGCGTGCTGTTAACAATTTGCTTTGGCTGCAAGGTACAAATGGTCATGAGGCTTGGTCTCCCTGAAGAATAGGTCAAGGTGGTTACAAGAAAGACGTTGGAAGCTTGGAGAAGGGGTTTACAACGGTCAAAAGGGAATATTCGCAGGATCCCGGAATAATAGGAGAATATCCCGGATTTTTAGCATAGTTTGTTATTTCTTGTAACTATAAATAGGAGTGCTGGATCAGTAGGTTGACACACATAATCCCGTCCACTTTTACACACACATTGCAGCTACGATCACCATCTCAATCACAAGCACTCACAACACTCACAAATCACAATCATTGTAACACTTAGAGCAGATCCGTGCACTATCCTGAAGCTGTATCTTGCTGTTATTCAATCAGTAAGAACAAACAAGGCAGCTGACTATTGTCAGCTCCCGAGGTTTTATGCCGGCGATCTAAAAAGATCAAGGGCTTTCCTCGTACATCTCGTATCAATTTTTACTTTACTTGCATTTCGTTTACAAATTGATATAGTTCTGTATCCCAGAACTATATCCTGAAACTGTTTACATTTTCAACAAAGTTAACACATTTTTACAAGTTTACATAGCACACTACCTCACAAACTAAGTTTGATCACTAAATTGCTTCGGTAATTTTTGACCAAAACAATGCGCATTACACAGTTTGAATAAATGTAATTTTCTGTACTAAATTATAAAAAAAAATATATCCTTAAAAAACCCCGTGTATTGTACGAATTAATAAATGTAATTTTACATATCAAATAATAAAATGTTATATCTTAAAAAACATCATGTGTTACATGGGTCGAGTAAATGTAATTTTGCATAGTGAAAATAAAAATATTTAATATATTAATATAAAGTTTGGTTTTCGTGATTAAAATAGATTATTCTGTTGTTGCAAAATTTGTTAACAAAGTCTCAATAAATTTAACCCTTTATAATACAAACTTAATTAACAAATTATAATTTAACATTATCAGATTTCTATCACCTTAAGACTATGGATTAATGCAAAACAGAAAATATAAAAGAAACAAATTTATTATATGTTTTAATTTATCTATAATTAATTAATTAATTAGAAGAGATTAAACTAAAATAAAAATTATCTATAAGAGATAGTCTAATACGATGACAAGTGTCCCTAAAGTGGTTTCTTTTATTATATAGTATAGAAATATTGGATTAGAAAGGTAAATCATTATTTCCAAAACAATTCCAATGAGCTTGTGGTGAAGTGGTAAATGAGAGACTCGGGTTTCTAAGAAACCCAAGTTCAATTCATGCTTTTCAGCGGCACCTGATGATGATATGAGACTAGGTGAGTAGGCGGCGATCGTTAGTTCGATCCTTGAACTGAATGAGTTTTACCTCACCGTATTGTCGTGCCTTTGAGCGAGTGTTCACGGGCTTCTGCCCTAGGTGAGGGTTTTCCTCAGTTCGGAGACGAGTGTATCCCGATGTGGTGAATTTTGTCATTAGCCCATTTGAAGGATTCGTTAGTCATTCAAAAAAATTATTTTCAAAACAGTGGTTTATCTCATTTACCTAAAAATTAAAAGTAGAATCTATTTCACTTGAAAGAGGGTTTGAGTAGTAGATGTTAGAAATTATTTTATTTTTCAAATCTAGATATATATTCTGTATAAACTGATTTACAAACTAAGAATAATCTTATCCGGTTTTTAAGACATATCCAAATATTTCCAATCAATATACAAATTTATATCATGTTTAATTACCGATCTCGATCTTTAGACCGTGTGTACTCGTTCATGTTTGGGTGTTTTGATGCCCAACCACGCCCAGAAAAAAGCCCGGAAACGGCCCCCATGGGCGTTTGTTTTGATTTTTTTGTGTTTGGCGTGGAATATACAACGCCTGAAGGGGGCGTTCTTTGACCAATCACCAATTTCTAAGCTTTATTTGTCCAATAACAATTTTTTTTTGGTTTTTCTTTTTATTTAATTCTATTACACCATAATGTCCACATCTCGACTACACCCATTTTAGAAAAATGCCCCATTGCTGACTGGGATGCCACATGACGCACAACGCCCAAAGGTGAGACATTATTCACCTCAACGACTACGTATGGTCTTATATAAACTTAAAAATAAATACCAAATCATTATGTAAGGATAAGATCATTACCGAAGTGAAGTCAGTTGGGTTTCTTTAGGCTAGGAATTGATCTAAATGTAAGGATGGCGTTTCTAATGAAGTTTTCTTTTTAAAATGAAAAAAAAAAAAAAACAAATCATTATAAAATTAAAAATAAATACTAAATAATGAAGTATGGGAGAAGGTATGGGAGTGCCTTCCGAATAATTGTGGTCATGTTACATTTGTTTTATTTGCTTTCCAAATATTTAAAAATATAATATAATTCAGACCTCTATTTTCGAAAAGAGATGGTGGCCAATTGGATCAGTGCAAACCATCCCGAACTTGATCGTCCAAACACAACGACCAAACTGATAACCTTCATGGCTTCATGCATAACGATAAATATAGTAAAAAACTGTTACAATTTTTTTCTGTAATTTGTGTTGTGTGTGATTTTATATATTGTGATGGATAATAGTTATATTATTTTAATGTCTATTACTGTATTACACCATATATTGTGATGGATAATAGTTATATTATTTTTTAATGTCTATTACTGTATTACACCAACATGCTAACATATGAGTTGATAGGTGTTTACGATTCAGTTTGTCCGGTATTGATAAAAAAGTACAGATCAAATCGCTGACTATGGTTTTGAAAAACGACAAACCAGACTAATTAATCAGTGATTGAAACACCAATTGCACGTTTTTTTTTCTTCTTTTTCTAGTTACTTGTTTGTATTGAATTTTAAAGTGCTAAGGATGGTTTATGAATATCATATATAAAACCACATATTCTACAAATGATTATTTTTTTGGTAGCCATTTCATTCGGTTTCAGCGGTTTTAAATTTCAAATATGATTCCATAAAATTTCATATATGGACCTTATACATCTTCAACATTATATATACTGAGAGAAAATAAAAGGGAAGAGGATGATGAAATTCCACTTGTTACATGCAATAAATATATGTTGGATCATATGGTCTAGCCATAGGGGCAAGAAATATAATATATTATCATGTTTCAAAGTAATTTTGAAATCAGGGCATGTTGGGGTAGTTAATGTTATGGTTACAACGGTTTTCGTTGTACAAAAGAAAATAGGAAGAAGCTTAGAGAGAATTTGATATAGAAACTGGATCAATATTTTTCATTCATAATCTTAATTAACTACTTATAGATAAAAGAACAATAACTAACTACTAACTCACTAATAGGGCGGACCTACCCTTATAGAGTGGGTAGGCGGCCGTACCCCATGAAAAAAAAATTAGTGGTATTTTCCGCAAAAAATCCTTACCGCACCCTTTGGAAATTTTCGTCCGCACTCCTTAGGAAAAAGGAAAATTGGTATTTAATAAACCAACCTTTGCCCAGTTGGTAAATAATAATCCAACGTACAGAATTGGTATATAATAATCCTACCTATCAACATGTTCGCACTCAATGGACCTCCGTTAGTTTTTTTTAACTGAAGTTAGTTTTTAAGTTTTATTTATTACACAAACAGTCCCTGTAGTTGTAATTTACTAGTTTTAACTATGAGTTAATAGCCAAAATGGTCCCTGAGGTTAATAGCCACAGCACCGCCACCACCACCACCACCACCACCACTGCACCGCCACCACCACCACAACAAATCAATACCATCTTCAATCATCAGAAGATAAAAGGAACCGAAGGGGGGTATGTTTACCGGAAGATTTTGACGGAGCCAAGCTCCACCGCCGCTGTCACTGCCAGCCGCCGCTGCTCACCTCCGCCGCCGCCGCCCTCCTTCTCTCTTCTCAGCCTCTCTCTCTCGCCTCTCAGTCTCTCTCTCTCCCGTTTTTCTCTATGTCGCACCGCCGCACCATATGCCACCACCATCTGGTGGTGGCAGTTGTCAATCGGAAATTGGAGGGGGGGGGGGTGTGGCGGTGTTCTTTGTTGCTTGTGAAAGTAATCGAGAGAAAGAGAGGAGATAGGGTTTTGTTTGTGAGATGAAGAAGATAAAGTTTGTGTGTGTATGTATAATATGCAGACAAAGAAAACTAAGGGTTTTCTAGTTGAGAAGATTACTTCTTTGTGTTTGTTTGTGAACGAGACTAAAAGGCATTTAATCGTGGTGGTGGCGGTGCTGTGGAGGTGGTGGTGGTGGCGGTGCGGTGGCGGTGGCGGTGGCGGTGGTGGTGGTGGTGGCGGTGCTGTGGCTATTAACCTCAGGGACCATTTTGGCTATTAACTCATAGTTAAAACTAGTAAATTACAACTACAGGGACTGTTTGTGTAATAAATAAAACTTAAAAACTAACTTCAGTTAAAAAAAACTAACGGATGTCCATTGAGTGCCAACATGTTGATAGGTAGGATTATTATATACCAATTCTGTACGTTGGATTATTATTTACCAACTGGGCAAATGTTGGTTTATTAAATATCAATTTTCCTAGAAAAAAAATGTTAGGAATTTACATAAAAAAATTGTGAACACGGATTGAAACCCGACCCAATTATGTAAACAAGTTAGCCCACTAAATCCTTTAATAAAACTTGAATTCATTCCATCAAGCCCAATACGTTAATAAAATTCAAGCCCAACCCAAATACATGTTTAATTAAACAAAATCAATCCAGTTTACAAAAGAACCCAATCGACTGCCAGCTTTGAGCGACTCCCGACCTCCCTCTGCCTCACCTCACTGCCAGCGACCTGCGACACCCCCACACCCGACGGCGACTGCAAAATTCCGGCCATGAGCAGCGTAGTTCCAGCCACGAACAGGTACGTGTTTTGTTTTTTTGTTATATTGATGTTTATGTTATTTTGTTCAAGACTCATGAGATAATAGGATGTGTTAAAAAAGTTTAAATTTTTATGTGTTTTGAGGTAATTTAGGGTTGTTCTAGTCTTTATAGGATGTGTTGTTGTCTCTTAATCTCTTATTGATTATATGATTCTAGTATAGGTTTGAAAAGTTGAAATTCAAAACTTGAAAATTAAGGAATATATTGATGGTTGATAGGCACAATGAGTAAGGAAGTTATGGCGCGATTTCTCAACAAGAGAAAAGCGGTTGAAATTGAATCATTTTCTGATTTTGTTGATGTGAATAATCTTTCCTCGGATCCTCATAATCGCAAGGCGATTGCATCATACAACGTGAATCAACGAGATGATGTTAGAAGGGCATACCTACTAAGAGGACCATGTCAACGAACGGATATTAGATACCCACAATCAACGTTTCAAGGTAAAGAGTTGAGAAAATTCAAGGAAGAATGGTATGACCTAAAGGGATATAAGGGATGGTTAGAGTATAGTATTTTTTGGCAATGAAGAATGTGAAGACCGACTTGCGTAATCGGATTGGCGATGAAAATTTAAGTGATAGTTGTATATGTTATATAGAGAAAGACTTGCTTAAGAAAGTAATTCTAGATGATGTTTTGGATAGATTTCAAAAAATGAAAACCCGTAAGACGACATTTTAAATATGTTTGTAACAACGTTTGACGTGTTTTTGATGATTATATAAATTTTAGTTTGATGTTTTTTTGTTTTACATGACCCGACCCGACCCGACCCGAACCGAATTTTTTATTTATAAATCTAGGCGGCCTAAAATTTTTAAAAATATTTCGCACTCCCATAGAAAATTTTTTGAGTCCGCCAGTCGCTAACCTATAAATATGAAACATGGAAATTATGGAGCATCCTCCACCACTTTCTTTATTTAATCACATAACTAATTAAACTAAATAGAAATAAATAAAATAAATAAACCAAGGGTCGTATTATTGGCACACCTTAGGAAATTAAATAGACACCTTCAATACGTATCGTATAGGCCTATACGATGCGTATTAAGGTTGGTTCAAACTTCTAGGTCAATCAAAAGCTGACAATGTCCCCTTATAAAAAAGTAATACGCATCATATAGGCCTATACGATGCATATTGAAGGTGTCAATTTAATTTTCCAATGTAGCTTTCTGTCACGCGGGCGAAGAAGCAGCACTTTGGACATTTGTTGGCCTTCAAACATCTAGGAAACTTATTTGAGAATACCCCTGAATTTATCGAAGCTGTAGAATGAGATCCTACAGTGTTGGGTTATGGTGTGTGTTAAGCGTGATATGATTTTATTAATATTTTAAGTTCGTTTTACGCATTAGTCAAGTTTTAAATTTATAAAACACGATATTGTACTAACACTAAACACACACTAGGGCAAGTGCACCCATCGCGAGCGTAGTATAGTGTTGGTAAGATACTGAGGTCGTCCAAGGACACAAGAGCTTTTAATACCGGTTTATCGTCAACATCTAATCGATCTACATTTTTGAAAAGTGTTTTTAAACATGAAAACAAATCGAAAAAGTAAAAAATAAATAAAATGAAAAACAAATAGACAAGATAGAATCACTTGGATCCAACTCATCTTTAATGTACCCTTTGATGATATTCGCACTTTCGGACTTTTTAAGAGATTATCTTATTTATAGTAGTAGGCCCTCTTTTGAAGGTGACGTTACCCTCAATCCAGTGGTTTGAGTCAGCAGGGATACAATCCCAAAGGGTCGGAATATTGAAAGACAATTAAGTAAGTTATTAATGCGAAAAGTGGTAGGCCCCTCTTTTGAAGGTGACGTTACCCTCGGCTAAGAGGTTTGAGTCAGCAAGGATACAATCCTAAGAAGCTGGTTTAATGTTTTAATAGTAGTTTACATATGAGGGGTTCAAGCTATTCGCACCCCCGCCATCCAATACCTTTAGGGCATTGAAGGAGGTCCTAGTAAGCTTTAACCAAGTCCTCGCATGATCTATACACTGAACGAGACAAGAACATTACCAAACCACCCTTCTAACCCCCCTTCCAAGTAGTTAAAGTGCTTTATATAGACCGTAAAGACACGAATGAGCAAATCAATGACATCATGAAGAAATGGTAAAGAAAATTCACTTTCAACATAAGAAACTAGTTATTAAAGTCATTAATATAAACCCAATTTGTAACACCCCGTGTTTCGAAAGTCAAAGTCAAAGTCAAGATTGAAGTCAAAGGGAGACAAGATAGCTAATTGCGATCTGTCACTCCTTGCTCAATTCCTGTTTTGACTTCTTTGACTTGTAGTTAGTCTATTTTATGCTTTACGTTAGTTGTATTATGTGGAGTACTTATTAATAATCGAGGTTTATTCGATATTTATCGCATGTTTTATCGCTTTATCACTATTGCAATCGCACTCGCAACTCGAATTACGCGTTCTGGATATTGTTCTATGTGTGTGTGTGTGTGTGTGCCTTATGTGTTACTTGTGCATGTTTAATTATGTTTATGTATGGTGATTAATCGAAACGCAATCGAAACTCAATCGCAATTGAATCGCAAACGCTAAACGAATATGAAATAATGATGATTGTATGTTGATATAGTAGTTAGGATTAAAAGTAATTTGACTAGGAAACTCTATCGCATCGCATCGCAACGCTCGCAATCGCAATCGAAACGGCAAAACTCGCCGCGCCTTGCACACCAATCGAGTGGCCAACCGATCATGCCATCATACACAAACACATCCTTCCCAAACGAAGTAACAATCCACTCGAAAGATCACCCGATCGTATGACCTTCTGAGCGGATTGTCACCCGATCGACCGGCTACCCGATCGGATTGCCATCCGATCGGATTGCTGTTCGACCCACTGACACTTTGTATCGTTTTACGTGTCGCTTATTGTTATGCTATCATTCTGATCAGGCTAACCTCACTCTCTAGCGCTCCCTTCAATCCATCAATCGCTGTGAGTATACTCGAACCCTTTTTGCTTTACGCACTTTAGGGTGTTACATATGTTACTTATTCTAAATCACATTGAACACACTACGCAATATTTTAACGCTAACCGTTACCGCATGTTATACGTGACTTAATGAATGCTTGTTTGTTATGTTTACACATGGAATGTTGTCTATCTGCCTTAGCAACGATAGTACTATTTGTTTGGACTCAGCACCTGTATACTCAGGGGTTGTTAAGGACAATTTGTTACATGGCTCACAGTGATGAGTGTGTATTACGAACTACCTTGGGCAGTCAACTCGCAGTCATTGGTATCGATAGGTTCATGTCGATAACTAACATGCCTCATTTTACACTGTGTACGTGCTGGTTATGCGTAACGATTTCGAACTCTATTATATCTATTAAACTTGTATGCTCACCTTTACACTATGTGTATTGAATTTTACCTTAACGTATGTGACAGGTGCTTAGGATGTTTATATGCTTGGCTTGCTGTGAAATCGAGGCTAGGAAAGGTCTAGAAACAAATAAACAATTGTCTGTATTTTGAAATCTGAGTTGTCGGAACAGAACAATCTGACTAGATCTTGTCTGTAATAATTATGATATCTTTTATGACAAGGTATGGGACATGTTGCTTTAAATAATTGGTAATTATAGTTGTTATGGAAACTTCTGGACAATCTGTTTCGCTCAGTGCCGCGCCCCGATGATTCCGCCATCGGTTGGGGTGTGACAGATTGGTATCAGAGCCATAACTATAGGGAATTAGGCAAGACTCGACCTAGTCCAGGTCGATGTCTTAGAAACGACCTAGTCTATAGTTAGGTACCAACAGACCAACTTGTGCGTACCCTTGGAGGTATTGTATGAACTTGCTTGCTGTTCTCGCTATTTTCGCCTACGCTACACTATCACTACACTTTAGTTCTCGAAAATGAACAAGCGATTAGGTCGATATTAGGTGTGAAAACCACAAACTCTCGATTAAATTGCTTGTTCGACCCGCATTTTTATCTATAAACACGAGAATTTGCGTTGAATCAGGAGTGAAATCCATAGTTTGGCGCATAAATCTTCTTTATTTTATCAAAAACAGGAACGAAGTTGCTAAGTCAGGGGTGAAACCCGGACCTTGGCGCCTTGTTCCGATCTCATTTTGGGTTTTACAAAACTCTCACCTAAGTCTCGACGGACTCCAACGACTTGAAGTCACAATATGGCTGGAAGGATGCGTCCCGATCGCCCATATTCGAGGCAAGAGCACAGTCCCGAAGGTCAAAGTGTGTACTGAAGGTCTTTGTGAATAGTCGAACCGCTTTGGTTAGTCGACGTCTATCAGCCGCAGACAATCTATCCTCGAATTTTATGTGTTTCGATTCCGAGCTCGCTACTGCCGACTCTGATATTTCGTCATTTTTATGTGGATTTTTATGTGTTTACTTGTTACGATTTTTGGTAATTTATTCGTTTTCGCTCTTCGCTTTGATCGACACACACGACTCGCACTGCACTTCTATCTTAAAACGCTGACAAATTGCTACTACATGAGAAACGACTTTACGCCATATTGATTGCTATATTATTCGCTTATGCTATACTACTCGCTATGTTAATCGCGATCGCCATTTTCGAACGCTCGCGGACTTTGAATGATAGGTTTCTGTATTCTGACTGCCTCTTGTGCATACCTGCTTCGGTGTTCCTGTGATTCTGTGTTTCTGTGCCTTACATGCTTACGTGCTTCTGTGCTTATTTGAATCTGTGATTATGTGCCTATGTGCTTACGTGATTATACGTGTTCCTGAGCCTTAGTAGTATTAGACGTGTGAGGTGAGATTCGATTATATTGAGTTTGAGCCCTATGGCGATGTCTGTTGCAGACAATGTCGTCATCTGGACCCTCATCTGGACCCCGTCACCCACGAGTTACTCGTCAAGAACAGAGAGACAAACGCCTTGCTGCTCTCCTCGCTAAGCAAGTAGCAAAGGTAGTTCCTCAGATCGTGAGTGAACTGTACGAGAATATGAGCAAATCGTCTGAGGAATCCAAGACCGAAACTCCTAAAGCTACACCCAAAGTTGCTTTCAGCTTCAAACAGTTTAAGGCATGCGGGCCGAAAGAGTTCACTGGCGAAGATGACCCCACGACCTTGTTTCAATGGTTCGACTCAATCGAAGTCACCCTGCGACAGAGCGGATGTCCTGACAATCTCCGCACACTGAATGCTACCGGCGTTTTCAAGTCCCATACACTAGACTGGTGGATGGCCGAGAGAAACAAGTGCGGAAACGATGCAGCCTATGGTTTGTCATGGGATGAGTTGAAGAACGTTATGCTCGAAGAGTTCTGCCCTCCCCATGAGCGCCAAAAGCTGGAGGATGAATTCTGGCATCTGAAGTAGAAAGATGGTGACAACGCTGCCCTGACTGATCGCTTCAAGCAGCTCAGTATCATCTGCCCCGATCAAGTGAAGACTACTGACATGACGATCAAGAAAGACATCCGCGCTCTGCCGGATTGTGTTGCCGATTTTGTGCATGCTTCAAAGCCAGCAACGATCGAAGAAACTGTTGGATCTGAGTTTCTTTTTGATTGTATTTTCGTTTGAAATTAAGATGAAAATGAAAGAGTTGTGCAGCGGAATAAAGATGAAAGCAAACTTTGCATACAATCAAACGAGAGTAATACCTTAATCAAACATCTTTACACAATGAATCGAAAGATTGAATTTGTTTCAACAACGATTACAATGATTGATGAATGAATGCAAACTCCCCCTCAGCCAGAGCTCAGTAGTTTGTTCGTGCAAAGAAGACGATGTGATCAAAAGAGCTAATAGAACAATACAAAGTACTGAACTATTTATAGGCACTTGCAAACCACTGAGCATCTTAGCTGACGTCACCATGAAAGTGACATCTAACCTCCTAACAAACTCTAACATCTGATCTATACAAACACTGATGTACTAACTACTGCTATTACAATTTATTACATAAAAGACACTTAAACAGCTGCTGCATCCTTCCACTGCTATGAATCCAGCAGTGCTTGTCCGGATCAGCAGTACTTGACTCAAGGCAGTAGATTGAGTCAGCAGAGCTTTGGTCTTCTATCAGTCTTTAACATTTGGCAGTAGATGCAAGGTAGCAGTTGTGGATCAGCACTTGGTAAGATCAGTAGATAGGAGGTCAGCAGATACAAAGCCACTTTCAAGGGGAGAGATTTGCATGAACTAACTGTAATCATCTGCTTATTCTGGATCCACTGCTCTGATCCAGTTTTGGCTTTAATTATCTGTTCCTCTGATAGGGTTCAATCCCAACAATCTCCCCCTGGAACAGATAATGCCAAAACTCTTCATTATTTGTGGAAATCTTTATTGCCTCATCAACAGCTCCCTTATCTGACCTTTAAATTGTAATTCAAAGTCTAGGGCATCTGTATCTTCATCATCCCTGCTAAGTGGAAGATCAAGGAGATCCTGCAAATCTTCAAGACTCAGGCCAAGAGCTTGTTCCCTTGATATTTTCTCCACTTCTCCACCAGACCTGAGCAAAGTCAATACGCAGGTCTGTTTGTCAGTTTCCCACTTTTGTATTTTTGAGCCTGGTGGGTTTCTTGGGAGATGTTTATTTGCAGAAGTATTTGGAGAGGCTGGCCTATTCATGACTGGCTGAGCAGCACTTGCATATTGTTCCAATTCAAGATCTTCTTTTATCATTACTTCCGTGCCTGCTTTTACAATGGCATCTCCAGCTAATAGATCTTGAATTGTTTCCATGCTAAACTGGTTTTTGCTCCTTCTTTTGTAGATGGCAGCACCAGCTGGAGCAGTGGTTCTTTTGTTTTGCAGCTTTGGTGGTCTTTTTGAGACCTCTGCTTTGGAATAGTCAGGCTTTTGTGGAACTCTTGGATCTTTCTTTCTAAGTTCCTCTAATTTTTTATATGTTGCCCTGACTCTATCTTCTCCCCACTTTGTCACAGAGTTCTTTGACCCATAATCAGCTGCAATCAGCTCCTCTTTCATTCTCCTCAACTCTAACATCTTCTCGGCTTCAAATTGTTTGAATTTTTCAGGAGGAGTCTGCTTGACCTTATTTTTTATCATGTCTTGAATCCTGGCTGCTTCTTTTTCAAGCTCAGGAATGGTCCA
Organism: Helianthus tuberosus; assembly: GCA_030545235.1. Lineage (NCBI taxonomy): Eukaryota > Viridiplantae > Streptophyta > Magnoliopsida > Asterales > Asteraceae > Helianthus > Helianthus tuberosus. The sequence continues at coordinate 134,895,140 of CM060373.1, read as the reverse complement.
GTTCTTGTACATGTGTTTCTCCCCCTTGTATTTCTTGTAGGTCATGATGTTTTCAATGTAGTCTTTCCTTAAGGACTCATCTGCCTTTTCTGAAATTTTCTGACATACATTTTTAGCAAAACGCTCCATAGCATTGACCTGTGAAAGTAAAAACTGATAGTTTTGTTGAAATTCTCTATCAGATTTCCCTTTTCTATTTTTGATTGCAATATCCTCTGCTTGTTTGGCCTTGAGTTTCAAGTATTCTTCAATATTGTTAGGCCTGGGATAATTTGCAATTGATGGTAAACTCCTTTTGGCTGGGTCATCTTCATGATAAAAGGATTTGATTTCTTCTCTGACTGCAATGAGTTCCAGAGGAAATGAGACACCAGCAGGAGGTAGTGGTTTTACAATTTGAGCTGAAGAGAGAGGTATGGGTTTTGGAATAGTGACAAGTGATAGGGATTTTGAAAATGTTGGTGATGGAGATGTGTCATCATCTTTTAAGATTAGCCTTCTCCTTTTTGGTTTAGGAGAGACTGATGATGTTTTGAATGGAACAGTGGTGGTAGATGTAGTGGCAGTGGATTGTGATTGACTAACAGCTGTTGAAACAACTGGTGTTTCAACCACTGTTGTCATTACAACAGATGTTATAACATCTGTTGTCTTCTGCTGTATGTCAGCAGGTGTTGTTTTTGGTGGTGATGATGGTAAAGCAGTGGATGTTGTGTGTGTTGAAGTGGTGTGTGTTGATGGAACAACTGTTTGGCAAGCAGTAGTTTTTGTAACTCCTGTTGCATCAGCTGTTTTGTATGGTGGTTTTTTAGCAGACTTTGAACGTCTGGTTGGAATGGATTTGGGTTGCCTTACTTTTCTAGTAGGCCTCTTCTTTTCCTCAACAGGATTTTCATGATCCTTTGACCCAGAAGTACCCTGATCTGGATGATCCATTCTGTCCACCCTGGCTTTTCTTTTGGCCTCTCTATCTCTTTTTACACTTGCAACTGCTTCTGCTAGTGCATTTGTTGTCACATCAATTTTCTTGCTGCCATCTGGCAAATGGATCTTTTTGGTCATGTTTGAATTCTCTGGTTCAAGATAGAGACCATCCTCTATACCCTTCTTTTTCCACTCCTTAATTTTCTCCCCCTTTTTGGCATTATCTTCTGGGAGTTGATAAATGTAGCGTACTTTTGGAGGAGCAGTGCCAGTGGTGTGCAAGATCTGAGTTTTGAGAGCCTTTAAATCAGCCTGAGTGTTCTTGAACCTTGACTCCATTGCATTTCTCAGCTGTTGTACATGTTTTTCATGTTGCTGATCTGCTAATTGTGCTTGTTGTTGGAGAAAAGATTGAAATAGATTCCAGAGCTCATTTGTAGCAGGTGCCCTTTGTAGAGCAGATGCTTGAGATGGAACAGCAGTTGATTGTACCTTCTGAACTTGTAACACCTGTTGTAGCATATCTTTGAGTTCTGCAACAGAGTTATCAAGCTTTGCAATACGATCCGTCAATTTCTGGTACTTTAAACCATCACCCAAGTTAATGGGATCATCTGATTTCCCACTAGTAGTGGTTTTATCAGTGGTAGGTGTAGGGAGTATACTCCAAACATTAACCACTGATGCCCCTTTTTCTTGGTACTGGGGTCTTCTTCCTTCAACACTTGACAACCTTTTGATGTTGCCAGTAGGATAAATAAATCCACTGGTGGTTGGCAGAGGTGCTATAAAAGGAATTGCCTCCAAGGAAGTCTTATTAATGTAACCACTGTCCAACTGTAAACCTGTAGGTTCAACAGTTGTAGTGGCTGCTTCACTTGGATTACCACCAAGAGTTACTTATAACTCATGGGGTGTAACCTCCTCAGGTTGTGTTGGTGGGTTAGCAAAGATTGATACATCAGACCCAGTCAGTTGTTGAGGTATATTCTCATTAGTAGGTGATTGAGAAGGACTGGTTAATGCCTGGTTCAAATCAATTGCATCCAACAGTGGTTTTATTGGTGAGGGAATTGTGGATGTGATGATTGGTGTAGAAATAGGATGTGTCCCGGGCATTGGACTGTGGATGATAGAAACGAGTGTTTCCAGAGCATCATGATGTGGAGACCCTATTTGTACAACCTGTTCTTTTTGTGAAGAAGCAGGAGGAGTTGTGGTTATGGGTTGAGATATTTGTACCAACTGCTGTGAGGAAGTAGCAGCAGTGGTTTCTTGTGACATTTGTGTTGTCACAGGCAGGAGCTCTGGTATCTCATCCTCCAGAGTTGCCTTTTTGATGGGTTTTGTGGGTTTTTGGGTTTTTCTTTTTGGCTTTTTGGAGATAGTAGGTGTGGATTTCAAAGCAGTTGTGCTGCTGCTTTGATCACCTTGAGCAGTGGGCTCAGCAGCAGATACCTGAGGAGCAGTTGTAACTGCTAAAATCTGCTCAGGCACCTCTGCTTGTGTTTTGCAAGGTGCTAACATTCTTGAAAAAGTTTCAGTTGTTAAACTGTTTATTTAAGTAGAACCACCTTGGTTTATTACAGCTAAATCATCCTTACTGAATTTCTTTGCAAAATAGTAACTTAAAAACCTTGGAAACAGTAAGAATGATTTTGTTTCAACATTATTAACCAAATCTTTAAAAATTTCCCGAGAATAGTTAAAATTTTCTCCTTGAAGAATTGCATATTCCAGATTTTGAATCTTTAAAGGGATTTCATTGAAAGAAGTGGTTTTGTTTGAAACACATAGTAGGAGGGTATGAAATAAAAATCTGGTTGCAGACGGAAAATAACCTTTTTCTAAGGTAATTTTCTTCATCATTGTGGCTTCATACCCTCTCTCAATGAAGTCAGTTTGTAACTCGTTTTTAGTGAAAGAAATTTTACCTTCCTGATCACTGAGTTGAAAGACCTCTGAAATGGATTGTGGCGTGATTTGGACAGCTTTACCCTTTATAGAAGAGTTTATGGTGGTTGCAGTGTCTCCTTGTTTTTCAAGGGTTGCATTTTTCCAGAACTCCCTTTGGATCGCCAAATAAATTGGTGCATCGGCAGTGAACAAAGTTTTGTACTTTGATTTTGCCATGAGATCAATGATGGAATCGAAAACTTTGGTGGTTCCTGGTTTTGTGAGAAGACCCAGGAGATTGTGAGATGGTTTATGTGGAATTTCAGTGGAGATTGCCTTTTGAGAGGCTGTTTTCGATGATGATTTGGATGAGGGTTTTGAAGATTTCTTTGATTTTGTCATTTTGAGGATGATTGATCGAAGAAATTTGTGAAGAAATGAGATGAAAAACTGCTTTGAGAAGAGAATTTTTAAGAATTCAATTCGACAGTAAAACCCTGTTTTGGTGATGAGTGGGGGATTTTATAGGGAAGAAAGTGAATGCTGAGGTGGCAGCCGTTACAAAAGGTCTGACCAATATGTACTGCCCACGTGACAACCCCTGTTGAAAGTGAAGGACAGTACTTGTGTGATAGGGACAGATGAAAGCAGTGGTATGAAAGCAGTGGATGATTTTCACTATCAGTGGATAGCATATCAGTGGATAAGACACTGCTTTTGAACAACAGAGTTTATCAAAGTAATGAGAGAGCAGGGGTTGACTTTCAGTAGTGGACTGACTTTTGAAGGAAGCAGACTTTTGAACAATCAGTGGTTAATGGCAGACTTTAAGGATTTTAATGAAAAATTTTCATTTTTAGCTATTTTTAAGGATGGAGTTTTGATTTTCTGAAAACATTTTGTTGCTTTTATTCATAGAAAAAACAAGATGTTGCTTGTTATTCCATGTTAAGCATCCCAATTCTAGAGACCAAGCTTTCAAAAGTGGCTGTGTCAAGTGTTTTTGTGAGCACATCAGCCAGCTGGTCTTTAGTTGGGACATGATGCAGAGAAATCAAACCTTTTTCATAGCAATCCCTCACAAAGTGATGTCTGATGTCGATGTGTTTGGTGGTTGAATGGGAAACTGGATTTTTGATGATATTTTCTGCTGCCAGACTGTCCAACATGAGTGGTGTCTTCAAGGCAGTGATACCAAAATCCAGTAACTGATTTTGAAGCCACAGGAGTTGGGCTGTACAGCTTGCAGCAGCAATGTATTCAGCTTCAGCAGTGGATGTTGAAACAGCTGCTTGCTTTTTGCTTTGCCATGAAACTAAGCAATCACCCAGAAACTGGCACCCTCCTGATGTGGACTTCCTTGTGGTGTGACATCCAGCAAAGTCACTGTCTGAGAAACCTGAAAGCTTGATGTTCCCTTTAGCTGGATACCAGATACCAAGTGTGGGAGCACCTTTTATGTATCTGAAGATCCTTTTTACAGCAATGAGATTTGATTTTCTGGGAGCTGATTGACTTCTTGCACAGACACATGTTGCAAACATGATGTCTGGTCTAGATGCAGTTAGGTACAATAAAGACCCAATCATGCTTCTATAAAGTGTTTGGTCAATCAGCTCATCCTTTTCATCAGACATGACCAGCTTATTTGTTGCCATGGGTGTGCTGCATGGTTTACAATCATTCATATCAAATTTGGTTAAAAGTTCTTTAGCATATTTGCTTTGATGAATGAAAGTTCCATTTTGCAATTGCTGTACTTGGAGACCAAGAAAGCATTGTAGCTCACCCATTGCACTCATTTCAAACTCAGCTGTCATGAGTTCTCTAAACTCTTCACACATTGAGTTACATGTGCTTCCAAAAATAATGTCATCCACATAAATCTGGACAATCATTAAATCCTTCCCTCTCCATTTTAAAAACAGTGTTTTATCAATGGTACCTCTTTTGAAACCATTTGAGAGTAGGAAGTTGGAAAGAGTTTCATACCAGGCCCTTGGTGCTTGTTTCAAGCCATACAAGGCTTTGTTTAGCCTGTAGACATGATCCGGATAAAATGGATCCTCAAAACCTGGAGGTTGAAAAACATACACCTCTTCTTGAATTGTACCATAGAGGAAAGCACTTTTGATATCCATTTGAAACACCTTCATATTGTGGTTGACAGCAAAGGCCAGGAACAGTCTAATGGCTTCCAATCTTGCAACAGGGGAAAATGTTTCATCATAATCAATCCCCTCTTCCTGTCTGTAACCTTGAACCACAAGTCTGGCTTTATTCTTGACAACAATACCCCTTTCATCAGTTTTGTTCTTGAAGACCCACTTTGTGCCAATGGGACTAACCTCTTCTGGCAGTGGTACAAGCTCCCATACTTGTTATCTTTTAAACTGTTGGAGCTCCTCTTGCATGGCTTCTACCCAGCTGTTGTCTTTCAGTGCCTCTTGGTACTTGACTGGCTGATGGAGTGATAGAAAACCAGCAAAAAGACAAATGTTTTGGGTTTGACTTCTTGTGAGCACCCCTTCATTTATGTTGCCAATGATTTGATTAGGTGGATGAGATCTCAAGAAGATTAAATCTCCTTGATATGGTATGATGGCATTGGTTGGTAAGGGCTGCAAATGTGTATCATCTGAGCTAACCACTGCTGGGGACTTTGATGATCCAGCAGTGGCTTCAAAAGGTGGTGGTATAGGAGGTAATGAAGTGGACAACTGCTGACTTTTATCCACTGTTTGAGGACTTTTTTCAGCAGTGTTTGAGGATGTGGAAGCAGTGGTTGATGGGCTACTTTGGTCAACAATTGTTGAGGTAGCAGTGGTTGAGCTTTGACAACTGTTTTGAACAGCTGGTGCTTTTCCCTTTGTGGCAGACCTTTGAGGGATGATGATTTCATACCCATAGTCTGGTGTTGTATCCTCTGATGTACCTGCACTGTTAGTCTTGACAGCAGTATTTTCAAAAGTGAATTTTTCAAGATCAAACAGATCAGCAGGGTTTGCTGGGATTTTCATTGATGAGAGTTCATTGAACTTAACATTCAAAGTCTCCTCCACTGCCTTGGTCCGTGTATTGAACACTTTGTAGGCCTTGGCAGTGGTTAAGTATCCCAGATGATAACCACAATCAATTTTGGCTGCAAATTTTGAAATGGAATCTTTTAAGTTCAAAATAAAGCATGGGCAGCCAAACACTTTGAAATATGAGATCAGTGGTTTAATTTTATACAGAATTTCATAGGCAGTCTTTTTGTGCCTGGGGTTTATTAAAACTCTGTTCTGAACATCGCAAGTAGTGTTTACTGCCTCTGCCCAGAAAGTTAATGGCAAACCTGAATCTGCAAGCATGGTTCTGGCAGCCTCAATCAGAGTTCTGTTCTTCCTTTCCACTACCCCATTCTGCTCTGGTGTTCTTGGGATGCTGTACTGCCTTACAATCCCTTTCTTCACACAGAAGGCATCCAACTCCCTATTTTTGAATTCTGTGCCATTGTCACTCCTGAAGCTTTTCACTGGAAGGTCAAATTGCTTTTCAACCTGTATTACAAAGTCTTGCAAAATGCCTGCAGTTTCATCTTTTGAGTGTAAAAAGAAAGTCCATGTGAACCTAGAAAAGTCATCAACAATAACCAAACAATATCTTTTCTTTTTGAGGCTCATGACTTGAACTGGGCCAAACAAATCCATGTGTAACATTTGCAAACACTGGGTTGTTTTGGACTCTTCAATGGACTTGTAAGAACTTTTATGCTGTTTTCCTTTTAAACAGGAAATGTAATGTTCAGGACATGAAAACAATTTTTGTGGTAGGCCTCTCACCAAACCATTTTTTGAAATTTCTGTGATTGTCTTAAGATTTGTGTGTCCCAGCCTTCTGTGCCAAAGTTCTGTCTCTTTGTTAGAGGCAGCCGAGAACAGACAGGCATCAGCTCTGGGACACTCTTTTGACATGTCAACAACATAAACATTGCCACTTCTTTGAGCAACAAGTTTAGTTTGACCAGTTTTGATTATTGCTTCAATCTTTTTGACCATTTCTGGTCCAACAATCCTACAACAATCTTTTGTGAAGAATGACCCAAAACCCTTGTCACTCATTTGGGACACACTCAGAAGGTTGAATTTTAGATTGTCTATTAGATTGACATTTTCAAATTTTACTTTTCCAGACTCCACTGTACCCGACCCCAGAACTTTTCCTTTACTATTATTCCCAAAGGATATATCACCCCCTCCATGGATTTTAAAGTCTTTGAGGAGGGCTTTACATCCTGTCATGTGCCTGGAGCCTCCACTATCTACATACCAAAGACTATCAAAGCATGCAGAAGCTCCCTGCACATGAAGTAAAAGGATTAGTTCATTAAGGTCTCCAAAGCCAACAAGGCTTTGGATGGGGTCTCAACAGTGTCTGGGATGGATGCAAAATGATGGACAGTGGTTAGGTCAGGAGTTTGAACTGTTTTAGGACAGTGTTTCTCTAACCACTGTTGTGGGTCCTGACCAATCATCTGCTGGTAACCAAAAGGATGCTTGTTCACTTTGGGTTTAGAGGGCCTTTTGTAGGCCTCATAAACGTGAGGAATCCTTTGGTAAGACTGTTTTTCTCTGCCTTTTCTGAACTGATTGGCAGGGGGTGCATCAGTAACCTGAACATCTCTTTTGACAGATGTTTGGTTCAGCTGTTTTGTAACAGCTGTTTGAACTGGCACAAACAGTGGTTGTTTCTTGGTGAATTTGACAGATGTTGATGATGATGATGGACTCAAGGATGTTTTAGCAATGTACTCATTCTTTTTCACATCAAAGTTTTTGAGATACACACATGCTTGAGTTTTGTGGTTTGTTTTACCATAGACAATGCAACCTTCAGCTGAAACAATGACACTTGTTCTGTTTAAATCATACGCTTTTAAGTGGAAACAATCTTTTGTAAGATGATTCCTTTTCTCACAGAATTCACAAAACAAGTTATCAATTTTTTCTTTCTTCTTTCTCTTTTCAGACTCCTTTGCAGCAGAGGTTTTAACCACTGCTGGGATGTCCTTGAGAGGCATGACTTTAGCTTTTGGAGCGTTGACACCATCAATTGATGTAAAGTCCATTGGCTTGAAATTTTCAAGAATGTCACACTCATCAGACCATTTTGGTTTAAACTGGTATTCTTCAAGCTCCTCAAAAGTAGAGGATTCCATTGGTCTGTCAAGTGTGATTTTGTTACCAAGTTTGTCAGTGATTTTCACTTCTTGGCCATTCTTGTTTGTGGGGATGAACTCAGTGGTTACATCAGTGGTTTGAACAGATTTTTCAAAAGCAGTGTTTTCATCATCATGTTTTCTATAGCCAACCCCAAATTTCACATTGCTTTTTCTCTGTTTTTCAAGCATAACCTCATATCCTTTGCAGGATTCCACCCATCTTTCACAAGTAATCTGGGCGGACTCCAACTCCTTTTTGCAAACTTGGTATTTTTCTACCATAGTTTGAAGTTGGGTTTTGGTTATACTCTGCTCTTCTTTTAGACAGTTGTTCTCTTTTTCTTTTTCAGTCAATTTGTTTTTAAGTTCTTTTAAAGACCTTTCAAATTTGACCTCATCAGACAAGATTTTATCCCGAAGGTTTTCATTCACCTCTTTAATGTTAGCAAAAGCAATTATGCAATTGTCAGAACACAGTTTTTCAAGAACTTGAGGAGATACCTTGGCAGCTGCCATCATTGCACAATCACATTGATGATCTTTTTCATCATCAGCTTTCACCTTCTTTTCACCAGCCTTTTCTTCTTTCTCTTCTTCTTTGTCCTCTACGGACCATGGATCTGTCATTGGTTCAATCAGGGTACCTGAACTTTCTCCCAACAGTAGTTCACCAGCCACAGCAGTAACCACTGCTTCAGTCACCTCTTCCACTGTTTCAAAGCACTGCTGTTCCTCCTCAGTTTCAACCCCCTCCTGTATTGACTCTAATGCCATCAAACAAAACTCATCATGTGAAGAATCATTAGAAGCATAGAGTGCAAAATTTTCATCATTAAGGTCTTCAGGCATACTGCTCCAGTCAACAAACCCTTGAGTGAAAAAAACTTTGTTGATCTGGTTGTGCTGATGCTGGAGCAGTGGTTTAAGGTGCAACAGGTTGCACTTGTACCTGTGGAGCAGGGGTTTGAACATATTGGATTTGTGGAACAGTAGTTTGGACATAATGTACTGGCACAGGGGCAGCAGCATAGTGAGCAGTGTTCACTTGAGCTGCTGGGGCATATTGGGCATAGTGCACAGTGTTTTGGTTTTGAGGTCTAGGATTTGAGCTAGGATGAGTAATTATGGGACCAGTAGTTTGACTCCTACATTCCCTAGCGAAATGTCCCAACCTATTACACTTGTAGCACTTGATTTTCGATTTATCCAACCCAACCCTTAGATTCCCATGCAAACCTGGGAATTTTCGCCCTGTTCTTTTGTAAAACTTGTTAGTTCTAACACTTAGCAAAGCCAGTTGGTGCAGGATGTCCATTTCCTCTAAATCAGTGGGATCAAAATGTTGCAAATCATTTAGTTCAAAACTTAAATTGTCTGACATCTGGTTTTCATTTGCAGTGAATGCATAACTAGCAGAGTGAGGATCAGGGTTGTTAAAATTTGCACCAGCAGTTATGTCAATGAAGTGATCATAACCCTGATCCTTACCACTGCTCCCAGATTCTTCTTGACCCAGAAGAGCAGTATTACCGAAAGTGTAGTCATCGGTAACTTTTCCTGACTCTTGTAACCTCCTTTTCTGGTTCAACTCCCTTTCGTAGGTCAGGAGTCGACCGTGGAGTTGGGTCAAGGTCAGATCCTTGAATTCAGGTGAGTTTCGGGTGACAAAAGCTATGGTGTCCCATTTTTCTGGCAGTGACCTGAGGAACCTACTATTTTGAGTTGAGTTTGTAAAAGTGGTGTTAACAAGCCTCAGTTCACTGATGAGACAACTGAAACGCTCAAATTGTTGCGTTAGTGATTCGCCTTTAACGTAGCAAAATGTTTCATACTGTTGGTTCAGGATTTCCCTATTGTTTTCTATGACTTCTTCAGTTCCCCCAAACTGTTCCTTAAGTGCGTCCCATAACTCTTTGGCACTGTTACAATGTAACAGTCTAGCATATATCTCATTGGGCAGCGCTGATGCTACAATGCTAAACGCTTTAGCATCTAGTTCGATCTTTTGAAAATCGGTTTCGGTATAATTTTCAACTGGTTTTGGAACGAACTTTTTAGCATCTTCAGCACTTGGCACTGAAGGAACATGGGGACCATAAATGACAGACTTCCAACAACCTGTGCTTTGTTGAGCGAGGATGTGACCCATCCTCCTCTGCCAGATGTTGTACTCATTTCTTTTTAGCATAGGTGGTTTAAAAAGCGAGCCGATGTTGTTTTTATCATCCTGAGATTGTGACGTCATTCTTGTTGTTTTACAGACACTGAGAAATCAACTTTAATGGTGATTAATCCTTGCTCTGTTTTTCAACGGACGAACAAACAATCAGTATCAACTGTTATGAGCTGAACTATTTACGTCAAAATGATTGTTAAATCAAATTTGACTGTCCAAGCTCTGATACCAATTGTTGGATCTGAGTTTCTTTTTTATTGTATTTTCGTTTGAAATTAAGATGAAAATGAAAGAGTTGTGCAGCGGAATAAAGATGAAAGCAAACTTTGCATACAATCAAACGAGAGTAATACTTTAATCAAACATCTTTACATAATGAATCGAAAGATTGAATTTGTTTCAACAACGATTACAATGATTGATGAATGAATGCAAACTCCCCTCAGCCAGAGCTCAGTAGTTTGTTCGTGCAAAGAAGACGATGTGATCAAAAGAGCTAATAGAACAGTACAAAGTACTGAACTATTTATAGGCACTTGCAAACCACTGAGCATCTTAGCTGACGTCACCATGAAAGTGACATATAACCTCCTAACAAACTCTAACCTCTGATCTATACAAACACTGATGTACTAACTACTGCTATTACAATTTATTACATAAAAGACACTTAAACAGCTGCTGCATCCTTCCACTGCTGTGAATCCAGCAGTGCTTGTCCGGATCAGCAGTACTTGACTCAAGGCAGTAGATTGAGTCAGCAGAGCTTTGGTCTTCTATCAGTCTTTAACATTTGGCAGTAGATGCAAGGCAGCAGTTGTGGATCAGCACTTGGTAAGATCAGTAGATAGGAGGTCAGCAGATACAAAGCCACTTTCAAGGGGAGAGATTTGCATGAACTAACTGTAATCATCTGCTTATTCTGGATCCACTACTCTGATCCAGTTTTGGCTTTAATTATTTGTTCCTCTGATAGGGTTCAATCCCAACAGAAACTTACTTGCTTGCCACAGAGATCAACGACAAGCGAGTCAAAGCTGGCTATTGGGATAAAGCCACCAAGAACCTGCACCAAGTTACTGCCGCACCAACCGCCGACACCACCACCGCATCTCAATCATCCAAGTCCTCTTGTCGCAAGAGGAAGACCAACAACAGCAGCTCCAGCAACAAGAACTGTGCTGTCACAACCACTGCTGCTCCACTCCAAGCCGTATCGGCTCAGAAGCAACCCCAGCACCGACCAGCACCAGCACCAATCACCTATGCATCGCCTGCTAAGCGTGCATACACAGGCCCTCACCCTGCTTGCCCAACCTGTACTTATCATCACCCGGTTGGTATCGCCTACTGATTTTGCGTGCACTGCAATGTGTACGACCACTTCAATGCTAACTGCCGTACTGGTCCCCGCCAAGCACCAACTCAAGCTACTGCTCATCAAGCTCTGCTTCCAGCTCCTCAAGGCCAACAAGCGGCTCAGGCACCCGCGGTCAACGCTAGAGTCTGCTTCGTGTGTGGTGATCCCAACCACTTCGCGAACATGTGCCCGAACAGGGTTGTGAAACAAGAGCCCCAGCAGCAGCAGCCTCAACAGCAACAGCAGCAACAGCCTCAACAGCAACAGCAACAAGCCGCCCGCGCCAGAACCTTCAACATCAATGCGCGCCAAGCCTAGGCTGACAACAATGTGGTTAATGGTACGTTCCTTGTGAATGGTATTTATGCTTCGTGTTTGTTTGATACTGGAGCCGATAACTGTTTTGTGTCGTTCGAATTCGAGAAGCTCCTTAATCATAAGTGCTCCCATTTCCCCTCGACGTTCGATGTCGAAGTCGCCACCGGAAGAACCGTCACCGTCAATTCTGTTCTCCGTGATTGTACTCTTGAGCTCAACAATCACATCTTCCCAATTGATCTCATCCCGATTGTTGTGGGTGGAATTTTCTAACCTATATCCCGAAATTATATCCTGACTTTATATGTCTATTTTCACTGCCAGGATACTGGACCAGGATATTGGTAACATCCTGCGAGGGTATCCTGCGTGCTGTTAACAATTTGCTTTGGCTGCAAGGTACAAACGGTCATAAGGCTTGGTCTCCCTGAAGAATAGGTCAAGGTGGTTACAAGAAAGACGTTGGAAGCTTGGAGAAGGGGTTTACAACGATCAAAAGGGAATATTCGCAGGATCCATGAATTTTAGCATAATATCCCGGATTTTTAGCATAGTTAGTTAAACTTAGAAACTATATAAAGGGGATGCCAGATCCATAGGTGACACACAATTCGAGTTCTCTAACTCTCACACTCTTCTTTCCAGCAACAATCACACATTAACACTCATCACTTGCAATCATTGTAAAACTTAGTAGCGATCTGAGCATTATCCTGCACTGTATCCTGGTTATTCAAGCAATAAGAAGAACAAGGCAGCCGACGATTGTCAGCTCCCGAGGTTTTATGCCGGAGATCTAGATTGATCAAGGGCTTTCCTCGTACATCACGTGTCAATCTTTACATTTTTGCTCATTGTTTGATTATAGATACAGCTCGATATCCTGAGCCGTATCCTGAAACTGTTTTTGCAAATAACGTAACTAGCATATTTTTAACGCACATTTCTAGCACACTACCTCACTTAACTAATTTGATCACTTAATTGCTTCGGTAAATTTTGACCAAAACACCGATGCAGCTCGGAAGTTTTGACATCATAGTAGGCATGGACTTTCTTCGTGAAAACCATGCTGAAGTTGTGTGCTTTGATAAGATGATTCGATTCGCGCTCGCTAATGGTGATGTATTGTGTGTTTACGGTGAAACTGCTTCGAAAGGTCTCAAGCTCATATCGTGTGTCCAAGCTAGCAAGTATCTCCGCAAGGAATACAGAGCTTTCTTGGCTAACATTGTAGTAGCGGAGAAGGAAAAGAAAGGGAGTCCGGGTGTAAACGATGTCCTCGTTGTGTGTGAATTTCCGAATGTGTTTCCTGATGATCTCCCCGGGTTACCGCCAAGTCGTGATATCGACTTTCGTATCGACCTCATTCCTGGAGCAAACCCTATTGCTAGAGCTCCTTACCGACTCGCTCCGCCCGAAATGCATGAACTCGCGAGTCAGCTTCAGGAACTACTTGATAAAGGCTTCAGGAACTCCTTACCGCCAAGTCGTGATATCGACTTTCGTATCGACCTCATATCCCGAATCTTGATGTTGCTACGACAGTACAAGCATTCAAAATGGGGTTACGGAAGGATTGTCAATTTTATCAGGATCTTGTAAGGAATCCTTGCAGGAATTTAGATGAAGCTCGGAATAGGGCTTTGAGATACATAAGGCTTGAAGATGACAAGAAAATGCATGGGAGGATGAACACATCTTCAACATATGAATTGACAAATAGGAAGTCAGAATCTTCCTATAAACAGTATCGTTTAAAGCCATATGCTAAGAACGATAATAAGAGAGTGAATGTTGTTGAAGATGAGGACGATGAAGAATATCCTGAAATCTCAGAGTATTGTTTTTCTGTAAATGTTCCTGAGTTAATGTATGCTATGCAGGGACTGGGGGACAAAGCTAGGTGGCCGAAAAAGAATCCAAGGAATACAAATTGGAAGGATAAATCTAAATGATGTGCCTTCCATGAAGACTTTGGGCACATAACAGATGATTGCATAACCTTGAGAAAGGAGATAAGCTACTTGCTGAGCAAAGGATACTTGAAAGAATTCCTCGGTAGAAAGAAGAAAGCTCAGGACACTGACCAGGATCCTGAGAGAGCTGCATCTCCATCACCAAAGGCCAAGATAATTAACTTTATCTCCGGAGGATCCGTCATATGTGGAACTTCTTACTCTACAGCTAAGAGGCATGCCAGGAAGGCTAAGGAGGAAATAGGAGATGAGCCCACAAGGATGACCATGTTTGCGGATGATAAAGTCATTACTTGGTAAAGGGTCACGAAGGTCAGCAGTATCCTGTCTATTATGTTAGTAAAAGTTTACTAGATGCTGAGACTAGATATTCACACTTAGAAAAATTAATATTAGCTTTAGTTATGGCATCGACTAAACTTAGACATTACTTTGAAACACATAGAATTCCTATTAAATCTAAGAGTAAACTGCCATTTTGGTCCCTGTGGTTTGGCCAGTTTTGCCTTTAGTCCAAATCTGAAACTTATTACATCTGGGTCCCTGTGGTTTGCATTTTGTTGCCATTTTAGTCCAAAACTCAAAATATCTCATTTTTTACTGTTTTAAGGTTTCTTTTTTGTCTTTATCTGCAGGGGTAGTTTGGTCATTTTAATTTACTCTTTTAATAAATTAAAATAAAATTAATTATATATTATATATATATATACACACATACAGACATTCACACATACCCATCATCTTCCCCAAATGAGATGCTGATTAAAAACCCTTAACCCAAACCCTAATTCCACATCCACGTTCAACTCCACCACCGCCTATATCTCTCTCTAAAGACCACCCACTGCTACCATACACCATTTCCTAGTGTCCACCACAACTACATCACCTACAACCATAAACCACCATTGACCACCACCACTATAATACACCGCCGCTGCCACCTTTATAAGCCACAACTCCGGCCGTTAAGATCATCACCATCTCCGGCCGTTAATACACCGCCGCTGCCACCGCCGCTGAACACCACAATAAACCACCGCCACTAATACCTCCTCCTTTCCACCCGTTAAGATCATCACCATCTCCGGCCGTTAATACACCGCCGCTGCCACCGCCGCTGAACACCACAATAAACCACCACCACTAATACCTCCTCCTTTCCACCCTCAACTCCGATCTCCTCTTGCTATCTCCACTTTGAAACCCCAACGCCGCCACCATTCAGATCCATAAACCTAACTGCTTCTGCAACTCTAAATCGGTGAACAAAATCGTTCAGTTCTCTCATAATGCTGGTTTGATGTTGTTTATTGATTTGTGTTTGATGTTGTTGATTGAGTTGTTTTTGGTTTGATTTTGACTTAGATGTGTGTGATCTGTTGCGACTTTGTGTTACTTTGGTTTGATTTGTTTAGAGATTACTTCAGGTGGTTTGATTTGTTTATGAATTTGTGTTACTTTGATTGAATTCCTAATAATTCTGTATTGTCTTCTAATCAATTTTATGTTACTTATTCTAGTTGCAGATACATATGAATTCCTAATAATTCTACGTAAGTCCTATATTGTTTGTTTGCAAATTCATTATTCTTGAATACATTGTTTCGTAATTCATTAATTGGCTGGGTGAATTTTATGTTACTTATTCTAGTTGCAGATACGTATGAATTCCTAATAATTCTACAGTTGTAAGAGAGAGGAGAAAGAGAGAGGAGAGAGGAGAGGGGTGGGGGTGGGCAGGTGGGCAAAATGACCAAAATGCCCTTCACTAAATTAAGGAAAAGGACAAAAAAGGGTCATTAAATCAGTCAAAATTCAG
This sequence comes from Helianthus tuberosus, assembly GCA_030545235.1. Lineage (NCBI taxonomy): Eukaryota > Viridiplantae > Streptophyta > Magnoliopsida > Asterales > Asteraceae > Helianthus > Helianthus tuberosus. The sequence goes on along the minus strand of CM060373.1, from coordinate 134,879,462 downwards.
AGATTTTGAGTTTTGGACTAAAATGGCAATAAAATGCAAACCACAGGGACCCAGATGTAATAAGTTTGAGATTTGGACTAAAATGGCAAAACTGGCCAAACCACAGGGACCAAAATGGCAGTTTACTCTAAATCTAATTATCCTATTAAAAATGTGCTTAGGAAACCTCAGATGTCTGGTAGGGTGGCTAAGTGGTCTGTTAAATTAAGTGCTTATGTCTTAGTTTACGAACCTAGAAATGCTATAAAGTCTCAGGCTCTAGCGGACTTTGTGGCTGATTTTAGTAATGATTTACAAGAAGAAGCCGACCTAGAAGTGCAACAGCTAGGTGAAAACTCAGATATTTGGACACTATATACTGATGGTGCATCTAATGTCAGAGGGATAGGCTTGGGAATATTACTAAAATCGCCACAGGGGGACATACTACCCCAGGCTATTAGATGTGAATTCACTGCTACGAATAATGAAGCTGAGTATGAAGCTTTGATAGTAGGACTACAACTAGCCAAGGATATGCATATTAAATGTTTACAAATATTTGTTGATTCCTTGTTAATTACTAACCATTTCAATGGATCCTATGCAGTAAAATGCGAAAAGTTAGCTGAATATTTTGAAATTGTTAAAAAACTAGCAGGATATTTCAAAATATTTTCACTTGAACAGGTACCAAGGGAAGAGAATGATGAAGCAGATGCATTAGCAAACTTAGGATCTGCTGTCAAAATACCAGAAGGAACACAGATACTGATAATCCATATCCTACACCCTGCGACGGAACATTTTGTCCCAGGATAAGCAAGTATCAAGTATCAGTGATCCTGATGTAGAATATCCTAATGGATATCCTGAATCCTGGATGACACCAATTATCAAGTACCTACAAGTGGGAGATATCCCTAAAGAAAAAAAAAATCCTAGAACATTCAGGATGAAGGTATCTCGTTTTACTTTGATAAATGACATCTTGTATAAGAAATCTCTTGCAGGTCCATACTTAAGATGCTTGGAGGATCCTGAAACTAAAGAAGTTCTCCAAGACATACACGAAGGAGACTGTGGCAACCATACTAGGGGCAGAGCTTTATTTTCAAAGGTGTTAAGAACAGGTTATTACTGGCTAACCATGAGGAAGGACGCTATGGAGTATTCTCAGAAGTGTGATGCATGCCAAAGACATAGCAACATACTACATCAGTCTGCAGAGCCATTATATCCTATTGTATCCCTTTGGCGGTTCATGAAATGGGGAATGAATATAGTAGAAAAACTCCCTGTAGCTCCAGGAGGAAAAGTCTTCATGTTAGCAATGACATATTACTTTTCTAAATGGGTTGAAGTAGAAGCCTTTGTTCAAGTCAGGGATCAAGAAGTGTTCATCAGCAAATAAACCACAGACCTTTGTAAGAGTTGGGGCATAAAAATGATCACATCAACACCAATACATCCTCAAGCTAATGGGCAGGCAGAATCTTCGAATAAGATAATCGTCAACAACTTGAAGAAAAGACTAGAAGCAAAGAAAGGAAAATGGGCAGAAGAATTACCTTTTGTTCTATGGGCAGATAGGACAACTGTGAAGAATGCTACTGGCCAGACTCCTTTCTCACTGGTATTCGGGGCAAAAGCAGTGATTCCAAAAAAGATGGTGATACCGACAACGACAACAAGATTGATACTGACAAATCCTGAAGCTTTGTCTCAAGACTTAGACACCGTCGATGAGATGAGGGATGCCGCAAAACTGAGAATGGCAGCGTACCAGCAGAGGATAGCCAAGTCTTATAACAAGAATATAAGGACAAGGAGATTCAAAGTTAGAGATTGGGTGTTAGGAAAAGCTTTTCAGAATACAACCAACCCTGCCGATGGAAAATTAGCTCCAAAATGGGAAGGACCCTATGAAATAGAGTCAGAATCTGGGAAAGGAGCATACCGACTCAAGAATATGGAAGGGGATATGTTGCCAAGATCCTGGAATGCTATACACCTTAAAGCTTACTTCAAGTGAGTTTAGAATTTAATTTCTAACTCAGGATGGTATGAATTCTATCTCTCTTAAATTCATCTAATTTTATTTACTCTTCTTGAACCCAATACTGACTTAAGCATCGGAGGGGTGTTAGCCAAGCTAACACCCACCTTAGTTTAAAGGTGTTTTGCAGAATATGCTTCGGGATATAGCTCCAGGATACACACTCAGAATACTTCGAAAGACTAGAGGATTGGCCCCATCTCTCACGTTTAAGGGATCCTGATCCCTTCAAAGGTTTAAAGGTATTCACCTTTCTCACGAATTGGGTTTAAACACCCCGCCTGGAGCACGAGTTATCCAGGGATAGTTCAAGGTGGCGGGACCAGTTCATGTAAAAGTGGCTGACAATTTCGTTACTGTTGGCTATACCCTGGATCCTAAAGGTATACGAGGATTGATCACCCTCTCTCACGAAAGGGTATTTTCATACTCTCTAAGGTTTAAAGGTTTTCACCTTTCTAAGTCTTGGGGTTTATACACTCCCGCCTGTAGCGCACGAAAATTTGGGATTTTCCCCAGAATACTTAAGGGTTTATCCCCAGAATATTATGGATCTATCTCCAGAATACTTAAGGGTTTATACCCAGAATATTATGGATCTATCTCCAGGATACTAAGGGTTTATCCCCAGAATATTAAGGGTTTATCCCCAGTGAAACTAAACTTTTTAACAAGTTCCAAAGAAATGACGAACTACGATTGTGTTTACACACGTTCTTCTGTTGGTGAAAAGTTACGGAGTTTAATCACTAAGTGAAGAGATACTCAAGTATGTCATATATTGATGCAATATCCTGCACAGACAGGGGACATCCATGATGAAACATGACGTATGCTGATACAATATCCTACTGGGGACATTTATGCTGGAGCAAGAAGGAAACCTATGCCAACATTATATCCCACTTGGGACATTGTCAATGGTCCAAAGATCTATTACAAAGTGTTTGCCTAAATCTCTCTGGTATGGATTCTTGTTTAAATTTGCTCTAAGTATAAGACCCTTATCTTAAAAAAAAAAAAAAAAAAAAAAACGGAACTTGTTAACTATGGGAGTTTGTGTTATACCAAATTTTTATTCGCTAAGTGTTTTTGAAAATATAAAAGAAAAATATTTTTAACGATTTTTGCAAATAACACATAATATAAAAATAATAAGATGCAAGAACAACACAAGGTTAAGGTCAAAAGTTAGATTTATATTAACGATTCAAAAGGTTGCACCCTTGGTTTTGTTTTAAACCAAAACCCATCCACCAAGGGTACAACAAAGTCTAAAGCATATTAAAGATAACAGTCAAAGGCTTCGTCTTGAAACTCAAAATCCCTCCACCTTCAACTGTTATAATATTCACATCGACGACCAAGGGCTTCGTCCTGAATCTCAGGATCCCTCCACCCTTGGTCATCATATTGTACTAATGTCTAAAGTGCAGGAAAGCAAATCGTTCAACATGCAAGAAAAAGAAAAGTGTTCGACAACCAACAACCATTGAACTTAAAAAAGCGGGCTCCGGCGTAGGCATAAATATCCATCATCGCTCACTTTGCCACCCGCTCATGTTGTAGCACCAGCTCCACCATCACCAGCTTCTTCCGCCGTCTCACCCGCCTTGGAAGATTCGCCAAACTCCGGCTTGGCAGGATACGTCACAGGACTGCAACCAAGATCCTTCAGTTTCTTCTCCCAGACATCAACGGTCCAGGTTGGGCATTTAAAGCCCGCTATCCTAGCTTCATAAGCCATCTTAAGCCTAGCCTGAAGGAGGGAAACTACGACAGAACCCTTAAGGCCATCCCTGAATGAAGCCATATCTTGCTTATGTTGGACCTCAGCGACAACCAGCTCGATCTCAGCATTCTGAGTGGCCTTCTTCACTGCAGCTTCGGAATCCAGAGTCACCTTTTTTAACTTATCTTCATAATGTTGTGACCTGGCTGCGAAGATCTTCCCCTGATCCACGATAGTGATCTTAGCTTTCTTCAACTTGGCCTCCGAGATCTTCACTGTTTCACAAGCTTCGGTGTAGAGATGCGTCAGACGCTCAAGACCCTACAAAACGGAACTCAGGTATTGTTAATATAATCTAACCAGGGTATCGATTCAGCATATGTGTGCAGGATGTAGGATAAGGATATTTACTTGGTTAAGGAAAGAAGTCATGAAATGGCTAGATTCCATGAAACCAAGGTTCTCGTAGGAAAAGACTTCATTGATGACAAGAGAATCAGATTCTTTCCTCTTACGGGCATGGTTGTAAAAGTCCCGCCTAGGCTCCGAGTACTCCCCGAGTACTCGCTACAAGGTAGGCTGCCGAGGCCCGAGTACTGTTCTCCCAGACCAATTACTCCCCGAGTAATCTTCGCCTAGGCCGAGTACCTCCCGAGTACTCCCGAATAGTCTAAGGAGCGCCTAGCGACTTTTGCAACCATGCTTACGGGAACTAGAAGCACGGAGCTTCGCTGCTGAGGAAGGCTTGGGCATGGCTGCAGGTTTAGAACTAGTTGAAGGCTTGGATGCTATGGAAGGCTTGGAGCTAGGCTCTTTCTTTACTGGAACGGTTGCTGGGAAACTGTCAAGCTCTTCCAGATCGAAAATTGGAACAAGTTTGCTGGAATCTACATAAAAGGGAAGTAATTTCAATTTTATATATGTTAATACATCAACTAACCAAACATGTGCAGAAATGCATTTAGAACATACATCCTTACCCGACGTATTGGAGGATGAATGCTGACTTGAACTTGAGTGACTAAGCCAAAAAACAAACCCACTCAGCTGAAGAAAAATCTGACCGGATGTTCCAATAAAATGGCCGGATGACGTACCATCAGGGAAGGCTCCAGAGGCACGTAGAGCGGCCATGTCGGCATTATCAAAATTGCAAACCTCTTTCTCGAGCTTGCCAAGCAGATTGTGTGCCATGAAGGTTGGCTTGGAGTCGCCGGAGCATGAACGAGTGCGTTTTGCCATGAGATCGGTGATGAAGGAAAAGATGCACAAAGAAAGAATAGAGAGAGAGGGAACACCTGAATGGTCCGGTACAATGTGATAATTAACAAGAAGAAAGTAGAAGATATAGGGCGTAGATAGCTAACTATGAGAAATACTAGCCTTGAAAGCTGCATCAGGTCACATCACATCTCTATCCATTATGACTTCAGATAACGTCGGAAAAATACATCTGTTAAGATCAAAGGATCCCAACAGCTATATTTTTTGGGACAATTGTTGTGGGTGGAATTTTCTAACCTATATCTCGAAATTATATCATGACTTTATATGTCTATTTTCGCTGCCAGGATACTGGACTAAGATATTGGTAACATCCTGCAAGAGTATTGATGTCTGTCGTTACGGACATGCAAAAACCTAATTAACCTAGGTAGCTAGGGTAAGCAGGGTATCGAATCCAGAGGAGTCTGTGGTTAATGCTAATTATTATTTGTTTGTAAATAATTGAATTACTTTGAGAACTTGCTAGAAAACTATAAACAATAACTTTGAGATTGTAAAAACAATGATAGAAAAAAAAACGTGGTCACTCCGGGATTCAGATTCTTTAATTACTAATAATCTAGTTCTGATTTTATTGGATGCTATTGATTGAATAGTAAATCTGTCACATCTACCAATTACCTATGCAGTTCAAAATCTTAATATTAATTGATCAGATAAATATAAAAACAAACATACATAGGAATCATTCAATCAACAAAAGCATAGTTGGATTCAAAACATAATTATAACTCTGACTGTACTCAGGATTTGTCTGTCACACAAATAATATAATCATGTAAATAGTCGGCTGTCACCCGACTACAAATCCAAATCTCAATACAAACAAAAACTAGAATTAAAAGTGTCTCACAAGAATCATTCACCCGAAGTGTCCACAAGAGATTTAGCCGCTCATGATACTCGTACAATACGCAATAGCTTGAAAGAATGATGAAAACATGATTGATGCGGTGTTGTGCGGATGATTAAATATGATGAATGATGAATTAATGATGAAGTGTGATGATGAGTTTTTGAGCCGAAGGTGTCTACGGCTGCTATGATCGATGATTATTAAGTTGCACAAGAGCCCCAAAAGTGATGTATGGGCTGCCAATATTTTCGTTATTGGAGGCCCAAAAGTTGTATTATGGCTTCAACATATAGCACATGATATTGTCAGCCCATGTCTTCAATATCTCGGCCCAAAAATGTTTTTAGTCGGCTGCCCCTTGGTCTACGTGAGTTGATGATGATAGACTTTTATAACTTCAACCGTCAGAGATGATGATTGATTATTAATTTCCCAAAATTATATTTGTTGCCTCCTCTCTCTCTCTCTGCGTGATGTATGATGATGTATGTTGATATCAAGTCAAAACCTCATGTGCACCTCTTCACGTGATATATTAGTTGCCGTCAATGTCATAAGAATGACTTTTATTTCATGTGCATGTGAAGTCTGACACATGACTTCATGTGTCTTTTCTTTATATCTCCACCGTAACCTACGAAATAAACCGTAGGTTACGTTCTTTACATTCTGTTTCTTTAATTTTATTCTTGCATCACTCCACCGTAGGCTACACATTAGACTCCGTAAGCTACGGTTTAACTTTCATGTATTGACACATCGGTCCCTGGACTTTATTACTTCCACATCTCTCGCACTTATAAGGTATTTCTCGACCCAAACATTTACCGAATGATGTTATTCACTTAAGTATTATTCCCGGTTGTTCCTCTTGGCCACCACGCTCTCTAACTTTACCGAATTAACCCGATTAACCTATAAAACCACATACTTGCGTAGTCAACATATTCAAAGCATATAATTACGTAAACGACAATAAATCACGCAAGATAAGCATGTTAACACTCGGGTTTCACACTCTCCACCACATCCCCACACTTAACATTGATTGTCCTCAAGCAAGCATTACAAACATTATTCACCTTATTAACAAATCACCATTAAATCCCTTACCGAATTAGCAATTTAAGGTCCCAAGTCATACCCGTCCCATAGACTGACACAATCGAGATTGACAATCTGACAAATATATAAACTTTAAGACTTGCCTAACTAAAACTAACATGCTTTTGATAGTACACACATGCCACACGCCCCTCACAATCATCACTCCTCTCGGCTCAATCAAGACTAGCATGTAATGTGCTAGTATATAATTCGCTCAAAACCAAGTATGCTACCTTGCAATTATAAGCTTGTATAGCAATCACACCTCCACTGTATCAAATAACGTAACACATATCAAAAGGACTTTTGGGTTTTGGGTTAAGGGTAAAGGTAAGGATATATTTTTGGATTTTTTTATGTTTATATGGCGAACACAACTGAACAAACCAAACCATGACAACTTATTCACAATCATACTAACACTTTGGGTGATTTTCGACCCAATTATTTAACACGAATCTAACAATGATTTTTTTTTCTTTCTTTTCTCTTTTTTTTTTCTTTTTTTTTAAACAAATACACAATTGTCATTCATGGTTAGTAATTCAAACGGGTCAAACAAGGTGTAACAAACGAAGGGTGAAAGGCTCAACATGGTTTACTAGGGTATGATGGATAAACAATCAACAGATAACGATCCTAATGCCTTTATCATGTATATGCATACGCTAAACCACAGTCTCGACACGTATCAAACCACACAAGTTCTAACACAAAGCAACATATGGCCTACACTCAACAATTGAACATTTATTGTAAATTCAACTCATAACTAAGTAGGCCCAAATATCTCACCGAACAAAAGGAATATGGGTTACCGACACGTAGCATGTGTAATTCCTAAAGCATGTTACCCCTAGTTAGGCATCTCTTTTTAATTCTTCTCTAAAACAACTGTCAGATATACTCTCATGAAACTTAAAGGGACAACCATGACTAGGGATCTAAGTTAGTTTAATGTCAGTAGGAACCCTTTAGCGATTGAAAATTTTGGTTTTCATGTAGTTCAAGCATACTTGAGACTCAAAAAATTTTAAAATTTTTCAATTTTTTCCAATTTCAACCCTTTCAAGCATTTAAGATCAACAATTATACCAACCCTCTCTCGAGTTACCGCATCCCCACACTTGGGATACATTGTCTCCAATGTATAGTGCAATTTATAATCTAAACTCGAGAGATACCACCCACAAACCATGAACGGCTAAAACCTAGACGACTCCACACAAAGAAACCACTCCCAACACAAAAATTTCACACCACCAAGTATACAAAAACAAATAAAACAAATAAAACACAGGATAGATAAACACATGCACCTGATCAGAAAACAAGTGAGTGTTTGTAGTGGTGTAACTGTTGTGATCGGACAGGGATGTAAACATCTCTTGGATTCTCTGGTATCTCATCGGGGATGTTGCCAAACATCCCCACACTTGATTCCTTGCATCCGCGGTGATTGAATCGTAGAAACCTGTCAAAACACAAACACACCAAAACGAACCAAACCAAAGTACAATACTCTACATCCTCGGGCTGCCTCCCGAGAGCGCTAAGTTTAAAGGTCTTCAGCCAGACCGTACCTTATTAAGCTCATGGTGGTTCAAATGGCATCTCTCGTGCAAAGAACACTTGTGCTGGTGGATGGTTAGTATCCCACTGCCATCCTTCACTCCATATGGCATCTAAATGATCCGGGTTATCGAAATCTATCGACTGTAAGAATTCACCCTTAATTTTCCTCGCGGGCTTCTTCTTTTCCTTCAACTGTGAGAACTCACCCATATTCACCTCAAGTGGTATCTTCTTGGATTTGGTTGCATCCTTTGGTGACTCCTTTTCTAACTTGACTGAACGTTTTTTGTTTCTCATCTTGAGCCACCACGGTGATTTGACCACTTTATCCTTCACGACCTTTTCATCTTTAGACCTGTTAATCATAGCAACACTCTCTTTCGGGACGTCCTCATTAATTGGAGGATGACACTTATTAGCAATTTTAGAATAAGCATAAGTGTGAGACATAAAGTTTAAGGAAAACTTACGCGACCCGAAGACCATATTTACCGTATTAGCATTGCAATCAATGATAGCATTCGCGGTTTTCAAGAATGGCCGACCTAATATAACTGGCGATTGTCCTTCAACATTAGATGGCGTGTGGTCCACAACTAGGAAATCTTCGGGGTAATAACAATCGCCTACTCTTACAACAATTCCTCTCAACATCCCCCTAGATGGTTTCCTTGACCCATCTGCAAGTACAATCGTGGTGTCCACCTTTTCAAGCTCACCAAAATCATATTCATCAAACACTCGACCTGCCAATATGCTTATGCTTGCCCCTTGATCCACCAATGCCCTATCAGTCTTGAACTCACCCAACTGGACTGGGATCATAGGCCCATTCTCCTCTTCATCTTCAACACTTGCAACCAAACGGATTGCACCACTGGTCATATTTAAACGGACGGGTGAATCATTATCATCAACTATTACCCGTACAGGAGTTACTGCCTCTACATCTGGTTTTTCAATACAAACCTCATCTTGGGAATCCGCGATTGACTCGGATATTTGAGATTGTGAGTCCACTTGATTGTTGCTTCCTAACCTCTCAGACTCACTTTTAACCCGCTCATTGCATAGTGCATTTATAAATTCACCTAGCTTGACTACATCTTCATAAATCTGATATATATCAGGGGTGTCTTGGGCGTAACTTGATGAGTCATATTCATTAAAATGACCATTGCCTCCATAACCATAGTCCTCAACATATTCTGATTCTCCATTACAACCCCAATCTGGCTTGTACCGAGGACCATCATCCATCTCATAACCACTGTACTCCCAATTTGGATCATGATGGTCGTCCATATCATCGATCTCTTCTTGATATCAATCTTGATAAGAATAACCCAGGTAACCCGCATCTTCTTGTCTTTGCATGCGTTGGGACCATACCCACTCATCAAGTTCAGCCTTACTCTCGAACATTGGGCATATGAATGCTCAATGTCCTTGGCACCCACACCTTGTGCATGAAACATATTCTTTATATTCCCAGCTCATATTTCCTGCACAAGTAGCAAACGAAAAGCAGTACCGAACAAAAAGAAAACAAAGACAAAAGTGAAAGAAAAAAAACAAACTAACTAGAAAAGGCAAATACTTTTTGGATTTTTTTTTATGTAAAACGAAAGCAAACAAACAAAACTAAACTAAACTAGCACTAATCGCACGACTCCCCGGCAATGGCCCCATTTTGATGTCTGTCGTTATGGACATGCAAAAACCTAGTTAACCTAGGTAGCTAGGGTAAGCAGGGTATCGAATCCAGAGGAGTCTGTGGTTAATGCTAATTATTGTTTGTTTGTAAATAATTGAATTACTTTGAGAACTTGCTAGAAAACTATAAACAATAACTTTGAGATTGTAAAAACAATGATAGAAAAAAACGTGGTCACTCCGGGATTCAGATTCTTTAATTACTAATAACCTAGTTCTGATTTTATTGGATGCTATTGATTGAATAGTAAATCTGTCACATCTACCAATTACCTATGCAGTTCAAAATCTTAATATTAATTGATCAGATAAATATTAAAACAAACATACATAGGAATCATTCAATCAACAAAAGCATAGTTGGATTCAAAACATAATTATAACTCTGACTGTACTCAGGATTTGTCTGTCACACAAATAATATAATCATGTAAATAGTCGGCTGTAACCCTACTACAAATCCAAATCTCAATACAAACAAAAACTAGAATTAAAAGTGTCTCACAAGAATCATTCACCCGAAGTGTCCACAAGAGATTTAGCCGCTCATGATACTCGTACAATCCGCAATAGCTTGAAAGAATGATGAAAACATGATTGATGCGGTGTTGTGCGGATGATTAAATATGATGAATGATGAATTAATGATGAAGTGTGATGATGAGTTTGAGAGCCGAAGGTGTCTACGGCTGCTATGATCGATGATTATTAAGTTGCACAAGAGCCCCAAAAGTGATGTATGGGCTGCCAATATTTTCGTTATTGGAGGCCCAAAAGTTGTATTATGGCTTCAACATATAACACATGATATTGTCAGCCCATGTCTTTAATTTCTCGGCCCAAAAATGTTTTTAGTCGGCTACCCCTTGGTCTACGTGAGTTGATGATGATAGACTTTTATAACTTCAACCGTCAGAGATGATGATTGATTATTAATTTCCCAAAATTATATTTGCTGCCTCCTCTCTCTCTCTCTCTCTCTCTGCGTGATGTATGATGATGTATGTTGATATCAAGTCAAAACCTCATGTGCACCTCTTCACGTGATATATTAGTTGCCGTCAATGTCATAAGAATGACTTTTATTTCATGTGCATGTGAAGTCTGACACATGACTTCATGTGTCTTTTCTTTATATATCCACCGTAGCCTACGAAATAAACCGTAGGTTACGTTCTTTACATTCTGTTTCTTTAATTTTATTCTTGCATCACTCCACCGTAGGCTACACATTAGACTCCGTAAGCTACGGTTTAACTTTCATGTATTGACACATCGGTCCCTGGACTTTATTACTTCCATATCTCTCGCACTTATAAGGTATTTCTCGACCCAAACATTTACCGAATGAAGATATTCACTTGAGTATTATTCCCGGTTGTTCCTCTTGGCCACCACGCTCTCTAACTTTACCGAATTAACCCGATTAACCTATAAAACCACATACTTGCGTAGTCAACATATTCAAAGCATATAATTACATAAACGACAATAAATCACGCAAGATAAGCATGTTAACACTCGGGTTTCGCACTCTCCATCAGGTATCATGCGTGCTGTTAACAATTTGCTTTGGCTCCAAGGTACAAATGGTCATAAGGCTTGGTCTCCCTGAAGAATAGGTCAAGGTGGTTACAAGAATGACGTTGGAAGCTTGGAGAAGGGGTTTACAACGGTCAAAAGGGAATATTCACAGGATCCATGAATTTTAGCATAATATCCTAGATTTTTAGCATAGTTAGTTAAACTTAGAAACTATATAAAGGGGAAGCCAGATCCATAGGTGACACACAATTCGAGTTCTCTAACTCTCACACTCTTCTTTCCAGCAACAATCACACATTAACACTCATCACTTGCAATCATTGTAACACTTAGTAGCGATCTGAGCATTATCCTGCACTGTATCCTGGTTATTCAAGCAATAAGAAGAACAAGGCAGCCGACGATTGTCAGCTCCCGAGGTTTTATGCCGGAGATCTAGATCGATCAAGGGCTTTCCTCGTACATCACGTATCAACCTTTACATTTTTGCTCATTGTTTGATTATAGATACAGCTCGATATCCTGAGCCGTATCCTGAAACTGATTTTGCAAATAACCTAACTAGCATATTTTTAACGCACATTTCTAGCACACTACCTCACTTAACTAATTTGATCACTTAATTGCTTCGGTAATTTTTGACCAAAACACCGATGCAGCTCGGAAGTTTTGACATCATAGTAGGCATGGACTTTCTTCGTGAAAACCATGCTGGAGTTGTGTGCTTTGATAAGATGATTCGATTCGCGCTCGCTAATGGTGATGTATTGTGTGTTTACGGTGAAATTGCTTCGAAAGGTCTCAAGCTCATGTCGTGTGTCCAAGCTAGCAAGTATCTCCGCAAGGAATACAGAGCTTTCTTGGCTAACATTGTAGTAGCGGAGAAGGAAAAGAAAGGGAGTCCGGGTGTAAATGATGTCCTCGTTGTGTGTGAATTTCCCAATGTGTTTCCTGATGATCTCCCCGGGTTACCGCCAAGTCGTGATATTGACTTTCGTATCGACCTCTTTCCTGGAGCAAACCCTATTGCTAGAGCTCCTTACCGACTCGCTCCGTCCGAAATGCGTGAACTCGCGAGTCAGCTTCAGGAACTACTTGATAAAGGATTCATTCGCCTGAGCACCTCTCCATGGGGCGCACCAGTCCTTTTCGTCAAAAAGAAGGATGGGTCGTTTCAGATGTGCATCGACTATCGAGAATTGAATAAGTTGACAATCAAGAATCGCTATCCCCTGCCTCGCATCGACGATTTGTTTGATCAGCTACAAGGTGCTACATGTTTCTCTAAGATCGATCTACGCTCAGGTTATCACCAGTTACGCATTCAAGAGGGAGATATACCCAAAACCACTTTTTGCACTCGATACGGTCACTGTGAGTTCGTTGTTATGCCTTTTGGTTTAACCAATGCACCCGCGGTTTTCATGGATCTGATGAATCGCGTGTGTAAACCATTTCTGGACCGCTTCGTCATCGTGTTCATCGATGATGTCTTGATCTATTCCAAATCGAAAGCCGAACACGTGCAACATCTACGTTTGGTTCTCGAGCTACTCCAAGGGAATCGACTCTATGCCAAGTTCTCCAAGTGCGAATTTTGGCTGGAGGAGGTTCAATTCCTCGGTCACATTGTCAATAGTCAAGGTATTTACGTCGACCCTTCTGAAGTCCGCTCTTTTCTCGGATTAGCGGGCTATTATCGACGATTTATCGAAGGATTCTCAAAAATCATTGTGCCGCTTACCGCTCTCACACATAAAGACAAGCCTTTTGTTTAGGGAACTGAACAAGAGTCTGCTTTCCAAACCCTCAAGCACATGCTTTGCAACGCTCCCATTCTCACTTTACCCGACGGAAACGACGACTTTATTGTCTACTATGATGCCTCGAACCTTGGTCTTGGTTGTGTCCTCATGCAACGGGACAAGGTCATTGCTTACGCATCCCGTCAGCTCAAAATCCACGAGAAGAACTATACAACCCATGATCTTGAGCTAGGCGCAGTTGTTTTTGCGTTAAAGATTTGGCGACACTACCTGTATGGTACCAAGTGTACGATCTTCACCGATCATAGGAGCCTACAACATATCTTTGACCAGAAGGAACTTAATATGCGTCAACTCCGATAGGTAGAACTTCTCAACGATTACAACTGTGAGATCCGTTATCACCCAGGCAAAGCGAATGTCGTTGCTGACGCCCTCAGCAGACGGAGTTATCTGCTCAGCATTCAAACTATCCAAGCCCAATACGATCTCGAAACCCTCATCCATGAAGCCCAGCATGCCTGTTTTAATGAGCGCACTCTGAAGAAGGAAAGAATCTACCACGATGGAGCCAAGCTTGTGATTACGTCGAATGGGATATTCCACTTTCTGGACCGAATTTGGATCCCCAAGTGGACCAATTTACGACAGATATTGATGGACGAAGCCCACAAATCTTGGTACTCCATTCATCCCGGTGCCGACAAAATGTACCAGAACCTTCGCTACAAGTACTGGTGGCCGGACATGAAAAGGGATATCGCTCTCTATGTCGGGAAGTTCCTGACTTGCTCGAAGGTCAAGGCTGAACACCAAAGACCCTCTAGCTTACTAGAACAACCCCCGATCCCTACGTGGAAGTGGGAGAGTATAGCTATGGACTTCATAACGAAACTTCCGCGCACGCCATCAAGTCACGACAGCATCTGGGTTGTCGTTGACTGTTTGACCAAATCTGCTCACTTTTTGCCAATACGGGAAGACTACAAGGCAGAACGATTAGCCCGAATCTACACCGATGAGATCATTTGTCGACATGGGATGCCTCGTGACATCATCTCTGACCGTGATGCTCGGTTTACCTCGCTTCTTTGGGAAACGTTTCAAGTGGCTCTCGGTACTACGCTTAATCTAAGTACCACATTCCACCCTCAAACCAACGGTCAGACTGAAAGAACCATCCGTACTCTTGAAGACATGCTCCGTTCGTGTGTCATAGATTTCGGTGGTAATTGGGACGCTTACCTGCCATTAGTCGAATTCTCGTATAATAACAGTTATCATTCCAGCATTCAAATGGCAATGTTTGAGGCTTTATACGGAAGAAAATGTCGATCGCCTATTGTATGGAACGAGATCGGGCACTCGCAATTAACCGATCCTAAGCTACTGCAAGAAACAACTGACAAAGTAATCCAAATTCGAGATAATGTGCTGAAAGCTCAGAGTCAACAGAAAAGTAACGCCGATAGACGACGCAAGCCCCTTGAATTTGACGTTGGCGACTACGTACTCCTAAAGGTATCACCTTGGAAGGGTGTGGTCAGATTCGGCAAGAAGGGGAAACTAGCGCCTCGATATGTTGAACCTTTTAAGATTCTGGAAAGGATCAGAAAAGTCGCCTAAAGACTCGAACTACCGGAGGAACTTAGCAACGTTCACCCGACTTTCCATGTTTCGAACCTCCGGAAGTGCCTGGCTGAGCATGATTTAATTGTACCACTTGATGATTTCCAAATAAACGAAACACTACACTTCGTGGAGAAGCCTGTCGAAATCATGGATCGCCAAACCAAGCAGCTCAGACGCTCACGCATCCCTATTGTGAAAGTCCGATGGGAAGGCAAACGAGGCGCATAGTTCACTTGGGAACTCGAAAGCGACAAGAAGGCGAAGTACCCCCAGTTGTTTGCTACGCCTTCGGCCTAATTTCGGGACGAAATTCCGTCAACTAGGGGAGGCTGTAACACCCCGTGTTTCGAAAGTCAAAGTTAAAGTCAAGATTGAAGTCAAAGGGATACAAGATAGCTAATTGTGATCTGTTACTCCTTGCTCAATTCCTGTTTTGACTTCTTTGACTTGTAGTTAGTCTATTTTATGCTTTACGTTAGTTGTATTATGTGGAGTACTTATTAATAATCGAGGTTTATTCGATATTTATCGCATGTTTTATCGCTTTATTGCTATCGTAATCGCACTTGCAACTCGAATTACGCATTCTAGATATTGTTCTATGTGTGTGTGTGCCTTATGTGTTACTTGTGCATGTTTAATTATGTTTATGTATGGTGATTAATCGAAACGCAATCGAAACTCAATTGCAATCGAATCGTAAACGCTAAACGAATATGAAATAAGGATGATTGTATGTTTATATAGTAGTTGGGATTAAACGTAATTTGACTAGGAAACTCTATCGCATCGCAACGCTCGCAATTGCAATCGAAACGGTAAAACTCGCCGCGCCTTGCACACCAATCGAGTGGCCAGCCGATCGAGCTGCCACCCGATCGGACTGCCACCCGATCGAGCCGCCACCCGATCGGACTGCCACCAGATCGAGGTGCCACTCGATCGAGCAGTCACCCGATCGGGTTACCACCCGATCGAACCGCCTCTCCTCCCCCTTTCCTTTTATGGAAAGCCTATAAATACCCATGTCAACATCACAAACTTACCTTTTCTGCACCTCTCATCTGACCAGCGCTTCTTGCCCACTTTTCTTCAAATTTCTAGCGATTCTTGTAAGTATTCAACCCAAACCTTGTACTTTCTTAATCTACATGCACTCCTACACCTTTCTATGTTTTGAATCTTAACTTTTAACCGTGAAATCACTAGATTTAAGGTGTTCTAGGATGATGTCAACATGGTGTTCTTATGAACTTCATGTTTGGCTTCAATCCACCAAGAACAACTTAGATCTAAATAATTTCCACACAAATAAACAAAGATCTTGCATAGATCTAAACATATTCATGGTGAAAAAGGTTTGAAAGATGGTTTCTAACTTTCTTTCAACTCTTTTACACTTAATGCACTCAAAACCGATAGGATCGGACCTTGTTCTAACCTTCTACTCCTTCTTGGTGATGTGTTAGTTCAAGATCTGAGTTCTACCAACGAGACAACTGATGTGTGTAAAATGCAACATATAAATTACATCAAATGAGGCATAAAACTAACCCTTTTTAAGTACTAATATTGGAAAAAGAGTGTTTTTGTCTTCCTTTTGTATTTTCAAGATTAGATGAGCTCAAAAACATAAAAGAAGCAAAAAAGACAGCTAAATCCAACATAAATACAAGGAAAGGAACATAAGTGGACTGCCCGACCCCTCAACGGCATCTTCCAAAGCAAAATAGAGAAGGCAGAAGACTGAACATGCCCCGTGCTCAGCCAGCACGGGGCCGTGCCCAAGAAGCAGCAGAAAAGACAAACCTATAGAAGCTTCTATTGCCCACCACGGGGCCGTGCCCAGTGAACACGGGGGCGTGGCGAAAGTACAGCAGGCGCATTAATTGTAATTGCGAATTACAATTAATGAGGAGAGAGAGTGTCAGACAGGCACGGGGCCGTGCCCAGCGGACACGGGGCCGTGCCCAGCCCTCTGTTCATCCTATAAATAGGAGTGCTTGGTTTCATTTCAACTCATCCCTTGGCACACCACCTCTCTCACACTTCATCCACCACCCACCACCATCACAACACCATCATCCACCACCATCATCCATTGTCCATCGTAGAGTGTGTGAGTCGTCTCGGGATCCAAGATTGATCGTAAGAGTTCTTGACAATCAAGGCCATGTTTGCCTAAGTCTCTTACATCACTTGGTGAAGACAACGTGTCTAGTATAATACTTTTTATTTATAATCTTTTGCACTTTTTATTTGGTTTTGTATTAATGACTTTAATAACTAGTTACTTATGCTGAAGGTGATCTTTCCTTATCGTTTGTCCGTGGTGTCTTGCCATTATTTTACTGTCTATATAAAATAAAAGATTTTCACCATTCATATCTCCACGGTCTATATGGAGGTATGTTGGCTACCTGGTCGGGGGTTAAGGGAACGGTTTGGTAAAGGTCTTGCCATTGTTCAGCGTTTAGAGGTCCTGCAATGGACCTGGGTCAAATTTAGTAGGACCTCCTTCAATGCTTCACGGTATTGGATGGCGGGGGTCCAAACTCTTTGATCCCCTCATAAGTTAACTACTATTAATACTATAACCCGGCTATTTAGGACTGTATCCCTGCTGACTCAGACTACTTAGCCGAGGGTAACGTCACCGCCAAAAGCGGGGCCTACCATAATACTGCATTAATAACTTAATTCATTATCTTCCAATTATCCACCCTTTTAGGATTGTATCCTTGCTGACTCAAACTACTGGGGTGAGGGTAACGTCACCTTCAAAAGAGGGGCCTACTACAATAACTAAGATAATCTCTTAATTATGTGCAAAAGTGCGGAAATAATCAAAGGTTATACTAGATACGAGTCGGAACCAAGTGATTCATCTTGTCTATCTGTTTTTTATTTTATTTTTATTTTCAGCATTTTAGTTAGTTTTTATTTTTCTTAGTTTAAAACCTTTTTCTAACCTTTTTATTTTGATTAGACGTTGAGGATAAACCGGTACTAAAAGCTCTTGTGTCCTTGGACGACCTCGGTATCTTACCAACGCTATACTACGCTCACGATGGGTGCACTTGCCCATATGTGTGTTTAGTGTTAGTAAAATATCGTGTTTTATAAATTTAAAACTTGGCTAAAAATAAGTGTTAAAAGGGCTTAAAATATACACGTAAAATATACGACACTTAAACGCGCATCAAGTTTTTGGCGCCGTTGCCGGGGACACAAGGATTTTAAGAAAGCTTAAAATCGACGGCCTAATCAGTTTTTCAAAACGTTTTTAAAACGCGCGCACATTTTTCTGCATTTTAGTTTAGTTTTGCATTTACAGTAACCTGTACACGGGGCCGTGTTCACTGAACACGGGGCCGTGCTACACATTTTCATAAAAACAACCAGTAACAGAAGCTTGAACACGGGCCGTGTTCACTGAACACGCCCCGTGCTCAACGAAATCAGTAAATTTAATTAAAACGCCCAGATACAGATCCTGAACACGGGGCCGTGCTCACTGAACACGGGGCCGTGTCCAGCCTCTGTTTCCGTTTTTCTTTTTGTTTTCTGATCTCGAGACTCGGTTGTGGTCTGCTGAGTGATTCTTATGGATCAATACTCAGGAGGTTACAACTACACCTATGAGGAGGATGATTATAGGGGTAATTATTGCACTAATTGTCGTAATACACGCTCGATTCAAAATAATCACTCATATCAACCATCCAATTCATACACCTACTATGAGGAGCCCAGGTACGAGCCATCAACTTCATACACATCCTATGAAGACCAAAGGTATGAACCTCCTCCCTCATACTCATATTTTGATGAACCAAGGTATGAGCCTTCGTACTCATACTTTGAGGAACCAAGATATGAGCCACCACCTTCATATGCTTACTATGAGGAACCTTGGCGTGAACAACCCACCTCATATGAGTATTATGGAGAGCAAAATTACGAACCTTATCCATCATATGCTTGCAATGAAGAACAATGGTGCGAACCATCGACTTTATATGAGTATTATGAGGAACAAAGGGTCGAACAACCGGATTCAAGCTTAGAAAATTCCGATTCTTTTTCTATAACCGAAGTGACCGATAGGATATTAGAACACATTAGAGTTATCGATCGATGTATAAAAGAAGCTCGCGCAAAGGAAGAGGAGTCCCGTGCAAGAGAAAAGTTAAAAAAGGAAGAGATAACTGAAAATGTAAAAATGGAAGAACAAATAAGTGAAAAACCGACACATGAGTTAAGCAACGAAAAAGGTGAGTCCGACAACGTTAAAATTCAAGAAGAGTCTAATTTTGAAGAAATTAATCTCTTGTCACCTTCTTTCGAAAACCATTGTTTAGTACCCACTCATGCTAAGTTTTTAAAAGATTTAAACACTAACACTAAAATTGACGAAACGGTAAGTGTTAAGTTAACTAATGATCAAACTTCACTAATAAAAGAAGACCCATTTGAAATTAACATTACACCGGTTCCATGTTTCTTTCAAAATTCGTTTATTAGTAATGTCACAATCGATAAAGATCTTTGTGTTAACATAATGCCTAACTGCATTTTCGAAAAATTAAGTATTAGTGATTTTTCTCCACTTCAAATACCCATTTTTCTATCCAATCGGAAAGTAATAAAATCAATCGGTATAGTTGAAGATGTCTTGGTTCAAACAAATCAAATGGTAATCCCAACCGACTTTGTCATCCTCGATGACGCTCCTCTAGTGTTGGGAAGACCATTTGTAAAAACTCATGAAGCTTTGAAAAACCGGAAGTTCAACAATCTACCTCTTCAATTAGGGGCATTTAAAAGAAGTGTCGATTTCGAACGATCAATGAAGTATCCATTCGGCAATAATGACCCCCCTAATTGAAGATGAAGATGAACCACCCGATACAAGTAAAGAGATTGACCACTTTGTTGAAGAAGAGGTCGCCATAGAACAAACTTTTAAAGTTCTTGATCGAAATGAGCAACCAAATAAGGACTCTCCTAAAGACCCACCTCTTGAGCTCAAAGAACTTCCAAAAGGTTTGGAATATGCAGTACCAGTGGATTGCCACCCGATCGGACTACAATCCAATCGAGTGACAAACTGCTGTGAATTTGTTCTCACTAAGGTGTCCAACCAATCGGATAGTCGTCCGATCAAACGTCCGTCCGATCGATCGACCTAAAAGGTAGAGATACTTCTATGTTTTCAAACGCTACAACAAAAACTTCAAAAGTCAAGCCATCATACACAAACATATCCTTCCCAAACGATTATCGGATTTCCATCCGATCGGATTGCTGTTCGACCCACTGACACTTTGTATCGTTTTACGCGTCGCTTATCGTTATGCTATCATTATGATCAGGCTAACCTCACTCTCTAACGCTCCTTTCAATCCATCAATCGCTGTGAGTATACTCGAACCCTTTTTGCTTTACGCACTTTTGGGTGTTACATACGTTACTTATTCTAAATCACATCGAACACACTACGCAATATTTTAACGCTAACCGTTACCGCATGTTATACGTGACTTAACGAATGCTTGTTTGTTATGTTTACACATGGAATGCTGTCTACCTGCCTTAGCAACGATAGTACTATTTGTTTGGACTCAGCACCTGTATACTCAGGGGTTGTTAAGGACAATTTGTTACATGGCTTACAGTGGTGAGTGTGTATTACGAACTGCCTTGGGCAGTCAACTCACAGTCATTGGTATCGATAGGTTCATGTCGATAACTAACATGCCTCATTTTACACTGTGTACGTGCTGGTTATGCGTAACAATTTCAAACTCTATTATATCTATTAAAATTGTATGCTCACCTTTACACTATGTGTATTGACTTTTACCTTAACGTATGTGACAGGTGCTTAGGATGTTTATATGCTTGGCTTGCTGTGAAATCGAGGCTAGGAAAGGTCTAGAAACAAATAAACAATTGTCTGTTTTTTGAAATCTGAGTTGTCAGAACAGAACAATTTGACTAGATCTTGTCTGTAATAATTATGATATATTTTATGACATGGTATGGGACATGTTTCTTTAAATAATTGGTAATTATATTTGTTATGGAATCTTCTGGACAATCTGTTTCGCTCAGTGCCGCGCCCCGATGATTCCGCCATCGGTTGGGGTGTGACACAATTAAAAAGTGCCAAAAGATTAAAAATCAAAAGTAATACGTTAAAGACTTGTCTTCACCAAGTGATGTAAGAGATTAGCCAAACATGGCCTTTGATTAGCAAGAACTCTTACGATCAATCTTGGATCCCGAGACTGCTAGACACTCTAAAGATGAAAGATGGATGATGGTGGTGGGTGTTGGTGTTGTAGTGGTGGTGGAGTGGTGGCAAAGTGGAGAGAAGTGGTTTTCCAAGGGATGCCTTTGAAGGGAACCAAGCACCCCTATTTATAGTCAGAACAGTGCCCTGGCCACGGCCCCGTGTCCACTGGGCATGACCCATGGCCAACTTCTTCTCTTACTTCATTAAATGCAACTGTCAGCAGAGGGCACCACACGACCCCGTGGCTTCTTGACACGGCCACGTGGTCAACTCTTTGTTGTACTATCAAGATTCTCCAAATCTTAGAGTTGACCACGCCCCATGGTGAGCTGGGCACGGCCACGGGGTGGGCGTAGAAGCTTCTGCAGGCTTTGTCTTATTGTGTGAGGTCTGACCACGACCCATGCCTGGCTGGGCACGGCCCCGTGGTCAGCTTCTGTTTTCTTGTTTTTGTCTTGGGAAATGCTGCCGAGAGGCCATGCATGTCACATTTTTTCTTCTTCTTGTATTTATGTTGGTTTTGGCTGGTTATTTGTTCCTTTTGTTCTTTTAAGCTCATTTGGTCCTGTAAATTCAAAAGGAAGAAAGAAACGTGCTTTTCCAACATTAGTACTAAAAAAGGGTTGGTTTTATGCCTCTATTGATGTAATTTATATGTTGCATTTTGTACACATCAGTTATCATCTTTCAACCCCATTTTCCTTAAATCTATCGATTCTGTTTTTCAACGGGGATGTAGTGCAATGATTCCTCTCAATATAATAGACAGACACTTGCTTCATAGGACTCACTTGAATCATCTCAGATGTAATAACAGTACGATTAGCATCCGTGCCTGCCTGAATTGTAGGAAGCAAAGGATAACGAAGATGAACATTGTTTTTATCACGAAAGTACTGAACAACTGAGATAACAACTCCGGTTTCATCAGCTGCATTTGGAACAAGAAGTCCAACAATTCGTTCATTATATGTTGTTGTCTCAACAATATGAATGCACGCAACGAATTTGACAACTATGACAACTTATTAAAAGTTCATCAGGCTCATGGCAAGCGCACTGGTAACAAACTTGTATTGTTGGTGGTTGTTCTGGAAATTGAAGGAAAAGCACTCAAAGAAAACAAACATCTCGCATTGAATCCCATACAAGTTTGCGGATCACCATAACTATTGTCGATTTTGTATACCCGGTTTGCTTTCTCTAGAATATCTACAATCCAATCAACGCACATTTTGGTGATTTTCTTAGTGTTTGTAACATTCGTCTGATTCTGCGATTTATTCTAGAAACCGCCATTTACGTGGGCCATATTGTCGGATCTGTGACTCCATAGGACTCACTTGACTCATCTCGGATGTAATTGTCACACCCCTTTCTAAGGCGGAAGCACGAGGTGTGATCTTGAAAGGTTCTCATTGCATACGAATGGTAAACATACTACATGATCATAAAACAACTCCAAATGCCATTAACATTACATAATTAAAAACATAAGTTAAGTTTTGAGTTTACATCACAGCATTAAATATTGTCTGAATAGTTTACAACATTAATCAAAGACAAACATAAAGGTTTTGATCCTTATATCACCACACAGAATGGGACATAACAACCAAACCCAGCAAAACAGGCATAGGAGTTTTGACACATAGTCACTAAAACACAAACGACATTCTTGAGCAAGGGTGAGACCGCACGTACATCCACTTTTAGTTACCTGAAATACATAAGAGTTTTGGAAAATCGTCAACATAATGTTGGTGTGAATTCATGCAGTTTTGTGTAAAACATTTAAGCATTTGCTGTAGAAAAAATGGTATGTAATTGTACTGAGAATAAGTACTTCTGTAAATGTAAGGAAATCGAGATCGCTAATGGTTTGCAAGGCCATTAACATGTGACACGACATAGGAAGCATCCAAACCATAGGCATTTTTACTTGTCGATTCACGACTAGAGACACAAAAGCACTGCTTGGTAAAAGAGTGGCCAAGAGTGTGGTTGCCTGAAACCCATTAGATCTAACCTTTTGTTCCGCGGTCTTGGTATGTAACTGATTAATGGTGCTTATGGCACCCTATTCGTGACATGATCTAAAGTATCATTCCTTAGTTTTTGTATTCAACATACCATAACACATGTCTTTTCCCCAAGTTTAGAAAACAAGTAAAAGTTTAAAAGTGGGGACATGAACTCACAACTTTGCGTATCCTGCGCCGTAAACTTCACCGGTTGTTTAGAGCGTCGTATCACTACCTACACACGTACTATATTTTATTAGACGTTTAGGTCGTGTAACGACTATTAGTCTTAGTTGCTTATTAAGACTCATTGGAATCATTGGTATTTTTGAGTTACATCCTTGATGTATTATATAATTCCAAGGTATAATTATTAGTTAAAATAATAATATTTTACCTTAAATTATATTTATCCAATTATTGGAATATTGTAAAAGTAATATACTTCCAACTTGGTCTAGCATATATTTTATACACATGTATACTTTCCAAGCATAGGAATACTTGTATTTGTGCTTATTCATATTTGTGTATTTTGTCAAGTATTAGTGGTGCATTCCGGTATGTATTTATACATTTGAGGATACGTATTTTCTTGTATTTATTAAGTATTTTATACTTAAACTTGTGATTATTTTTCCGAAACATTATTTTTAGACATTTAAAAATCATCACTTTATATTCTCAAAATATATATATTTTGAGTGGATTTTTATAGAAAAATATCTATAAATTTATTTGGCAAAAATAAGTATATTTCCATATAAATCTCAAAAATAATATATATTTTTAAGATTAGTATTAGAAAATATATTTTTCTAGTCTTCACCCCAAAATAATATATTTTTATCTTGTTAAGAAAATATATATATATTTCACCATCAAAATAATATATTTTCTATTTGACAGAAATATGATATATTTTTGTAATACTTGTAGAAATTCTTGTCTTGCCGTTTCCTCGGTTTCAAAAATACCGTTCGTCACTTTTGTTAAGTTACGGATTTATTTCCAGAACATATTACTTATAGTCCATAAGTCTGTTTGTCCGATATTCGGGTATAATTCATTTATGTGTTTTCTTGATATTTTGGTAGTATTTGTATTCCAAATTTTGGTATATTTGTGTGTTATATTATTTTCAAGTTCCTAAAATAATATAACTACTACACATAATATACAAGTAACACACATATTGTGACATCTAAATATATTTTCTTAAATATATACTTAATCACTTTTATTTGTCAAAATCAACCTCCAATGTTTGTAATTTTTGTAATAAAAATTATAGCAAACTTTTATATGAAAACCATGTTCAAAATTTACTTATAAACACTTTGTTTAGAAATATTTTTTTTAAGTGTTTAATTTCTACAAAAATTTTGCCATAGTTTCCCCTTAAAAATGGAGGTTTCCATGCTTTCAAAGCATATCATTTTCTTTTAAAATCATCATCAATCATCAATAACTCAATCAAGACTTACCATAAGCCAAGATCATGTAAATTACACTACATCATGAACTTGAAACTTTTGTAAAAACTTGTAGTAATTTACCATGTTATTTAGTAGACTTAGTTACCCTTTAAAACTTGGTTATTTGTTTGTAAATCATATTATTGAAAGATTTAGTCATTTACAACTTATAAGATGATTTTTTCAAAAATAATTCTTTTGTATTTTTCTTGTTACAAACATGTTCCTAGTCTTGATTTAACACTAAAAATATGATTCGTTTACTTAGAAACCATGCCTTTGTAAATCTTGTAAATAAACTTGGTTTCTTGATAAAATTATTTTTGTAATCATCCATTTACAAGATTCTTAACATGTATTAATCATCATCATATTCTAAAACAACCTTACTTTTAACTTCATGATTCACATAAAGGATGATCATTATGATTTCTTCAAGATCCATCCTTATACTTGCTAGATCATGTGTTTAATCATCATCTAGTAAGGTTATTATGATGATAAACACAAAAAATCTACAAACAAGTTTCATACATACACTTAATCATCTTAGATTTCATGTTATTTAGCTTTATGTTAATGATCATCTCCTTATTTCTTTGTGATTTTTGAGTTTAACCATTTACATAACACTTTAACCATTAAAATTAGAAGTAAAAACAAGATCAAGAAGCTTACTACTAGCTCTAATGGCTAGGGAAGTGGCACAACAATGAAGATGATGATTATGGAAGAAAATGAGAGGTTAAAAGCTCCACAAGGTGGTCCTTAAAGTTCCTACACTTCAAGCCTTCTTTGATAGCCTCCATACACCTCTAGATCACCTTGGATTGCCTTGTAATGAAGTGAAAATGATGTGTGTATATGGGGGTGTTTGAGCCGAGAGTTAGAGAAGAAAAGAGGAGGTTGATGGTGAGTTAGGAGGTGAAGAATGATAAAGTGTTATTAGTTTATGATTTTATAAAAATTCTCCAAATCTTTTATGGTATATTTGTTGGAATATACTCTAACATAAGATCAAAAATAATCCAATAAAATCACTAGGTGGGGCCCTTGTCCCAACCGTCCAAAGAGAGGGGGGGTAAAGTGTAACATTTCAAATTCTAGTTTCTTGATTTAGTTGAAATGTAATGGTATTAGTTAGGTATTTTGTGGTGTTTAGTGTTTATGAGATGTAATAGGATGTTCGATGACCATAACTAGCTTTGTAACACTAAAACAATGTTTCTAGTGAAAATTTGGTATTTCGGGTAGTGTCCGGTTGTTCGTTTCGTTACGGTTCGTTAAAGTGCTAAATTGCGCAGTTTCACTAAGTATGAAGCACCTTTTGTGACAGTTTCAATTCCCGACACTTTGTAAGTTATTCTGGACACTAATTCATAAATTGTGCATGATATTGTTGTGTTAAAAGCTGAATTATTGCTGAATTATGCTGATTTCAGCATTTTAGGTAAGTTTCGGGTGCTTTTTAGTGCATAGATTAGCTTCCGGGAAGCTTATATGTTAACCCTTGTATCCACACTTGGGTTTTCATGTATTTTAGATGTTGGACCTACTCCTAGGCCCTAATTCTATTGTCTGACTGCTTTCTGCGGAAATGCTGACACAGAGTGTCTTACCGGTGAGTTTACTAGTCTTTATGACGCAACGCTTAAAGTAATGCATAAAGCAATATTTGAAGTATAAAACGTGCATGAATTCACATGTATAGCATGTAATCAGACAATGTTGACATTTAAGCACATAATTGCATATATTAAATAATAATTAACACTGTACGAAAATTACCAGTTTTGTGCCAGTTGTCATCGTCTCCCCCCGTTAAAAGAATTTCATCCCGAAATTCAGGCTGAGTTATCTCCCGCTGGATTTTTCTCGAACAGGTGGGTGTACTTGCCTTTGAACCGGTCTTCGTGTTCCCAAGTGTACTCGGGTCTGTGTTTAGAGTTCCAACGTACTTTGACAAGCTTAATGCGATTCCCCCTTGTTTTATGGATCTTCCAATCCGTTACCTCAACAGGTTGTTCTGTAAATCGGAGTGTGTCGTCAATATGCACCTCATCCGCAGGGATGATAACTGTTTCTTGGGTTGGACTCTTTTTTAAGGTTGGACACAAGGAACGTATCATGTACTCCGTTAAGTTCTTCCGGTAACTCCAACTTATACGCCACGATACCAATCTTTTCCAAGTTCTTGAATGGTCCAATATATCGTGGAT
The DNA here is from genome assembly GCA_030545235.1 of Helianthus tuberosus. NCBI lineage: Eukaryota > Viridiplantae > Streptophyta > Magnoliopsida > Asterales > Asteraceae > Helianthus > Helianthus tuberosus. The sequence goes on along the minus strand of CM060373.1, from coordinate 134,852,183 downwards.
TCAACTTTCCACGTTTTCCGAATCTTGCTACACCTTTCCAAGGTGAGACCTTCAACAAAACTTTGTCTCCCACCTCGAATTCTAAGGGTTTTCGTCTTCGATCAGTGTAGCTCTTTTGTCGATCACGAGCCGCCTTAATGCATTCTCGGATCTGCATAATCTTGTCGGTCGTCTCTTGAACAAGTTCAGGACCAATCAACTGTTTGTCTCCAGCGTCTGCCCAACACAATGGTGAACGGCACTTGCAGCCATATAGAGCTTCGAACGGTGTGACTTTTATGCTCGTATGATAGCTGTTATTATATGAGAACTCAACTAAAGGTAGATGAGTATCCCAGCTGCCGCCTAGATCCATAACACATGCGCGAAGCATATCTTCCAGTGTTTGTATGGTCCGTTCGCTTTAGCCGTCTGTTTGTGGGTGGAAGGCCGTGCTTAGATCTAACTGAGATCCAAAGGCCTCCTGGAAGGATTGCCAGATCCTTGATATGAAACGTCCATCTCTGTCTGAAATAATCAAGATAGGCACTCCATGACGTGCCACAATTTCCTTAAGATACAGCTCAGCAAGCTTTCTAGTGCTATCCTTCTCTCGGATTGGTAGGAAATGTGCAGACTTCGTCAATCGATCAACTATCACCCATATCATATCATGCCCTCTAGGGGTCCTGGGTAATTTAGTTATGAAGTCCATCGAGATTTGCTCCCATTTCTACATGGGTATCTCGGGTTGTTGCAGTAGACCAGACGGTTTCTGATATTCGGCCTTAACCTTAGCACATGTTAGGCACTTTCCAACGTAAACAGCAACATCGCTTTTAAGCCTCGGCCACCAGTAGTATTCTTTCAAGTCTTGATACATCTTGTCTGATCCTGGGTGGATCGAGTATCTCGACTTGTGAGCTTCATCAAAGATGACTTCTCGAATACCGCCATAAAGTGGAACCCAAATACGCCCCATAAAGTATAAGGTTCCCTCTTCGTTTGGCACCAATTTCTTCTCCATACCTTGGAGATATTCAGCTCTACGATTCTCCCTCTTAAGGGCTTCTTGTTGGGTGTCATGAATGAGTGCAGTGAGATTCATTCGAATAGTCATTTCCAATGCTCAAACCCTTAGGGTCTTAACCCTTTCTTTTCGACTTAACGCGTCTGCTACTACGTTTTCCTTTCCAGGATGGTACTTAATCTCACAATCATAATCGTTTAGCAACTCAACCCATCGTCACTGACGCATGTTCAATTCCTTTTGATCAAATATGTGATGTAAGCTTCTATAATCAGTGAAGATAGTACATTGAGTACCATATAAATAATGTCGCCAGATCTTCAAGGCAAACACCACCGCGCCTAGCTCCAGGTCATGTGTGGTGTAATTCTTCTCATGAACTTTCAACTGCCTAGAAGCGTAAGCGATGACCTTTTGGCGTTGCATAAGCACGCAACCCAATCTTTGACACGAAGCGTCGCAATATACCACGAAGTCCTCGGTGCCTTCGGGTAGAGATAGTATTGGTGCATCGTATAGCTTGCTTTTGAGAAGTTTGAACGCTTTTTCCTGTTTATCACCCCAGTCGTACTTCTTATCCTTCTGCGTGAGGGAAGTTAGCGGTTGAGCTATCTTGGAGAAATTCTCTATAAATCTGCGGTAATAGCCCGCTAATCCCAAAAATTGTCAAACTTCAGTTGGTGTCTTGGGGGCTTCCCAATTCTTTATCGCTTCTATTTTGGCTGGGTCTACATGAATACCCTTCTCGTTCACAACATGACCAAGGAACTGTACTTCGCGAATCTAGAATTCGTACTTTGAGAACTTTACATAAAGCTTCTCTTTCTTTAGTAGTTCCAAAATGGTCCTTAGGTGTTGCTCGTGCTCTTCTTTCGTTCGCGAATAAATCAGAATATCATCGATAAATACAATCACGAATTTATCGAGATATGGTTTGCAAACACGATTCATCAGATCCATAAATACTGCTGGCGCGTTCGTCAATCCAAATGGCATCACAAGGAACTCGTAATGCCCATAACGAGTCCTGAACGCAGTCTTTGATATACTCCCTTCTTGGATCCTTAACTGGTGATAGCCAGATCGAAGGTCGATCTTTGAGTAGTAGCTCGATCCTTGTAACTGATCGAATAAGTAGTCAATCCTCGGTAGTGGATAACGATTCTTGACAGTGAGCTTATTCAATTCTCTATAATCGATACACATCCGCAGCGTTCCATCCTTCTTCTTCATGAACAAAACTGGAGCTCCCCAAGGCGAGAAGCACAACCTCATGAATCCTTTATCCAACAACTCTTGGAGTTGTGTAAATACTTCTTGCATCTAGGATGGCGCAAGTCGATAGGGTGCCTTGGCTACAGGAGCGGCTCCTGGAACCAAGTCAATATAGAATTCGACTTGTCATTGCGGAGGTAGTCCTGGCAAATCTTCAGGAAAAACGTCAGGAAATTCCTTCACCACAGGAGTGTCTTGGAGTTTCGGCTCCTCAGCCTTCTTATCAACAACGTGTGCCAAGAATGCAACACATCCTTTCCTTAAGCACTTCTGCGCCTTCATACAGTTGATGATTCGCAGAGGTGTGTCTTTTTTTCTCTCCATGCATAATGAGAGTTTCATCATTTGTAAGAGGGATGCGAATAATTTTCTCGTGGCAAACAACTTCAGCCTTATTCTTGGACAGCCAGTCCATCCCGACCACCACATCGAAGCTACCCAATTGAAGAGGTAAGAGGTCGATACTAAATCTTCGCTCACCAAGTTCTAATGTACAACCCCGAACAACTTCGCCCGATTCAACAAGTTTACCATCGGCTAGTTCTATGGAATAAGGAATATCTAATCCACTAGATTCTATTCCAAGCATACGTTTAAATTCCATAGACATGAAACTATAATCGGCACTAGTGTTAAATAGTATGGATGCAAAGTGATTCTTAACGAGAAACGTACCGGTGACCACGTTAGGGTCCTCGCGTGCGTTCCTTGCTCCAATCATAAATGCTCGGGCCTGAGCGTTGTTTTCCCTTGGGCAATCTTTCTTGAAATGGTCCTTGCTACCATAACCAAAGCATCCTTGGTTCTGCCCAGCTCCATTACCATTCCGGTTACCATTACCATTGCCATTTCCATTACCGTTCCCATTACCAGCACATTTTCGGTTTCCATTCCGATTCCTGTTACCACTTCCATTTCCATTTCCCCAACAGTCCTCGGTGCGGTGACCCAGTTTTCCACACTTGTCACATTTTGGAATGCGACAGACTCCTTCATGGTGACGCTTGCACTGATTGCATTTGGGCAGAGTGCCCTGGTATCCTCTGGTAGTAGCGTCATTCGCAGCTGCAACTGTTTTCGCCTCCTTAGGCAGGTTGGGGTCACGTTTCTTATTGCTGGAGCCCTTGTTGTTGTTACGTGTTGCTTGGCTCAGATTCGAATGCTTCCTCTTCTTGTCACCAGACGACTCAGCATGCGTCTCGGTTTTCTCAGTAGGTTTCAGATATAACTTCTTCATACGGACAACATCCTCAGTAAGGCTGACAGCCAGAGTTACAGCCTAAGTTATCATTGTAGATTTTGCCGCAGTTACCATGCTGCGAAACTCCGGAGCCAATCCCCAGATGTAGAGCTCAATGCGCTTAAATTCGGGAGTCACCATATAGGGGATCACTCTTGACAGATCATGGAACCTTCGAGTATAACCAACAATATCCGCACCTTCCATGGATAAGTTCCAGAACTCAGTCTCCAACCTTTGGAGTTCAGCAAGAGAGCAATACTTCTCTCTCATTCTTTCCTTCAACTCTTCCCAAGTCATACCATACGCAGCATCATCACCCAGAGTTTGGACTTGTAAATTCCACCAAGTCAAAGCCTCATCGACGAACAACCCAGTAACAAAAGTGACTTGCTGGTCCGCGGTGCACTTGCTCATGCGGATAGTGGAATCAGTTTTCTCCGTCCAGCGCATGAAAACCACTACACCTCCAGTGTCGTCGTAATTCAGGGGCTTGCAGTCGAGAAACTGCTTGAAGGTGCAGCCTGGAATTGATCCAACCAATTCACACGTGAGTAATCAATGAAACAATGTAACAAAGACCGTTCATAAATTTCACCATGTTTAGCAAATCATCTTAAGGTTACCTTGAGTTATGTTTCCTCCAGATGAATCTCCATGTCCATTACGTCTAGTACCACTTGGTCCTCCATTGTGCTCAGTACGGTTCGCCTCGTACTGGGCGATAGCTTCGGAGATCCTTTCTTCCAGCAGGGAGTTCAGATCTTCCGCAGTTCTCGGCATCGGAGGAGGAGGGGGTGGATCACAAGCGTTCACAGCTCTCCTGGGTGCCATGTTCTTCCAAAACACAACACAACAGAGTTAGACATTTGTTTGATACCATCATACAAGATATTAGTATATATACACATGCATATACCCACATAAGTAATATCAAACAATCCACCAAACATATAAATCAATTCATACAGCAACAAGCATGCATAAATAGATAAATACTGATGTGTCATAAGATATTCACCGAGTCTCTATACATATTAGGACAACTTGTTACATCATTGTTTGCGAAGAAAACCAAATGTATAAGGGTTACATCACCCCATAGTACAAGTTTAATACATATAAAAGACAATATCTTTCTTCACATTGGCGGTTCTTGTCTTCTAGTTGTTCCCAAAGCTCAGTTACAATCCTCATACCCAAAAACACTACTCCAACAGAGTACTTGCAAAGGAAACCTAATAGTCTGGGGGAGAGGGTGGGGGTGTAGGAAAGATCAAGCTATGAAGATAAGTCACTTCATCCTCAAGCTCATGAATTCGACGGATGAGGGAGCTGATCTGAGTGGGAGTGTGGGGAGGTGTAGAGACATGGGTAGGAGTGGATGGCATAACAGGCATAGTGTCATCATCATTGCTAGTCGGGTAAACTCTCAGCCCAGTAGCAAAAAGGGCCAAAGATATCACTTAATCGAAGGAATCGACATCAGACTCAAGGTCAGAATCGGAAGAGATATCGGTAACGAGCATAACAGGAGAGGCCACACTATAATCCAGGTCATCAACGAAAGACCAGTCCTCAGCAGGGATGGTGGCAAAAGGAACAGCATGGATGGGCATAGGCTCAACGAGGTGCTCGCCATCGGGATGTCCTATGATAAGCTGGCCATGGAGGGGTAAAGGTAAAGCTAAGACATCGTCGAGATCATCATCGTCGGTTATCATCTCAGGGTCGGTCTCGAAGTCGGACGTGAAAATCTCCGGAGGTGAAGCAATCTCGTTGTCAGAGACAATCATCATCGGGTCACTTCCTTCAGATAGGTCACTGCTTTCAGACGAAGACATGTGTACCTGTAATATTTTATTCATAGTATATGTATATATTAATTATTACTTAATTAATATACAAATAATTATACACGTTGTTACAAGTAATTCTCAGTCAAAGACAACTGCTTCTCCAGTGCACCCTAAGTCTCGTAGTGTCCTTACTTGACTCTTTGAAATCAGTTTCAGGTAGTGGATGTCGCGGAAAGTTTTATGCAATTAAAACTTTTGAAAAATTGTTTTCGTGAGAGGATCCTAAAGATTGTAGTCTAGACTCGAGAAGGAATCCTGGTTCACTATAATCGCAGCTCTGATACCAATCTGTCACACCCCTTTCTAATGCGGAAGCACGAGGTGTGATCTTGAAAGGTTCTCATTGCATACGAATGGTAAACATACTACATGATCATAAAACAACTCCAAATGCCATTAACATTACATAATTAAAAACATAAGTTAAGTTTTGAGTTTACATCACAGCATTAAATATTGTCTGAATAGTTTACAACATTATTCAAAGACAAATATAAAGGTTTTGATCCTTATATCACCACACAGAATGGGACATAACAACCAAACCCAGCAAAACGGGCATAGGAGTCTTGACAAATAGTAACTAAAACACAAACGACATTCTTGAGCAAGGGTTAGACCACACGTACATCCACTTTTTAGTTACCTGAAATACATGTGAGTTTTGGAAAATCGTCAACTTAATGTTGGTGTGAATTCATGCAGTTTTGTGTAAAACATTTAAGCATTTGCTGTAGAAAACATGGTATGTAATTGTACTGAGAAAAAGTACTTCTATAAATGTAAGGAAATCGAGATCGCTAATGGTTTGCAAGGCCATTAACATGTGACACGACATAGGAAGCATCCAAACCATAGGCATTTTTACTTGTCGATTCACGACTAGAGACACAAAAGCACTGCTTGGTAAAAGAGTGGCCAAGAGTGTGGTTGCCTGAAACCCATTAGATCTAACCTTTTGTTCCGCGGTCTTGGTATGTAACTAATTAATGGTGCTTATGGCACCCTATTCGTGACATGATCTAAAATATCATTCCTTAGTTTTTGTATTCAACATACCATAACACATGTATTTTCCCCAAGTTTAGAAAACAAGTAAAAGATTAAAAGTGGGGACATGAACTCACAACTTTGCGTATCTTGCGCCGTAAACTTCACCGATTGTTTAGAGCGTCGTATCACTACCTACACACGTACTATATTTTATTAGATGTTTAGATTGTGTAACGACTATTAGTCTTAGTTGCTTATTAAGACTCATTGGAATCATTGGTATTTTTGAGTTACATCCTTAATGTATTATATAATTCCAAGGTATAATTATTAGTTAAAATAATAATATTTTAACTTAAACTATATTTATCCAATTATTGGAATATTCTTAAAGTAATATACTTCCAACTTGGTCTAGCATATATTTTATACACATGTATACTTTCCAAGCATAGGAATACTTGTATTTGTGCTTATTCATATTTGTGTATTTTGTCAAGTATTAGTGGTGTATTCTGGTATGTATTTATACGTATGAGGATACGTATTTTCTTGTATTTATTAAGTATTTTATACTTAAACTTGTGATTATTTTTCTGGAACATTATTTTTAGACATTTAAAAATCACCACTTTATATTCTCAAAATATACATATTTTGAGTGGATTTTTATAGAAAAATATCTATAAATTTATTTGGAAAAAATAAGTATATTTCCATATAAATCTCAAAAATAATATATATTTTTAAGATTAGTCTTAGAAAATATATTTTTCTAGTCTTCACCCCAAAATAATATATTTTCTATTTGACAAAAATATGATATATTTTTGTAATACTTGTAGAAATTCATGTCTTGCTGTTTCCTCGGTTTCAAAAATACCGTTCTTCACGTTTGTTAAGTTACGAATTTATTTCCGGAATATATTACTTATAGTCCATAAGTCCGTTTATCCGATATTCGGGTATAATTCATTTATGTGTTTTCTTGATATTTTGGTAGTATTTGTATACCAAATTTTGGTATATTTGTGTGTTATATTATTTTCAAGTTCCTAAAATAATATAACTACTACACATAATATACAAGTAACACACATATTGTGACATCTAAATATATTTTCCTAAATATATACTTAGTCACCTTTATTTGTCAAAATCAACCTCCAATGTTTGTAATATTTTGTAATTAAAATTATGGCAAACTTTTATATGAAAACCATATTCAAAATTTACTTATAAACACTTTGTTTAGAAATATTTTTCTAAGTGTTTAATTTCTACAAAAATTTTGCCATGGTTTCCCCTTAAAAATGGAGGTTTCCATACTTTCAAAGCATATCATTTTCTTTTAAAATCATCAACAACTCAATCAAGACTTACCATAAGCCAAGATTATGTAAATTACACTACATCATGAACTTGAAACTTTTGTAAAAACTTATAGTAATTTACCATGTTATTTAGTAGGCTTAGTTACCATTTAAAACATGGTTTTTGTTTGTAAATCACATTACTTAGAAACCATGACTTTGTAAAATCTTGTAAATAAACTTGGTTTCTTGAGAAAATTATTTTTGTAATCATCCATTTACAAGATTCTTAACATGTATTAATCATCATCATATTCTAAAACAACCTTACTTTCAAGTTCATGATTCACATAAAGGATGATCATTAGGATTTCTTCAAGATCCATCCTTATACTTGCTAGATCATGTGTTTGATCATCATCTAGCAAGGTTATTATGATGATCAACATGATAAACACAAGAAATCTACAAACAAGTTTCATACATACACTTAATCATCTTAGATTTCATGTTATTTAGCTTTATGTTAATGATCATCTCCTTATTTCTTTGTGATTTTTGAGTTTAACCATTTACATAACACTTTAACCATTATGATTAGAAGTAAAAACAAGATCAAGAAGCTTACTACTAGCTCTAATGGCTAGGGAAGTTGTCGCAACCCCCGCCCCCTATCTGTCCCGGGAACGGGCGGCCGCGGGAATCAGTTTTGGTGGTATTGGTGTTTATCAATTTGGCAGCGGAAATTACATCAGGACCGTAGTTACGAAATATTTTATCAGAGTAAAATACCACGCTTGTATAATATTAGACATATGGGGAAAATCCCAAGTTTCAAGTACACACATTTTATAGGAATAAACCCTATTTTTTTTAGATAAAAACATCATCTTTATTTTAGGTAACTTTATAGCCACTTTTCCAAGCCTTCAGTGCTGTCCAGCTGGCTTCTATTTGGCTTTCACATTTTGTTACCTGAAACACGTTTAAAAACATTTTGTCAGTGGGAAATACTGTTAGGATCTGAGTTTCTTTTTTATTGTGTTTTTGTTTAGAAATTAATGAAAATGAACAAGTAATTGCAGCGGAAATAAAATGGAAATAAACTTTGCACACAATCAAACAGGAGAAATGCTTTCAACACACATGTTTGACATTGAACCAAATGATTAAATTTATTCCAATCACTGATTACAACTTTGCATGCATGCAGTACAAACTCCCCCTCAGCCTGAGCTCACAGAGAATTGTTCGTGCAGGAAGACAAGTGGTGAAAGAGCTAATAGAACAGTACAGGGTACTGTTCTATTTATAGGCACGAGCAAACCACTGAAGCATCTTGGCTGACGTCACCATGAAAGTGACATCTAACCTCCTAACAAACTCTAACTACTGATCTAATACAAACACTGTATAGCAAACTACTGATTACATTACATAATAAAGGAAAGACTAAACTACTGCCTTCTCCTTCCACTGTTGTGACTCCAGCAGTACTTGTATCATCAACAGTGCTTGACCCATAACAGTAGATTGATCAACAAGTCTTCAATCTTCATCAGTCTTTACTTGACCAGCAGTTGTTTGTAGAACAGAACTTGTATACGGTCAGTGGATAGAGGCCATCAGTTGTTAGAATCGCTTTCAAGGGGAGAGACTTATATACATCCACTGCTTATTCTGGATCCACTGTTCTGATCCAGTTTTGGCTTTAATCAACTGTTCCTCTGGTAGGGTTCAATCCCAACAAATACTGGTGAGTGAATCCCAGTTTAATCAAGTTTAGTAAAAACCATTGTACAGTATTGAGGGTGGTCGCGCAATTACATTTGTTTCTATCTACTTTAATTACCACCCACGGTACTGTCAACCCGACTTGTGGTCATGTTACTACTCACAATGTAGTAACAAATTTTGTATACAAAACCCCAACATACCGACGATAATTGTAGAATACAAATACTCAATCACTGTTTAATGTAATTTAATTAAGTGAGGTTTTGTAAAAACAGTTAACAAAAGGAGATTACTCACATTGCTGTCTTAGGGTTTTCCTTAAGGATTTCCTGGTGATTATCTATTAAATACATAAATGCACACGCGTTAGTATAATAACCCAATATTTACATTAGTAATACCCTCCCCGAGACGGCATTCCAATGACTACGTCGGGCAGAACCATGACAGCCGTTCCGGAACCCTGGATTAATCGGGCAGCGTATCTAATACGTAACCGGGGTTATGATACTTACAACGAGGCAGAACTTCGTTATTTAGGGGGGTATTATGCCCGAAAATTATAATTGCTATGTAGAATTTTGAGAGAGAACGAGAGATTGAACGGTTTGAAACTGAGGCTGAAGGCCTCAATTTATAGTGCCTCTTCGACTTCCCTCGTGTCTAGCGTAGATATCCTCCAGGGCCTTCGCTGCCCGCAAGGCCAGCTAGGGTAGGCCCTAGCTTGGCTGATTCGACTCGTAGCCTCCACACGCGTCCTGACACGTGGCGCCCTAGGGTGCGTCCTGATCTCCAGCCGTCGCGGACCGCGACTGAAGTAGCCAAGGGCTACGCGCCCCGCAACAGCCCATTAAATTTTGTTTTTATTTAATTTTAATAAAAATAAGGGTATTCAGGGTCCGTTTTCGCATACGGGGTATATTTTAGGACATATTAGAATATTTTAAATATATTAGGGGTGTCGAAAATTATTTTGGAGGGTTGTTATATCTGGCACAAGAATGAAGATGATGATTATTGAAGAAAATGAGAGGTTAAAAGCTCCACAAGGTGGTCCTTCAAGTTCCTACACTTCAAGCCTTCTTAGATAGCCTCCATACACCTCTAGATCGCTTTGGATTGCCTTGTAATGAAGTGAAAATGATGTGTGTATGTGGGGGTGTTTGAGCTGAGAGTTAGAGAAGAAAGGAGGAGGTTGATGGTGAGTTAGGAGGTGAAGAATGATAAAGTGTTATTAGTTTATGATTTTATAAAAATTCTCCAAATCTTTTATGGTATATTTGTTGGAATATACTCCAACATAAGATCAAAAATAATCCAATAAAATCACTAGGTGGGGCCCTTGTCCCAACCGTCCAAAGAGAGAGGGGGGGTAAATTGTAACATTTCAAATTCTAGTTTCTTGATTTAGTTGAAATGTAATGGTATTAGTTAGGTATTTTGTGGTGTTTAGTGTTTATGAGATGTAATAGTATATTCGGTGACCATAACTAGCTTCGTAACACTAAAACAATGTTTCTAGTTAAAATTTGGTATTTCGGGTAGTGTCTGGTTGTTCGTTTCGTTACAGTTCGTTAAAGTGCTAAATTACGCAGTTTCACTAAGTATGGATCACCTTTTGTGACAGTTTCAATTCCTGACACTTTGTAAGTTATTCTGGACACTAATTCATAAATTCTGCATGATATTGTTGTGTTAAAAGCTGAATTATTGTTGAATTATGCTGATTTCAGCATTTTAGGTAAGTTTCGGGTGCTTTTTAGTGCATAGATTAGATTTCAGGAAGCTTATATGTTAACCATTGTATCCACACTTGGGTTTTAATGTATTTTAGATGTTGGACCTTCTCCTAGGCCCTAATTCTATTGTCTGACTGCTTTCTGCGGAAATGCTGACACAAAGTGTCTTGCCGGTGAGTTTACTAGTCTTTCTGACGCAACGCTTAAAGTAACGCATAAAGCAATATTTGAAGTATAAAACGTGCATGAATTCACATGTAATCAGACACTGTTGACATTTAAGCACATAATTGCAGGTATTAAATAATAATTAACACTGTACGGAAATTACCAGTTTTGTGCCAGTTGTCACAGTAATAACAGTACGATTTGTGGATGTAACTTGCTAGGGTGTAACAATATGATTTCCACAAATCTTTTCAATAATCAGTAAGCAAATACACAACGGTTCTCCAATTCCAGATCAATAATGTTCGGAGAAGCGTTGAGATAACGGACATCCATCAAGCTCAAAAAGAAAGCTTGTATTTCCCACAGCCACCATTCCCATTGTCACAAACGTTTGCGGTTTGATTTCCCATAGCCACCGTTCCGATAGTAAAAAACGGTTGCGGTTTGCAATTCCCGGTTGTACCACGAGTGGGCATTAGATCCGTGGGCCCTATTGTAGGATCTGTGACTCCATGGAAGATGTGATTACGGTAAGCATGCCGTAAAGTTGCATCTTTTAGAGAGAGACCTTTAAGTACGGATCCTACAACTGCATTTGGAACAAGAAATATGAATGCACGCAACGAATTTGACAACTGTGACAGCTTATTAAAAGTTCCTCAGGCTCACGGCAACCACACTGGTAACAAACTGGTATTGCTGGTGGCTGTTCTGGAAATTGAAGGAAAAGGACTGTGATTATGTTTTTCAACGGGGATGTAATGCAATGATTCCTCTCAATTGAATAGACAGACACTTGCTTCATAGGACCCACTTGAATCATCTTGGATGTAATAACAGTACGGTTAGTGGATGTTAATTGCTAGGATGTGACTGTTCAGAAATTAGAAATAACCTCCAATCCTTTTCTGGTCAAATCACACACTATAAAGTTTAAACTTATCGTTATTTAACTACCGAGTCACACCAATTTGTTGAAACCACACATTCTGTGTTGTAGTTTGGAAAGATGACCGAATAGAGATCTGAATAACAAACTGTGGAGAACTTGTTTGCGTTATCCTTCTTGATGCAGATCCGATAATCTTCAAGAGAGAGAGGTTTAGAGTGATTTTTAGAATACGCTAAAATATGCGAAAATACGCTAAAATATGTCTAAATACGCCAAAATATGCGAAAATACGCTAAAATATGTCAAAATACGTTAAAATATGTCAAAATACGCTAAAATATGCGAAAATACGCTAAGCTACTCTAAAGTACGCTAAAATATGTCAAAATACGCTAAAATACTCTAAAATACACAAAAATACTCTAAATTACTATAAAATACGCAAAAATACGCCAAAACACGTTAAAATACGCCGAAATACGTTAAAATCTGCCGAAATACGTAAAAATAACCTAATAATAGGATAAAATAAGCTAAAATACGTCAGAATACGCTCAAATACGTCAAAATACTATAAAATACGCAACAATATGTTAAAATACGTCAAAATATGCAACTAATGATATTTCCACACACGTATACATATAACACGACACTATACAATATAAGTGGATTTCAAACAAAATTGTACGTAATCATAGAATACGATAATCGCACGCAACCGAACGTCACCGAAACGACGCATGTTGAAGGTATACGTCATAAAATGACAAAATATGCGAAAGTTCGTCAAAAAACGACACGTATACGCGTCGAACTGAGGAAAACACGATAAAACAAAATTTCAAATTATGTCATTGATGTGTGTAAAATGCAACATATAAATTACATCAAATGAGGCATAAAACTAACCCTTTTTAAGTACTAATGTTGGAAAAAGTGTGCTTTTGTCTTCCTTTTGTATTTTTAGGGTTAAATGAGCTTAAACGAACAAAAGAAGCAAAAATGCAGCCAAATCTAACAATAATACAAGAAAAGGAATAAACGTGGCATGCCCGACCCCTCGACAGCATCTTCCGAAGCAAAAACAAGACATCAGAAGGCTGAACACGCCCCGTGCCCATCGGACACGGGGGCATGCCCAAGTGTCTGCAGAAAAGACAAAGTTGTAGAAGCTTCTATTTCCCAACACGGGGGCGTGCCCAGTGGACACGGGGCCGTGGTCAACACTAAGATTCGCAGAATCCAAGCAAATCTTGATAGTACAGACACGTTTCTGCACACGGGGACATGCCCAGCGGACACTGGGGCGTGGTCAACTAATGCAGACAAACTGCAATTAATGAAGAAAGAGAAAGTGGATGGACACGGGGCCGTGTCCGGGCTTCTATGCAGGCTATAAATAGTGGTGCTTGGTTCACTTCAAAGGCATCCCTTGACAAACGACCTCTCTCGCACTTCACCCACCCTCCACCACCATCACAACCCACATCCACCACCATCATCCATCATCCATCATAGAGTGTGTGTAGTAGTCTCGGGATCCAAGATTGATATTAAGAGTTCTTGACAATCAAAGGCCATGTTTACCTAAGTCTCTTACATCACTTGGTGAAGACAAGCATTTAGTGTAATACTTTTTATTTTTAATCTTTTCACACTTTTTATTTGGTTATATATTAATGACTTTAATAACTAGTTTCTTATGTTGAATGTGAAACTTCCTTATCATTTGTCCGTGGTGTCTTGGCATTATTTTACTGTCTATATAAAATAAAAGATTTACACAATTCATATCTCTACGGTCTATATAGAGGTATGTTGGCTACCTGGTCGGGGGTTAATGGAATGGTTTGGTAAGGTTCTTGCCTTTTTCAGTGTATAGATCCTGCAAGGATCTGGGTCAAGCTAACTAGGACCTCCTACAATACCCACTGGTATTGGATGGCGGAGGTACGAATGGCTTGACCCCCTCATATGTAAACTACTATTAATACATTAACCCGGCTATTTAGGATTGTATCCCTGCTGACTCAAACCACTTAGCCGAGGGTAACGTCACCTTCAAAAGAGGGGCCTACCACATTACGCATTAATAACTTAATTAATTATCTTTCAATAATCTAACCCTTTAGGATTGTATCCTTGCTGACTCAAACTACTGGGTTGAGGGTAACGTCACCTTCAAAAGAGGGGCCTACTACTATAACTAAGATAATCTCTTAAAAAGTGCAAAAGTGCGGAAATAATCAAAGGTTACACTAAAGGCGAGTCGGATCCAAGTGATTCATCTTGTCTATCTGTTTTATTTTATTTTTATTTTCAGCATTTTTAGTTTTTATTTTCATGTTTAAAACCTTTTTTCTAAAATTTTGATTTGATTAGACATTGAGGATAAACCGGTACTAAAAGCTATTGTGTCCTTGGACGACCTCGATATCTTACCAACGCTATACTACGCTCACGATGGGTGCGCTTGCCCATATGTGTGTTTAGTGTTAGTAAAATATCGTGTTTTATAAATTTAAAACTTGACTAAAAGTGTTAAAAAGGGCTAAAAATATATCACACTCGACACGCATCAAGTTTTTGGCGCCGTTGCTGGGGACACAAGGATTTTAAGAAAGCTTAAAATCGACGGCCTAATCAGTTTTTCAAAACCTTTTTAAATCGCGCACATTTTTCTGCATTTTAGTCAGTTTTTACATTTACAGTAGATTGAACACGGGGTCGTGTTCACTGAACACGGGGCCATGCTGCAGATTTTTTTATATAACTCCCAGATACAGAGTCTGAACACGGGGTCGTGCTCACTAAGCACACCCCCATGCTGCAGAAAACTAGTTACTTTTATTGAAACGCCCAGATACAGGACCTGAACACGAGGCCGTGTCCAGCCTCTGTTTCCGTTTTTATTCTTGTTTTCTGGTCTCGAGACTCTGTTGTGGTCTGCTGAGTGATTCTTATGGATCAATACTCAGGAGGCTACAACTACACCTATGAGGAGAATGATTATAGGGAAGACTATTGCACCATTTGTGGTAAACCTCACTCGGTATAATATTGTGACCACTTTGAACCATCCACTTCATACACCTACTATGAGGAGCCCAGGTACGAGCCATCAACTTCATACACATCCTATGAAGACCCAAGGTATGAACCTTCTCCCTCATACTCATATTTTGATGAACCAAGGTATGAGCCTTCGTACTCATACTTTGAGGAACCAAGATATGAGCCTCCACCTTCATATGCTTATTATGAGGAACCATGGCGTGAACAACCCACCTCATATGAGTATTATGAAGAACAAAATTATGACCCTTATCCATCATATACTTACAATGAAGCACAATGGTGTGAACCATCTACTTCATATGAGTATTGTTTTGGTCAAAAATTACCGAAGCAATTAAGTGATCAAATTAGTTAAGTGAGGTAGTGTGCTAAAAAATGTGTTGAAAAGATGCTGGTCAAGTTGTTTGGAAAAACAGTATTCAGGATACGGCTCAGGATATTGAGCTGTATCTACGATCAAACAATGAGCAAAATGTAAAGGGGGTGACACGAGATATACGAGGAAAGCCCTTGATCAATCTAGATCGCCGGCACAAAACCTCGGGAGCTGACAATCGCAGCTGCCTTGTTCTTCTTATTGCTTTAAACGTCAGGATACAGTGCAGGATATTGACCAGATCGCTAAGTGTTACAATGCTTTTGTGTGAAAGTGAAAATTGCTAGAGAACGAGTGTAAGAGTGTGGTGAGTGTTACTATGATGTCCTATTCAATCTGGTATACCCACCTATTTATAGTAACGAATTACAAACAAAAATTCCTATAAATATGGGATGCTCCGAATATTCCATTGTAAACGTTGTAGACCGAGTAATGGGGCTTCAACGTCTTTATTTAAATGACTTGGACCGAGTCTTCCGCGGAATGAGTCCTCATGAACGTTGCTAGCTTCTAACCCGCATACCTGTACATAATCCGTTAGTGATCCTGAGGATACCATTCAGGATGTTACCAATATCCTGAATCAGCATCCCGGATGTGAACACATATCATATAATCAAGATATAGCCCAAGATATTTCTCAGGATATGGGATCAGAATTTCACCCATAACAATTGTCCCCAAAAATGTTACCGTTTAGTATCCTGGACTAACGGTCACATTTTTCACAGAGATCGAGGCAATTAAGAGATAAGACCCATGATGTGACAGTTTGCAACTACTCAGCCTATATTTACTCATTGCACCCTATATCTTCTCATCCCCATCTCTTTTTTAATCACTATCGATAAGGAAAAAGGTAAAAATTATCTCTCTAATCTTCATCTTCATCCTCCTTTTCCGGTCAAAAAATCAGGCGATCAAATGCCGAGACAGACAAGATCCAGTTCTGGTGATTCGCTGATACTTCGTGCCACCAGGAATGAGGATAATTGGCAATCTAAGTTCTTCTTTGTAAAAAGAGACTCAATCCCTGGTGGAACGGAATATCCGGTGCAATGGTTGAAAAAGGGTAGGATTTAGGGTTTAAGGATGATCCTGCCTCTTATCCTGTTCCATATCCTGAACTAATCAACCTTCTTTTTTCTGTTGTGTATGCAGCTGATTTTAGGAAGATTGCACCTCCCCTTGTTGATTCAAAGAAAAGGATTGACGCCATCAGACTCCTTCCAGAGGCTGAAAGAAGTTTCAACCCATCTCCACCATCTCCAAGTCCGCTTTCTAGTGCAAACATGTCTGGTAAGGATCCTGCAAAATATCATGTACATACATATCTTTATTTGATATACTTAGGAGAAATTTTACTCCCTGTATGCAGACTCCAGCAAGGTTCCAGTCTACATAGACCTCGACGAACTTGATAGCTACCCTACTCCAGTCATGGTCAAGAAAGAGACCCCTGCTGCCACCAGCTCCAAGCCGCTCCCGGCTCCTAAGGCTAATCCGAGGACTCGTGCTTCCACAGCAAAAAAGAGGAAAGGTCCAGAAGTTAGTGCTCCAGGTCCAGAAGGGTTCTCCTACGATGAACTCATCTTTTCTGACTCCTTAGAGCCAATGACATCCTTCCTCAACAAGGTAATATCCTGCTACATATCCTGCACATATATCCTGATAGGATATCCTGACAGGATATCCTGGTTAATATATTCTGACTCATACCTGAATTTGATGTACAGGGCCTCCAGCATTTGCTCCACCTGTACAACGATGCCTGTGGTACTGTTGTACTACATGAAGCCAGGATTAAACAACTCGAAAGTACCGTTGCCGACCAAGGTGCCATTGCTGAAGCAAAGACCCGGCACTACGAGGGCATGCTGAAGAAGGTCACCCAAGATGCTGAGCTCAAACTTGCCACCGTCCAAATGGATCACGAGCAGGCCATGGTTTCTTTCCGGGAAGGAATCAAAGCCTCCGCTATCGTCTCCCTGCTACAAGCTCGCATCAAGATGGCCTATGAGGCCAAGGAGACAGGCCTTGTATGCCCATCCTGGCCGGTTGAATCCTGGGTGGCCAAGCTGAAGAAGCTTGGAGGCAAAGCTGTGCCACTTCCTGCTGAAGCCGGAGAATCCTCTAAGTCAGCAGAGGTGGTAGACAAGGCTGGAGATAAGAAGGATGCTGGGACAGATGCTGGTGAGGATGCTGCTCAGGATGCTGAAGCTGGGAAGGCAGAGAAGGTTGGAGAAGATGCCGCTGTGTGAGGGCATTCAGGTGGGCAATGATGGATATATGTGCCAAGGCCGGAGCCCACCTTTTTAAATTTAAATGTTGGTCTGTAATCCCCTAAACAATTTACTTTTTCCGCACTTTACTTTTCTGCACCTGAACAATTTACATTTCCTGCATGCTTTTTGAACAATACAACAGTTGGAGGTGGATGGGTCTCGGTTTGAGATGAAACCTTCAACTGTTGGGTAAATATGTTTAAAGACTAATTGTGCTTTTGGTGGATGGATCTCGGTTTGAGATGAAACCAAAAGCACAAACTTTTGCTATGTTAATAATATAACTTTTCTTTTGACCTTACCATTGTTGTTATTAGTGTACAAATTTTACTTATGAAAACTGCTTTGTTTGAACATTCTTGGGAATATTATGGGAACACATTCTGAGAATATCCTGACAAGTATCCTAAGTGATATCCTGGTCAGGATACTGTCATATAATTTAAAAAACTTAAGTCATTTGAAAAAAAAGGAGAGATCATACCAAAGACTCTTAGAGAGTCAATTCCAATTTTCCACCTTAGGAATGTCCCCAGTGCACACTTACAAACTTGGATCCATCCTTTGAATAGTATACTATATGTCCCCTGTGTACGACACAGAAATGTAAACGTATTCACACTTTGGCTTAAATAAATTCCGAACACCCCGAGGCAAAAGCCTTGATATCCTGAAATGAATCCTTAGCATACTGGGGATAAACCCTTAATATCCTGGGGATAAACCCTGATATCCTGGGGATAAACCCTGAGTTTCATGCGCTACAGGCGAGAGTGTATAAACTCCAAATCTTAGAAAGGTGAAAACCTTTAAACCTTAGAGAGTGAAAATACCCTTTCGTGAGAGAGGGTGATCAATCCTCATATACCTTCAGGATCCAGGATATAGCCAACAGTAACGAAATTGTCAGCCACTTTTACATGAACTGGTCCCGCTACCTTGAACTATACCTAGATAGCTTGCGCTCCAGGCGAGGTGTTTAAACCCAATTCGAAAGAAAGGTGAATACATTTAAACCTTTGAAAGGATGAAGATCCCTTAAACGTGAGAGAGGGGGCCAATCCTCTAATCTTTCGAGTTATCTTGAGTGCGTATCATGGAGCTATATCCTGAAACATATGCTGCAAAACAATTGTAAACTAAGGTGGGTGTTAGCTTGGCTAACACCCCTCCGATGCTTAAGTCAGTATTGGGTTCAAGATAATACACAAATATATTTAAAAGAGATAGAATACATACCATTCTGAGATAGAAATTAAATTCTATTCTTACTTGAAATAGAGCTTTAAGTGTATTGCATTCCAGGATCTCGGTAGCATATCTCCTTCCATATTCTTGAGTCGATATGCTCCTTTCCCTGCTTCTGACTCAACTTCATATGGTCCTTCCCATTTTGGAGCTAGCTTGCCATCGGCAGGATTAGGGGTTTTTTGAAAAGCCTTTCTTAGCACCCAATCACCAACTCGAAATCTCCTAGTCCTTATATTCTTGTTATATGTTCTGGATATTCTTTGTTGATATGCTGCCATCCTTAGCCTTGCTGCATCTCTTTTTTCATCTATAGTATCCAAATCTCGACATAAGGCTTCAGGATTCTGTTCAGGATCCTGTAGGATAGATCTTGCAGTAGGTATCGCCATCTCCATTGGAATCATTGCTTCTGCTCCAAATACCAAGGAAAATGGAGTTCGGCCGGTTGCATTCTTTACCGTTGTTCTATCAGCCCACAAAACAAAGGGTAATTCTTCTGCCCATCTTCCTTTTTTGGCTCCAAGTCTCTTCTTTAAGTTATTGACAATTATCTTGTTTGAGGATTCAGCTTGTCCATTCGCTTGAGGATGTACCGAAGTAGACGTGATCATTTTGATTCCCCAACTCTTGCAAAAGTCAGTAGTCCTCTTGCTTATAAACTGGGACCCATTATCACAAATGATTTCAGCTGGTACCCCAAACCTGGTCAGGATATTCCTCTTTATGAAGGATACTACTTCTTGGTCTCTAACTTGAACAAATGCTTCAGCTTCAACCCACTTAGAGAAATAATCCGTCATTGCTAGCATAAAGACTTTTCCTCCCGGAGCTTTTGGTAACTTCCCTACTATATCCATCCCCCATTTCATGAATGGCCAAGGGGAAGCTACAGGATATAGTGGTTCAGCTGGTTGATGTAGTATCTTACTATGCCTTTGACATGCATCACACCTTCGAGCATATTCTGTAGCATCTTTCCTCATCGTTGGCCAATAATATCCTGTCCTTAATACTTTCGAGAACAATGACCTGCCCCCAGTGTGGTTACCACAATCCCCTTCATGTATATCCTGAAGTACTTCTTTGGCTTCAGGATCCTCCAAGCACCTCAAATACGGTCCTGCAAGAGATTTCTTGTATAAAACATTATTTATGATAGTGAATCATGATACCTTCATCCTAAATGCCTTAGGATTTTCATCTCCGGGGATATGTCCTTCCTTGAGATATCTCATGATTGGAGCCGTCCAGGATTTAGGATCCTTTTCAGGATACTCTGCTCCAGGATCCTGAATACTCGCTACTTCTTTATCCTGAGGATCCGTTGCAGGATACAAGATATGTAATATTGGTATTTGGGTCCCTTCTGGTATCCTGATCGATGATCCCAGATTTGCTAAGGCATCTGCTTCAGCATTATCCTCCCTTGGTACCTGTTCAAGTGTAAAAACATCGAAATATCCTGCTAATTTTTTGAGAATATCGAGGTATTCGATTAATTTCTCACCCTTAACTGCATAGGATCCATTAAAATGGTTAGTAATTAACAAGGAGTCAACATATACTTGCAAATTCTTGATACTCATATTCTTAGCCAACTCTAATCCTGCAATTAAAGCCTCATACTCTGCTTCATTATTAGTAGCAGGGAATTCACACCTAATAGCCTGGGGTAATATGTCCCCCTGTGGCGATTTTAGTAGTATTCCCAATCCTACTCCTCTTACATTAGATGCACCATCAGTATATAACGTCCAGGATCCTGAGGATTCTCCTAACTGTTGGACTTCTAGGTCTACCTCATCCTGAATGTCACTACTGAAATCAGCCATAAAGTCAGCTAAAGCTTGAGACTTTATGGCATTTCTAGGTTCATATACTAAATCATAAGCACTCAACTTTACTAACCACTTGGCCATCCTGCCTGACATCTCTGGTTTCCTAAGCACATTTTTGACAGGATAATTTGTTTTAACATGAATCCTATGTGTCTCAAAGTAATGTCTAAGCTTCGTTGATGCCATAACTAATGCTAGTATCAATTTTTCTAAATGAGAATACCTAGTTTCAGCATTTAACAAACTTTTACTAACATAATAAACAGGATATTGCTGACCTTCATGATCCTTTACAAGGACAGCACTTACAGCATTCCCTGATACTGCGAGGTATAGGGATAGTGGTTCACCATTCTCAGGCTTCATCAGTAGAGGTGCAGTTGAAAGATATTGCTTCAAATCCTGCAGGGCTGTTTCATGCTTCTCACCCCATTCGAATTTCTTGTTCTTCTTCAGGATATCATAAAACTCTTTGCATTTCTCTGAGGATCTTGAAATAAATCTGTTTAATGCTGCCACTCTCCCTGTTAATCGTTGGACATCTTTCATATTTGAGGGTGATTTAATATCCAAGATGGCTTTAATCTGCTCCGGGCTCGCCTCTATTCCTCTTTTGGTCACCATATATCCTAGAAATTTTCCTGCCCCCACTCCGAAATGACACTTAGCAGGATTTAGCTTCATGTTATATTGATCCAGGATATCAAATGCTCCTTTAATATCCTGGAGGTGATCCTGAGCTTTCCTTGATTTTACCACCATATCGTCAATGTATACCTCCATGGTGTCCCCCAGCTTGTCTTTGAACATCATATTTACCAATCTCTGGTATGTTGCACCTGCATTTTTCAAACCAAAAGGCGTAGCCGTATAACAATAAATACCTGTTGGTGTCATGAAGGCAGTATCCTCCTGGTCAGAAGGTTCCATTTGAATCTGCTGAAATCCTGAGGATGCATCCATGAAGGTCAACATTTCATGCCCGGCAGTAGCATCCACCATTGCATCAATGTGAGGAAGAGGAAATGGGTCTTTAGGACAAGCCTTGTTCAACTCTGTGTAGTCTACACAGACTCTCCATTTCCCATTTTTCTTCTGTACCACGACTACGTTTGCTAGCCATCTTGGAAACTTAACTTCTCTGATCATCCTGGACTTCAACAATCTTTCAACTTCCTCTTGGATAATCGTATTCCGCTCAGGAGCAAATTTCCTTCTTTTTTGCTGAACAGGCTTGAATAATCTGTCAATTCCAAGCTTGTGAGTGATAATGTCTTTGGATATACCTGTCATATCCTCATGCTTCCATGCAAACGTTGACATCCTGCATTTCAAAAAGTTAGTTAACTGCTCTTCAATATCCTGAGGGATATTGGTTCCTACGAGCACCGAGATATCAGGATTATCCTGATCCAGGATAATTTTCTTCACATCCTGCTCTGAATCCTCCACGATATCCTGGGCCCGCATTTTTAATTGCTATGCTGTACTGGGCTTGGTTGAGGACTTCATCGAGGATGAGTAGCATTCTTTCGCCTCCTGCTGATCACTATCGACTTTGACAACTCCCTAAGGGGTAGGGATCTTGATGCATTGGTGATATGTTGATGGCACAGCCTTCATATCGTTAATCCACGGTCTTCCCAGTATGATGTTATAGCAGGATAGAGAATCTATCACACAGAAACGTTGTATCGAGTTGACTCCTTCAACATATACTGGTAACTTTATCTCTCCCACTGTGTTCCTAGCCTCTCCACTGAACCCAACAAGCACGGTGGACTTCGAAGTGATATCCATCGGAGATACATTCATTCTCTTCAGAGTCTCTAGTTGGATTATGTTGACGGAGCTGCCATTATCAACCAATATCCTGCGTACAAAATGGTTAGCCACATATAATGTTATTACCAGAGCATCATGATGAGGATCCTGGACAGTATCCCTGTCATCAGCATCAAATGTGATCACTTTGTCAGTTGTGAGGGTAGTCATCCTGACAGGTTTGTCTCCCCTTTCAGCCTTAGCTTCTTTTGCATGTCTCTTAGCCGCCGAATACGAAGTCCCACAAATGTCGGATCCTCCCGAAATGAAGTTGATTATCTTGGCATCCGTGGGAGGTGAGGCTGCTCGCTCAGTATCCTTCTCAGTATCCTGACCATTATTCTTCTTTCTTCCTAAGAGATCTTTCAGATACCCCTTGCTTAGAAGATAGCTTATTTCTTTCCTTAGAGCAATGCAATCCTCAGTTATATGTCCGAAATCCTCGTGGAAGGCACACCATTTTGACTTATCTTTCCAATCGGCTTTTTGTTGATTCTTTCGAGGCCACCTAGCCTTGTCTCCTAAACCCTGCATGGCATACATTAATTCAGGAATGTTAACAGAAAAGCAATATTCAGATAATTCAGGATATTCTTCAGGATCCTCGTCTTCAATAGCATTCACTTTCTTATTTTCATTTCTACCATATGGCTTAGGGTGATATGGCTTAAATGAGGATTCTGACTTCCTGTTAGTTGACTCATAGGTGTTGGATGAGTTCATCCTCTCTTGCATCTTTTTGTCATCCTCCAATCGAATATATCTTAGGGCCCTGTTTTGAGCTTCATCCAAGTTCCTGCATGGGTTCATTACAAGGTCTTGGTAAAATTGAGAATCTTTTTGCAGCCCCATCTTGAAAGCTTGCACAGCTGTTGCAACATCAAGATGCGGAATGTCTAAAGATTCCCGGCTGAACTTGTTCACATAATCCCTTAGGGATTCTTGAGGCCCCTGTGTTATCCTGTCGAGGTCACTTGTTAGTTTTTCAAAGCTTCTACTACAAGAAAACTGACTATTAAATAAATTCACTAGGTGAGCAAATGATGTAATCGAATGAGGAGGAACATTTAGGAGCCATTTCAAGGCTGATCCTGTTAAGGTAGAACCAAAACCCTTGCACAGGCATGCTTCCTTGAGCTCCAGAGGGATAGGCTTAATCTCCATTCTCTCCCTATACTGGGAAATATGCTCTTCAGGATCCGTAGTTCCATCATAAAGCTTCATGTTGGGGGTTTGAAATCTCTTTGGAATCTCAGCATCACAGATAGGATATGCAAAGCGAGATA
Source organism: Helianthus tuberosus (assembly GCA_030545235.1). Taxonomy (NCBI): domain Eukaryota; kingdom Viridiplantae; phylum Streptophyta; class Magnoliopsida; order Asterales; family Asteraceae; genus Helianthus; species Helianthus tuberosus. The sequence continues at coordinate 134,828,011 of CM060373.1, read as the reverse complement.
TCCTGTGGCTGTCTTGGAACACTTCCGGGATTGGCTGGACCACTCCAGGTACACTGGATATCATGTCCTTCAACTTCTGAAGCTCCCTAGTAAATGCTGATGTTACACCTGTATCCTGCAAAGATCCACTATTGTTAGCAGCATGAGTATTATTATTATTTGACACATTACCCATCTGAGGATTCTGCCCATATCCTGAAGCATATCCTGAGCTCCTCATGGTTGACATCCTGACCGAGGAGGGTATTTCAGGAGTATAATTCTGAGGAAGGCTGGGCACAATATTCCCCCTATTATCCTCAGTGTACACAGCCGAACTGAAGTTCAAAGCTCTGGGTTGTAGTGGAGTGACGATATCCCCAGCAGATCTGCTCGAGCCGGACTTCAAGAGTTGTATTTCCCTCAACAGCATTTGGTTTGTTTCTTGTTGCTGCCTCATTTGTTCCTGCACACTTCCAAATAAGGTTAGAATTTCATCATTAGAAGCTAAAATCGGAGCAGATCCCTGAATACTCCGAGTAAGGATAATATCCTGAGGTTGTGAAGAAGATTGCATCCTTGGAGGAGGTGGTGGAAGCACCGGACCAGTAGCAGCAGAAGTTGTAGCAGACACAGTGGAGGAGCTCATGTTTGATCTTGAGGACATTGTAAACAATGTGGCAAAAAGTTTTGAAAACAGAAAATCGATTAGCGATTTCACAAAGATTTTTAGTAAAGTGAGCACCACTTGCCCACGGTGGGCGCCAAATTGTTTTGGTAAAAAATTACCGAAGCAATTAAGTGATCAAATTAGTTAAGTGAGGTAGTGTGCTAAAAAATGTGTTGAAAAGATGCTGGTCAAGTTGTTTTGAAAAATAGTATTCAGGATACGGCTTAGGATATTGAGCTGTATCTACGATCAAACAATGAGCAAAATGTAAAGGGGGTGACACGAGATATACGAGGAAAGCCCTTGATCAATCTAGATCGCCGGCACAAAACCTCGGGAGCTGACAATCGCAGCTGCCTTGTTCTTCTTATTGCTTTAAACGTTAGGATACAGTGCAGGATATTGACCAGATCGCTAAGTGTTACAATGCTTTTGTGTGAAAGTGAAAATTGCTAGAGAACGAGTGTAAGACTGTGGTGAGTGTTACTGTGATGTCCTATTCGATCTGGTATACCCACCTATTTATAGTAACGAATTACAAACAAAAATTCCTATAAATATGGGATGCTCCGAATATTCCATTGTAAACGTTGTAGACCGAGTAATGCGGCTTCAATGTCTTTATTTAAACGACTTGGACCGAGTCTTCCGCGGAATGAGTCCTCATGAACGTTGCTAGCTTCTAACCCGCATACCTGCACATAATCCGTTAGTGATCCTGAGGATACCATTCAGGATGTTACCAATATCCTGAATCAGCATCCCGGATGTGAACACATATCATATAATCAAGATATAGCCCAAGATATTTCTCAGGATATGGGCTCAGAATTTCACCCATAACAAGTATTATGAGGAACCAAGGATCGAACACCCGGATTCAAGCTTTGAGGATCCAGATCCTTACTCTATCACCCACATAGCCGATAAGATAATAGAACACATTAAAACTATCGAGCGCTGCATAAAAGAATCCCACGCAAGGGAAGAGGAGTCCCGCGCAAGGGAAGAATTAACTTGTAATAAAGAAGAGATAGTTGAAAATGTAAAAATGGAAGAACAAGTAAGTGAAAAACCGACACATGAGTTAAACAACAAAAAAGGTGAGTCCGACAACGTTAAAATTCAAGAAGAGTCTAATTTTGAAGAAATTAATCTCTTGTCACCTTCTTTCAAAAATCATTGTTTAGTGCCCACTCATGCTAAGTTTTTAAAAGAGTTAAACACTAACACTAAAATTTACGAAACGGTAAGCATTAAGTTAACAAATGATCAAACTTCGCTAATAAAAGAAGACCCATTTGAAATTAACATTACACCGGTTCCATTTTTTTTCAAAATTCCTTTATTAGTAATATCATAATTGATAAAGATCTTTGTGCACTTGCCAATATGTGTGTTTAGTGTTACTAAAATATCGTGTTTCATAAATTTAAAACTTGACTAAAAGTGTTAAAAAGGGCTAAAAATATATCACACTCGACACGCATCAGTCATATACGATCGTATAGGCCTATGTTGTATCGTATATCAGAATAATACGAATCGTATAGGCCTATACGATGCGTATTAAACTTTGAATTTCTCAAAAATACCCCTAAATTTATCAAAAAAGGGGGTATTTCAGTAATTTTGTCGATAATACGCATCGTATAGGCCTATACGATGCGTATTAAACTATCAATTTCCCCTGAATTTATCGAAGCTGTAGAATGAGATCCTCCACTGTTGGGTTATCATCTTTCAACCCCATTTTCCCTAAATTTATCGATTTTGTTTTTCAACGGGGATGTAATGCAATGATGTCTCTCAATTGAATAGACAGACACTTGCTTCATAGGACTCACTTGAATCGTCTCGGGTGTAATAACAGTACGTTTAGCATCCGTGCTTACTTAAATTGCAGGAAGCAAAGGATAACGAAGATGAACATTATATTTATCACGAAAGTACTGAACAACCAAGATAATAGCTCCGGTTTCATCAGCTGCATTTGGAACAAGAAGTCCAATTCGTTCATTATCTGTTGTTGTCTCAACAATATGAATGCACGCAAAGAATTTGACAACTGTGACAGCTTATTAAAAGTTCCTCATGCTCATGGCAACCGCACTGGTAACAAACAACTCGCATTGAATTCCTAACAAGTTTGTGGATCACCAAAACTATTGTCGATTTTGTATACCCGGTTTGCTTTCTCTATAATATCTACAAGCCAATCAACGCACATTATGCGTTTCAAATCAAGGGTCCCATCATTACAACCATGTAGGATCGTGATCTGAACCGAATGAGTCGTTCAGAGGAGTTTACTTCGTTTCAGGTGCGGAATAACAAGAAACAAAGGTAGAAATAGCTGATTCTTCACTTAAACTACTGATTGTATTGATTAGAATGCAATTACAAGTAGTTCTTCACACCGGCAGCACTTCGGTATGGAATACAAGGAGTTGATTCTTCTATATGGTTTCGCTCAAATGAACCCCTATATATAGAGGTGATGGTTTCGCTCCAAGGACCATGTCCATATGAGCGAAACCTTACATGTACGAATAAGCTAAACCTCTTGACCATATAAGCGAAACCTCTACCTAATGTCCCTATGAGCGAAACCTGCTCCCTAGACACATATAATCTCCTATTTTCTCGTAAAACGTGCCCTAATCTATACAATACAATGTAAGACTCGATCCAAGACGAAGTCAACAGATGTAGTGCACCAACAGACTCCCCCTCAGATGTTGATGAGTTGACTATCGAGTCACGACAATGCTATGTCTTCACTTCTTCAGTCTTGATCTGTCTCTGGGCTTTTCTTTCTCTATCTTCATCAACAGACTTCTCTTTAACAGTATCTACTTGAATATCTTCAGACTCCCCCTCTCGATTTGCTGGCATTTCTTTGTTCTTCAGCAACATCTGCATCAAGATCTTTGTCTGACTTTCACAGGTCTACGATCGACTCAAACTTTATCTTCAGAATCAAAACCTGGCACTCTATCTTCAGATTCAGAATTGAAACTTGGCTATTCCTGCACATTCTTAAGCCAAAAATAAATTTCTATATTTAACAATTTGAATATAAAAGTATGCACCAACCCTCTGATATAATCAGATGACTCCCTCTCATAAACATACACATCAACACCGACTCTCCCTCAGATAATACACACAAGATGAACCACTTGCTGATTTAAAAACATATTTTGACAATTTAAAAACACACTCCCCCTCACAACAATGTCATCATGTTTAGCACTTGGAATTTTGAGAATTAGCTTTCCAACATCAGTTGTCGAAAATCTTTTTGACTTTTTCAAAAGTTTATGCTAAAACACACTCAAAATCTTTTTGAATTTTTCTGAAAGAAAGAAATGAATGCAGTAAAGAAATATTTACAGACAATATTTTTGTGAGTTTGTGTAAGAGGATCATATCAGTTTTTGACAAGTCACAAGTACCGTTGAGCTTAGTTACACATTAAGAATTAAACAATTCGCTTAGATTGCCAATATACTGATCCACTTAAATTTTCACACAAATTTCAACTGATTCAGGATATGAGTTAGGTGTTTTAAGAACTTAAACTCATTCATGTGTCCCACCACTTGAATATACTCCCGTATCCAGATCCCAATATTCAGTCTTACAGGTGAGTATACCACAGATGATATCTGTAAGGGGTTAAAATGCGAGGGCCGTGAGAGCTCAGGTCGATACTCCCGTATACGCAGAGAGATGACGGCTTCGACTTTTGGTGGGTCCCCTTTAGAGGATCTTTTGTTACAACAGCAATGACTATCAATTTTATTGTTTCATCAATTTGCTGAGGGCTGCGCTATGTTTCAAGCATGCGAAAAGTATTCTCCGGGGACTAGGCCATTGCTTCCGCAAAATCAGAAGTCACGGGATAATACCCCAGATATCACTGAGTATAAAGACCTAGTATCTCAGAAAGAGGGACCTTTCAAACGAGATTTCAGGGGTTACCTATATATCCAAGTAGTGTTCCCCACGAAATAAGCAAGTTTGAATTTAAGTTTATATCCCGAAAAAGCTTACTAAATGTGTAAAAACCTATCGGCATATCATCAATGAGACTGTTTAACGCTATTTAAACATTACATTTCTTTAGCATACTGTGACTGTCTACTGATGTACTATCATTTCCTCTTCTTTGACACAAAAACTCATTTTTGATTTTATCATGTTTTTGCCTTTTTCAAATTTTCTAATGTTTTTGGATTTTCAGAAATTTCTACTCCCCCTAAAATGCAAACACATTAAAGGAAATTTGAAAATAAACTGTACAAAACTTGACAACCAATATCGAATCACTTCAAATCGCCATTCACTTGGCATAAACAATCAGACCTCTCCCTTTCACAAAACTATTTTCTCATAATGATTTCAAAACACTTAAGTTTGTTTTAACCAGAATGATTTTTTCGGAAAATAAGTTTTATTAATTTTACCACTTGTAGATTAGGGATATGGTTCATCATTTTGTTCATTCAATCTCTTGTATCAGGATTACATCAAGTTCAAACTAATGACCTTGAGTACTCACTATGTCAGAATCAATCTCTTTCCACTTGTAAGTCTATCCAAAACATATAACCACATGTAGGAATAAAACATCTACACAAACCATTTTACTAATCAAGATGCCGATTCCTGCTTCACACTTACCAACCTGGAAGCTCCGGCAATTCACACTTATCCTGTAAACATTTAAACTTTATAAGATTCATTCACAATCATCAATTACTAAGAAAAATGCCGATTCCTGATCTGCAATAACAAACTTGGGATCTCTGGCGTAGTCCTAAGACTTTACGGGAAACAAACTTCCATCCAAGTCTTCTCAGACTTGATGGCTTTCAGTTCTTGCGCAGTAGGGTTGTAAATTGCCTTTTTAGTTGCATAAAAATCTTTAACCCCCTTAGCTTTCCCATTCAACATTTTCCCAAAAATTTTCTTAACACTTCCATTGAATGTTTTCTCGACATCAAACTTAGTATTCTCGTTGTAAAACTGATTCGAGATATCAACCTTGCCAACTTTCTGTTTAACTTCTTCAAATTTCAGTGATGGAAACTCATCATCATTCACTGAAATTTTCATCTCAACCTGTGGCTCTTTTGGCTTTGTGGAACCAGATTCATCGCCGGCATTCACATCAACTTTCTTAACAACCCACACTTGGTTGTCTTTCTCTTTATTTTTATAAAAATTCTTTTTAGAACACTCACCAACCTCATAAGTTGAGTTTTCAAAACTTTTAAATTTTTCAGTTGGTGGTTCAATATTAACAACTTTTCCTTTCAATTTCTGAGAAACTTCCTGTTTTGTTTTGGCATTTTTCTGACAGTTCCATGCAATGTGACCAGTTTCATTGAACTTGTAACAGGTACGAGTCTCTCTTTGATAAAACACTTCAGTTCCATTCTTCTTCTTTTCAGGAAGAAATTCTTGATTTGACTGTCTCCAGAATGGTTTCTTCTGTTCCTCTTCTGCACTTCCACCTGACATAAATTCTGTTTTTGTTTTAGAATTTTTCAAATATTTATGATTTTCTGGTGGAATAAATCCAAGACCTTTCTTTTTGTAGCTACGATTTTGGTTTGATTTCTTTTGAAAACCAGAACCAGAATTGTAACCCTTTTTTTGTTTAGACGTTGTTGAACTCTTGAAGTGTACTTTTTAGGTTTTTCAGTAAGATTTAAATTCTTTATTTCAGAAATCTTAATTTCTGTCATTTTGAAAACCTTTTTAATCTTGTCAAAACAAACACTTCTTATTGGAAACTCTTTGTCAGAGTATAATTTGTCAGAATCATTTAAAGTGTATGCAACTTCAAATGCTTCATCATCCAAATTTGCTTTCGATAACAAAAATTCTTTACTGTAAGCCCTTTTGACCGACGACTTTGGACTGTTGACTGACGAATTTGACCCTCCAGACTCAGACTTTGACTCAGATTCCTCCTCAGTATCCAACACTTGATCGACCACCTTTTTGATTAACTCAGACTCATGATCAGTATCGGACGAGGTAAACGTGACATCAATGTTATCAGGTAAAATGTCAGTTGTGTCGGTTTTTAACTTTATATTGACTGCTTTTTCAAGTTGCTCCTCGTTTGGTTTTCTAGGAGAGTACCCTTCCCAAATTGGAGGCGGACACTTGTTATAGCTAACAGTCGGTTCCTTACCACTATCTTTCTTTTTCTTCGGCTTCTCGTCTTGAAAAGCTTCCATACCTGCAACAGTTGGGTAAATACGATCAATGAGATAATCAGAACTAGAATAACTTTGTAATAAACGTCTAATTCTCTCATTCTCGATCTTTTCTGTCTCCAACTCTTGCTTCCATTTAGCACTTTCTTCGATGTAAAAAATTATAGCTTTTTGCTTTGTCATCATGACTGCATTCATCATCGTTAGTGCTTGTTCTCTCTCAGAATTTGTCTTTTGAAGACCAGTTACTGTTTTGTTCAAAACATCATAAGATTCTTTCACATAGTTGAGGTTGAACAGTAACTGCTCCTTCATCTTCTCATACTCTGTCAACTTCTCATCTTTGGCTGCACATTCTTTGCAAGTTTCCAAACAATTTGTGCAAGGCTTGATAACTTCCACAATTTTTTCAACTTCAACGATCTTTTCAACTTCAATCACTTTCTCAGCTTCGGTCACCTTTTCTTCTTCATTCACTTGCTCAGTCTTTTCAGCAACAACTTTAACTTCTTCAGTTTGAACAATTTCATCCTTTTCAGCATCACTTTCAGTCTTCATATCCTTTTGCTCTTTTGCAGCTTGTTTCTCCTTCAGCTTCTCCAGGCGATCTGCAAAATAGAAATGAAAACTTTCAGGAGATAGATGAGTTTTAGCAACATTAATATGTCGTTCTTCTTCATCATCACTACTGTCATCATTTGGTGTTTGATCAAACAGCACAGATTTCTCAGAACTTGCATCTGATAAACCAGAATCAAATGATGTTTGATCAAAAACAACTTCTTTTTCTGATCTAACATCGTTTTGTACACTCTTATCTGAACTCTGTGAACTTTCATAAGCATTTTCTGAACTTTCATCAGAAACAACAGACTCTTCATCCACACTCTTTACAGTCACTCCAATAGACTTCATCCATGTGGTAAACATGTCTGGTTCTCTGACAATCTTAGCAATGAAAGCTTTAAAATTCCCATTCTCATCTGCAAACATATTCCAGCTGAAGCCTTCAGGTAGCCTCTCATCATCTTGATCGACTATGCATGCTTTGCTATCAGGAGAGATATAATTGGTCCAGTTAAAATCCACCACACACGCTCTTTTTGAATCCTCGATTCTTCTACCATGAGCCGTTTGTGAGTCTTGTGATTGACCAACTTGCTGATAAATGGCTTTCTGGTAGTAATCGTCTTTTCCGAACAGATTCTGAGCGCCACTAGCTTCCCTGTTCTTGCACTCCCGCTTGAAATGGCCTTTCTCCCTGCAACGAAAACAAGTAACTTTAGATTTATCAAAACCTAAAGTAGATACATGAGCATCAAGAAAGTCATTTCTCCCGGTAATCGTTTTGAACTTTTCAGCACGTCTAAGAACACTCGCAAGACACCATTTGATATCCATCAGTTCCATCTCTTCTGCGTCTATTTGATCGTAATCCTCTTTGGTGAGCATGGGATTTCCGATCCGACCAGCTACTAGACCCTCATAAGATAACAATACAGAACCAAGTAGAGCCATGTGGTCTTTAGCAGTGTCTTCTGAAAAACTTTGACCTTCTGGAAGATTTAGAGCTATATTGCACTGAATCACATATCCATTTCCTGTCTTTGTGCTCTGAGACTGAAAGCTTGTATTTGACTCTTTAGGATTAACACTCGGAAATGATGAGAATCCGCTACTGCTTTTGTTTGAACTCTGATCAGCTTTTTCTGATGAATCCCCAGCACTAAACGCAGTTTGAATTTTCGGACTTCTCTCAGCTTCTGGAACCGGAACACTACCTTTGTAATACATTTTTACATCCTGTTGACCACTTGGACTGTTCATCCTCGCGATCTTCTGCTGTTCCAAATCTTGACCCTCAATCTTTTCGATAAACTGACCAATTGTTAACCCATCATAAACCCCTGTGTTTTTCAAGATCATCAAATAAGTTCCCCACTCTTTTTGCGGTAACGTATCAGCTAATTTGTCTACCCACTCTTCAGGATCCTTTTTTATACTAAGCATTGACATAGATCGCACCAAGTGGCAATAACGTTCAATCAGCTTCTTCGTTTCTTCACCCGGTAGACTGCTGAACAAATCGAACTCTTTCTTAAGCAACGCCTTTTTGCTCTTTATCATGTTCTCACTACCCTCAAATTTGACTTTAAGAGCATCCCAGATTGATTTAGCAGTTTTGTCATGCTGTAGCAATATGAATATGTCTTCTTTTATGGCTTGCTGAAGCAGACTAATCATCATCTTTTCAGCTCTATACATATCACGTTCTTGATCACTAAATTTAGATATTCTTTTGTCAACTTTCAAATCAGTCTGTGGCAAAACATATTTCTTCAAAATACATTCCCATGACCTAAGATGATTAGCTTGTACCCAGTTTTCGAACCTATCTTTCCATCCATAATATTCCTCAATGCTCATTAGCTTCGGGGGTTTTTGAGTAGTTCCTGTTTCGTTTTCCAAATTCATGTTCTGAGCAATGGAAGCCGGAGTAGACGAAGTAGCAAATGCGTTGTAGAACTCGGTATCCATGATGACTTAGCACATTTTTCAAAATCAGTGACTAATAAGCGAAATTTGAAGATTGTACACAAGAGCGAAATCTCAGAAGTCCACAAAAGCGAAATCAGATGTTGCACACAAGAGCGAAAACCCTAATGTCCGTTGGAGCGAAATTATCTGATATTCGTATAAGCAAAACTACTGATGTTCGTATAAGCGAAACTACTGATGATCTTTGGAGCGAAACCTAATGTACCTTATAAGCGAAACTCCAAACAATGTGTCACAAAAGCGAAATTACAAGGTATGTATATCACAAAAGCGAAATTTGATGTACTCAGGAGCGAAATTAGGTATCCAAATAAGCGAAATTACACAATGTCCGTAAAAGCGAAACCTATTCGGAGGTTAATTTGATCCATTTTTCCTTTGAATTTAGGTCCGAAACTTTCCAGGGTTTGTTAATGTTCAATTATCTATGATCTGTGAAATTTTGAGCGAATTTCGACCAGTAAAACTTTCTGAAATGATGAAAGAAGGTGTAGAAGTAAGAAATCTTGACGAATTTCAGCTATTCTCTGCAGAACTCCTCTTCCTGAGCTCTGATACCAATTGTAGGATCGTGATCTGACCCGAATGAGTCGTTCAGAGGAGTTTACTTCGTTTCAGGTGCGGAATAACAAGAAACAAAAGTAGAAATAGCTGATTCTTCACTTAAACTACTGATTGTATTGATTAGAATGCAATTACAAGTAGTTCTTCACACCGGCAGCACTTCGGTATGGAATACAAGGAGTTGATTCTTCTATATGGTTTCGCTCAAATGAACCCCTATATATAGAGGTGATGGTTTCGCTCCAAGGACCATGTCCATATGAGCGAAACCTTACATGTACGAATAAGCTAAACCTCTTGACCATATAAGCCAAACCTCTACCTAATGTCCCTATGAGCGAAACCTGCTCACTAGACACATATAATCTCCTATTTTCTCGTAAAACGTGCCCTAATCTATTCAATACAATGTAAGACTCGATCCAAGACGAAGTCAACAGATGTAGTGCACCAACAAACCACTTGTTTGAAAATGGCCAGGAGAGTTGAAAAAACTGCAATTGGAATTGATCTTGGAATGATTCCTCTCAATTGAAAGATTCCTATTGTCGGATCTGTGACTCCATGGAAGATGTGATAAACTACATATAACATCAATAACGACATCAAAATACAGAGCTTCATCCTTATTTCTGTAAATCGCACAAACAAGCATGCCTTGAACGAGTCTAGAACACTCGTAATCCTCAACAGGCTTTGAAATCGGACGGAATCTATGAAGAAACTGTTCGATTTCATGGTGAGTGGAGAAATTAGTGACTAAGAAAACTTCGTCATAGAAACTTTGAACAAGATAAGAAGGATGAGATATCAGCAGTTAGCTCGAAGAAGTTTCTCTCGATCATTCAACACGTGACCCAAATCGATTTCGGAAAAGGTGTAATCCAGAGGTCGGTCTCGGGTGGGCATAAGATCCATGGACACTATTGTTGGATCCGTGACTCCAAGGAATATGTGATTAAGGTAACTACCGAGTCACACCGATTCATTGAAACCACATATTCGTGTGTTGCAGTTTGGAAAGATGACTGAATAGAGATCTGAATCCTATGGAGGAATGCATAAGGGTGAGCACAGACTCCTTGTTTATGTGATAGTCAACAAGCGTATCGTCGTTGTGGAGAACAACCTCGTTGAATAGCAACCTTCATTTAGTTTCTGGAATTGGAGAACCGTTGTGTCTAACCATATCAACTATCGCGATAAGTTTCTGTTGAAGTGTAAGAACGAGTATGAAGATAAGTTAATGATAAGTCAAGACCAAAGAAGAACACTTGAAGAAAAAGCAAGAACTTGGAAGTATTACATGAATAGTTGTTACCATATGACACATGATAAAAGCGCTTCATTAGATAATCTGGGATTATGTTCCGTTTTAGGAGAACGTGTAATCCAGAGGTCGGTCTCGGGTGGGCATAAGATCTGTGGGCCCCATTGTTTTGGTATCGTAAGCGATAGGAGTGTTGATAATTATTGACCGAAAAATCGGTAACAGTACTGATATTAATGTAAATCATCTATCCTCTTGAGCATATACCTTTTGTTGCAATACCAAATACCGATATCGTACCGGTACTATCACAAACCAAACTGATACTGACTGGAAGTGTGCTACGAAGCACAGAAAATTGCACTAGTTTATATTTCAAATCTTAGAAATTCTATTAGTTATTTAATTTAAAATTTAAAATTTATTTTATTTATTTTACTATAATTTGAGTATATTTTTCTTTCACTAATTGGTCACGATGAATTTCCCCATTATTTAAATAATAGATAGTTTAAATAATCATTATTTAATATGAGAGTAGATCACCTACTCCTTGTAAACCTTCATATCTTATATATAATTGTTTTGGTCAAAAATCAAGCAATGACAATGTAACCAAACTTTCTGTTGTGAGGTATGATGCTTGAATTGATGAACAACAATAAGGATCACTATGAATTGTAATGAACAAGTGACACGAAGATTTATACGAGGAAAAAGCCCTTGATCAATGAATGATCTCCGGCATAAAAAACCTCGGGTGATGGAAACTACCGATCACCAACTCAAATTAAACAAGAAATGTGTTACAACTTCGGATGATAGCGAGCTAAGTACAAGGATCACTATAGTGTATTGTGTAGAAAATGTGTGTAATCGCCAAGTGTGTTAGCGAGAGCTGATGAGAGCGGTTGTATGAGTGTGTGTGTAGCCAAAAATAGCCAAGTCTCTTCTAACTAGCTCGCAACCCCCTTTAAAAATAGAAAATATCTAGCCTAACTAACATTCCGCAAATGGTGCAAGTCCTCCACGACTCCACAACATCCATTTCTGGCCAAGCACGTGCGGAATAGACTTAGAATATTCTCCAGGAATATCGCCAAGACCAAGTCCAAGTTGATACTCCTGCAAAACAATTACGAATTCAAAGTAGACAATCGTTAGTACAGGGATCCTTATAGTGATCCATGATCCTGATTCTGCAACACTTCTGAGGATCACTACTTCAGACAGAATTGAGGATCACTAAACCCAACAGTAAATAAGGATCACTGATCATTTAGAAATCCACCCCTAACAATTGCCCCCAAAATATAAGGAATAATTATGTAAATAAATGAGTTATATTTTGTTCTTATCCGTAACGAATTAATCAGATAACTAGCCGTTGGAGTCGGACTAGCCGTTACGATCATGACGTCACTGAGGTGACTATCCTGCAGAATCATCATTATAAATAGGAGTTAGAGATAGGGATCATTTCACATTTAAGTTCAAGAGAACTCCCTTTATATTCTCATCCGACGATCAAGCAGGTAACTCTTTTCCTTTTCTTCCTTCTCTTACTCTGCCTTTCTTTCTTTACCATCATCTCGTCAAAAATGATGCTCTGAAACTCACCGGGTAAGGATCACAAGAAGAACAGCCCCTTAAAGAGCCAAGGGATCATCAAAGATTCCGCAAAAGAACGCTGTTGTTTCACCGATCCACAAATTGATAAAATTCGTTGTTGTTTCCCGGCGGACACCATTTTCAAATCCTTTGATCCCACTGCTTTGAGTGACTATATCTCTGAAACTTGGATTGCCTTTCCTGTTACCCCATTCACCATAGGATACACCTATCCTTTTCCAGCCTTTACCCAATCCTTTTTCTCCCTTACCGACATCTCCTACATCCAGACTATGCCGATGATCTAGAGGGTCTTATATACCCTTGAAAGAATCATCGAGCAGGAAGGGATTGACCTAGGAATGTCGGAGTTGGCTGAGATGTATGACCTCACAACGTTTGGATCCCACCGATATTTGTTTAAACGAAAACCTAGTGAAGAACACCCCATTTTTAAAGCCACCAAGAACGATACAAACTGGAAACGACGCTTTTTCTTTGTCAGAAGAGACTATATCCCAAACGGAAAGGATCTACCCAGGGAGTGGTCCACCCATGGTAGGACAGAGGATCCTGAGAAGGATCACCAGATAATCTTGCTCTTGTGATAGGATCACTAACCCCCTTCTGTTTTATGTTACGCAGCTGTCACTGTTTCACACCTCATACCGTCTCCTGCTACCAAGGAAAGGCTTGCTGTTTTTAGAAGACTCAGTCCTGAAACAAGATCATTCAAGACAATCACCCAGGATTCTCAAGTGGTATCCTCAGGCTCTGTCACCATGTCAAGTAAGTATCCTGTTCTTTTTATATTCAAATGTTTAAATAAATAGTTATATATGAATAGAATAAGGACACTTATCTGTTTTGGGTGTGTAGGCGCTGGAAAGTCATCAAGATCTGCTTCCAAATTTAGTGTCACTGAGCTTGACACCGTACGATCCTCCAAGAAGAAGCTTCCTGCCAGCCCAACTGCTTCGATCCCCAAGGCACCCGTTAAAGGAAGGGGTGGCAAGAAAAGAAAAGCCTCTGAAGCTGAGGATCTGCAAGGTCTGCCCCTGATCCGCCACCAGTTCCTTGAATACTTCAACGATGTAAGGATCCTTGTCCCTGCTTCAGGTATCCAGCTTATTTGAGGATCACCTGTTCTTGAACTGTTCTTTATCTTCTTTGCAGAAATTTGCTGAGATTGAAGACTACGTTGGGCATGTCGAGGAGCAGGACAAGAAGATTGCTAACCTCCAACAAGTCGCATTGCTCAAGGATCTTAAGATTGCTGACCTCCAAAAGGACCTCCAAAATGCCAAAGCTGAAACGGCCAAGGTTCTGATCAATGCTGATTATGAGAAGCATGAGATCACCCAGGATGCTAAAGTCTCTGCTGCCATAGCGATGTACAAGACCAAATTGCAGATGGCCTTGGAAGCTCAGGATCCTGACTTCGACAGGAGCAACTGGGATGTGGAAGGTTGGAAGGCAAGGCTGGCTGAATTGGAGGACGAGGATGAGGCTGATGAGGTTTTGGCGATCGAAGCTGGAGGCAGTGGGAAGGATCATGGTGGTGAAGCTAGTGGAGCTGGAGGGGATGAAGATGCAGCGAAGGTGCAGGCTGCATGATTGGGCAATGATGGACATTTCTAGACGTAGCCGAAGCCCAATTTTTTAAATTCGGTAGTAGTTTTTTGTTTTGATGATGTTTTGATAAACGATGGTTGGTCTGTACTTGAACAATAGTAATTAGGGTTGAGGATCATGGATGATCCTTTGAACAATAGGTAGGATTACAAATGGTGGAGGGATCCTCAGTTTGGGGGATGAAGCCATTGTGATCCTGCCGTCTTTAATTTTCTGCACTTGTTAGACCTATGAACAATGGACACCCTTTGCCAACCCATGTGGACGGGCCACGTTTTGCTGGTAGAAACGTGGGTTGGCAATTTTGACAACCTAAAAAGGGGTTAAGCTTTTGTGAATAAAATGACTTTAACTTTTTGGCTATATCCTGTGTTAATATCCTTATGGTTATTTTAATTTTCAATCTATTGTGATGTTCATGTCGTTTAAACTTATCAAGTAAGGAAAAATTTTAAAAAATATCCCTTAAGAGTTAAGGATATGATCAAGGATCACATAAAAAATAGTTTAAGGTTCATAAGTTCAGTTGTCAAAGGATAAGTGTCACTTAAATACATAATGAATAAAATCAAAACAGTTAAGGATCATACCTGAGAATCCAAGTTAGGATCCTATCCTTTAACACTTAAAATTAGGATAACCCAAGATACAAACCTTAGTTGAAAGTAAGGATCAAGAATCCTTGGTCATTTATCTTCACAAACCTGAAATAAGATATTACTTGGGACTGAGCCAATATAAGATGAATGTTAGTAACTGGGGACAAGCCCAACAATTCTGGGGACAAGCCCAATATACTGGGGACAAGCCCAAAAGATAACTGGGGACAAGCCCAAAGGATAACTGGGGACAAGCCCAAAGGATAACTGGGGACAAGCCCAAAGGATCGTATGTAAACTGGAGTATAGCCCTCACTGGCGACTATCCAAACTTAGTGACATGAAAATGCCAAAACCTTAGCTAACGTGAAAACGTTAGAAACCTTAGGAACGGATGTATGGTACGTCTACCATTATACGTAGGATCCTGAATATAGCCAGTACAATGAAATTGTCAGCCCCTAAAGCGGGTACTGGTCCCATTGCCATGAACTATACCAGGATCATCGTGCGCTACTGGCGAAACTAGGGACTAGCCCAAATAACTGGGGTCAAGCCCAAATAACTGGGGTCAAGCCCAAATAACTGGATACTTTTGTGGATACTCAATCCTTAGTTGAGGATACCTGAACCTTCAAAACTCAGAATCAAGTAAAAGGAGGATAAAGGACGCAGGATCCTTATCCTTGTAAGGGAATAAAAAGAATGAAATAGTTTGAGATTGGAATGTTACCAGAAAGAGGATCATCTGTCAGTAGGGATCCTTCAAGGATACTTGTCTGGTAAGGATCACGGATCATGATCACATGAAATATTTCTTCAAATGGACAGCATTCCAAGCTCTTGGTAGCAAATCACCTTCCATTGTTAGCAATCGATATGCCCCCTTTCCTGCTTCAGCTTCAATCAAATAGGGGCCTTCCCACTTTGGTGCTAGCTTTCCATCAGCAGGATTGGTGGTGTTTTGAAATGCTTTCCTTAATACCATATCCCCAACTTGGAATTTCCTGAGCCTGACATTTTTGTTGTAAGCTCCAGCCATCCTTTGTTGATAACTGGCCATCCTTATCCTTGCTAAATCCCTGATTTCTTCTATAGTATCCAAGTCTTGAATCAAGTTTTCAGCATTTTCTTCAGGATCACGAATGCTTGTTCTTGCAGTTGGAACCACCATCTCTGTAGGGATCACTGATTCTGCCCCAAATACCAAAAAAATGGAGTTTGGCCTGTAGCATTCTTAGGAGTTGTCCTATCAACCCAAAGCACATAAGGTAGTTCTTCTGCCCATTTTCCTTTCTTGGATCCAAGCTTCTTCTTCAAATTGTTGATGATGATCTTGTTGGATGACTCTGCCTGACCATTAGCTTGTGGATGGACTGGTGTTGATGTTATCATCTTAATCCCCCAACTGTCACAAAAGTTAGTGGTTCTATTCCCAATAAATTGGGATCCATTATCACAAATAATCTCAGAAGGGATACCAAATCTAGTAATAATGTTTCTTTTAATAAAGGATATAACTTCCTTTTCTCTGACTTGAGCAAAGGCTTCAGCCTCTATCCACTTAGAGAAGTAATCAGTCATAGCAAGCATGAATACTTTTCCACCAGGTTACTTAGGAAGCTTTCCAACTAATCCATTCCCCATCTCATGAATGGCCAAGAAGAGGATATAGGATGCAAGAGCTCTGCTGGTTGGTGAAGGATATTACTATGCCTCTGACAAGGATCACACTTCTTGGCATACTCCACAGCATCCTTCTTCATAGTGGGCCAATAGTATCCTGTCCTCAGGATCCTTGAGAATAATGCCCTGCCCCCAGTGTGGTTTCCACAATCTCCTTCATGGAAATCCTTTAGGACTTCTTGAATTTCAGGATCCTCAATGCATCTTAAATATGGTCCTGCAAGAGATCGTTTATACAACATATTATTTAATATTGTAAATTGAGATACCTTAATTTTGAAAGCCCTTGGGTTTTCTCCTGTAGGGATTTCTCCATGTTGTATGTATCTCATGATTGGGAGTATCCATGATCCTGAATGAGATTGGGTATCATCACTAGGGATGATTGCAGAATTTTCTCCTATCTCCATAGCTACATGATCCTTGATAGCAGGGGTCAGGATATGGATAATAGGGATCTTGATATCCTCAGGAATCTTCAAAGACGATCCTAGATTGGCTAATGCATCAGCTTCTGCATTCTCTTCCCTTGGTACCTGTGTCAAACTAAAGGATACAAAAGGGAGTGCCAATTCTTTGACTATCTCCAAATATTTTATTAGCTTTTCACCTTTAACAGCATAGGATCCATTAAAGTGATTAGTGATCAATAAAGAATCTACATGTACCTCAAGATACCTGATCCTCATGTGCTTTGCAATTTGCAAACCAGCTATCAAGGCTTCATATTCAGCCTCATTGTTGGTAGTTTGAAATTCACAAGCTATGGAGTGGGGTATTATGTCCCCCTGTGGCGATTTTAGTAGTATTCCAATCCCTGTTCCATTTACATTGGAGGATCCATCAGTGAACAGTATCCAAGGATCCTTGGTTTCTTCAAGCTGTTGGACTTCTAGTTCAGCCTCCTTTTGCAAATCACTACTAAAATCTGCCACAAAGTCAGCTAAGGCTTGGGATTTGATGGCAGTCCTTGGTTCATATCTTATATCATATGCACTCAACTTCACTGCCCACTTAGCCATCCTTCCTGACATTTCAGGTTTCCTGAGAACATTCTTAATTGGGAAATTAGTTTTAACAATAATGGCATGAGTCTCAAAATAATGTCTTAATTTAGTAGATGCCATAATTAATGCAAGGATAAGTTTTTCTAAATGTGAATACCTGGATTCAGCATCAAGTAAGCTCTTACTTACATAATAAACAGGATGTTGTGTACCTTGGTGATCCTTAACAAGGACCGCACTTACTGCGTTTGAGGATACCACCAAGTATAAGGATAACACATCTCCCTTTTCTGGTTTCATCAAGGCGGGGGCTGAGGATAGGTAATCCTTAAGAGCTTTAAGGGCACTTTCATGCTTTTGAGTCCATTCAAATTTCTTGTTCTTCCTCAAGATGTCATAGAACTCCTTGCACTTTTCTGAGGATTTGGATATGAATCTGTTCAAGGCTGCAATCCTGCCAGTCAACCTTTGCACATCCTTAGCATTGGCAGGAGATTTGATATTCACAATAGCCTTAATTTGCTCTGGACTTGCTTCAATGCCCCTCTTCGTCACCATATATCCTAAGAATTTACCTGCCTTTACACCAAAATGACACTTAGAAGGATTAAGTTTCATATTATATTTATCAAGGATATTGAACGCTTCCTCCAAGTGTTTAAGATGATCCTCAGCTTTCTCGGACTTAACCACCATGTCATCAATATAGACTTCCATAGTGTGTCCAATTTGCTCCTTGAACATCATATTGACTAGCCTTTGATAAGTAGCACCTGCATTCCTTAATCCAAATGGCATAGCAATATAACAGTATATACCAGTTGGGGTCATAAAGGCTGTATCCTCTTGGTCGGATGGTTCCATCTGAATTTGTTGAAATCCAGATGAAGCATCCATAAAGGTTAACAACTCATGACCCGCGGTAGCATCCACCATGGAGTCAATGTGGGGTAATGGAAAAGGATCCTTGGGACATGCCTTGTTTAAATCTGTAAAATCGACACATACCCTCCACTTTCCATTTTTCTTTTGAACAACAACCACATTGGCTAACCATCTTGGATACTTAACCTCTCTAATCATACCTGCTCGAAGTAGCTTATCTACCTCTTCCTGGATAATAACATTTCTTTCAGGTGCAAACTTCCTCCTCTTTTGATGAATCGGCTTGAATGACCTGTCAATGCCAAGTTTGTGAGTAATTATATCTTTAGATATACCTGTCATGTCTTCATGTTTCCAGGCAAAGGTGGTTTTCCTTCTTTTTAGAAAGGATACTAGCTCCCGTTCAATATCGCTAAGGATCCCTGACCCTATGAAGATCTTGGATTCAGGATAATCAGGATCCATGAGGATTTCTTTCAAATCCTGTTCTCTTGCCTCCAAGACATCTCTTGAAGGATACTTTAATTGCTATTGCTCCCTTGGTCTTGAGGCTGGTTTCATTGATGAGGTGTAGCAATTCTTAGCCTCCTGTTGATCACTCTCAATTTTCACCACTCCCCATGGACTTGGAAGCTTTACACACTGATGATAGGTGGATGGGACTGCCTTCATATCATGTATCCATGGCCTGCCAAGGATAACATTACAACACGATAAGCAATCAATAACACAAAACTTTTGATAAGAATGCAATCCTTCAATATAGATTGGGAGTTTGATGTCCCCCAATGTATTCTTTGTTTCCCCACTGAATCCCACAAGTACTGAGGATCTTGGGATAATATCAGACTCTGGGATATTCATTTTCTTGAGAACATCCAGCTGAATGATATTCACAGAGCTTCCTCCATCTATAAGGATCCTGCGAACAAAGTGGTTAGAAATAAACAATGTAATTACAAGACCATCATGATGAGGATCCTGGATGTCAACACGATCATCCTCATCAAAAGTAATGACTTTATCCTGGGTAACAACGGAGGTCCGAACGGGTCTGTCTCCATTATCCATCTTGGTTTCCTTAGCGTGTCTTTTTGCTGCTGAGAAGGATGTACCACAGATGTCTGATCCACCGGATATGAAATTTATGACTTGTGCATCTGCTGGAGGAGCAGGAGCCCTTTCCGGGATCCTTTCAGGATCCTGGGTCCTTAACTTCTTTCGTCCCAAGAGTTCCTTTAAATGCCCCTTGCTCAACAAGTAACCAATTTTCTTTCTAAGTGCAATACACTCTTCAGTGAGATGCCCAAAATCCTCATGATATGCACACCACTTGGATTTATCCTTTGTAGCAGCTGGTTTATCACTTTTCCTTGGCCACCTAGCTTTCTCACCTAGATTCTGCATTGCAAGGATTAGTTCATTGTTATCAACGGAAAAACAATCCTCAGAAATAGGAGGATAATCCTCATCATCCTCTTCTTGTTCCACTGCATGCACATTCTGGTTATCGGATCTGTTGTAGGACTTAGATTTGTTGTTCCTGAAGTAGGATCCTTGTTTATCCTGTTTTGAGGATCCTGTCAATCTGTCCTGGATCCTTTTGTCATCCTCTAGGCGGATGAACCTAAGGGCCCAAGTCCTTACTTCATCAAGATTCCTGCAAGGTGTTATAACAAGATCATCATAGAATAATGAATCCCTAAGTAATCCCATTTTAAAGGCTTCTACAGCCGTAGCAATATCCAAATTAGGAATATCTAAGGATTCTTTACTAAACTTAGTGATATAATCTCTAAGTGATTCATTTTGACCTTGTGTTACCCTATATAAATCACTAGTTAATCGTTCAAACTTTCTACTACAAGAGAATTGACTATTGAACAAGTTAACTAAATTAGCAAATGAAGTAATAGAGTAAGGGGGAAGACTTAGCAGCCATTTAAGAGCAGATCCTGTAAGTGTGGATCCAAATCCCTTGCATAGACATGCTTCTTTCAACCTTTCAGGAATTGGATTGATCTCCATCCTCTCCCTGTACTGAGCTACATGCTCTTCTGGATCCGTTGAACCATCATATAGCTTCATTGATGGTATCAGGAATCTTTTAGGTATCTCAGCATCACATAAAGGTGGTGCAAAACGAGATATCCTATGGCTACCATCCGCAATCTCAGGAATGGGTTTAACCACTCCTGGTACACTGGATATCATATCCTTAAGCTTCTGTAGCTCCCTAGCCATGGCCTGATTGATACCTGTATCCTGCATAAAGCCATGGTTAGTGTTATATAAATTATTAAAAGTGTTACCTCCCACAGGATTCGAGTTTGGAATTGCGGATGTGAATCCATCTTGTCGAGACTCTGGCATGATTGAAGGACCAGAGGAGGCAATGGTCTGCATTGGTATGAAGTCTCCTTGATGAACGTCCGAGTTCTGAGGCTGCATACTTCTCAAGGATCCTTGATTTTGAAGGAGGTTGGATCCTTGGAATTGAC
Organism: Helianthus tuberosus; assembly: GCA_030545235.1. Lineage (NCBI taxonomy): Eukaryota > Viridiplantae > Streptophyta > Magnoliopsida > Asterales > Asteraceae > Helianthus > Helianthus tuberosus. The sequence goes on along the minus strand of CM060373.1, from coordinate 134,806,803 downwards.
ATGATCCTTGAACCTGCCAGGGAGGACCCTTGAACAAGGGAGAATCCTGGGACCAAAGAGGATCCTGGGACCAAAGAGGATCCTGGGACCTGGGAGGATCCTTGGATCTGGGAGGATCCTTGGACCTGGGAGGATCCTTGGACTTGGGAGGATCCTTGGACTCGGGAGGATCCTTGGACCTGGGAGGATCCTTGGACTCGGGAGGATCCTTGGACCTGGGAGGATCCTTGGACCTGGGAGGATCCTTGGACTGCATGCATTCCCACATATCCTTCTGACGTGAAGTATCCCTGATGCTGAGAGGAGGATCCTGATGGCTGAGAAGAGGATTCCTGCGACGTGATTGTCGTGGGTCACGCAAATTTAATCCCAAAAACAACTATAGATAGCGGTAATAGGGTATCGAACTCAGGGAGTATGTGGAAAGTGTGTTGATTTTATAGCTTTGCAATTAACTACAATTAACCTAATTTGCAGAAAAATAAAGATCAATGGTTTGGATTGTTGTTTTAGAATACTAAATTAAAAACTAATTGCAAATCAAATGTTGGTTGTAAAACAGATTAGGAGAGAACAATGACCATCTTAGGTTTCAGTTTCTTTAAACAATTGTGTGAAATTCCAACTAGAAAGAGTTACATAGACATAACTCGTGCATGAATAATCGAAGTGATAAAAGGGAACAAAGTACTCGGATTTATAAATGCGAGGTTGTTTCCCGATGATCAATTAATCAATAACCAACCCTAACCCTTCCCGTGATATCTCGATTGCCAACGGCACCAAGAACGTACGATTAAGACTAGAAATTGCAATATCGATTAACAAGTTACAAGCAATTAAACATACACCATGATATTCAAGCAACGCAAGTTATCATTCTAGAAATTCAGAAATAAACACACAAAAGTTCAAGAGAAACCTTCACCTAAGATGATCACCGAAAGTTTTAGCCACACATAGCTTGGTGAATCATCATATCAATCAATTCAATGTTCATACAAATCGAAAACACAAACCGAATGTTAGGAATTGTCCAAAACCAAGCAAGAACAGCCAAAATCGCCCCTAGTGTGCTCCAAAACCGACCAATGATGAGAATACTTGAAAAGACACAATAAAAACTGACTTAATGAGGCAGTTACATGTTTTCTCGCAGACTCCACCGTAATTTACGGTCATACCGTAAATTACGATACACTTCAAAATGTTACGGTGCATAGAGACTGATTTACGGTGAGAAAATGGCAAGAATCAAGTCCACCGTAAATTACGGCGGAACCGTAATTTACGGCGACAACCTGCTTGTATCATAAGTCCACGCCCCCCTCAATTGTCCAAGTCAGCCCATGTGCCGTGAGTTAGTTGAGATGTTGGCGGCCCAATAAGAACCAAAGCTATCAGCCCACTCCCTTACCACAAGAAGTCCACGTGCATGTGTGATGATAATGTTGCCGCCCACTATTGAGATGATGATGATTGTTGTTTTGACTTTTTCGTGCCCTCCTTCACGTGCAGATGTGTGCCTCTTTAATGTTGTTGACTTATGTGTCTTTGTGATGATGTTGTTGAATGTGTTCTTTTCCTTAGCTCACATGTGCTTCTTCGAAACCCCCAAGAAGTCTGCCGCCAATATGACAAATGATATTGGAATTGTTGTTGAATTTTGATGTTATTAATTAATTTCCACTCCAAACCATTGCTGCCAATAAGAAGTCCACTAACCACAAGCCCACGTGATGATGATGATGTTGTGTTTTTGTGGCGGCCCAATCAAAGAATGGATCATGTGCTTTTGTGAATTCTTGTTGTTGACTTTCTTTTACAAGTTCACATGATATAGACTGCCAAAGTAATCCCTTTTGTATGCATGATATGATTTTGTGATAAAAACCCTGCTCCTCACGAAATTTGGGCCACTGCCGTCAAAGTGATGGATGATTGTTAAAAAACAATTCCCAAAGTAAGATGTCTCAAAAGTGCCTATGTCAGCCACTAAAGATGATGTCTACTATGTCACATGATATTTAGGATAAGTATTTGATGTTGATTATTTAAAATCACAACAAAAATCATCCACCAATGTTCCACATGCACGTCCAAGGCTGCGTTTAATCCACTTTAAGCTTCTGAACCGCACCTGAAACACAAGCAACCGTAGTTATCTAATTCAAGATAATTACACAATTAAATGAGGGATAAACTTGTCTTTAAACATAATTAAGGGTTGTCCAATGGACCACCCGTCACATCTCCACACTTAACCGTTGCTTGTCTCAAGCAACTCATCAACTCAATTTCAAAACAAGTGATCAATGTAAACCAAGCAAAAACAAGCAATCCTTTTACTAACCCCTTTTCAACACCCATACAATAAAGCTTTAAACATATCTACATCATACTACTAAAACTACTACTACTATTACTAACACTATAAGACCGGGTCAAATTTGGGTAAGTTTTTAAGTAAGTAGCTAGGGGGTAACAAACAATAGGCTTTTAGGCACAAAATTGGGCAACTAAATGTCCAAACCCCCGCCCCTCTCGCAACCATGCTCATATATATAACTTATGAGGTCCAACCCCCCAAATCCCACACTCACACACACTAAAGACGAGGCCACCTAGATGCCCTTATCCTTTTCGCATTCATGTTCAACTAAGGCCTTGAACCGCATTCAAGCACAAGTCCTAACGCACCCCCACCCGTAGCCACTCTCATCAAAGATAAGCATTATTTATGTACAAGTGTGGCTTCAACTCTCACCAAGAATGAAAAAGGGTATCAAGGGTTGCCGGTGCATCAATTTGGGGTTAATCTAGGGTGTTCAAATTTTCACATCGTTTTGCTTGACTCAAAATTAATTCAAAATCTTCAAAAAATTTCCCCCCATCCCCACACTTGGGATACATTGACCCCAATGTATGGTTTTAGAAGGCTTTGATCACTAAAATTCATTCAACATCAACTAAAAGCTTCTTCACTCAAACCACAAATTTCTTTTTGGATTTTTTTTTATATAATTTTTTTTTATGACACCATAAAGCAAACGAACTAACTACCAATACTTCAAAGCTAAAGAACATAACAAGACTAAGGAAAGAGTACATTGACCTGGTGAAGTTTGCCACAACAGATGTTGTAGATAATCCGACTTCCTATCACCACCTTCACCCAAACATCCGTACATCCTCCCCACACTTGAATGTTGCCATGGCCCTGAAACATAGAAAGAGAAAAACAACAAGATCAATATAAAACCCCGGGTTGCCTCCCGAGCAGCGCTAAGTTTCAAGTCTTCAGCCAGACCGAGCCACCCCCATTTATGGTGGCTCAAAGAATCGGTTCTTGCCATCTCCATCACTTCCTTGTGCCATTGAACAAAATACATCTATCTTGTTTTGACTCGGTGGGTACTCAAATACACTCTTGCTTGAACCCATATGTGTTTCTTCACGGTCCGGTGGGTGTTTTTTTCTCATTCGTGGTAACACATTTTTTATACAATCACTAGACTCACCACCCTTCCTCTCAATGGACTCATAACTAATCCCTCTAGTTTGAACATCAAAATACAACCTACGGTTCTTTTCGGTCATGGTAATAATCTCGTCTCTACAATTAATTTGAGCATTTGCTGTGTATAGAAACGGTCGACCTAAAATTACCCTTTGTTGTGATGCCATATTGGTAGAAGCATAATCCAAAACTAGGAAATCCACCGGGTACTCAAATTCTCCCAACTGAATCTTAACATTCCTAACCATTCCCCGTGGACGCCTCCAACTTCCATCCGCCAAGCTCACCATGGTGTCTATACCTTCAAGTGGACCAAAGTCGTACATATTGTATAGATCTCTTGGTAACACACTCATGCTTGCCCCGTAGTCCAACAATGCGTGAGGGATTTTTAATTTTCCCACACGGATAGGCACGATTGGCACTCCATACTCTTTATCATTCTCGACTTCGGCATCTTTTTCCAAACCTGCATTCACTTGACACGAAGAAGTTAGACATTTTTCATTAAATTCGGTACTAGGAACGGTGCTTACCACATTGATGTTAACAGTTTTTATGTTCTTGGGATTTGACACCGTATCACTCGGTAGCTGGCCTTTTGCTTTCTTTAATATCGCCACGTCACTTGCAAGTTGACCCATTTGAGTGGTCAACGATTGGATGCTTTTGTCACGAACCTCGTCCTTTTGCATCCGAACCTCATCACGTTGGTTCATTCGTTGCATTTCACTTTGCATCGCCTTCAACATCTCCATCATCTCATTTCCACCCGAAGAGCTTTGACCCGTTTGATATTTCCTTTGAAATCCTTGGTTTCCTTGGAAATTCGGGTTAGCTTGATTTGAAGGGTTCCCATAGCGAAAATTTGGGTGATTCCTCAACCCGGGGTGGTAGGTATTAGAGTTCATGTTGTTGTAGTTTCTACCACCCCCTCCTTGACCTTGACCTTGAACCGCATGCACCTCTTCATATTGCCCTTCCACCATTCCTTGGCAATTTTCAGCCGCATGACCTATTTCATTACACAAAGCACAAACATCATAAATTTGGTTAGTGGTTTGAACATTACCATCATCTATGGCGTGCACTTGAGGTCGGGCAATGGCCGGTCGCGCTCTCCTAGATGCTTGAGCCTTTCTTTTTGAGGTAATTGCCATATTCTCTAAAAACTCCCAATCATCATTTTCATAATTTGTGCCAAACGTCCCACCGGTAATGGACATCAAATCGCGAGCATCTTCAGCACTCAACCCCTCGTGGAAGGCATTCATCAACTCCCAAAGTTCAATCCCATGGTGAGGGCAATTTTTAATCATCATATTAAATCGTTCAAATGCCTCGTGGAACATCTCACCATGTTGTTGTTGGAAGCTCCTCAACCCCTTTCTAGCATTGTTGGTCTTTTGGGCGGTATAGAATTCATCTAAGAAAATTTGTTGCATATCCGCCCAAGTATAAATAGATGCTGAAGGCAAAGTGTAGAACCACTTCTTTGCCTTATCCTCCAAAGAAAACTGAAATAAGACCAACTTGACATCATCGGCCGAAAAACCTTGACTCCCAAAAGTGTTGCAAATTGAGTCATAGGCCTCTAAATGGAAATACGGCTCCTCCGTTGCTAGCCCTTTGTACTTCGGTAAACTTTGCAACGAATTGGTTCTTACTTCAAAGGTTCTCCCTTGGTTGTTGTGAGGGATAACCACCGGTGAAGGGTTTTGAGTAATGATCGGCCTGAAATGTGCTTCTATTCCTCGTGCTTGTTCCCTAAGATGCCTTCTTGGAACACCCAACCGACCCCTTGGACGAATAGGACCCATAGGTCTTGGTGTATGCCCTTGTGGTGCGATTGGTTGTTGAAATTGTTGTTGGGGCATCGGTGGGTATTGAATCGGCCTTTGGAATTGAGGTTGTACGTTTTGTGGCCGAACTTGTTGCAAAGGAATAGGGCGTTGCATTGGTGGCCCTTGTGGTCTTGGCCGAATATGTTGCGGTATAAGTTGTTGTTGTTGCACTCCACCTACACTTGCCATCCCTTGAGATTGACTTTGCACATAACCAAACTCTCCTTGATCTCCATCACCCCCATACACATATCCTTCTTCCTCGTATCCCTCAAACTCTTCTTCATAACCTTCAAAATACCCATCTCCTCCTATACCCGAAGATTGCAAATAAGGATAAGACGAATATTGCATACCCGGTTGGTTCGATGGTCGATATGTAGAAGTAGTATGGATAACGGTTGAGCTTTGTGGTAGTGAGTGAGTAGAAGATGATTGACCCGTAGTTGGAGGAAAGAAGTGTGATAATGGTGGAATGGTGGCAGATGGGCTAAAGGTAAGACTGGGTTCGACTTGAGTAGTGTTCGGTTGTGTGGTGTTGGTATTGGTTGGTGTAGTATCATGAAGTGGAGTAGGAATTGTGGTGATGTTTGGAATAGTGGTGTTTGGTGATGGTTGTATGGAAGTAGGTATAAAAGTTGAGGTCGTTTGACCCGTTGTGGGTGGTACTTGTGTTTCGTCCATGATGTTTCTTGGTGTAATGGGTGAAGTGGGTGAACCAATGATTCTGTTTTCGCGTAGTAACACTCGGTTTTGCCTTAACGTTCTTTCAATTTCCGGATCAAATGACAATGGTGACGCTTTGTGAGAGCCTCTAGTATGCATGCACCTGTAGAACCTGCACACTCAACACACCAGTGTAAACCCGAAAATAACAAAGCAAAACTAACAAACTGACACACGTTGCGCACTACTCCCCGGCAACGGCGCCAAAATTTGACGTGATTGTCGTGGGTCACGCAAATTTAATCCCAAAAACAACTATAGATAGCGGTAATAGGGTATCAAACTCAGGGAGTATGTGGAAAGTGTGTTGATTTTATAGCTTTGCAATTAACTACAATTAACCTAATTTGCAGAAAAATAAAGATCAATGGTTTGGATTGTTGTTTTAGAATACTAAATTAAAAACTAATTGCAAATCAAATGTTGGTTGTAAAACAGATTAGGAGAGAACAATGACCATCTTAGGTTTCAGTTTCTTTAAACAATTGTGTGAAATTCCAACTAGAAAGAGTTACATAGACATAACTCGTGCATGAATAATCGAAGTGATAAAAGGGAACAAAGTACTCGGATTTATAAATGCGAGGTTGTTTCCCGATGATCAATTAATCAATAACCAACCCTAACCCTTCCCGTGATATCTCGATTGCCAACGGCACCAAGAACGTACGATTAAGACTAGAAATTGCAATATCGATTAACAAGTTACAAGCAATTAAACATACACCATGATATTCAAGCAACGCAAGTTATCATTCTAGAAATTCAGAAATAAACACACAAAAGTTCAAGAGAAACCTTCACCTAAGATGATCACCGAAAGTTTTAGCCACACATAGCTTGGTGAATCATCATATCAATCAATTCAATGTTCATACAAATCGAAAACACAAACCGAATGTTAGGAATTGTCCAAAACCAAGCAAGAACAGCCAAAATCGCCCCTAGTGTGCTCCAAAACCGACCAATGATGAGAATACTTGAAAAGACACAATAAAAACTGACTTAATGAGGCAGTTACATGTTTTCTCGCAGACTCCACCGTAATTTACGGTCATACCGTAAATTACGATACACTTCAAAATGTTACGGTGCATAGAGACTGATTTACGGTGAGAAAATGGCAAGAATCAAGTCCACCGTAAATTACGGCGGAACCGTAATTTACGGCGACAACCTGCTTGTATCATAAGTCCACGCCCCCCTCAATTGTCCAAGTCAGCCCATGTGCCGTGAGTTAGTTGAGATGTTGGCGGCCCAATAAGAACCAAAGCTATCAGCCCACTCCCTTACCACAAGAAGTCCACGTGCATGTGTGATGATAATGTTGCCGCCCACTATTGAGATGATGATGATTGTTGTTTTGACTTTTTCGTGCCCTCCTTCACGTGCAGATGTGTGCCTCTTTAATGTTGTTGACTTATGTGTCTTTGTGATGATGTTGTTGAATGTGTTCTTTTCCTTAGCTCACATGTGCTTCTTCGAAACCCCCAAGAAGTCTGCCGCCAATATGACAAATGATATTGGAATTGTTGTTGAATTTTGATGTTATTAATTAATTTCCACTCCAAACGATTGCTGCCAATAAGAAGTCCACTAACCACAAGCCCACGTGATGATGATGATGTTGTGTTTTTGTGGCGGCCCAATCAAAGAATGGATCATGTGCTTTTGTGAATTCTTGTTGTTGACTTTCTTTTACAAGTTCACATGATATAGACTGCCAAAGTAATCCCTTTTGTATGCATGATATGATTTTGTGATAAAAACCCTGCTCCTCACGAAATTTGGGCCACTGCCGTCAAAGTGATGGATGATTGTTAAAAAACAATTCCCAAAGTAAGATGTCTCAAAAGTGCCTATGTCAGCCACTAAAGATGATGTCTACTATGTCACATGATATTTAGGATAAGTATTTGATGTTGATTATTTAAAATCACAACAAAAATCATCCACCAATGTTCCACATGCACGTCCAAGGTTGCGTTTAATCCACTTTAAGCTTCTGAACCGCACCTGAAACACAAGCAACCGTAGTTATCTAATTCAAGATAATTACACAATTAAATGAGGGATAAACTTGTCTTTTAACATAATTAAGGGTTGTCCAATGGACCACCCGTCACTGGAAGTAAGAGCCAAATGCCTGACTCATTGTTGTTGTTCCAAAACGCCTTCCTGGTAGTTCACCCAAGTATTGCACGTCCGGAACTGCTGAGTGTTGGGAAGTTATGACTGGAGTGTCGAAGTTCAGCGACCTTGGCATCAGAGGGGAGTGATCCTCCACTGATTTCTTCTGTTTCTTGATTTCATCGATCTCCCGGAGGATCCTTTCGTTGGTTTTATCCTGCTCTTGTGCATGATTCCTCATCTGCAAAATCAAGGCATAGAGATCATTAGTAGTAGGATTAGTTGAAACAGAAGAAGTAGGTGGTTTTTGGAAAATAGGAGTTGGTTTCTTCGCAGCATTCTCAGCATTCTTCTGGGATCCAGAAGGTGGTGGAGGCAAAGGAGGAACGCCTTGTGAAGAACTGAATGAGGGCATCAAACTTGAAGTATTCTTCACTGAGGAAGCCATCTGTTTGGTTGTAGCGAACCGAAATGACCACGAAAACATGAATCTTTCTAGGAATGAAGCACCAATTGCCCCACGGTGGGCGCCAAACTGTTTTGGTCAAAAATCAAGCAATGACAATGTAACCAAACTTTCTGTTGTAAGGTATGATGCTTGAATTGATGAACAACAATAAGGATCACTATGAATTGTAATGAACAAGTGACACGAAGATTTATACGAGGAAAAAGCCCTTGATCAATGAATGATCTCCGGCATAAAAAACCTCGGGTGATGAAAACTACCGATCACCAACTCAAATTAAACAAGAAATGTGTTACAACTTCGGATGATAGCGAGCTAAGTACAAGGATCACTATAGTGTATTGTGTAGAAAATGTGTGTAATCGCCAAGTGTGTTAGCGAGAGCTGATGAGAGCGGTTGTATGAGTGTGTGTGTAGCCAAAAATAGCCAAGTCTCTTCTAACTAGCTCGCTACCCCCTTTAAAAATAGAAAATATCTAGCCTAACTAACATTCTGCAAATGGTGCAAGTCCTCCACGACTCCACAACGTCCATTTCTGGCCAAGCACGTGCGGAATAGACTTAGAATATTCTCTAGGAATATCGCCAAGACCAAGTCCAAGTTGATACTCCTAGAAAACAATTACGATTTCAAAGTAGACAATCGTTAGTACAGGGATCCTTATAGTGATCCATGATCCTGATCATGCAACACTTCTGAGGATCACTACTTCAGACAGAATTGAGGATCACTAAACCCAACAGTAAATAAGGATCACTGATCATTTAGAAATCCACCCCTAACAATAATTAAACTAGTGGGGTGTTTGGGTAATGTTGAGGAGAGCACAGACATTAGTAATCACGTAATATATTATTTTCTTAAAATAAAAAAATTATAGGAATACTAATTAAGGGATGAAAATGATCGTTTTTATGGTGTAATTTTTCTTAAATATTAATCATTTTTATCTTAAAATTGAAGAAACTATAGTAATACCATACTCAAATTAAAGGGATGAAAATGGTCGTTTTTATGGTGTATTTTTTCTTAAATATTAATCGTTTTATGGTGTATTTTTTTCTTAAATGTTAATATATGAAATAGTTATAACAAAATGGTGAGCATAAGTTGGTTAAAAGTCAAAAATAGGTTAGGATTTTAATATATTTAAAAAGTGGTAATTATTTAGATTCTTAAAATTATGTAAAATTATATTTGTTTACATGTATTATATTATTAAATAAATTATACAAAAAGCACCAATATTTTTTTTTTCAAATTAACACAACATTTTACACTTAAAAAACATGAAATTCCTAAAATGGAGTATCTGAATTATAAATAAACTGATAATATCAACAAAGTAAGATGTGAATAAGTCAATTGTCTTTAGTTAATTTATGCATCATATATATTTTATACAAAACTTATTCGTTTTAATATGATTATAAAATAAGGGGTAGGATCAAATAAAAAGTTTATTTTGCCTAATCAGGATGAGAAATAATTTAACCTTTCGTTAATCTTAACTTTTCATTTTTCAAATCAGTGATTAATATCAAGGCTTTGAAAGTCGGACCGGACCGGCGACCAGATTGTCAAACGGTCTGGCTCAATATGTTGGATCAGTTCTGCAGCTAGCCGGCCGGCCAGACCAGTGGCCGGCGGTCAAACCGGAAGACCGGTGCAAGGGGTCAGGCCGGCTGTTAAAATTTTCACATTTCTTCTATATTTTTCGTTTCTAAAACCTTAAATCTGTAATGAATAGGTCTTCACCCAGCCTCTATATCGAACCATCAAACTGAAACTGAATTCTCCTTTAATAGAAATATTAAATATGTAACTTGAAAGGAGAAGACAAAGACGCATTGATTAATAAAGTGTTTAGAATAATGCATGTAAGAAAGAAAGAAGAGACGATAAGAATGAAAAAGATGGAGTAGACGGCTGCTTAAAGGAATAAGTTAAAAAATTAAACCTAATTTTTCTTGGGCTTTTTTAAAAAGCCTCAACAGATTGATATTATGTCTATTTTCAGGATTGGTCTTAATTTAAAAATATGGATAATAAATATGATTTATCTGACACTTTTTAATTCTAGATACGAAGACTTCATAAATCAATTTTAAATGTATGCACTTATTCATTTGGTAACTAGAACCATGGTTAATTAAAAAAAAACCATATCAAACTTTATAAATTAAAGATTCTACGGTTAATTAAAAAAAACAATATCAAACTTTATAAATTAAAGATTCTATTACCTATATATTAAAATTTCAAGACAATTAACATTAACATTAACAGTAACATTAAAATTTGAAGAAAATGAACAGTAATATCATCAAGGGAATTAACAAATGGTATCGGGTACTGGTACCAGTATCAAATTTACTAAACCGGGTATATTTTCGATACCGAATCAGTACCGACTTTTGACATTTTTGGTATCGGTTTGGCACCGGTTTTTACCCTCAAATACCGGTACCGTACCAGTACCGACCAGTATCGAACCGTACCGTGCTAGGTATATTCGTTATCGGTACCCACTTTTAGAGATTTTTGGTGACGGTATTTTCTGTACCGGTTGATACCGAGCTCATCAAATCCTATAACAACGTAGCAACGCAAGTAATTGCACCGTTTAGATTACTTTTCATACACAACCCAATGAATAGTAGCATCATCATGGGGATGAGCAAATGGTATCGGGTACCGGTACTGGTATCAAATTTACCAAGCCGGGTATATTTTCAGTACCGAATGGTACCGGCTTTTGACATTTTCGGTATCGGTTCGGCACCGGTATTCATCGGTTTTTACCCTCAAATACCATACCGTATGGTACCGAGCATTTTCGGTGCCGATACCTAATTTCGATGATTTTCCATATTGGTACTTTTGGTGCCATTACCTGTACCGAGCTCATCCATATTTTAACGTGTTAGTACCGTAATAACTAAACTGAAAACAACCGAATTTCCAACGTGTAAGACGTGTGGGTCCTATTATTATATATTAGATTATTTAAAATCGTTTTTTAGGACGAAGTGACTATTGTTACCACGTCATTTTTATTTATGTTTTGATATTCGGTATCTGCTTGTCGTTGCCGACACGCGTTTCGCAGACATTAGGTACCCGTCGCAACGCGCGGACGAAAAATCAACTAGTTATTTTAAAGTTATAAAACTTACTTTTTAATTTTAATGTATTGTATATATTTATAATTTTAAGTTATATATTATATTATCCGACTCTTAAATCCGGTTCGACCGGTCTGACCGGTCCGACCAGTGAACCGGTAAGAGATCCGGTCCGACCAGTGTACCTATTTATTGACTTTATTTCTCACATGCAAAGCACATGCATATTACACCCATATTTTTTTAAACGTTCATAACTTTTTTTATACGAGACTTTTTTTTCATAAAAATTTCACCATAAAATTGAGCATCTTTTTATTTTTAATTTAAGCACCATATTGCTATATAAAATATGATAACTAAAAGAACCCACAAAAATGTGTTGTATTTCTAAGTTGTATAGCATTGTTTTTGTGCTTAGATTTTGTACTACATTTTTTTGTGTTGGATTTTTTGTATTAGATATGTTTTTGTGTTGGATTTTTTTTGTGTTATATTTTTTGTACTATATTTTTTTTGCTATATTTTTTGTACTTGATCTATTATGCTAGATTTTTTGTACTAGATTTTTTTTGTATTTTTGAGAAGGGTCATATTATTGGCACACCTGAACCCTTAAATCGACACCTTCAATACGGGTCGTATAGGCCTATACGGGTCGTATTGCTTTTCAATTTCCAATAAAGACTGATGTGTCAGATTTTGTCTATTTGATTGCACCAATACGAGTCGTATAGGCCTATACGGGTTGTATAGACCATCTGCTTTATCAATTAACCCTTTTTTTTTTTTAGAATTCAGTGGGTCTATACGATTCATATAGGTCTATACGACTTGTATTGACCCCCTGATTTATAAAATAACCCCTTGTTTTTTTTTTTTTTTTTTTTTGAGAATTCAGGGGGTCTATACGACCCATATAGGCCTATACGACCCGTATTATCCTACTATACGACCCAGTTTTGATCTATACGATGCGTATAGGGGTAGAATCAAAATTTCATAATTTTAGGTTTTGCCAATTCGATGCGTATACGGGCCGTATTTTGAAGTATTTTGTCATTACGTGTCATTTTATGAAGTATATGCTCTATATGTGCCGTATCGGTGACGTTCGGTTTCCGTGTGGTATCGTATTCTATGATTACATGTAATTTTGTTTGGAATCCACTTGTACTCTAACGTGTCGTGTTGTGTTGTGTTGTATGTATACGCGTCGTACGGTATTATTACTTGACGTATTTTGTTGTTAAATGTCGTATTATGACGTATATTGTCAAAATGTTCGGTATTATCGCATATATTGTCCGTACGGGTCGTGTCGGTGACGCTCGGTATTGTCACGTTTATTGTTTATGAGTGTCGAATTAGGGTGTAGATTGTATATACATGTCGTGTTATAACGTTTTATGGCGTAGTCTGTCTCTACTTGTCGTATTGTTCCATATTATGGCGTATTATGTCTATACGGTGTCGTATTTTGGCGTATATTGCCGGTTACTTTACGTGTTGTATCCATTAAACAAACAAACAACACTTTAAATACATTATACAAGCAAAATACCTTTAAAATTACAAATTAACTTATACGATACATATACGGGACCGTTATTACATCTATATATGCTCATAAGGCCCGTATAGGTCCAATCAAATAGACAAAATCTGACACATCATGTAGACCCCCCGAATTCTAAAAAAAAAAAACAAGAGGTTAATTAAACTTTGTTTTTTTTTTACAAATTTTTGTATACATTTAATCATAGTTTTAACAAAGTTTAATAAAATAATTCTTTTATTTTTTAAACAAAAAATATTTTTAAAACTTTATCATGTAGACCTCCTGAATTCTAAAAAAAAACAAGGGTTAATTGATAAATTAGGGGTTAATTAAACTTTGTTTTTTTTACAAATTTTTGTATACATTTAATCATAGTTTTAACAAAGTTTAATAAAAGAATTCTTTTATTTTTTAAACAAAAAACATTTTTAAAAATTTATCAAGTAGACCCCTTGAATTCTCAAAAAAAAAAAAAAAAACAAACAAACAAACAAACAAACAAAAAAAAACAAAAAAACAAGGGGTTAATTAATTTTTTTTACAAATTTTCGTATACATTTAATCATAGTTTTAATAAAGTTTAATAAAATAATTCTTTTATTTTTTAAACAAAAAAACATTTTTAAAACTTTATCATGTAGACCCCCTGAATTCTAAAAAAAAAACAAGGGGTTATTTAAACTTTGTTTTTTTTATAAATTTTTGTATACATTTAATTATTGCTTTAACCAAGTTTAATAAAAGAATTCTTTTGTTTTTGAAACAAAAAATATTTTTAAAACTTTATCATGTAGACTCCCCCTGAATTCTCAAAAAAAAAAAAAAAAAAAACAAGGGGTTAATTGATAAATCAGGGGGTCAATACGGGTTGTATTAACCCCCTGATTTATCAATTAACCTTTTTTTTTGAGAATTCAGGGGCTCTATACGACCCGTATAGGTTAAGTCAAATAGACAAAATCTGAAACATCAGTCTTTATTAGAAATTGAAAAAGCAATACGACCCGTATAGGCCTATACGATCCATATTGAAAAAGCAAAGTGTGTGGATAGATTGGCTGGTGTGCTAATAGAATTCCCTTTTTGAGAAAACAAAAAGGGTGCTACATGTCATCTTCACACTCCTACTTATAAGAACTAAAATGTTTTAGTACCAAAATGTCTTTCCTTCCTACTTAGAAGAAGTGTCACATGTCATTATCACAATCCTTCTTAGACTATTTAGGCAAAACCCAGTTTTTAGTGGATCCTTCCCCTATAAAATACATCGAGTCAAACAAATAACATTAAAAGGAACATCAATAAAATCACACATGTCGAAACTTACACAATTAGCAAGCTGAGCTGGAAAAAAGCCTGGTTTGAATTTCCAAACCAGTTTATAAACCAACCCAATGCCGTGAAAAAACCTGTTTAGCCCAAACTGATATGAGCCTGGTCCGGCCCACCAGTTTGTGACCACTGTGAAAATTAAAAAAAAAAACAAACCCGATTCGAGCCCGAACCAAATCAATTTGGTTCGAGTAAATTTCCACTTAAACCAGTATATAACCCGAATTGGTTTGGCTACGAGTTGACTTTGACCAAATTTAACCAACCCTTTTCAGTTTATAACCTGAACCGGTTAGGAAAAAAACCCGATTTGTCCATCTCTTATGTGACCAAACATTAAAAGATTACCAGTTCATATTCTAGTCACATACCCTCACCTAGGGCTGTAAATGAACCGAACGTTCAGCGAACAGTTCGTGAACCGTTCGGCGGGAAGTTCGTTTATGTTCGTTCGATAAGCTTAACGAACGAACACGAACAAAAAAATTCGTTCGATAAGCTTAATGAACGAACACGAACAAAGGTCTCGTTCGTTCGACTGCGTTCGTGAACGTTCGGTAATATGTTCGTTGGTGTTCATTCGTTTATGTCCATTCGTGTTCGTTCGTGTTCGGTCTTTTATGTTTATTTTTCTAAAATTTTTTAATGTTTTATTAATTTTTCTTTCCCTCATAAGTATTATTTCCCTCTCTTCTTGTTTACCTTTCCCACCTTTTTTTACTTTCCCGCCTAATTCCTACACTTCAGTACACTAATTATATTAAACAATTAGTAAAAACTAATAGTCCATGTGGCCTTAACGGTGCCTTTTTTTAATTTTCAAAATTAATGTTCATTTGTGTCCGTTTGTGTTCGTTTGCGTTCGTGGTTAGTGTTCACGAACTGTTCGCGAACAAACAAAATTCCTTAATGAACGAACACGAACACAAACTTATGTTCGTCATGTGTTCGCGAACAGTTCACGAACATCCAAATTTCCTTAACGAACGAACACGAACATAGCTTTGTTCGTGTTCGTTCGGTTCGTTTACAGCCATTTTACTGGTAAACAAACTTACTTTCGTCAAAGAGGAGAAAATATACTTTACTTTTAGGACCGGTGTGCAAGTGTAAGGCTTAATGCTTGGGCTTGGGCTTAGGCTTAAGCTTGGATAAGATGAAGTCCGCTGGACCTAACTCTGCTCAAATGACACTTCGTATCTAAACAAGTCTCCATATTAAATAAAAGATTTCATCACTTTTTTAGTTTATCTTCATTACTTGTCTTCTATGTAGACCATTTCTCTATAAACTCCATCTCTCTATGTTTTTTAGTTAACATATTTGGCTATACACGACACTGAGTTGATCATTAAATGGTGGTCTCGTGGCCATGGACTTGGGTCCTCTTCTAAAGACTGCATTCGGCCCATACAAGTCTGAAAATTAAACCCATTTTAAGACTAGTGAACAAATTAAACCCATGCATGGGCGCGCGCGCGGGGGGGGGGGGGGAGGTACCACTAGACCATTAGGTCACGGATGTATTCATATATACTACACAATAGCATTATTAGCATCCCATTTTAAGACTAGTGAACAAATTGATGAAATTTCCACGAATGGTTGAACAACTAATGCACCCATGGCAACATATTGTTCTTTCTCCAAGACACTGTTCTAATTTCCACCAGAGGTTGAACAACTTGTCTAGAAGATTCTGCATTTTATGTGATCAGCATAAAACAGATTTTCTAGGGCTTTATCAGCCCAAAAATATAGTGCATCATAATTATAGTGTATTCAACATAATATGTATTTATTCAACGTGTTATTGGATTTTATCACCCTTAACTATTGGTCATTGACCGCTGTCACCCTCAACTATCACTTTGACGTCCGTCACCCTCAACTTAACACTTAGTGTATTCTGTCACCAGATCACTAACTTTGATCATGTTACTATACTTTTGGGGGTGTCCTAAGATCCTTAAAACCTTCCCAAGATACTTATGACACCCCAAAAAGTGTAGTAACAGGATCAAAAGTTAGTGATCAGTTAACGACGTGGTGACAGAACACACTAAGTGGTGCATTAGGTACCACTAGACCATTAGGTCACGGATGTATTCATATATACTACACAATAGCATTATTAGCATCCCATTTTAAGACTAGTGAACAAATTGATGAAATTTCCACGAATGGTTGAACAACTAATGCACCCATGGCAACATATTGTTCTTTCTCCAAGACACTGTTCTAATTTCCACCAGAGGTTGAACAACTTGTCTAGAAGATTCTGCATTTTATGTGATCAGCATAAAACAGATTTTCTAGGGCTTTATCAGCCCAAAAATATAGTGCATCATAATTATAGTGTATTCAACATAATATGTATTTATTCAACGTGTTATTGGATTTTATCACCCTTAACTATTGGTCATTGACCGCTGTCACCCTCAACTATCACTTTGACGTCCGTCACCCTCAACTTAACACTTAGTGTATTCTGTCACCAGATCACTAACTTTGATCATGTTACTATACTTTTGGGGGTGTCCTAAGATCCTTAAAACCTTCCCAAGATACTTATGACACCCCAAAAAGTGTAGTAACAGGATCAAAAGTTAGTGATCAGTTAACGACGTGGTGACAGAACACACTAAGTGTTAAGTTGGGGGTGACAGGCGTCAAAGTGATAGTTGGGGGTGGCGGCGCCAATAGTCAATAATTGAGAGTGATAAAATCTAATAACCCTTATCCAACCATTGGTAATACTCTGATATTTACTCATCCTGATACGTACAACAACAATATCGTGAAAAAAATAATATTAGATAATCGTATCGTATTACAAAGAGTATGCCTACACGACTTACAACTATCTAAACCACAACCTAGATATTTCATTCACACAAAAATTATTTGAAATGACTTCTATGGCGACGTGTTAAGTTTATTTGGAGAAGCCGCCAACGTTAAAGATAATCAAAAGGGGGGATGGGTTTTAAAAAGAGTTGTTGACAATAACAAATAAATCAACATAAATGATCAAACCCATTTGGATTCTTTTCTCTCTCTACTAACAATGAGGGGGAAAGTGGTTTAACAAGAGATCAAATGACACCATTAATTGAAATTTTAAATAGTAACTAAAGCATTTCATCAAACATAAGAAATGTAGTTCATCAAAGACTTGTAAGAAACTTAAGATTGATTTTGATTTTGGAATAGACTCGAGAAGGGCCTCTGAATTTGAATTTGCAACAATCTTCAATAGTGGCAAACCATAAAAACATAGATAAGGGAACACTAGACTGCTTTGTTGTCAACCACCACAAGTGGCCTAGTGGTGGAGTGACTTGGGTTCTCCAATGGAGACCCAAGTTCAATTCCCATTAGTGCCACTTTGGTGGCCACCGACACCCGCTTTAAGCCGGACCGAGGACACTCGAGGTCTCGGGTTTGAAACATGTTTCTTACCCCTCTTTGATGGCTATGGGTATTTGCCGCCAGGGATCCTTGTCGGGTGGTGAACTGGGAAGGGAGATCCCTTCCGCGGTCAGGGGTACCGTGCAACTACCCTTTTTAGACTGCTTTGTTGTCAAAATTTAATTGAAACTCAAGAGTCAAGACCATCATTTTGAGCCTTGACAGGGCGATTATTCTTACTATTGGATTATGTCTATATTTATGAGCAGTAGCGGACTCATAATTTTTTTCCTGGAGGTGCGGTTTATTTTCAAAGATTTTAGGCCCCTAGCTGTATAAATATATCGGTTCATAGCGGATCGGGTCGGATCATGTAAGACAAAAGAACATCAAACTAAAATTTATAAATCATCAAAAACACGTCAAACGTCATTACAAATTACAAACGTATTTAAAATTGTGCCCTACAGTTTTTTTTTAAATATATCCAAAATATCATTTAAAGATACTAAACAAGCAATAAGTTCATTACATTCTTATTCATTGTTCCTAACACATATAATTTGCTCCATAAGTTTATAAAACAACACTAAACACTTAAACAAAATAAACACTCATGTTCAAGCCCATAACTTTCAATTATATTTTTAAACATTCAAGCCCTAATATTAAATATTGATTACTTGTAACTAATCACTTAAACAAACAAAGCTATAAATAAAACAACAAAATCATTTAACTACAAGTCTAGAACAAAAAAAAAATATATAAAAAGATTAAACCCTTACACGTCTATATTTTCTCCTAATCATTACATAAAACAAAATAAATAAATAAACCATACTATTTCTATATTGGAATTCTGATGTAATATGGGTTGGTCCAACGGGAATTTTGGTTTTTCCGGTAAAAAAAGTCACCAGGTCGTGAGCAGTGGCGTCAAATCGCTGGAAGTTTTTTTGGGGGCGGGATTTGTAAATGGAATTGGTGGATGGGTTTGGATTATTTTATTTAGTTCAAATTTCTTTAGGTTGGGTTTGGATTTGTGTTAATAAAAATTGATTGCAGATTGGGCTTTGATTAGATTAAATAATTAAGTGAATAAGTGGTTAATAATTATTTTTTTTCTAATTGGGGCGGTTGAAAATTTTCAAGGGGTGCGGGTGAAAAATTCCAAGGGGTGTGGTCGGGTTTTCCGGCGAAAAATAACACTAAAAAATATTTTTTTCATTGGGTGCGTCCGCCCACCCTTGGCTTAGGGTGGGTACGCCCCTGTTTATGAGAGGTGTAAATGAGTTGAGCTCGGCCTGTTTGACTTATGAGAACTTGGTTTGGGCTTGTTTAAGCTTAGCTTAACTCGAGTTTTTAGCGAGCCGAGCTCAAGTAGCTAACAATGTTTTTTTAAATAACATAAATAAGTTATTTAGTTATTTTAATTATAGTGTTATGTATAATAATAATACACTAGATGTAATCTCCCGCTGCGTTGCAGCCGGGGCTTACAAATTCAGCCAGTATGGGTTAGTTAATAATTAAGGGGCTGTTTGTTTACCTCTTAATGAGGGTCTGAATGGTTCAGACCTCTTACTGGTTCAACACTTAATGATTCATACTATTTGTTTCATGAGTAAATGTCTGAATGTTTCAGACATTTGCATCTGAATGGTTCAGACATTTGCATCTGAATGATTAATTATTATACTAAGTCTCAATGGTTAAGACCTCTAATATGAATTTGTCAGACATTTGTCTTTGAACGGTTAAGTATTATACTGTCTCTTAATAGTTCAGACCTCATACTGCTTAAGCATTTAATAGTTCAGACATCTTACTGATTCAGCACTTAACCATTCAAAAGTTACCAAACAGCCCCTAAACATTATACATGAGCGCCATGTTATGGCCGGTGTATTCGGTATCGGTACCCACTTTTCTCGTTTTTCAGTACCGGTACCGAACGGGTACCGTCAGTGGTGGACCCAGGATTTTTGGACAATGGGGTCCCATTTTTCCGGTGTTCAAATTTTTTGGATCGGTCGTTGTTCGGGTCGGGTCGAGAAACATAATAGAAAACAATATCATAACTAAACTACGAGTTTCATTTACTATACATTCATTTACTACACATTCAGCTATTAGAATACCTAATTTTAAAGTCAAGTTTAAAAAAAATACAAAAAACCGAAAGGAACATGTATCAAACCCAAGACCTTTTGTGTGTAAACAAGGGGTTTTACCAATGCACCAGGCTCACTCTCATTGTTATGGGGTCCAACTAAATTATTTTATGGGGTTCATAGAAAATTTTATATACCGTTTCTACTACTTTTTATAAAAGGATTGGGGTCCGGGGACCCCGTTCCGCTTAACGTGGGTCCTCCCCTGGGTACCGTGCTCATCCCTACCTAACAATGTTACCAATTAATAGTATATAAATAAATACTATATTACATGGTTTTATCATAAAGCAATGTCCAACTTTATAAGCTAAAAATACAAGTTTTAATGCCTAACAATATTACCAATTATCATAAAGCAATGTCCAACTTTATAAGCTAAAAATACAAGTTTTAATGCCTAACAATGTTACCAACTAATAGTATATAAATAAAAATAATATCTAGGATTTAATAAATATTGTATTTAAAATTAATACAAATATGATATGGATACTTGAATTTCTCAGAAATTTTTATTTGTATTAACTATTTAAGAGTTAAGAATTATACATTTGTCTTAGGAAAAAATGTGTAATTAACTAACACATTTGTGATAAATGAAAACTCAAAAACTTTTTTGAAAAACTCCCAATCCTTAGAGTACAACTCCATTAAGCACAAACATGTTTGTAATTTATAATATGGTAATATTATGTAAACAACTATATTTAACATTTTTAATATACATACATACATACATACATAGCATGTTCGTTTAGGTTTGCGAGTCTACTAGCTCATAGGAACGTTCATCGAATCGAATATCGATTTTTTGAATTACTTGAATCAAATTATTCGAATAATTTTTATTTTCCCTTGAATTCAAATTCGATTAAAAACTACCGAATTCGTATTTCGAATAAAAAACCCAATTCGTATTCGATTAAAAATTCGAATTCAAATAAGTTCAATTTGATTCAGATTCTTTTAAAACATGTAAAAACCTATCCAAATGAAACATAAATTTTAAAGCAGCCATAAAGCACGATATCACATTAAAAAGTTCCAAATAAAGTACCATAAGTCTAAGATTCAAAACGAGAAGTCGAGAATAACTACTCCACATTACAAGTTAATACTTTTATGGATAGAAACATATTGATAGATTTATTACTTAGGTTTTAGTTATGGGCCATGTAGTGGGTTTGGTAAAGAGTAATTTTAATACTAGGAATAAATTTTGAAACTAATTTATAGTATACCCCAATAAAAGTTATATATGTATTATATATAAAAATAATTAATAAAAATGTATAATCTTATTCGAATTTCGAATTGAATTTGAAATTATAAATTCGTATTCGATTCGTATATAATTTACTTGAATCGAATTCGAATCTGAATTCTAATAATCGAAACGAATTCTTGATAATCGAATCGAATTTAATCGAATTTTGAATTCGAAACATATTCTGAACACCCCTACTAGCTCATATCCGTCTACAAACAAGCTTATTTTTTAGGCTCAAACTCAGGCTTGTTTAAACTCTGCTCGAGTTTTTTGCAAGCCAATTTCAAGTAGCTCACGAACGGTATGCCTCGTTAACAACGCTACTATATACTCCCCATGTAGGTTACTACATTGAATATTCTTTTCACTTTCTTTTGTTATTTTTTTTTTTTCATGTTATTAATTTATTAACACGTTTGTGGGCGATTATTCAAAGAAGGACAAGAACCAATTAAACAAAGTATTACTGATGATGAAAAAGTGCTTGATATAACAGGTTAGCTTATGTTGTTTTCTTGTTAATATCTTATGTCTTTTCCTTTTGTTTTATGTTCATCCAATTATGCTAAATTGCAGTGTTGTTGGATTATGTTGCATTGTTGTTGTCTTGTTAAATTTTGTTGTTAATTAAATATTGAAATGTCCCTAAGAGGATATCTTGATGGTAAATGGTACGTGAGATTAAATCCTACATAGTGTACTATATAATGTCAATATAAAATCTAGGATTAAGAAAACTGAAATATTTAAATAATGTCAATATAGTTGGCAAGGGCTAGGGTGTTCAGAATTCGTTTCGAATTCGAAAAATTCGAAATTCGTTTAAATTCGATTCGATTATCAAGAATTCGTTTCGATTAAAAGAATTCGAATTCGAATTCGATTCAATTCGAGTCAAGTAAATCCAATACGAATCGAATACGAATTTATAATTTCAAATTCGATTCGATTCGAAATTCGAATAAAAATTATATATTTTTGTTTATTATTTTTATATATAATACATATAACTTTTATTAAGCTATACTATAAATTATTTTCAATTTTTTTTTCCAAAAAATTATCCATTACCAAACCCACTACATGATCCATAACTAAAACCTAAGTTACAAATCCATCAATAGATTTATAACCCTAAAAATATTAACTTGTAATGTGGAGTGATTATTCCCGAATTCTCGTTTTGAATTTTAGACTTACAGTACTTTATTTGGAATTTTTAATGTGTTATCGTGCTTTATGGCTGCTTTAAAATTTATGTTTTATTTTGATAGTTTTTTACATGCTTCTAAAGAATCTGAATTAAATCGAATTTATTCGAATTCGATTCGAATTCGAATTTTTAATCGAATACGAATTGGGTTTTTTATTCGAATACGAATTCGAATCGAATTCGATTAGTTTTAATTGAATACGAATTCAAGGGAAAATAAAAAGCATTCGAATAATTCGATTCGAATAATTCAAAAATTCGATATTCGATTCGATGAACACCCTAACAAGGGCTACTATATAAAGTAGACTCGCATCAAATGATTCTTTTGTTAATCACACCACAAGTGTTTATGTAACAACTCCAAGTTTTGTTGGTATTCTATAGTGTACTTGAATCAGCAAAAGTAAATCACGGATATGATTTATTTTGTAACTAGTAAAGTTTTCTCGCGCTTTGCGCGGGTAATTAGTCGGCATTGGTCTGTTTCGTAACGGTATATCCATGGTACCGACACTCGGTATAGCAAGCAAATGAGAAATTCTAAAAAGAAAAGGTTGTGATATACCTAAAAATGATGTCTCTATGTGTTTTACACGTCATCAATCGAAAACTATAAAACGAATATTGTGATATTACAACAAAGATACTATTAGTTATTTTACATCGATCAAAAACTATATAAACGAATATAGTTAATGTTATAACATTTCATGTAAAAAAGAACAAATATAAAAATATTTCAATGTATTTAAGTAGAACCAAGTTGAAACTTTCCTCTACTCCTTCAAGTATTAACTTATTATAAGAAAAATATATTTTATTAGAATCATTAATTGTTTGAGAACAAGGAATGTATCACTCGACCAAATAAAGAAGGGTTATTGGATTTTATCACCCCCAACTATTGGCTATTGGCCGCTGCCACCCTCAACTATAACTTTGACGCCCGTCACCCCCAACTTAACACTTAGTGTGTTCTGTCATCATGTCGTTAACTAATCACTAACTTTTGATCTTGTTACTATACTTTTGGGGTGTCCTAAGATCCCTAAAACATTCCTAAGATCCCTATGACACCCCCAAAAGTACAGTACCAAGATCAAAAGTTAGTGATCAATTAACGACGTGGTGACAAAACACGTTAAGTGTTAAGTTGAGGGTGACGAGCGTTAAAGTGATAGATGGGGGTGGCAGCGACAAATAGTCAATAGTTAGGGGTGATAAAATCCAATAACCCAATAAAGAATGGTAGTACCATAAATAACATTCAAAATTTGGACAATTATTTGACTGTTCATAAGGTTCTACCCAATTTGTTATATGGTGTGGGTCAAAATTATCACACCCTAGTTTTGTGACGGAGTAGCATATGACCAGAAAGTAACAATTAAAAATTTGTTAAAGATTTATGAAAAATTGTAAAAAGTTGATCAATATACTTAAATCGAGTAAACATAAAAAATCTATCATTAGTTTAAAGAAAAGATGTGAAGTCACATACCCACGAACATACACATCAACAATGGAAGCAAATTTGAAAATATGATAATGCAACTAATAAAGCTTGTAATACTATTATCATCAACATAATACTGGATGTATGTATTTAACATAAATCAAATCATATATGATGATCACGGTAAAGATAATTACAAATAAAATGTAAGTAATATATAATTATATACTATGTAATATCAGTTGCATTTGTATTTACAATACGTGTAACACCTCGCAAAATCATGTCCAATGTAGTAACGACACGTGTCATGAACTTTAAACGTGTAACGAAGTGATTACGAGGGACTAAAGTTGACAAACGAAGAAAGTATGTGTGTGGAAGGATCCAAAGTGTCAATATTTGAAAATTTTGCCTTTCAACGAACCTACATGATGCTTATAACCTTAAACGAATAAATTATGAAGCGTACGAAGCCGTTTGTGGAAGAAAGTGAAAGTTTACAAGACGCGAGGGTTAAATATGTCAACATGTTGAATTTATACATCTGAGTGACCTTTTAACGAACCTAGAACTTTGTAACGCTTAATTATACTCCCAAGAACAAGTGACGAAAATTTCACAAGGTCTCGAGATCGTTTGAGATAATTACGTTAACTTTCGTGACTAAAGGGTTAAAAGTGTCAACAAGGCAAAACTTGTGTTTTCGGTTATCGTTTAACGAAACCAGACCTAACGATGTTTGGTTACACTCTAAGGATCACAAAAATATAAATTATATGGGTTAAATGTGCTTGAAATGGAAAATATTACGTTTTAAAAGGTTCAGGGGGCGAAAATGTCAAGATTGAAACTTGTTGAGCTGGTAACCCACCTAGTGGCGTCGCGCCACAGCTCCCCACCTTTGCCGTCGCGCGACGCGATGGCATGATCTGAGCAGATTTCATGCACAGGTGCAGGTTCTGCCATTTCCTTCATCATTGCATGTTTTGATTCGATTCTATGGAATGTTTGATGGTTTTAAAAACCATTTTGGACACCTGTGATCATCAGAGAAGAGCCCTAACACCTGTAATGATCTGGTGGCAACCTCTAGTAGTATAAATAGGTGAAGATTGGGCAGCATTCTCACTTGCAAGTTCAATTTTCATACTCTCAAACTTATTCTCAAGCTTTGGAGCTTTCAAACTTATTCTCTGGAGCATCCTACCTTGGAATGAAGCTCTCTTAGTCTAAATTTTCGTGCTAAGGACTCTTGTAAGTGTTCTTAGCCTCTGTAATTAAGTTTTCATTAGTGTAATGACCGAAAGTCAAAGTAAGCGTAATTACGCTTTGACTTTGTGATTAATCACTAACGGTCCAGCCATTACTCGAATTGAAAGTGGCTATGTGTTGGTAATTATGTAGGTGTTAAACCCTTAAAAGAGCACCTTCAAATTATCACGTTATCTCAGTCAATTGTCGGGTCAAACTTTTTAACAAAAAGTCAAACGAGTCAGTTTTTGCAAAATAACTCATAACTAATAATGCTGAAGTTATGGAACATGTTTTAACACTTAAATAACTTGGTAAATAATATAAGAACATGTCTAGGCATGTTCAACCCGACAATTATGAGTTTAGGCTCGGTTCGCATCCGAAAGTCGCAAAAGTAGACTTTTGCTTTGACTTTCAGTTCTAACCCGATTTAGCTTAGTTTAGATATGCCTTAGGGTTCCTTTAGGACCATATTATATATTAGTATAACCCTCTGAGGTTATACAACATGGTTCTATAGAAATCCTAGTTCATTGCATGTTTCCGTTAAATGCTTAAAAGTTGACTGTTATGCCCTTTTAATATAGAAACGAAATTTTTGAAAATGTGAGAGGACAAAAAACTTTATTACTGATTTATAAGCATGTCCTAAAATTTTGACATCAGTTTATGGTCTAAAATAGAAGTTATGCAAGATATCGTTAAATGAAAGCTTTTTATTAATTAAATGACATTTTCAGTATAAATCATATTTAAACCCAATTTTTGGCACCAAACTTGCTACCCACTGTTATAATATAATATTTAGGGATTTTTGGAAAATTTTTTCAAATTTTATATTGATCATATTATAGAGTTCTAGCATAAATTCGGTATTTGACGAGATTGCCCTTTTCATTGATAAAATGAGTTTTACATATCATTTTGATACCAAACCTTTTCCTACTGATTTCATATGTTAAATAAAATATTTTAAGCTTTAGAGACTGATCAAAACTTCAAAATTTTATAAACATTTTAAATATCGTTAAATACCGACTTTTATACTTACTAAGCGCATAGTATGGTTTAAAACCATATCTAATGCCTAAGACTTGTTACCTACTGATGTTGTAAATAAATTTTTATACTTTAATAGTAAGTATAAGTCTTGAACCCAGATTCCCAAATTTAACCTTAAAAGCATATGTGAAATGACCAAAATGCCCCTAAAGTGCATAGTTTGGCCATAAATGTTAAACATCACATATGTGTGATATCTTGCTGAATTAACTAGAGAAAATAAATGTTTTTACTGATATTTTTGGACCAAAACCTCAGTTTAATATTTAACCTCTTTTATAAACACTAAAATGACCAAAATACCCTTACGGGGCTTAAATTGGTTTTAAATTCGTTTTGGGCATAATGGGAGATATCCTAGTGATATCATATCATATTTAAAGCATATTAACTTGTGGAACTTGTACATGACTCATTCGGTTACCCGTTATGCAAATACGCGTTCGGTACGGTTTATGTAACTAGTTTGCATAAATTAGTCGAAACGGGTCAAACCTTATCATTTTTACTTCAAAATCCAGAATGTAATTAGTTTACCCATTTTATACAAGTTTTCATACTTGTTGGGTCTAAAACACATTCTAATCCGGTCTTCGCTTAAATCTTGCGTTTTGAACCGTAAACCTTTCTTTAAAACTAATCGGTCTAAGTTATAACTTAAATAAGACCCGTTAGGAATCTAATAGATTATTAAAACCTTCATTCCAGATTAGGAGCCCAGTAAAAGCTACTTGTACTTGCTGATTTGAGATACGACTGAGAATAAAATTATATTTTAGCTCAGGTAAATACTTTTAACTTATTTCCCTTATACGGGCTTGGGATACGGTAAATTATTACCGCTTGGTCGGGTATTGAATCTTTAATCGATTAGTGGTTAAATCATTGAGATAACCCGTTTTAATCTGTTTTATTTGATCTAAGCCTTTGGGGGGTTAATGACCGTGTCCTGGATATCCTTGGCTCATTCATTTGAAATGGCCACGACTTTAAGCACGGGGTGTAGGCATACACCTGACAGTTGCGTATGTAAAAAGATATACCCGCTTGTTGAGGATAACTCGCCGTAGGTTTATATTATGTGGTGTGTCTATTAATCTTGTCCCGGCTTCTATCCCGGGTCCTGAACGTACGACAAGCATATAAAACTATATACAAGATTATTTTAATAATTGTCCCAAGTTATTAAAGAATATTTGTGCCTTGTGCATTCAAATCAATTTTTCTTAAATATTGTCAAAAGAGTCGGTTAATTGTATTTACCAGTGTAAACTGACGTATTTTTCAAAATGACTAAGTGCAGGTACTACGCGTAATGGGCTGGAACGCCTGAGTATTAAATAAAGAGTCTTGCAAGTTTTTGATACTTAAAATCTGTTGAACAATATTTCTTTCTGTTTTAGATCTGCTTGTGGATCCATTTACAATCCGTTGTGTAATATTTTGTTATACTTTTAACTCGGTTTGTATAATTACTTTTAGACTTCCGCTGTGCATTAAACTGTGATTAATTGACTATGATGATATCAACTACGTCACGATACTCCCCACCGGTAATACGTGGAAATATCGGGGTGTGACAATACGTCTGATACCTTTTAAAGTACTTATTTATGTATCTCCATAACTTGCAAGATATTCATGTATTCAACTACATAGAGATGTGATAAGCGCAATTACAACTTTAAGCTGTTCTGCATCTCTTCACCATGTAACTTAGCAAAACCCCTAATATGGCAATCAAACATCATACTTTGGGGATTAAAATTGCACATAAACAGTAAAACAGATATCTACAGTCTGAGAAACATCAATAAAATATTACGCATAATAACAGTTGATTATATAGCATCAAAAGTCTAATCTATTTAATGTTAAACATGTCGTGAACAACAGTCCTAATTGAAGATCTATTTCCTGGCACAAGGCCTTGAGAACCAAACTAAGCGACGTCGAATTTGCATCAACCCACACAACCTTCCTCTCCGAACACACCTACCTCTCTTCCCTCTCCCTCTCCTCCGCCAACACCATCACCGCCGCAACCACCATTTTCTCCGATCGCCTCCTCATCTCCACCGCTGCCGTAACCTCACGCGCCTCTCTGTCCACCGCTACAGGATTTTGTACCGAGCTTCACCTGTAAATGTGTCATGTTTTGTTAAGCAGTAGCGGCGATAATGTCACACCCTGACTTTTGCGGAAGCGTGATTATGGTGTGACTTTCTTAATACCGTTGCATTCAATCATAACAACAACTAAATGATAAAAACCATAGATGTTCATCCATAAATTAAGTTTAAAAACATGACAACGGTGTTTTAAAACATAGAAATTCAAATACGAGTACAACCATGCAACTTGTTTAAAAGTTCACAAAGACTCGACAAATGACAATAAATTAAACCAAGATTTGGGAGACGTGTCTCGTCCAGGAATAAGACACCCTGACCAAACCCGAAGACCATGGATGACATCTTTTATTCTTAACGCAGCATGAAACATCCAACGCCCGCCAGATCCACTTTCTTAATTCCCTGAAATACATGTGTTTTGAAAACATCAACAAAAGGTGAGCGAGTTCATGTGTGTGTTTGTGAATAAACCTTTAAAAACTTTGTATGTTGTAAATCCCGGTATAAAAACAAAACAAGGAAACATACCGATTAATGGTTTGCAAGGCCATTAACATGCGTGCAACGGCGTAGGAAGACTCAAACCTAGCATATTTTGCACCGGGCCTCCGGCTGTAAGACATAGTCACCTCATGGGCCACCCTGGTCCACATGGGTATGGGCTCGCTACACCCAAATAGATCTATCACTCATGTCCCTCGGTCCTAACGCGAGGATTAATGGCCCTAAGAGTGCGCCTACCTATTCACATGATCTACTGTACTTTCCAAAGCTAACCATACCAATTGTAATTGTTTGTAATCCTTTTGATACATGTACTTCACCCCTGAAGTTATAAAACAAAAACAGTTAAAAGAAAATGGGGACATGAAACTCACAGTCTTGCGTCTTCAACAATCGTAACACAATCTCCTTCGGCGAACACGAC
Source organism: Helianthus tuberosus (assembly GCA_030545235.1). Classification (NCBI taxonomy): domain Eukaryota; kingdom Viridiplantae; phylum Streptophyta; class Magnoliopsida; order Asterales; family Asteraceae; genus Helianthus; species Helianthus tuberosus. The sequence goes on along the minus strand of CM060373.1, from coordinate 134,777,174 downwards.
TACCTACAACGTACTAATCTATTAGACGAACGGATTGTGCCTTGACTTAGTATTATTGTCTTTGAGTTACGTTTCTTTTGTGTCTTCGATATTATTCCAAGTTATATAATTATTTGTTAAAATAATTAATATTTCAACTTAAATTATATTTATAAATTTTTGAATAATAATATATTTTTGACTTGATACTCTTCGGGTGTTTATACATGTATTTCCTTCCCAAGGATGGGTGTATTTGTATTTGTATTCTTATACTTGTATATTTTTGCCATGTATGGGGGTTGTATTCTAGTGTGTATTTATACGTACAAGAATACATATTTTATTGTATTTATTAAGTATTCTTTTACTTAATTTAATTTTTCCGTACTATTATCTTTAATAAAGGTTCACCAATATATATTTCCAAAATATATATTGTAATAGATATTATTTAAAAAAATTACTTATACTTTTTCCTTTGGCAAAAATATTTATATTCTCTTGTAAGTTTCAAAAATTATATATTTTCATGTCCAACATAGAAAATATATATAAACTCATTTTTCTTCCAAAAATAATATGTTTCATATTTATTTGAGGAATTAAAATTTTCACCTCAAAATATTGTATTTCGTGTTTGTAAGAAAATATATATTTCTTAAAAATAATATATCTTCTAAAATTTCAAGAAAAATATATATTTCTTACTTGTCAAAATAATATATTTTTCCTTGTAAAAAATATGATATATTTTTGTAGTAATTGTAAAAATCATATTTTTGTTTCCTTGGTGTCCAAAATATTATTTACCAAAATATACCTTGTGAATAAATTCCGGAATATTTTTGTAAGCCTTTATTCCATAGTTTGGTTTCTCTAATATTTTGTGTAAATGTGTATATTTATTCTTTGGAATCTTGGTAATATTTTCGATTGTAATTCTTGGTATTTTGATGTGCTATATTATTTCATGTCCTAAAATAATATAACTAATACCCAAAGTATACAAATAATCACACACATGGTGTCTTCTAAATATATTTTTCCTAAATACATATTTAGTCACTTTTATTTATGAAAATCAACCTCCAATATTTGTATTTTTGTAACAAAAAATTATGGCAAAGTTTTTGTAGAAAACTCATGGTTAAAATACACTTGTAAATATTTGTTTGAAAATATTTTTCTAAGTGTTTATATTTTTAGAAAATTTTGCCATAGTTTCCACTAAAAATGGAGGTTTCCATGCTTTCAAGCATATCATTTTCTTTTGTAAAAATCATCACAATCAATTTACCAACAATAATAAACAACCTTTACTTACCAATTTGCCAAAAATCATGCATTTTCTACTACTTCATGAACTTGAATATTTGTAAAAATTTGTAGTAACTTACTAGGGTTCTTAGTAAGTCTTGTTACCCTTTAAAATGTGATTAGTTCTTTGAAAACTTCATTTTTAAAGAAGTTAGCTGTCTACAACTTCAAATCATATTTTCTAAAAATGTTTCTTTATGAAATCTTCTTGTTACACAAGTGTTTCTACACTTGTTTAACCACTAAAAATAGAGTTTGTTTATGTAAGAACCAAGGTTTAATAAAACTCATACTTTTAACTTGGTTTCTTTGAAAGATCATTCATAAATCTTTAGATCTACATGATTAATAACTTACTTTGATCATTATTTTCCAAGAAATCAAAGTATTCTTTCAAGTTCATGATTCATGTGTGGATAATCTATCATCCTACAACATTTCTTCTTTCTCATCTTGCTAGATTATGTTTTTAATCATGATCTAGCAAGATCTTGTGATGATCAACATCATTTCTACAAACAATCAATGATCAAAAAGCATAAAAACTCATATTCATCAAGATTACTTCATTAAACAAGCTTATGTTCATGTTTACTTCTTATGATCTTTAGTGTTCTTTAAGATTTTGATTATGATTCTTCTTTAACCACTTAAAATAGATGTAAAATAGATAGATCAAGGTTCTTACCACTAGCTCAAGGCTAGGGATGATTCAAGTGAAGAAAATGAGTGGATAAAAGCAAACAAGAGAGGTTCTTCAAGCTCCAAAGCCACCAAGCTCCTTAGTCTTGCTTCTAGCACCTTTGTATGTATGTGAAATGAATGAAGAAGGTTGAATGATGATGGTGATGGTGGTTGTAGCTCACGGCCGAGACCAAGGAGAGGAGAGGAGATGAGAAGGTGTGTGTTTTAGTGTGTGTGAGAATGAGAGGATGATCTTCTAGTTATATTTATAAACCATTCTCACATTCTAACCTTTGTATAATATGCTTATCATTAGGGAACACACTCTAATTTTTAATTGAAATAAAATCAACATGGTGGGGCCATGTTGGGCCGTAAATAGGTGGGGGGGGGGGGTCTAGAGTAGGCTTTAACTAGTTTAGTTACATTAAGGTTGAAATCCAAGTATTAGTTACATGCTTTAGTTATTAGATATTTTTAGGAGGTGTTATGATGTCCGGGGATCATAACTAGCTTGGAAATGTTAAAACATTGCTTCTAGTGTAAATTTGGTGTTTCGGGTAGTGTCTGGTTGTTCGGTTGGTTACTGGTTCGCTAAAGTGCTAAACTATGCAATTTAGTGTGCTTTATGTATCTTTTTGTGACACTTTTGATTCCCGACACTTAGGAAAGCATTCAGGACCATTTTACCTTATTTCTGCATAATTTTAGTATATTAATTTGTTGATTTTTGCTGAATTCAGCACTTTGGGTGAGTTTTAGGCACTTTCCGGCACTTGAACTTATCACTATCAAGGCAGTTTCATGATCCTTACTTTCCTACACACTACACTAGTGTAATACTTAGTTTCTGGCTCATCCTGTATCTAAATGCACTGTCTGTCTATGTGCTGATTTCTGTCAGCACTTTCCTGATCTATCAGATATCTGTGCTAACTATACTTAATGCATCATTTAAGGCAATACAGCTTTCATGCAATATTGGTATGACATTAAACAATGTATGATGCACATGTATGTATGAGACAGTAATCAGAAAGCAGTTAATTGCAATTTAGCACAGTCATTAGGCACTAATCATGATTAATTAATTGTCCAGATACCTGGATTTTTGACATTTGTCACATTCTCCCCCTGTTAAGAAAATTTCGTCCCGAAATTTTAAGCTTAACTACTGGTTGCATGGGTGTTAGGGAATAAATGCGGATATTTTGCTTTCATGCGGTCCTCACACTCCCAAGTAAACTCTGGGCCGTGACGCACATTCCAGCGAACCTTAACAAGCTTAACACTACTCCTCCGAGTTTTGTTAACTTTCCAGTCACTAACCTCGACAGGTTCTTTGGTGAAGTGGAGTGTGTCGTCAATGTGAACTTCGTCAGCAGGAATAACCACAGTTTCTTGAGTTGGACTCTTCTTCAGATTAGATACATGGAATGTATCATGAACACCATTCAGTTCCGATGGTAGTTCCAACTTATATGCCACCAGACCAATCCTCTCCAGGATTTTGAACGGTCCAACAAATCGTGGGTTTAACTTACCATGCTCCCCAAAGCGTGCCACACCTTTCCAAGGTGAGACTTTCAATAAAACCATATCTCCCACTTCGAATTCCAAAGGTTTTCTTCTTTGGTCCGCATAACTCCTTTGTTGATCGCGAGCCGCCTTGATGCGTTCTCGGATCTGCATTATCTTATCTGTCGTCTCCTGGACCGATTCGGGACCAACAAGCTGTCTATCGCCTGCATCTGCCCAGCACAACGGCGATCGACACTTGCGTCCGTAGAGAGCTTCAAACGGTGCAGCTTGAATGCTTGTATGGTAGCTGTTGTTATAGGAGAACTCAACCAAAGGCAGGTGAGTGTCCCAACTGCCACCCAAGTCTATTACGCAAGCTCGTAACATATCTTCTAATGTCTGAATCGTTCTCTCACTTTGGCCGTCTGTCTGTGGATGAAAAGCCGTACTCAGATTCAACTGAGAACCAAACGCTTCTTGGAAAGATTGCCAAATCCTTGACACAAATCTCCCATCTCTATCAGATATAATCGAGATAGGCACTCCATGACGTGCGACTATCTTTCGTAGGTACAGCTTAGCTAGCTTACCAGTGTTATCCTTTTCTCTAATTGGCAAAAAGTGCGCAGACTTTGTCAGACGGTCTACGATTACCCAAATCATATCATGACCTCTGGGCGTCTTTGGCAACTTGGTTATGAAATCCATCGAGATCTGCTCCCACTTCCACATGGGTATCTCGGGTTGTTGTAGGAGACCTGAAGGCTTCTGATACTCGGCCTTCACTTTGGCACAAGTCAAGCATTTTCCAACATAAGTTGCAACATCACCTTTCAATCTTGGCCACCAGTAGAAATCCTTCAAATCTTGGTACATCTTATCCGATCCTGGGTGGATCGAGTACCTCGATTTATGAGCTTCATAAAAAATAACGTCTCTAAGACCACCAAAAAGTGGAACCCAAATTCGTTCCATAAAACACAAGGTTCCTTCCTTGTTGGGTACCAACTTTTTCTCCATCCCACGGAGGTATTCATCCTTAAGATTCTCTTTCTTAAGAGCTTCTCTCTGCGCAGCACGAATGCGCAACAAGAGGTCTGTTTGAATGATCATTTCCAAAGCCCTAACCCTTATGGGCTTAATCCTCCCTTTTCGACTCAAGGCGTCTGCCACTACATTCGCCTTTCCAGGGTGATATTTGATTTCACAATCATAATCATTTAACAGCTCCACCCATCGGCGCTGTCTCATATTGAGCTCTTTCTGATCGAATATGTGCTGAAGGCTCTTGTCATCTGTAAAGATCGTGCATCGGGTGCCAAACAAATAAGGTCGCCAAATCTTCAAGGCAAACACCACTGCGCCTAACTCCAAGTCATGTGTGGTGTAGTTCTTCTCATGAACTTTCAACTGGCGCGAAGCATAGGCGATAACCTTCTGTCGCTGCATCAGCACACAGCCTAAACCCTGACGCGAGGTGTCACAGTAAACCACGAAGTCATCAGTGCCTTCGGGTAGGGATAAAATAGGTGCATCGCAAAGCTTGTTCTTTAGCAACTGAAAAGCTTCTTCTTATTTATCTCCCCACTCATACTTCCTGTCCGTTTTAGTAAGGGAGGTCAGTGGTTGAGCGATTTTAGAAAAATCCTCAATGAATCGGCGATAATACCCAGCTAATCCTAGAAATTGTCAGATCTCGGTTGGCGTCTTCGGAGTTTCCCAATTCTTAATCCCCTCGATCTTGGTGGGGTCCACATGGATTCCATCTTCATTCACTACATGACCGAGGAATTGTACTTCACGCAACCAGAACTCACACTTTGAGAACTTAGCGTACAGTTTCTCCTTCTTGAGCAGCTCTAAAATGGCTCTAAGGTGTTGTTCATGCTCTTCCTTCGTCCTTGAATAGATCAAAATATCATCGATAAACACAATCACGAATTTATCGAGATACGGCTTGCAGACTCGGTTCATCAGGTCCATGAATACTGCTGGCGCGTTTGTCAGACCAAACGGCATCACTAGAAACTCATAATGTCCATAACGAGTTCTAAAAGCAGTTTTCGGTATACTCTCTTCTTGAATCGTCAGCTGGTGATAACCTGATCGAAGATCGATCTTGGAGTAATAACTCGAACCTTGAAGTTGATCGAAGAGATCATCAATCCACGACAAGTGGTACCGATTCTTGATAGTCAACTTGTTCAACTCTCGGTAGTCAATGCACATGCGAAAACTACCGTCCTTCTTCTTGACAAACAGGACTGGAGCTCCGCAAGGCGAGAAGCTTGGCCTAATAAATCCCTTGTCCAAAAGCTCTTGAAGCTGCGTCGACAACTCCTGCATCTCGGAAGGCGCAAGTCGATAAGGTGCCTTGGATACAGACGCAGCGCCCGGAACCAAGTCAATATGGAACTCGACTTGTCGTTGTGGCGGCAATCCTGGTAAGTCTTCAGGGAAGACTTCAGGATATTCTCTTACCACGGGGATATCTTCCAGCTTTGGCTCTTCGGCTTCTTTATCAACAATGTGAGTCAAGAAGGCAACACATCCTTTCTGCAAAAACTTTTGGGCCTTCAAACAGCTGATAATCCTTAGAGGCGTATCATGCTTCTCTCCATGCACTACAATCGTCTCTCCATTCGCCATCGGGATGCGAATGATCTTCTCATGGCATACGATCTCAGCTCGGTTGCTCGACAACCAATCCATTCCAACTACCATGTCAAAGCTTCCCAACTCGACTGGCAGGAGATCAAGCGTAAACTCATGCTCTCCGAGCTCTATTACACAACCTCTAATCACTTCATTTGCTTCTACTAGCTTTCCATTAGCTAGTTCTATCGAGTATGGAATATCTAACTTACTGGCCACTAACCCAAGTATATTCTTAAATTCTAGGGATACAAAGCTATAATCGGCACCAGTATCAAACAGTACTGATGCAAAGTGTTGATTGATAGGGAACGTACCCGTAACTACGTTCGGATCCTGGCGAGCTTCCCTAGCTCCTATGTTGAAGACTCTTCCTTGGGCATGATTGTTCTTTGGGCAATCACGCTTGAAGTGCCTGGCATCTCCACAACTGAAGCATCCTTGCTTGTTTCCAGTACCACCCTGGTTGTTGGTTTGGTTGCCATTTCCATTACCACTACCTCTCTGACCACCATTATTCCCACGACCGGCTCCATACCAGCATGTCTCTTTGGTATGGCCAACTTTTCCGCACGTTTCACACTTTCCAGCTCGGCATCGTCCAGCGTGGTGAAACTGACACACATCACATTTGGGCAAGGTACCCATATATCCTTTTCCCCTATTCTCGGTACTAGAGGTAGCACCAGTCTTAGCCTCGGCTGGTGGGTTCACCTCTCTCTTCTTGTTACCACTGTTGCTTCCCTGGGTACCCTTTTTGAAGTTCGAGAACTTCCTCTTGCTCTCTCCTGACGACTCAACGTGAGTCTCCTTCTTCTTCCCATCAGAGATTGAAAACTTGTTCAGCCTAATCGCTTCTTCAGTCAATGCTACGCTCAAATCAATGGATTCAGTGATCTTTGGGGGCTTGGATGTCGTCACCATGCTCATGATTTGGGGTACCAATCCCCAAATGAAGCGTTCAACTTACTTGAACTCCGGTTCTACCATGTAGGGGACAACGCGAGTGTAACACCCCGACCCGAATAGGGCTGACGTGTCACTATCACAGATATAAAAAACCAAACACAATCCATTTAACGAAGAAAAGTTGAGTTCGAAAGATAAACAAAGTTTTAAAACAGACCATGAAATCCTAAGTCTTAATTAATTTGAATACTGAAATAAACAAAGTCTTATTCTTGAACCACATTTTACTCTCATCATCACTGGTTCCCCAAGTTCCCCTGATTACCTGACAACAAAAAAGACAACACAACAAAGAAAACTATGGCTGAGCTAAAGGTTGCTCAGTAACGGAGAAAACAACAGTACAAGTAAAGAACATGCATAATAAAGTATGAAATCCAAACAGACTTTATTTCAGACCAAAAACCAAACTTCTACGGAAACGAAACTGATCAGAGTCCGAGGTATAACCCAATACTTGACTGGAACATAAACGAACACATATCGAAACATATCATGGCAAAATCAGAAACATATCAAACATATATAGATGTCACACTACGTAACTACACTTAAAAGTAAATTAAGTCACGTCAGACGGAAGCACACACGAGCCTAAACAACCAAACAGGTACATAGCTAGCTAGGCCATGCACCTATGAGATGGTGAGTCAAGGGGGTAATAACAACAACGGCCCTCAAGGTGGAAATGCTAACCCTCCTGTTGCCATTCGTGATTGGCTTGATCGCTTCCAAAGGCTAAAGCCAAAATCTTTTAGTACCGCTGCTACCCCGGTTGAGGCGGAAAACTGGATTGCTCATATCGAGAAAAATTTTGAAGCGTTGGGTGTGGCTGATGAATTCAAAGTCAGGCTTGCTAGTTATAAATTGGAGGATGATGCTCATAGGTGGTGGAAGACTTTGAAAAATGCTCGCGGAGGAGATGCCGCCACACTGCCCTGGAATGAGTTTCGCACATTGTTCTATCAGCAGTATTTCACTGATGCTGACCGCAGTGAATATCTAAGAGAGTATTCCTCTATCATGCAGGGGGACGATGAGCATATTATGGAATTTAAAACTCGTTTATGTCGTTTGGTCAATTTTCTGGGTCCAACTGCAGGTACGCTAGAACAGCAAACCAACACTTTCAAGTAGGCTATATGTGATCGTGATAGGAAGTTTATTCTGAATCTTCGTTTCGCTGATATTAATGAGATTGTTGATGCGGTAAAAAACTTGGATAATGATAAGAAGCATCGCCAGAGGATGTTGGATGATAATCGTAAGCGACCAAGGGAAGATAACCACAGTAATTTTTCTTTTCAAGATGGCAGTGATCAATCTCGAGACCGTAGGCATCGTTCTGACAGGAATTACGACAAACAGATACAACAAGACAAACAAAACCTGCCACAATACCGTGACCCTCCTTGTGCCACTTGTGGGAAACCTCATAGCGGGGTTTGTCACCGAGCTGAACGTCTCTGTTTCAATTGTGGAGATGCAGGTCACCTGGTTAAAGAGTGCCCTAAGTTTAACCCTAGAGCTAATACTAGGGGAAATGCCAGACTTGTTGCTAATGATGCAGCTAATAACCCAGGTATGATTTTCTGGTTAATTGCATATTAGTAAAGGTGACATGTGTGCTCTATTTGACACTCTTGCATCAATATGTGGTATTGCTTCTGTTTGCTGAGTACTTGATGACTAGGCCTATTGCTTTAGAGTACCCTTTGTGATATTTACCTCTTCAAGAGGCGCTGATGTTATAGAGATTATGTGGTTCGATCCAATTCCATTATCCGTTCCATAACATTCAACTTGACTTGTTATTTGTCCTCACTATCTGAATACATTGCTCTGATAATTGATATGTTTGATTTTGTCCGATCTCATACGAACTCTTACTCATTTTAGTCCTCGTTTACATGTCATTTCAGTAACTCAAATTTTTTTTTGTGCGTGGTGGACAAGTATAAAATTGGCAATTTGTCCCAACGTGTATGTCTGAATTTTACTCTTGGTCCGTGCTAGCAATTTCGCGGACGAAATTTTTTTAGGAGGGTAAAATTGTAACATACGAAAATTTGGAAAACCCTAAGATAATAAAACTCGAATTAGGATGTCGATTTTAAATGAAAGTAATCAATATCATTTTTATACGTAGCGTTTTATATTTAATAACGAAATTATGTTTAATGGACTAATAAGTAAATAATGTTAACACTTAGTTAAGTTATAATAGTTTTGGGCTCTTTAAAACTTATAGTAAACTAAAGGGTTTGTTTTGTAACTTGTTGAGTACTCTAGGGTAAAAAAATGGAACCCTACAAAAAATTCATCTCCTTCATATAAATATGCCGCCTGCGACAAAGAACCCATCACCCATCCATTTCGAAATCCGCCATAGCCTACATGAGTATCGCATAACTCATATTCAGTTCGGTCGTCGTACAACATTGGTAGCCACTGCAACCACCAGAAGTTCGTCGTTGCTGGTTCAAACCGCATCGACGTTGGCGTGGTTGTTCTCGTAGTACCAGCCCCTGCCCCTGTTATTAAACCGTCACATTATCGCCGCCCCCTCCATTCGTTTATGTTGCCGACCATGCTAATCACCTCTGCGAAACTAATATAGGTCGAGGTAACGGTTCCAACCCCTACGGCGTATTTTATTAAACCTTCTTTATTGTAACTATGTTATTTGTGTACGGCGTCTGTTGCCGTTAATCCATGTCCGGCGATTTAGCGTGAGGGTGGGATCCGGGTAAATTCTGGCAACACATTTAAGAGTGAAGCCGGTGTGTGTATAAGACAAGTAATGTGTGTTAACATGTAACATGTGTTAGGTGTGTGAATATTGTGTATGTATGGGAGTACAGTGTGTGCGTGTGTGAGTATGCATGTGTGTTTGTTGTATGTGTTGTGTGGGTGTTTGTTATGTGTGTGTGTAGACTAATACTATGTCCATGTATATGATGTGTGTGTGTTTGCTGCATGGACATGTGTGTTTGATTAATTTGTGTGTGAGTGTGTTTGAAGTGTGTTGGTGTGTGTACAGTGAGTGTATGGTGGTATGCATGTGTGAGTATTGTGCATGTATGACATGAATGTGCTGTTGTGTGATGTATTATGCTATTATCCAATTTATGGTGTGTTTATGTTGGTGTGCATTTGTATGTACGGTAGGTTGCCTATGCGTGTGATTTATTTTAAGCTTATTCTAAATAATTCTAATAGTCATTGAATAAAATGATTATAATAATTTTGGTTTTATAATTAGGTATTAGTACATTTTATAAATTATTCAGGTTTGTCGCGGTCGCCGGGGAAAAGTTCTAAGAACGAGTTATAAATGACATATAAATAATAAACTGATCTCGTAAATGCGGGGTTTAGGACTGCATAAATTTTGAGGATGACTCGATTAGTGGATTTCGTATTTTTTTTTTGTGCTTGCTAAACCAAGGTACGGAATCTGTTTCATTTACACCATAGTATAATTTTATTTTCATTACTCTTGGTATGGATTCTCGTTTTTGACATCGTAGTATTTTTATTAGTTATCTTCGTCACTCCTTGGTACGTATTCTTTGGTTCTCTCATGTTATTACATTTTTATTATCATGTCTGTTACTTTGTAGTATGGATTTTCTTATTTCCGTTAGTTGTCCCATATTCGTATCATACAACTGATAAGTTGGTTTTAGCATGCACTATACCTTAGTAATTGTAATCATTGTTGCATGTTCTCGTTAGCTTTAATTGTTGTACTCTGTCACCCGAGCATGTTTGGTTTGGTTTGGTTCGGTTCGGTTTGGTTTGGTTTGGTTTGTGGAGATGGAACAATGGGTGCACACCGCACTCACCGTCTCATAGGTGCATGGACTAGCTAGCTATGTACCTGTTTGGTTGTTTAGGCTCGTGGGTGCTTCCGTCTGACGTGACTTAATTTATTTTTAAGTGTAGTTACGTAGTGTGATATCTATATATGTTTGATATGTTTCTGATTTTGCCATGATATGTTTCGATATGTGTTCGTTTATGTTCCAGTCAAGTATTGGGTTATACCTCGGACTCTGATCAGTTTCATTTCCGTAGAAGTTTGGTTTTTGGTCTGAAATAAAGTCTGTTTGGTTTTCATACTTTATTATGCCTGTTCTTTACTTGTACTGTTGTTTTCTCCGTTACTGAGCAACCTTTGGCTCATCCGTAGTTTTCTTTGTTGTGTTGTTTTTTTTTGTTGTCAGGTAATCAGGGGAACTTGGGGAATCAGTGATGATGAGAGTAAAATGTGGTTCAAGAATAAGACTTTGTTTATTTCAGTATTCAAATTATTAAGACTTAGGATTTCATGGTCTGTTTTAAAACTTTGTTTATCTTTTGAACTCAACTTTTCTTCGTTAAATGGATTGTGTTTGGTTTTTGATATCTGTGATAGTGACACGTCAGCCCTATTCGGGTCGGGGTGTTACAGCGAGACAGGTCATGGAATCTCTGCACATACTCAGCAATCTTCGGACCATCCATCTTCAGATTCCAGAACTCGGTTTCCAGCTTCTGAATCTCAGCTCTCGAGCAGTACTTCTTGCGCATCAGCTCTTTCATCTCATTCTAAGTCATAGCGTATGCAGCCTCTTCTCCCAGAGTCTAAACCTGAAGGTTCCACCAGGATAGAGCTCCGTCTAGGAAAAGTCCAGAAATGTAGGTGACCTGGTGCTCTGGTGCACACTTGCTCATTCGCAGCACAGAATCAGTTTTCTCAGCCCATCTAATGAAAGCTACAGCACCTCCAGTGCTGTCAAAGTTCAGAGGCATACAATCAAGGAACTGCTTGTAAGTACAACCTGTACAAGCAACATCATTCACAGAAAGCATTAGCAAGCGCACATGGAATGTCCAAACGTATCGTAATGTATCCTTAATGACTTAAACATTACTGTGAGGGGGGTTATTTCCTGAGGTACCTCCGCTGTGTTCAGAGCATAAGGCCTCATGTTGTGCGATTGCTTGTGAAATCCGTTCTTGCAGTTCTGCCTCTGTTGTGGGCAACTGATTGTTCCTTCGAGGAGGCATCTTCTAAAAGAAGATTGTATAGGTCAGGTCTTATGTATATAGTAAGTATTATGTATATAATAGCGTATGTTATAACAGGTAAACAGGCAATCAAGGCATAAACAAGTAAGTTAACAATGTATTTAATGAGAACATTACGATTGAGCTTTCATTAATCATCGACCACAAATATAGTTACATGTTTTTCATAAATATCGTATCAAAAGGGAACACAGGGTCACACTACCCTTGTCCAAAATGTCTATCAATCTACCATAAGTTATACAGTCAAAAGGTGGTCTCCAAAAGGCTGTACTAGCTCAGCTCAATAGCGGTGCTCTCATCAAAAGTAAGCTACCTACATAAAACCAAAAACCGTTTATGCTGATGTCGGTGGAGGAGGAGGTGGAGGAACAAAAAGCAAGTTGCGCACATGCGCAAGCTCCTCCTCAAGGTTATAAACATGACGCAACAGATAACTAATCTGCTGCTCAACGATAAGAAAGCGAGTGTCAAACTCAGGAAATGGAGTAAGCGGTGCAGGAGGATGCGAAAACGGGGACAGTGATGAACGTGGGGGAACAAAAGATGGCTGACACGGACATGGCAAAGGTCGCGGTGTCATCTCAAGCTCTAGAATCCTGTGACTCATGATCTCAAACTGAAGCTGCAAAGATAGGAGTAACTCATCCCGTGTATAACCAGTGAAATGTGAGGGATGGTAGGGATCAGAAATCGGCATGGTGTAAGGTGGGAACCATCTAAATGGCTCATCCAGTGGTGAAGAAGTAAAATGAGTAGTAGGCGTATACTGAGGCATGTGAGGGAGTGCGGCTGAAACATGAGGATCACAGTCAGGCTGCTGGCCAGAAGGGCCTTCCCCTGGACGGAGTGCAGGTATGTCCTGCAAGAAGGTGACAGGTAAGTCAGTGCAGTGAACATCGGACTCGATCGGGTGAAAAGGGGCAACATCAATAGATGCAGGTGCATGTGGGGGACTAACTGACTCAATAACAGGAGGGTCAGCGGGTGCAGGAACTGGATCTGGTATAAGTGGTGCAATGTCAGGTATGCCAAAGGGGATAGGATCAAGATCATGCAAAGGCTCAGGATCAGCGGGTACATCAACAGGCTGATCATCGGGAATAAAATCAGGCTCAAGTCCAGGCTCAACATCATGGGGAGGTAACGGTGCAGCCGACATAGCTGTATCGTCATCAGAATCAGTAGCGTAACGTCGCAAACCAACTGCCTGTAAGGCGGAAGATGACACAGACTCAAAAGAATCGGGGACAGAATGTAAACTAGAATCAGAAGAAATCTCAATAATAGGAATCCCCAGAAGTGGAATAGCAACAACGTCCTCATCGAGCTCTCCATCACCCTGGGCATCATCGGGAGGACCATCAACAAACAAGTCAACATCGTCATAAAAAAGGTAGTCAAAAGGCCAATCCTCAGGGGGAATGACCATGAGAGGAACGGGAGCGAGGATCGGTGCCACGACATGCCCACCATCGGGGTGACTGATGATAAGATGATCGTGAACAGGAATAGGAATAACAAAAGGATCCTCGTCTGGGATACCATCAGCAATCGGTAAATCATCTCCGAAGTCGGGCAGCGCAAAGGGCTGAAAGTCGTCGTCGTCGTCGGACATCATCTCTGGGTCACTCTTGGTGTCGGAAGTAAAGATCTCTGGCTCATGGGCAATCTCATCATCTGAGACTACAGCCATGGGGTCATCGGTATCGAATAAACCACTCTCGGAAGATGACATAGTGTCTGTAACAAACAATCACAACATATGCACATATATCAGCATCTAACATTAAACATGCAATCAATAACAATATAATTCACGTATCCTTCTTAGTCTCCCAGACTAAACCACCTTAGTCTCTTAGACTAAACTACCTAGTCTCCCAGACTAAACCACACAGCCTCCCAGACTGAACTACCTAGCCTCCCAGACTAGACCTCCCAGTCTCTCAGACTGAACCACCCAGTCTCCCAGACTGAACCATAAATATAAACTTTGAAACATGTTTCGTATCTTTTTATTTGTAAAAATGTTTGTTTTCCTGGATCTGGGCGTTTCGTGTATGCAATGAAAACATGTTGTGAAAATATTTTCGTGAGAGCCCTAATGATTGTAGTCTAGACTCAAGAAGGAATCCTAGTTCGCTACAATCGAAGCTCTGATACCAAGCTGTCACACCCTGAATTTTGCGGAAGCGTGATTATGGTGTGACTTTCTTAATACCATTGCATTCAATCATAACAACAACTAAATGATAAAAACCATAGATGTTCATCCATAAATTAAGTTTAAAAACATGACCACAGTGTCTTAAAACATAGAAATTCAAATACGAGTACAACCATGCAACTTGTTTAAAAGTTCACAAAGACTCGACAAATGACATTAAATTAAACCAAGATTTGGGAGACGTGTCTCATCCAGGAATAAGACACCCTAACCAAACCCGAAGACCATGGATGACATCTTTTATTCTTAACGCAACATGAAACATCCAACGCCCGTCAGATCCACTTTCTTAATTCCCTGAAATACATGTGTTTTGAAAACATCAACAAAAGGTGAGCGAGTTCATGTGTGTGTTTGTGAATAAACCTTTGAAAACTTTGTATTTTGTAAATCCTAGTATGAAAGCAAAACAAGAAAACAGACCGATTAATGGTTTGCAAGGCCATTAACATGCGTGCAACGGCGTAGAAAGACTCAACCCTAGCAGATTTTGCACCGGGCCTCCGGCTGTAAGACATAGTCACCTCATGGGCCACCCTGGTCCACATGGGTGTAGGCTCGCTACACCCAAATAGATCTATCACTCATGTCCCTCGGTCCTAACGCGAGGATTAATGGCCCTAAGAGTGCGCCTACCCATTCACATGATCTACTGTACTTTCCAAAGCTAACCATACCAATTGTAATTGTTTGTAATCCTTTTGAAACATGTACTTCACCCCTGAAGTTATAAAACAAAAACAGTTAAAAGAAAAGGGGGACATGAAACTCACAGTCTTGCGTCTTCAACAATCGTAACCCAATCTCCTTCGGCGAACACGACTACCTACAACGTACTAATCTATTAGACGAACGGATCGTGCCTTGACTTAGTATTATTGTCTTTGAGTTACGTTTCTTTTGTGTCTTCAATTTTAATCCAAGTTATATATTTATTTGTTAAAATAATTAATATTTCAACTTAAATTATATTTATAAATTTTGGAATAATAATATATTTTTGACTTGATACTCTTCGGGTGTTTATACATGTATATCCTTCCCAAGGATGGGTGTATTTGTATTTGTTTTCTTATACTTGTACATTTTTGCCATGTATGGGGGGTATATTCTGGTGTGTATTTATACGTACATGAATACGTATTTTATTGTATTTATTAAGTATTTTTTTACTTAATTTAATTTTTCGGTACTATTATCTTTAATAAAGGTTCACCAATATATATTTTCAAAATATATATTGTAGTAGATATTATTTAGAAAAATTACTTATACTTTTTCCTTTTGCAAAAATATTTATATTCTCTTGTAAGTTTCAAAAATTATATATTTTCATGTCCAACATAGAAAATATATATAAACTCATTTTTCTTCCAAAAATGATATGTTTCATATTTATTTGAGGAATTATATTTTTCACCTCAAAATATTGTATTTCGTGTTTGTAAGAAAATATATATTTCTTAAAAATAATATATCTTCTAAAATTTCAAGGAAAATATATATTTCATACTTGTCAAAATAATATATTTTTCCTTGTAAAAAATATGATATATTTTTGTAGTAATTGTAAAAATCATATTTTTGTTTTATTGGTGTCCAAAATATTATTTACCAAAATATACCTTGTGAATAAATTCCGGAATATTTTTGTAAGCCTTTATTCCATAGTTAGGTTTCTCTAATATTTTGTGTAAATGTGTATATTTATTCTTTGGAATTTTGGTAATATTTTGGATTGTAATTCTTGGTATTTTGATGTGCTATATTATTTCATGTCCTAAATTAATATAACTAATACACAAAGTATACAAATAATCACACACATGGTGTCTTCTAAATATATATTTCCTAAATACATATTTAGTCACTTTTATTTATGAAAATCAACCTCCAATATTTGTATATTTGTAACCAAAAATTATGGCAAAGTTTTTATAGAAAACTCATGGTTAAAATACACTTGTAAATATTTGTTTGAAAATATTTTCTAAGTGTTTATATTTTTAGAAAATTTTACCATAGTTTCCCCTAAAAATGGAGGTTTCCATGCTTTCAAGCATATCATTTTCTTTTGTAAAAATCATCACAATCAATTCACCAACAATAATAAACAACCTTTACTTACCAATTTGCCAAAAATCATTCATTTTCTACTACTTCATGAACTTGAATATTTGTATAAATTTGTAGTAACTTACTAGGGTTCATAGTAAGTCTTGTTACCCTTTAAAATTTGATTAGTTCTTTGAAAACTTCATTTTTAAAGAAGTTAGATGTTTACAACTTCAAATCATATTTTCTAAAAATGTTTCTTTATGAAATCTTCTTGTTACACAAGTGTTTCTACACTTGTTTAACCACTAAAAATAGATATTGTTTATGTAAGAACCAAGGTTTAATAAAACTCATATTTTTAAATTGGTTTCTTTGAAAGATCATTCATAAATCTTTAGATCTACATGATTAATAACTTACTTTGATCATTATTTTTCAAGAAATCAAAGTATTCTTTCAAGTTCATGATTCATGTGTGGATGATCTATCATCCTACAACATTTCTTCTTTCTCATCTTGCTAGATTGTGTTTTTAATCATGATCTAGCAAGATCTTATGATGATCAACAAGCATAACAACTCATATTCATCAAGATTACTTCATTAAACAAGCTTATGTTCATGTTTACTTCTTATGATCTTTAGTGTTCTTTAAGATTTTGATTATGATTCTTGTTTAACCACTTAAAATAGATAGATCAAGGTTCTTACCACTAGCTCAAGGCTATGGATGATTCAAGTGAAGAAAATGAGTGGATAAAAGCAAACAAGAGAGGTTCTTCAAGCTCCAAAGCCACCAAGCTCCTTAGTCTTGCTTCTAGCACCTTTGTATGTATGTGAAATGAATGAAGAAGGTTGAATAATGATGGTGATGGTGATGGTGGTTGTGGCTCACGGCCGAGAACAAGGAGAGGAGAGGAGAAGGTGTGTGTTTTAGTGTGTGTGAGAATGAGAGGATGATCTTCTAGTTATATTTATAAACCATTCTCACATTCTAACCTTTGTATAATATGCTTATCATTATGGAACACAATCTAATTTTTAATTGAAATAAAATCAACATGGTGGGGCCATGTTGGGCCGTAAATAGGTGGGGGGGGGGGTCTAGAGTAGGCTTTAACTAGTTTAGTTACATTAAGATTGAAATCCAAGTATTAGTTACATGCTTTAGTTATTAGATATTTTTAGGAGGTGTTATGATGTTCGAGGATCATAACTAGCTTGGAAATGTTAAAACAAGGCTTCTAGTGTAAATTTGGTGTTTCGGGTAGTGTCTGGTTGTTCGGTTGGTTACTGGTTCACTAAAGTGCTAAACTATGCAGTTTAGTGTGCTTTATGTATCTTTTTGTGACACTTTTGATTCCCGACACTTAGGAAAGCATTCAGGACCATTTACCTTATTTCTGCATAATTTTAGTGTATTAATTTGCTTATTTTTACTGAATTTTGCTGAATTCAGCACTTTGGGTGTGTTTTAGGCACTTTTCGGCACTTAAACTTATCACTATCAAGGCAGTTTCATGATCATTACTTTCCTACACACTACACTAGTGTAATACTTAGTTTCTGGCTCATCCTGTATCTAAATGCACTGTCTGTCTATGTGTTGAGTTCTGTCAGCACTTTCCTGATCTATCAGATATCTGTGCTAACTATACTTAATGCATCATTTAAGGCAATACAGCTTTCATGCAATATTGGTATGACATTAAACAATGTATGATGCACATGTATGTATGAGACAGTAATCAGAAAGCAGTTAATTGCAATCCAGCACAGTCATTAGGCACTAATCATGATTAAGTAATTGTACGGATACCTGGATTTTTGATAGTTGTCACAGATAAGGCAACATGCGATTCTAGTGCAAAACCTCAATCTCCACATTTGTCACCGCCACGTCCTCCCGTCGCTCAGAACCTCGTGTTCGCCTTCGGATCTTCGTCTCACTTTCATATTTTAGTCTTCGCTTGAGAGAAACCTCATAATGAGAGAGATAAAGGTAGAACATAGCAATTAGCAAGTACAGAGCTGAAAGAAAAAAAAAGAAAAACAAAAGGTAAACCAATGAACCATTAACACGTGTCCGTTTAGCTACTGTATATAAGACATACTCAAATTGTTATATATAGTAATAAACAAGACAACTTGTATGTCACGACCCCCGACCCCACCCTGGACGGAATCAGGAGCCGCGAGCAGCCAAGTGGTACCGGTGGTTATTTAGAAAAACATTGCAGCGGAAATTTTCATCAGGGCCGTGAGTTAGGAAAAATATCAGAGTTTAGAAAACATCAGATTTTATTTATTAAATAGATGGAATAAAACCATGTTTTGAAAGGTAGCTTTAATATAGGATAAATCCGAATACATAAAACAACTTTTCTTAATTTAATTTAATTGATAAAATAAGCCACTTCTTTATGCCTTTCGATGCCGTATCATCACTTTTATTCCAATCTACTGTCATTACCTGAAATGCATTTTAAAAAGATTTTGTCAGCAGGAAATACTGGTGAGTTCATTCATTTTTGAACAAAACATATTTGTTATAATTCACAGCATTAAGAGTTTTTACATTTGCTTCTTTAAGATTGGCAAAGACTTAATCACTACAAAGTATAACTAGAAAACAGTGTTATAAGTTACAGTATTAAGAGCGATTACAATGTTTATATATATCAACCATTTACCCACGGTATTTGTCACTCGACCACCTATTTGCTATCTCGTTGTCCAATGGTGTCTGTGACTATGGTCATATCACCCCTTGGCTAACTCGTTGTCCAATGGTGACGGTTATCAAGTATTGTATACAAAACCCCACATACCGGCAGTAATTGAAGATTACAAAGACTTAATCCCTGTAATTATAACTTTGAAAATAAATAGGGTTTTGGAAACAATTTGGTAAAAAGAGAATGACTCAATTTATAAGCATGCAGTATTGATTTAACAAGCTTCTTGATTCCATTCCTTCTGATAATTAAGCATATACTTTATGGTTTTGAACCTTGTGATGATTAAGCATCCATTTTGATTGTAAGAGTATGGTGTAGAGTTTCGGGTAGTTAAACATTTAGTTTAACAGAGTGGAATACGTATTAGTGTAAAACCACATCAAACCTAACGATGGTCACGAGATCCGAACCTTAATGAACTCACAAAGTATAGTACTTTGGCATCCGTTTAACGAACTCACAAAGTACAGCACTTTTGGCATCCGTTAGTTGGTTCCTGAATCGATCGGACAGAACATCGCATCGGTGATTATTGGTTAGAACACCAACGTAGAGAAGAAGAAAAGAAATGAGCAAAGGAAATGAATTCCTAGGTTTGCTATTTATAGGTAAGAAGATAAGTCTTACCCCTATATAGAATTTCCCTAGATAAGTTTTCCCCAGATAAAGCCTTCCCTGAATAACACTTTCCTTAGATAATACCTTCCCTAGGTAATACTTTCCTTAGATAAAATCTTCCTTAGATAATATCTACCCCATATATATATATCTATTTTTCATGTATATCTATTTAGGTGATTAATAAATCTTACTTAGCTTTATTAATCTTGCTTAGCTTAATTAATCTTGCTTAACTTAATTAATCTTGCTTAGCTTAATTAATTTTGCTTAACTGATTAATTAATCATACTTAACTTAATTTATCATTCTTAACTGATTAATTAATCTTACTTAACTTGATTAAGTTTAACTTATTTATTAAGGTTTCTTAATTGCTAAGTTATCTCAACAACTAGGTGTACGTAATTAGTACGTTTAATAAATTTATTTAACTACGAAATTTACTTAGCTATTAAATATTCTAGCAGCTCCATGATTACGAGTTCTAATTTTTAGACACAATGGAACTCGTCTGAGTGTATTAACTCAATTCAACTTTAACGACAACTCACGAGACCAAAACCCTCACAACGAATGACAAAGGCATAGCCCAATTACGGGCAGCACTTAAACATCCATCGGATAGTTTCAATCGATCGGACATTGAATCGTACCAGTGACTAGAGTTATCACCCTAATACGGGCAGAGTTTCGGGATTTAAAATATAATACCCGAGCTATTACTTTGCTATAATAGAAGCTAAAAGAAGAAAAGAATTGAGCTACTTTGAATAGAAACTATCGGCTGCTATATATAGGTTGGAAACAGGGCGCCTCGCGGCCCGCGTAACTTTAAAGGAATACTTACGCGGCCCGCGTGGGAGTGTGGATTAGATCGGGGGTTGCTGAGTCACCGGTGGTCGCGACACGTGTCATGCCACACGTCCCTTAGGCTTATCCGGTAATTGCCTTGCTGTCGCGGCCCGCGTAGACTAACCTTAAGTTTTACGCGGCCCGCGTGGACTCCAAATTTCTTGATTTCTTGGTTTTTCACAAGGATTAGGGAGTTTAGGGGTCCGGGTTTCCACTTGCGGAGCATTTTAGGACATTTTCGTGCGATTCGTTACATCCTCCCCACCATGTTTTAAATCTCGTCCTCGAGATTTGAGCTACGATATCTCTTTTAGAGTTATGTCACGTCTTTGTCCGTAAGAACAGTATTAAGGTAAGTGACACAGAATCAAGACACATTCAAATTTTGTGAATACGAGTTGGACAATAAATAGGACTCAATGGTTCAACCGAATTATTTTGAAAAAAAATCAATGTCAATTGAACGAGATGAAATGATATAATTTCCAAAGGGACTAGGTTTAAGCCAAAAGAGATATATGATCAATGGATGTGAATATTTATAAGTTGTAAATGACTTTAGAAACAATAGAAGTTATTGTCAAAGGAAACTTACTTTGATTGTCAACTGAGGACGACTCGGAATCAACAAGCTCAAATGAAATAGAAATACGAAAATAATTTGTCAATTATCGAGTTATGATATAAGAAAAATCATTGGGTTGACATTTATTGAATTACAAGGATACACCAATATATAACAGAGTTAGTGTATCATTGTCTTAATACATAATTGCATTAAGACTATTTTTAAATGAGGAGTCAAACGAAAGACATACGTGGTTTTGAATGATTCGTATGATTATGATTAGCGCAAGCTACAAGTGTATACCGACACCGCAAGGTGTCGTAATGATTGAAATAGTTCAATAATTATGGTGATCGAATAAATTCACTGTGTAATCAACTGAAAGCTTTAATGAAGTAAATTTGGATATTCATTTCGAATATGATTTTCAATTGATGATGATAAGACCAAATGAATATCATAGAATTTTTTGATCAATGATGAAAGAAACTTTAGAGGTACACCGGTATATGATATGAATTTGGGTACTCTTATCTTAACACATAATTGTATTAAGACTGTTTAAGATAATGAGCTAACAAAATTGAATAAATAAATCCGTACATCAAGTGTGAAAAGGAGATTAGCTCAAGTTTCAAATCAAAGAAAACGCCACCACAAGGTATCGTAGTGATTGAAATAATAATAGCGGTGCCTGGACAAGTTCACCGTGTTTTAAATGAAGTAAGTCCGAATGTTTGTTTAAAACAAATCTAGTAGGATTTTCAATTGAAATTGAAACAATTTAATAATGTTTTTCGATCAACGATGATAAAGCAATAAATATCACGAAAGGATCGATTGATGTTGTAAGAACTGTTTAAGAGATACACTGAAATATGACATGAATTTGTGTATCATTATCTTAGCACATGATTGTGTTAACATTGCTTTTATAGGATAAACCAACAAAGTGGATTCAATATAAATGAATAATTAAATCTGTATGTGATGTGTGCAAACAAGATTAGCGCAAGCTTCAAATTTGGGAAAACGTCACCACAAGGTGATTGTGATCAAAGAAACGTTTTAATGAAGTCGAAGACCAAACAAGCCTGTTATGGTTCAAAACAAACGAAGTGCTTGTTGGGATTATTTTGAATATGATAGTTGCAATCCATCATATGGGACCTTGAATTGAATACGTAATGTGAGCAAGTTCAAACAATTTGAACTTGGTTTAACGAGTTCATGTATCAATAGGGAAGTTCTAACATGGTCACAACAAAACCATGTATACCATTTAAAAGAAAATCGAGTTTTTCAAGAAATTCATCGATTCGATATCAAAGAGTCATCGTTTTGCAATAATGCGATTTACAGTGCCAAAAATCAAGTATAGCGAAATGATATTTGAGTTTTGATAAACAATAAATTAGAATGAAGCCCTCCAGTGGTCTTCATAATTAAAACTAATCACATGCGCAACAAACAGTGCATGTGTAACGTGTGGATTTACCAAGAAATGAAACAACCAAATAAATATTCGTGATTATGAAAGAAATCCTCATGATGACCATTAGGAGAGTAGAAAATGCAAAAGTTTATTCACTATATGCAGAGGTCTGAATTTTAACAAAAGGAATTTAAGAATTTTATCTGGAAATTTTGTGTGATAACCTTTGTTAAGTGACATTATCAGAGAATGTCGAATAAAATGGAATAGGGGGATTGTAAAGGTATGTGACTTCTTTTGCAGCGTCAAGAATTGGATTAGACTATGCACCGATTGTTGTGAAATCTTGTTCTATCGTACCTCAGCAAGCTTCATGTCGTTTGTAGGATCACGTGGCCCAGTGCTGCTTTTTGGTTAGTAGTTCTTCCACTGACGGGATGCCCAATTATATTTTCCAAAGGTCTTGCCTTGAAAGTCGTGTGTGATATACTTCGATGTCTGTGGACGTATAATTTAAGTTTCATGTGTTTTCTTGTGCACTAACTTTACATGTTTTGTACTTGCGTTAATAGTTTATGGTAATGCAGTGGAAATTCTTATACTTTTAATGGTGTTCCAACTTAAAGAGTTTCCATTGTTTATACTGTTGCACGAGTTACGAGACAGCTGATCAAACGAAACAATGTTTGATATCAGAATTATAGACATATGCAAGAGATTCCTGATAAAGAAATCTAGATTTATTATTGGCACAGATGTTTGTGCTTTATTCTTAATTGACTTTTGGAATTCCTTATAGATATACATATCTATATATTCATATATTTCACATGTTGTAATATACATACCTTTCATAAGGTCAATGTATTTAACATATTTATATTTCCAAAAACAAGTCAGATATCAGGTCATGATACTATTTAGGGAAATCTTGTCACTTGTTTGACATTTTATATACCTTCTTACCCGGTTCTAGCCGGAGAGGTAACCCCGTTATATCCGGACAAGCTGGAGAGTCTGCTACACCATACCCAGTCTTGTCGGAGAAGAATTTTATATTTCCCATAAATAGTATTTTTCTTAAATCATGATTTGGAAAGTGCATTATGACTTTCAACAAAGACTAAGCAAATTAGTATTCACATGACGGATCATATTCTAGAACAAAGTAGTATAATAAATAAGAAATAACACTTGACCACCTGTTTTTGCTTATTTATTATACTTGCAACGTTTTAGTTATCATTCTTACGGCATACCAAAACCCATCATAATTTATTTATACAAGTATTTAGCTTATCTCGAAGCTTATTCTAAGGCATCTTTTCTTAAGTTCGAGTCTAAATGCTATCATGTGTGCTACCAGTTAATAGTAATTTCCTAACTCTTTTATTTAAGCTTAGGTATTATTATTACAACACCTATTGGCTTAAATCAGTGGCTCTGATACCACCTTCTGTCACGACCCCCGACCCCACCCTGGACGGAATCGGGAGCCGCGAGCAGCCAAGTGGTACCGGTGGTTATTTAGAAAAACATTGCAGCGGAAATTTTCATCAGGACCGTGAGTTAGGAAAAATATCAGAGTTTAGAAAACACCGGATTTTATTTATTAAATAGATGGAATAAAACCATGTTTTGAAAGGTAGCTTTAACATAGGATAAATCCGAATACATAAAACAACTTTTCTTAATTTAATTTAATTGGTAAAATAAGCCACTTCTTTATGCCTTTCGATGTCGTATCATCACTTTTATTCCAATCTACTGTCATTACCTGAAATGCGTTTTAAAAATATTTTGTTAGCAGAAAATACTAGTGACTTCATTCATTTTTGAACAAAACATATTTGTTATAATTCACAGCATTAAGAGTTTTTACATTTGCTTCTTTAAGATTGGCAAAGACTTAATCACTGCAAAGTATAACTAGAAAACAGTGTTATAAGTTACAGTATTAAGAGCGATTACAATGTTTATATATATCAACCATTTACCCACGGTATTTGTCACTCGACCACCTATTTGCTATCTCGTTGTCCAATGGTGTCTGTGACTATGGTCATATCACCCCTTGGCTAACTCGTTGTCCAATGGTGACGGTTATCAAGTATTGTATACAAAACCCCACATACCGGCAGTAATTGAAGATTACAAAGACTTAATCCCTGTAATTATAACTTTGAAAATAAATAGGGTTTTGGAAACAATTTGGTAAAAAGAGAATGACTCAATTTATAAGCATGCAATATTGATTTAACAAGCTTCTTGATTCCATTCCTTCTGATAATTAAGCATATACTTTATGGTTTTGAACCTTCTGATGATTAAGTATCCATTTTGATTGTAAGAGTATGGTGTAGAGTTTCGGGTAGTTAAACATTTAGTTTAACAGAGTGGAATACGTATTAGTGTAAAACCACATCAAACCTAACGATGGTCACGAGATCCGAACCTTAATGAACTCACAAAGTATAGTACTTTAGCATCCGTTTAACGAACTCACAAAGTACAGTACTTTTGGCATCCGTTAGTTGGTTCCTGAATCGATCGGACAGAACATCGCATCGGTGATTATTGGTTAGAACACCAACGTAGAGAAGAAGAAAAGAAATGAGCAAAGGGAATGAATTCCTAGGTTTGCTATTTATAGGTAAGAAGATAAGTCTTACCCCTCTATAGAATTTCCCTAGATAAGTTTTCCCCAGATAAAGCCTTCCCTGAATAACACTTTCCTTAGATAATACCTTCCATAGGTAATATTTTCCTTAGATAAAATCTTCCTTATAGATAATATCTACCCCATATATTCTATAACATCTTAAAACACAAAGTCGGTGAGGACTTTGTGTTTTAAGTCCTCAACATTTAAAAAAATACACATTTAGTCCTTTTGTGTTTAAGTCCTCAAATTTACAAAAAATACACATTTAGCCCTTAAACATTTATGTTCTTTCAGTTTTCATATATTATAATTCTAACTCCAATACTTTTCTTTTCTAACCTCTTATACTTTTAATTTTTTTACTTCACACTTTCAAACTAAGTAAGTTACACATTCACTTCTAACTTCTGGTAATTGACAACTTTGATCCTCCAACTTTTTCTACTTAATAACTTGACGTCTTATTTTATTTGAATTGCTTTTACGACTTTAGACCATAGCGTCACACATTATTATACTATCTTTTTATCTATGTATAACCATGTTAATTTCTAAATTACTTTTACGACTTTACACGATTGTCTAAAATACGATTACAACTTTACACCGCAATGACCGAGCCATACTATATATATATATATCTAATTGCATTAATGTTACGAACGTACCGTGTGTAAGAAAGTAAAAAACGTGTAATGTCACGTGCGGGCATCAAACGTTACTGTCATCATTGTACGTTGTAACCACAAATGCTTATATAGGTTACACTGAGTTTGATCGGATACATCAAACACGTGTTTTATATGGTCAACGCATCACATAATGTGCCGTCCGCTATAAACAACAAAGGTGCTGCCGGCGTAAAGTGTTGTGTATCGCAGTTTTAACGTACCTGTCATTATAAATTCACGTTCTGACATAAACTTTTTTCTCAAGTGAGTCAGGTAAAAAGTAATACGTTTTATACCTATTTTATGTACGTTCCTATGTACGTTCCTAAACTGTATTCGAAAGCGAGTTGGGTCAAATATAAGACGTTTTCATTCGATGGCGAGGTAATTTTTTTCAGTAAAGAGCCGGGTTAAATATAAAGTATAAATACGAGTGACTTTAACTTTTGACGCCGCCGCAACGCGCGGCGGGTCAAAATCCTAGTATATATCTATTTTTCATGTATATCTACTTAGGTGATTAATAAATCTTACTTAGCTTAATTAATCTTGCTTAGCTTAATTAATCTTGATTAGCTTAATTAATTTTGCTTAACTGATTAATTAATCATACTTAACTTAATTAATCATTCTTAACTGATTAATTAATCTTACTTAACTTGATTAAGTTTAACTTATTTATTAAGGTTTCTTAATTGCTAAGTTATCTCAACAACTAAGTGTACGTAATTAGTACGTTTAATAAATTTATTTAACTACGAAATTTACTTAGCTATTAAATATTCTAGCAGCTCCCTGATTACGAGTTCTAATTTTTAGACACAATGGAACTCGTATGAGTGTATTAACTCAATTCAACTTTAACGACAACTCACGAGACCAAAACCCTCACAACGAATGACAAAGGCATAGCCCAATTACGGGCAGCACTTAAACATCCATCAGATAGTTTCAATCGATCGGACATTGAATCGTACCAGTGACTAGAGTTATCACCCTAATACGGGCAGAGTTTCGGGATTTAAAATATAATACCCGAGCTATTACTTTGCTATAATAGAAGCTAAAAGAAGAAAAGAATTGAGCGACTTTGAATTGAAACTATCGGCTGCTATATATAGGCTGGAAACAGGGCGCCTCGCAGCCCGCGTAACTGTAAATGAATACTTACGCGGCCCGCGTGGGAGTGTGGATTAGATCGGGGTTGCTGAGTCACCTGTGGTCGCGACACGTGTCATGCCACACGTCCCTTAGGCTTATCCGGTAATTGCCTTGCTGTTGCGGCCCGCGTAGACTAACCTTAAGTTTTACGCGGCCCGCGTGGACTCCAAATTTCTTGATTTCTTGGTTTTTCACAAGGATTAGGGTTTTAGGGGTCCGGGTTTCCACTTGCGGAGCATTTTAGGACATTTTCGTTCGATTCGTTAGATTGTAAGTCTAGTGGTCTTGTTTTCTTATAGTAAATACAAAAAGGTTTATGGGTCGCTTGTTTTGTAGAAACTTTCAGAAGGAATTGAAATCTTGAAAGAATTAGAATAAATTCCAACCAAATTTGTAATTTGAATGGTAAATTTAAAAAATGAAATTAGACGAATTAGAATATGATGAAATATAAGGTATTTTGGGTAATCGGCTAACATTCAGTAACAAAGTTGAAATTTCGTTAGGGTAGTGAAGGATTCTTACATTTCAATGAATGGTGAAATATATTTAAATTAGAATTCCATTATGTGCCAACCAAACATTAAATTTCAAGAGAATTAATTCTAATTGCATCTTATTCTAAAGAATTATGCGAAACAAACAACGTGTTAGAAGTATGGGTGTTCTTCGGGTTGTTTTCTCAGGTTTCGGGCATTTCGAGTCAGGTTGTTTGGGTTTTCAAAACTAAAAATGTATACTATAACCGAACCATTTTAGGTTAGGGTTCTTCGGTGTTTGAGTTAAATGGTTTGGTTTTATTAAGGGTCGGGTTTCGGGATAGTATAGTTTTATTGACTCTAGAGTGTTTTGTTATTTTTTGAAATTATTTTTTTATACATTATTGCATTATTATTTGGGCCCGTTTGTTTTGCGCATTTGGTTAAACTTTACTTTTATTTTATGCTTCCGCATTTTACTTAAACATTCAAAACTTGTGTTTTCTCGTTTAATTAAGCAACGACATTTTTCTAAAACATCATTTAGAGGTTGTTCAATGTAACTAATGGCAATGATCCTGATGTGTCACACGTCTTGCGGTAAAACTCTGCAAGTGAAAATTGAGGGTGTGACGTATAATGCATTAGATAATGGCATAGTAGTTTCAAGAAACATTTTCATTGTTATTTCTTTGGTATAACTTTATGGCGTGTCGCAAGGACCTATAGTGATACTGATCATGAAATTAAATGAAAGCACTAAAGTACGTAAACATTCACTTACATGTTATTAATATAAGTTATAAGAAGATATGGAGTTATTGCAAATATGGAACAACATCCAAGTATGATTACATTACTAATAATATAACGGAAGCATTTTGTTATCCGATAGGTTAATTGTGTAAACAACAAGTACTTGATCATATTGATTCCATTTGGGAAAATATAATGGTTCACTTGATAAGATAAATAGACAATTCTAAATAGATTGAATGCCGTATTAGTACTTAATACTAAGAGTTACATCAACCAAATGCCTTTGATAACATTTATTGCCAATGAATGTATCATGTTACATAATTCTTTTGGTGTGGTCGGTTGATGACCATAAATCCATAATGTGAATCATTTAAATGATATTTTTGAACTTTGGTTAGGACTATTGGGTATTGTTGATGCAACAAATAATAGACCAAGGATAGTAGCTGGGCTGGTTAGGCAAAAGGGTTGAAGGGTTCAACTTTGCCTAACGCAGGTCGTGGGGTCCCCCCACATTTGCAAGACGTGGAAGGAGGTTCACTAGTTTATTTTTATTGTTTGCTAAAGATCCTCCTCTGAAGTGTGTTCAGATTCGGATGAAGGAGCAAACAGAATGTGTGTGTTGGATGTGAAAGGGAGTATCTCGCATGAAGAAAGTACTCGGAGTGAATGACCAGAGATTTCAGGAATCAGGGTTGGCCAGGAATGTTTTCCTTAGCAAATGAAGTGTCTAATATATAGGAGAAGACATCTCCCAAAGAGGAATGCATTTGACTAGTGACCATGCTTGTAGTGAGGGGCTTACCCTTTCGGGGGTTGAAGCCTTTTGACCCCTGGATAATAGAGTGTGTTCTGTGGACCTGCATTGCTTTTGCGGCTGGCGAGTTGGTGAAGTAATCCAGAGACATGACTACTTACTGTTCTGTGTTACTTTATCTTGATTTCCCAGGTTTTTAACCTTTGAACCATTTTGCCTTATGAGCATTTACGTATTTAAGTCGTTTATATTTGGTCTTGGGCTACCCCCGTCATCAACCCCCCAAGTCAGAGGTTTTTGGGAAATGGGCTCAAAGACTTCTGACTTTTATACGTGTATTTTACTGCCCAAATGCTTCGAGGGTTCAAAGGTTGGAAGATTGAAAACGGTTGAGGTTTTTGAATTTCGGAATTTGACACGACAGTTGACAAGACTTGTGGCAGTTTGTCAGGCGGCGGTTTTTAATTCTATCCCTTAATTATTACTTTTTATCTTATTTATTTACACATATTTTATCAGAAGAACATTACTTGCCCTCTTTTCTTCAAGTTTTTCCCTTTTATCAAATCAGGTTAGTTTTCTCTGCTTATTTTCTGTTTAATTTCTCATATCATGGGTGCTCGTAAGGATATGGCAAAGTCGTTTTCTCGAATGACTCAAGAGGAAGTTGATTTGTTTTGTATGGAATGGGGGATAGGGACAAAGTTTAAACCGGTTGCACCGGCTTGTGATAAATCTGTCAATGAATGTCCTCCTGGTTCGATTGCTTTATATTGTCGGCATTTTGAGTTTTCCAATCTTCGTCACCTGTTTTCACTTTGTTTTGAATATTCTGGAATACTATCGAGTGTCTTTTGGTCAGATTCACCCCCTTGGCATGGCTAGGGTTTTACATTTTGAAATTTTGTGTCGGGCCTCCGGGTATGACCCATCTCTGTTTTCTTTCCGCCGCTTCTTCCGGCTTGCTAAGAATGGTGATTGGTTTACCTTCGAGACCACTCAAGTTGATACCTTTTTGATTTCATCCATGGTTTCTACACTTGGGGTCTTGAAGGACCGGTTTTTCTGGGTGTCCGAGGAGATTGTTCCTTTCAAACATGTTTGGAGACACCCGGATGCCGTTCTGAAAGAACCTGAGCCTTTTGCGTCTGATATAAATACTCGATTTTTAGAAACTCTTAGGGAATGCTCTTCAAGGCTTCGTCCCTTTCCGGAGCATTTGTTGGTGTTGTTGGGTCTTAGTAAATTGTGGGAAAAATGTGATCGAGACCCGGTGCTCATGAGAGATGGGAAGGGTATGCATTTGTTCTCCTCGTGCTTTTGTGTTCCTATTTCTGTGTTTACTCATGTGTTTTTTGTTTGTTTTGTAGTTATGTCTGCACTCGACTTTATCAAAAGTGACGACACCTCTGACGTTGCCTTTGATGATGCTGCCGCTACTCCGGGTGAGGATGCGGTTGTTAGGGGTTCCGATTATAGGTTCGAGGGTTTTGGGTATGTAAATGTCCCAAATGTTAAAGGCTTTACTAAGACTACTGCTTCCAAGGTTTCCACTCGTCGTTCCCAACGCTATCTGAAAGGTGCTGATCAGCCATCTGGTTCGGAGGCTGTTGATATTAGTGATGATATTGAAGTATCGGCAGAGCAGACCATTGTTGTTGGCAAGGGTAAGGAGAAGGAGTTAATTGTTTCAAACAAAAAGAAGAAGTTAGTTAAGAAAGGTACCCCTCCTATTATTCAGGTGTCACACCCCGATTTCCACGTGTCACCGGTGGGCCCGGTGGGGGATTATCGTGACGTGGTTGGCAACATAATAGTCAAACAACACAATATTTAATATGCACAGCAGAAGCAATTTAAAAGATATAATATAACCGAATTTAATATTGTAATATCAAATGTCACAATATTCGGATGTTTATCCACAGATGGATCGGAAACAAAAACATGAGACAATAGTTCAACAGACTTCAGGCATCTTAAGCTTGCGAGACTTCTAATGATGCTAAGGTGAAATCCCAGCCAATTTCGCTTAGTACCTGCATTTAATCTTTTTGGGAAAATACGTCAGTTTACACTGGTAAATACATTCAACTGACTCATTTTGGAAAATGATTAAAAATTGGTTTGGATGCACGTGGCATAAACATTTTTATTTAACTTGGGAGAATTATTTAATTATATAATCTTGTGAACGAATTACATGTTCCTTGTGCGTTCAGTAGCCCGGATCTTGTCCGGGTTAAAGATCAATAGACACACCACAATATTCTTTTATGCACTGACGGGTGTACGCCTACACCCCGCGCTTAAGTCGTGGCCATTTCGTAAAATGATGCCAAGGATATCCGGGACATGGTCATTAACCCCCCAAAGGCTTTAAGTAACAAGACTGTTTAAACGAGCCGATCAAATTATTCAATTACCCACCCAACGGTGGAGGATTTGATGCCCGATCAAGCGGTATACTATATACCGTAACCCAAGCCCGTATAGGGAAAATAAGTTAAAAGTATTTACCTGAGCAATATATAAATCACAATAAGCAAAATGCACGTAGCTTTTACTGGTACTCCTAATCTGGAACGAAGGTTTTATAATAACCTATTAGAATCCTAACGGGTCTTTAATTAAGCTTAAGCTTAGACCGGCTAGTTTCAAAGACACGGTTCGTACGCACGATTAAGCGAAGACCAGATAGAATGTGATTTATACCCGGCAAGTTCAGAGACTTTTTTAATATGGGTATTTCATACACATTCTGGATTTTGAGATAAAACCGTTAAGGGTTGACCCGTTTAGGCTAGTTTATGTAAACTAGTTACATAAACCGAACCGAACGCGTAATAAGCATAACGGGTAGTAATGGGAGCCATTTACAGGTTTCCTAAGTTAATATGCTTCATATATGTTGTGACATCAGTATGATGTCTTTTATTATGCCCGAAATGAATTTAATCGCAAACTATGCCCCGTAGGGGTAGTTTGGTCATTTTAAAGGTTGTAAAAGAGTTTAAGTGTCAACCTGAGTTACAGGACTGATGTAATCAGCAAATATACTCAATTTTCTAAGTTATATCAGTATGTTAAAGTATATAAGTGAAATTTATCCATTATAACCAAACTATGCCCCGTAGGGGTATTTTGGTAATTTCACATAAGCCGAAAAGCTCAAAACTGAAGTCTGAGTTTATCAACCTTTGCTTACTGTTAAAATATTATAATTTGCCTCAAATATCAGTAGGTATCAACCCTTGTATGTTTAAAATAGTTTTAGTACATACTATGCGTTAAAAACGCTTAAAAAGGCGATTAAAGGCCATTTCCGGGTTTGATACTTAAATCTGATATTTTTATATTTCCAGAAGGCTTAAAATAATTTATTTATCATGTGTGATCAGTAGCAAAAGGTTTGGAGTCGTTTAGATATGTAAAACTCATTTTATGGCCCGTAAGGGCAAAACCGACAAGTACCGGATTAAGCCTACGACTATGAGTTATGCTCAGCCTAAAATTAATTAAAAATCTTTAAAAATCCCAAAATAATATATTACATTAGTGGGTAAAGATTTTGATATCAAAAAGTATGTTTAAGTAGGCTATACGCTAAATACGCCGTTTAATTAACATAAAGCTTTAATTTTTACGCTAACGAGCATAACTCTTAATCTACACCTCAAACTGATGTCAAATTTTGTATACAAGTTTATATATCAGTAATTAAAGTTTCTACTCTTTTACATTTCCAAAAATCACATTTGAAAGTAATAAGGGCATAATGGTTAACATATGAGCAATTAACGGAATCATGCATATTAATTGGATAACTAATGATCCGAGGTGTATAATCACAGAGGGTTATACTAGCATGTAACCTGGTCCAAATGAAGCTCCAAGGTATTTCTAAAACATACCATAACGGGTCAGAACTGAAAGTCAAAGTATAAGTCAAACTATGCGACTTTTCGGTTCCGAACTGGGTCTAAACAGGAAATTTGTCGGGTTGAACATGTTTAGACATGTTCTTACACTCATTACCAAGTTATATTAATGACCAAATAGGTTGTAGGTGTTCTATATAGCTAATCATGCATAAATTAGAAATTAAGTTTCCTGTTGACTTTTTAATTATAAGTTTGACCCAACTTTTGACCTAGTTAAAGTGGTAATCAGGGGGAACCCTTTTACGGGTTTATTACCCACATAAATACCAACTTATAACTACTTTTGATTCGACAAATCACTGGACCATTTGTGATTAATCTTAAAGTCAACCGTTAATTACGACGGTTTGACTTTTAAGCTAAAACTAAGCTAAAACTTAATTAAGGAAGGTTTAGCAAACTTACCAAGGTCCTATGCACGAAATGTGATCAGTTGAGAGAAGGCTTGAGCTCCAGAATTGATCAGAAGTGCAGGAATGAAGGTGTGATCAAAGTGGTAAAGCATGAGGCCTTTTATAGTAAAATTTTCACCACAAATTGTTGACACCAAGGTCTACCACTGACCATAACCCATCAACATGTGTCTCTAGTGCTTAGGGGGTGCCTAGGGGTCGCCCATAATGCAAAAAAGATTGATTAAAGGTCGAATACCCGCGTATACAGGCTGCTGTCTTCTTTTTCTGCTTCTGGCGGTCTGACGCGGCCCGCATGAGTTTTAGTCGATCTTTACGCGGGCCGCATAGGCCTTGTTATCAGATTTTTATTTTTCTATTTACCACATAAGTGTCCCTTGGCCTTTCGAAAGGGCAACTAAGCCTAATTCTTGCATTTTGACCCCTTTATATTTACCCACAAGGGCTTTAGGACTTATACCCACTTTGCCAAGTCCCTGGACACTTCCGGTTAACCCGAAAAGTCATAACTTTCAACGTTAACGCTTTAACCCCTCGCACACGAATTTGATAATAACTTTCTCATACGATTACGAAACTTTATGGAATTTATATCGTGCATTCTAGTGAGCATATTTAACATTTACAAAGCTTCGGGTTTGTCAAAAGGTCACTCAGAGGTATAACTTAAACATGTTGACACATTTAACCCCTGTAGTTTGTAATCTCTCACTTTTAGCTTCGCATGATCCATGATTTATTCGTTTGACGTTATAAACATCATGTAGGGTTAATGTACTATATATTTATTCACTGTTGACACTTAGAACACGTATATTCACATACATTCCATGTTTGTCAACTTTAGTCCTTTCATAATATTCTTTCACACGTTTAAACATATGACACGTGTCTACACATTATAGGACGTGAATTTTCGAGGTGTTACATCCTCACCCCCTTAAAATAAATCTCGACCCGAGATTTACAGAAATAAGTAAGGGTACTTTTCTTTCATTGTGGATTCAACCTCCCACGTGTATTCGGGACCTCTACGGACATCCCATTTGACCTTTACAATAGGTACATGCTTCCTTCGAAGCTTCTTTACCTGTCGATCTTCAATCGACAAAGGTTTTTCCACAAATTTTAAGCTCTCATCTATACGCACATCTGAATGCGGTATTACCAGTGATTCATCAGCGAAGCACTTCTTCAGATTGCAGATGTGGAACACATTGTGAATCCCACTGAGCTCTTCCGGTAAGTTTAACTTATAGGAAACTAACCCGACATGTTCGATAACCTCGAAAGGTCCTATGTATCTCGGGCTTAGCTTGCATTTCTTACCAAATCGCATCACCCCCTTCCAGGGTGATACTTTAAGCAACACTTTATCACCTACTTCGAAGTGAAAAGCTTTACGCTTCGGATCTGCGTAGCTCTTCTGCCTATCCCGGGCAGCTTTGAGACGGTCACGAATCTGGACAATCTTGTCCGTCGTTTCAAAGACTATCTCTGGTCCTGATAGTTGGACATCTCCAACTTCCACCCAACAAACGGGCGATCTACACTTTCTACCGTATAATGCCTCGAAAGGCGCAGCCTTAATGCTGGTATGGTAGCTATTGTTGTAGGAGAATTCGATTAACGGTAGGTTCTTATCCCAACTACCACCCAAATCGATCGCACATGCACGTAGCATGTCTTCCAACGTTTGAATAGTACGCTCACTCTGACCGTCAGTCTGAGGATGATAAGCCGTACTAAAATTCAAACGTGTGCCCAAAGATTGTTGGAAACTCATCCAAAAATGTGACGTGTATCTAGTATCTCTGTCAGAGATAATAGACACAGGTATGCTATGTAAGGCTACAATCTTATCAACGTATAACTGGGCTAACATGTCGGAGCTATAAGTCTCCTTGATGGGTAGGAAATGTGCTGACTTAGTCAGTCTGTCAACTATAACCCATATTGTATCATTTCCTTTCCTTGTCTTGGGTAACTTGGTAATAAAATCCATAGTTACCATTTCCCACTTCCAAGTAGGAAGTTCAGGCTGTTGTAGCAAACCTGACGGTTTTTTATGCTCGGCTTTGACTTGCGCACATGTCAAGCATTTAGCTACATGAGTGGCTACAGACTTCTTCAAGCCTATCCACCAATAATTTGCCTTTAGATCCTGGTACATCTTATCAGCTCCAGGATGAACGGAGTATTTGGAACTGTGGGCTTCCTGGAGGATAACATCACAAAGTCCTCCATAAATTGGAACCCATATTCGTCCATTTAATCTCAGTATTCCGTCCTTGCTAAGAGCTAACTGCTCCTCAGTTACTCCTAACTTTTCATTATGATAGTTAGCTTCCAACACAGCTTCCTTCTGTGCAGCTAACAACCTTTCAATCAAATTATTCTTTATTTCCATGCGCTTGGCATTGATTCGGATGGGTTTAACCCTTTCCTTCCTGCTCAAGGCGTCAGCGACTACATTCGCTTTGCCGGGATGATACTTGATTTCACAATCATAATCATTTAAAGTTTCCATCCAACGGCGTTGCCTCATGTTTAATTCCTTCTGATTAAACAGATGCTGGAGGCTCTTGTGATCAGAATAGATCACACACTTGATTCCATATAGGTAATGCCTCCACAGTTTTAGTGCGAATACAACAGCACCCAATTCCAAGTCGTGGGTGGTGTAATTCTTTTCATGCACCTTTAATTGTCGTGATGCATAGGCAATAACCTTGCCT
The DNA here is from genome assembly GCA_030545235.1 of Helianthus tuberosus. Classification (NCBI taxonomy): domain Eukaryota; kingdom Viridiplantae; phylum Streptophyta; class Magnoliopsida; order Asterales; family Asteraceae; genus Helianthus; species Helianthus tuberosus. The sequence continues at coordinate 134,740,872 of CM060373.1, read as the reverse complement.
TTCTGCATAAGCACACACCCCATGACGGTGTGTGAAGCATCGCAGTAAACTACGAATTCTTCAGTGCCTTCAGGTAATGTCAGCACAGGAGCGTTGCTCAACTTCTGTTTCAAAACATCAAAGGACTCTTGCTGCTTAGGGCCCCAAACAAACTTTACTTTCTTCTTGGTCAAGGAAGTTAGGGGTGCAGCAATCCTTGAAAAATTTTCAATGAAACGCCTGTAATATCCTGCCAATCCCAGGAAGCTACGAATCTCCGTAGGCGTCTTTGGCTCTTGCCAATTCATAACAGCTTCAACTTTAGCGGGATCCACCTGGATACCACACTCACTAACCACATGTCCAAGAAATTGGACTTCTCGTAGCCAAAATTCACACTTAGAGAATTTGGCATAGAGTTTCTCGTGATGTAAAAGTTTGAGAATACATCGAAGATGTTTCTCATGATCAGCTTGGTTCTTCGAATAGATAAGAATGTCGTCGATGAAAACGATGATGAATTTATCTAAGTACGGCTTGCAAACGCGATTCATGAGATCCATGAACGCGGCCGGCGCATTAGTGAGCCCAAAAGGCATCACTAGGAACTCGTAATGACCATAACGAGTCCTAAATGCAGTTTTATGCACGTCTTCATCTCTAACCTTCAGTTGATGGTAGCCTGACCTCAAATCAATCTTCGAGAAATAACTGGCCCCTTGTAACTGATCGAACAAATCGTCGATCCTAGGCAAAGGATATCTATTCTTTATCGTAACCTTATTAAGCTCACGATAGTCGATGCACAGACGCATCGATCCATCCTTCTTCTTGACAAATAGGACTGGCGCTCCCTAAGGAGACGAGCTAGGTTTAATGAAACCCTTGGCTAGTAATTCATCTAGCTGTGTCCTCAATTCTTTCATCTCTATGGGCACCAACCTATAAGGTGCTCTGGCAACTGGTGCTGCTCCGGGGATGATATCAATTCTGAATTCAACTTGCCTATCTGGTGGCAGACCAGGTAGTTCTTCCGGAAAAACTTCTGGGAATTCAGAGATGACTGGAATGTCGTCTATCTTCGGTTTGGGCTCATCAATAATCACTTGTGCCATGTAGATGACACATCCCCTCTTTAAACATTTTGAAGCCTTGAGCATAGTCACTTGCTCAGGCAGCCCATACTGGGTATCTCCCCGAATGGTAAGTGGTTCACCAGACGGAGTCTTTATTACCACTTGCTTCATGTTACAGACAATTTGGGCCTGGTTATGTGATAACCAGTCCATACCCAGAACTATGTCAAAACCAGCTAACTTAAATGGAAGTAGAGACAGAGGAAAAGAATGGTTCTTAATGGATATAACACATCCATCTAACACAGTTGAGACGGTTTCTAGGGTGCCGTCTGCAAGCTCCACCTCATAATTCACATTTAAGGTTTTGACAGGTAATTTCAATAATTCACAAAACTTATTATCAACGAAAGACTTATCAGCGCCTGAATCAAAAAGTGCTCTAGCATAGACGTCATTTACAAGGAAAGTACCTGTAATAACGTTGTCGTCTAGCACCGCTTCCTTGGCGTCCATTCTGAAGACTCTAGCATTAGTCTTCTTGGCCTCTTCAGGCTTCTTGGTGTATTTAGGGCAGTTGGTCTTAATGTGGCCCTTTTCATTGCAACGGTAGCACGCTGCGTCTTTCATCTTCTTGCAGTCCAAGGTTTTGTGATCCGTGGACTTGCATATACCACAAGCATAAGTTTTCGACTGAGTCTGAGAGTTCGACTCGAGTCTGCACTTTCCAAAGTGCTGCTTCTTGCAAACTTTGCATTTGGGCTTCTCACCAGAATTATGCCCATCCTTCCTTGACTCAGATCCTTTCTTGTTATCACCATTCCCACGGTGTTTCTTGTTCGACCTTCGTGAACCATCATCTTCACGTTTTCTCTTCTCAGCCTCCTTACCGCATCCAGAGTGAGGGATAAGGAAATGTCAGCTACGGATCTAAAAGTAGCTGGCCGAGAAGCCTTAATGCTTGCCTTGATTTCCGGGGCTAAACCACCGATAAATCGAGCTATTCTTTTTGGTTCCGGGGTTACCAGATAAGGAACCAACCGGGACATAGTGTTGAAGCTCGTTAGGTAAGCTTGACAATCAAGGTTTGTCATCACCAAGGATAGAAAATCAGACTCTATCTTCTCCACCTCATGTTGAGGGCAGTAATTTTCCCTGATAAGGGCAACAAATTGATCCCAAGACATGTTGTACAGTGGGATTTTCCCGGTGGCTTGAATCAGAGATCTCCACCATGCTAAAGCTTCACCCTTAAAAGACTGCGACACAAACTTGACCACGTCTCTCTCAGCGCATCCGCTGATGTCTACAACCGTATCCATCTCATCCAGCCACGTCATACAGTCAATGGCTCCTTTCTCCCCAGTGAAATCCCGGGGTTTGCAGGAAACGAAATATTTATAAGAGCAACCCTTCTCACGGGGTCCTTGGTTTAGTATAACCCGCTGAGATGGAGCACTGTGGTTCGAGGAGCGTCGATCATCATCTTTCTTCGAGTCGTCCTTCTTGGACGGTGGCTTTGAAGGCTGTGTAGATAGGGTCCTACTACGAGTCCCACTATACTCTTCGTACTGCCTTTCCAAGGCCTGTGTAACTGCGCCGTCTATTATGGCTTTCAATTCAGCACCCGTTAAATTAAGTCGGGCGTTCTCGTTATTCTCCACTGGATGACTATTACCCTCGTCCGAGTTAGCCATTTTAATTGAACTGTTGCAGAAAACAAGGACAATAGTTTATTTGGGAGTTTATTATGGAATTGCCCCTTAGGGAAATTCATTAACCATGGTAAACAGAGACCATATTTGGTTAATTTATTAATCATATTTATTTAGGATTTCTATAATAATTTATCCTAATTATAAAACAATAACAGTTTTATTTGTGGCACAAAAGGCCTAGTCACATGGACAATTTAAATTATAAGTTATGATTTCAGAGAATTAAAACATGAAGGTATATTGGCACAATAGGCCTAGTCACAAGGACATTTATAAATTATATGCTAGGATTTCAGAGAATCAAAGCATTTGAGGTTTGAACCTAGTTCATTACCTTTATCAGACAGGGAGTTATAGCTACCACTGTCTTTTGTCTCATATAGAAATGAGCAGGGCCCGTAGGCACTACATTACCACCTATGGTTAAAATATGATCATCTTAATTGATGATGTAAACCCAGGATTCAGAGATCATTTAATTGGGTTTGGACTCTTTGAAAGATCCTTATATAATAATAACGTGTGTGATTTCAAATGAATCACATCTGCCAGGAGTGTTAACATGTTTTTCAGATGTTAACAAGGATTTGAATCTTTTGAACAGGTCTTGCCATCTTGGCCCGGTCTTATAATGACCCGAAGGCTAGGTTTCACTCTTTAAGATTCTTAATTAGTAATTACTTAGGCAGATTATTTCAAAAGGAATGATTTTTAATTTATTTATTTCATTTATAATTTATATATGCACATAATGGCAAACATGAAATTTATAACACAAACATTCCATTAATTTATTATAATATTACACGCTGCCCTAAACGGGTCTTTTCAACAACAATTACCCACGCAGGGGTCAATCAACATAATAGTCCACGCAGGGACTTTAAACAAACATACTAGTCCACGCAGGGACCTTAAACAAACAAACATCATACCCACGCAGGGGTTAACGGAAAATAGACCCACGCAGGGGTCAAAACAACACATATACATACCCACGCAGGGGCTTAAACAAATACAACAAATACAGGCCCACGCAGGGGCTCAACAACAATTGGAAGGATTCAATGATCCTTCTTGTTCTTCCCTTTGATCAAGCTTGCCAATCCTTGGAAGAAGCTCTGTCTCTCCCTACGGTCACGGTGGAAGCCTCGCTCTACTTCATCCAACCTTTGTAGGATTTCCTCCCTTTCTAGGGGAGAAAACCGTGGAGGCTGCGATTGCGTCCGGATAATAGGCCTAGGAGGTATCTGGTACCCCTGAGTTGGGTAACCTACTCCCCATGGATCTCCATAGGGTCCTTGGGGGTTGTAGTTAGCCGCTACCATGTAAGGATCGGCCTCCGCGTAACCATAGTTGTGGTGAGTCGGTGGTTCAAACGGGTTGTATGCCATGGAACCCGTGTATGCTGGAATTGGGTTGTCAAAACCCATCGGTGGCGGCTGCGGTACAGTTGGGTTAGAGGGTCCACCCATTTGTGGGTCCTCCTGATGTGGCGGATAGTGGCTGCCACTAGATTGACGTGGGGAACTGAAATGGAAATCCCCTGCTCGTGACGACATGCGTGCACCGGTTCTCCTTCGCCTCGGCGGTTGCGGGGGTGCCGGCTGCACTGGCGGCGGTGGAGGCGGTGGCGTGACTGCCACGAATCTGGAATCCTCAGAGGGATCCTGCTGTTGCTGCGGCTGCTGCTGCTGAGGCGACGAATGGTGAGGAGGTGTATAGTACCATTCGTGCCAGGTGAACATAGCTTGAAAGCTATCTGGACCAACATATGGTGATCCGTGGAACGAAGATCCGTCAGAGATCTCTATCGGGTGGTTTGGTGTACCACTGGCAGGCTCGACGGGGTCCGTATCCTCGTCCATGTCGTCCGCATGATCTCCAGAGAAATGATCCTCTGGCCCCAGTGGGTTAAAACCCACGGGTTCTTGGATGTAATTCGCCGGGTTAAACCGGCCCCTAAAAGCTGGTGTAGGGTCACCGAAAGAATGATGCGATAAAGATCGCTGCAACGGTATGTATGAGGGTTGAGGGTTGTTGGGCTCGTACTCCGGCTGAGGCCCATAAGGGTTTTGGACTGGAGGTGTAGAGCTGTGTGATACCGATCGTCTGGCTGGTTCAAACAAGTTCCTCCTGTTCTGCCGAGGGTCGTCACTCTTGGTAGTAGACGGAGTTCGCGCATGTGATGGTCCAGCTTCATTATCATTGGGGGCGGTGATTGGCCCCTTGCCTCTTCCTCTTCTCCTGAAGAATCTTGGCGGCATTTTGAAATCCTGTCATTATAATATGAGATAACAAAACAAAAACAAAAATATATGCAAATAAAGGACAACACAACAAAGTGGAATTTGTCCTATGTTATATGTCTAGACTCGAAAGTTTAGAATGTGCAATTGTGTTATTGAGATTAAACACAAAAGGCTAGTGTTTAATTCACTCAATGTTGGCTTTGATACCAACCTGTCACACCCCGATTTCCACGTGTCACCGGTGGGGGATTATCGTGACGTGGTTGGCAACATAATAGTCAAACAACACAATATTTAATATGCACAGCGGAAGCAATTTAAAAGATATAATACAACCGAATTTAATATTGTAATATCAAATGTCACAATATTTGGATGTTTATCCACAGATGGATCGGAAACAAAAATATGAGACAATAGTTCAACAGACTTCAGGCATCTTAAGCTTGCGAGACTTCTAATGATGCTAAGGTGAAATCCCAGCCAATTTCGCTTAGTACCTGCATTTAATCTTTTTGGGAAAATACGTCAGCTTACACTGGTAAATACATTCAACTGACTCATTTTGGAAAATGATTAAAAATTGGTTTGGATGCACGTGGCATAAACATTTTTATTTAACTTGGGAGAATTATTTAATTATATAATCTTGTGAACGAATTACATGTTCCTTGTGCGTTCAGTAGCCCGGATCTTGTCCGGGTTAAAGATCAATAGACACACCACAATATTCTTTTATGCACTGACGGGTGTACGCCTACACCCCGCGCTTAAGTCGTGGCCATTTCGTAAAATGATGCCAAGGATATCCGGGACATGGTCATTAACCCTCCAAAGGCTTTAAGTAACAAGACTGTTTAAACGAGCCGATCAAATTATTCAATTACCCACCCAACGGTGGAGGATTTGATGCCCGATCAAGCGGTATACTATATACCGTAACCCAAGCCCGTATAGGGAAAATAAGTTAAAAGTATTTACCTGAGCAATGTATAAATCACAATAAGCAAAATGCACGTAGCTTTTACTGGTAATCCTAATCTGGAACAAAGGTTTTATAATAACCTATTAGAATCCTAACGGGTCTTTAATTAAGCTTAAGCTTAGACCGGCTAGTTTCAAAGACACGGTTCGTACGCACGATTAAGCGAAGACCGGATAGAATGTGATTTATACCCGAAAAGTTCAGAGACTTGTTTAATATGGGTATTTCATACACATTCTAGATTTTGAGATAAAACCGTTAAGAGTTGACCCGTTTAGGCTAGTTTATGTAAACTAGTTACATAAACCGAACCGAACGCGTAATAAGCGTAACGGGTAGTAATGGGAGCCATTTACAGGTTTCCTAAGTTAATATGCTTCATATATGTTGTGACATCAGTATGATGTCTTTTATTATGCCCGAAATGAATTTAATCGCAAACTATGCCCCGTAGGGGTAGTTTGGTCATTTTAAAGGTTGTAAAAGAGTTTAAGTGTCAACCTGAGTTACAGGCCTGATGTAATCAGCAAATATACTCAATTTGCTAAGTTATATCAGTAGGTTAAAGTATATAAGTGAAATTTATCCATTATAACCAAACTATGCCCCGTAGGGGTATTTTGGTAATTTCACATAAGCCGAAAAGCTCAAAACTGAAGTCTGAGTTTATCAACCTTTGCTTACTGTTAAAATATTATAATTTGCCTCAAATATCAGTAGGTATCAACCCTTGTATGTTTAAAATAGTTTTAGTACATACTATGCGTTAAAAACGCTTAAAAAGGCGATTAAAGGCCATTTCCGGGTTTGATACTTAAATATGATATTTTTATATTTCCATAAGGCTTAAAATAATTTATTTATCATGTGTGATCAGTAGCAAAAGGTTTGGAGTCGTTTAGATATGTAAAACTCATTTTATGGCCCGTAAGGGCAAAACCGACAAGTACCGGATTAAGCCTACGACTATGAGTTATGCTCAGCCTAAAATTAATTAAAAATCTTTAAAAATCCCAAAATAATATATTACATTAGTGGGTAAAGAGTTTGATATCAAAAGTATGTTTAAGTAGGCTATACGCTAAATACGCCGTTTAATTAACATAAAGCTTTAATTTTTACGCTAACGAGCATAACTCTTAATCTACACCTCAAACTGATGTCAAATTTTGTATACAAGTTTATATATCAGTAATTAAAGTTTCTACTATTTTACATTTCCAAAAATCACGTTTTAAAGTATTAAGGGCATAATGGTCAACATATGAGCAATTAACGGAATCATGCATATTAATTGGATAACTAATGATCCGAGGTGTATAATCACAGAGGGTTATACTAGCATGTAACCTGGTCCAAATGAAGCTCTAAGGTATTTCTAAAACATACCATAACGGGTCAGAACTGAAAGTCAAAGTATACGTCAAACTATGCGACTTTTCGGTTCCGAACCGGGTCTAAACAGGAAATTTGTCGGGTTGAACATGTTTAGACATGTTCTTACACTCATTACCAAGTTATATTAATGACCAAACAGGTTGTAGGTGTTCTATATAGCTAATCATGCATAAATTAGAAATTAAGTTTCCTGTTGACTTTTTAATTATATGTTTGACCCGACTTTTGACCTAGTTAAAGTGGTAATCAGGGGGAACCCATTTAAGGGTTTATTACCCACATAAATACCAACTTATAACTACTTTTGATTCGTCAAATCACTGGACCATTTGTGATTAATCTTAAAGTCAACCGTTAATTACGACGGTTTGACTTTTTAGCTAAAACTAAGCTAAAACTTAATTAAGGAAGGTTTAGCAAACTTACCAAGGTCCTATGCACGAAATGTGATCAGTTGAGAGAAGGCTTGAGCTCCAGAATTGATCAGAAGTGCAGGAATGAAGGTGTGATCAAAGTGGTAAAGCATGAGGCCTTTTATAGTAAAATTTTCACCACAAATTGTTGACACCAAGGTCTACCACTGACCATAACCCATCAACATGTGCCTCTAGTGCTTAGGGGGTGCCTAGGGGTCGCCCATAATGCAAAAAGATTGATTAAAGGTCGAATACCCGCGTATACAGGCTGCTGTCTTCTTTTTCTGCTTCTGGCGGTCTGACGCGGCCCGCATGAGTTTTAGTCGATCTTTACGCGGGCCGCATGGGCCTTGTTATCAGATTTTTATTTTTCTATTTACCACATAAGTGTCCCTTGGCCTTTCGAAAGGGCAACTAAGCCTAATTCTTGCATTTTGACCCCTTTATATTTACCCACAAGGGCTTTAGGACTTATACCCACTTTGCCAAGTCCCTGGACACTTCCGGTTAACCCGAAAAGTCATAACTTTCAACGTTAACGCTTTAACCCCTCGCACACGAATTTGATCATAACTTTCTCATACGATTATGAAACTTTATGAAATTTATATCGTGCATTCTAGTCAGCATATTTAACATTTACAAAGCTTCGGGTTTGTCAAAAGGTCACTCAGAGGTATAACTTAAACATGTTGACACATTTAACCCCTGTAGTTTGTAATCTCTCACTTTTAGCTTCGCATGATCCATGATTTATTCGTTTGACGTTATAAACATCATGTAGGGTTAATGTACTATATATTTATTCACTGTTGACACTTAGAACACGTATATTCACATACTTTCCATGTTTGTCAACTTTAGTCCTTTCATAATATTCTTTCACACGTTTAAACATATGACACGTGTCTACACATTATAGGACGTGAATTTTCGAGGTGTTACATCAGGGTTCGTCAGTCAAAAACGTTGAGAGCTTCGAAGGTTCAGAGGGTGAAGAGGTTTATGTACCCAACTGGGGGGGGGGTTAAAGTTGGAGATAGTTTTAAAGATCCAGATGTTTGTGCTGAAGCCTTAGCTCATTTTTGCTCCTCCTGGTGTTCGGGACGCCATTTCAGAGATGGAGGCCAATCATCTTATTTCTAGGATGATGCTTAGTTCCTGCAACCTTTCAGCCCTGTTGGCTGAAGGTGTTACTCAGTTTGCCAAAGGTTTGCAGGAATACGAGGAAGCCTCCAAGAAGAAGGAAAAAACGAAGGCTTCAATTGCTGCAATGAAGAAGGAGATTGATGGTTTTGCTGAGAAAGAGTTGGCTTGGGCCAATAAAGTGGGTGAGTTGACAAAAAGACACGAGATTGAGATGGGTGATCTCAAAAAGAGTTTTGAGGCTGACCGATTGAAGCTGAAATCTGATAGAGAGGCCTTGGTTGTTCAACAGAAGGCTTTTGATGAGGAAAAAGATGGTTTGAAAACTTTGGTTGCCCAAGCCACTGGGGATAACCAGTGGCTTATTGAGTAGGGTTTTCATCAGGTTGTTACCTATCTTCTTCACTCTAAAGCGTTTAACTCTGCTCTTGGTGAGGTTTACACTAAACTGCTCAATCTGGGAAAACATTAAGGTCTTATTGCGGGTTATAAGCTTCACGAGTCTGGCCATCCTTTAGAAAAATCTCCCTTGTACCGTCCTGTGGCTTCCGATATCTTTAAGAGTTCCGTTGAGCAAATGGAGAGGTTAACATACCCGTATGTGAGCCAGATTGCTTCTTGTTATGGTAAGCCTCTTTCCGTCTTACAGGAACTGAAGCCGGATGGTCTGAATGATAATGTATGTGTTGAAGTGCTTAGTTCTCTTTCGAGGAAACGTTCCTACTCAGGAGATAGCGAAGATACCTTTCCTGGAGAACCTGATGCTCCTAAAGATGCCAGCTTGGAGGGTTCAGCTGTTGGTGATGAGGGTCCAAAGGCTAAGAAGGTTAATAAGAGGACTAAGAAGGCTAAAGGTAACAGTTCTGGGGCTTCTAAGCCTTCTGCTGATGCATGATATTCGTAGCTTTCTTAGCACTTTAAAACAACTTGTGGTTTGTAATGTTAACTTCAAACAATATTAGGTTTTACAGGAACCCCTAAGGTTCTTGTTATGTGGTTGTGCTTTTAGGCCTGTATGGTCGTTTGAACAATATCCAAACTTGCAAGTCACTAGGACTTGTTTTAACTTGTGTTTGAATGGTTGAAAGTATTTCATGGCTTTCTTTGTTATGATATTATGTTTAACTATTTTCTTTGTGTTGTGCTTTTATACTTGTTCTTATTTCGTTAAGGCAGCTCGGTTGGCTTCAAGCTTTTAAGATTTTTGGCTTATCCGTAGGTAGGTTGAAGCCTTTAATGGTTTTGAGTTGTCACATATGTGGCTTGAAGCTTTGAAGGCTTCTTAGTTTTGTAACTTGACTTGGTTTGTATTTTAAGTTTTTCTAACTCTTTGTTCGAGTTGTTGTACTATTCTTCGAGTTACATCTTTTTCTTGTAATTTTGTCTTTGTTAAGTTTGCGTTGCCTTTATGTTTTTTATACTTTAAAGGGTTCAGTGCTGCAGTCACTTAGCCTTGGTATTTTTAACAAGAAGACATTGCACCTATCCTATTTATTTTCTTGTTTTTGTTTGATTTTGTAAGCCTGTTTGATTATTCTTCTGAGGCTTAAGGAACATTTGGTGTAGGCTGTTCTATGAGACAACTTTGCTTTTGATAATAAGTCTCATGGAGTTGTATTGATTTAGGAACTCACCCCTTATATAAGTCCATTCAACCCTTGAACCTATTGAGCAATGTGGCCTGGGAGCTCATCCCCTTACATGGCCCCTGCCATGGAGTTTTTTTGCTAGGTTCTCAACCTGATCGTAGGATAGAAAGACAAGTTTGATAAAACAACTTCATTCATTCAGTAGATACTTGTTCTTACAAAAGGTTTTCGTAGTGTCATTCTCAAAATACAACTTGTGAAATACAAACCAATCTTTCCTGTTTAGACATGGAACCTTTTCATGGTTCTTCCATTCCAATGCCTTGGAAGCTTTTTGCCCTTTGAGTCTGCTAGCTTGTAGGATCCACCCTTATGTGCTTCAAGGATGGTGTATGGACCCTCCCATTTTGGGCCAAGCTTTCCTTCATTTTCCTTTTTGCTAGCTTCATTGTTTCTAAGTACCAGATCTCCTGGCTTGAAGAGTTCGTCCTTGACTCTCTTGTTGTAGTAGGCTTCCATTCGTTGCTTGTACTTTGCTTCTTGAATTGCCGCTTGGTCTCGTGCTTCCTCTAGGAGTTGTAAGTTCAACATGGTCTTTTTTTGGTTTGTTTCGGGATCCATGTTGACAATTCGTTGATGTATTGCAAAATACATCTTTATTCGCGTCTAGGTTTGTTCGGTTTTAGTTAGATTTAGTGTCGTTTTAGATTAGAATGTATTTGCTTTTGATTTATTTGTGTTTCCAGGTCTTTGCAGTTAAAAGGAAGCGGAAACGAGTAAAATCTGGAAAGGAGAAAGTCTGGCACGGAAACCGAGGAGTTCGGGGATGAAACGAAGCGAAAATGCAGCTGAGGAGGTTTAAGGCGGCCCGCATGAACTTATGTTAAACCGTAGGCGGGCCGTTTGAACTTATAAATGTTTTCCGGGGATTGTGACGCGGGCGGCCCGCATTAACTTACTTTAAACTCCAGGCGGGCCGCGAGAGGGTCTACTACGCGAAACAGAAACGTGATCAGCAAGGATTAGGGTTTTTCTTGGTATTTAATGATCATTAACATAATCAGCCGAAAAAGAACAACACAATTACGAAAGTGAGACATCTTTGGACGATCATAGAGGCTGATTAAAGGCATTTTGAAGGTTCGGGACTGCTGGAATCATCGGAGATCATCGGGAAGCATTCGGGATTGAAGTTATCGGGTTACATAATCTTGTTTCTTTGTTTCTCGTTTGTTCTATGTGTTTAATGATGAATTCTGTTATTACTTGGATTATAAACGTGTTTTGGATTATGTTTAGCGGCTAAATTTATATTACTACCTAGACATGGATGATTGATTGCGTATGTGTTTTGATTATTATTGGATGTAGGATACTTTTATAAACACCATTAGATGTCTTGTAAGAGAGTCTAAAAACCGGTAGTTTAACAACCTTTAGGGGATCATAGCGTGCTCTTAAAACGGTCCTTAGATTTCCCGATAGGTGAGAATTTCAAGATCCCGGTTCCATAGTAGACAACTTCCAATTATAATCATAACTAAAAGCAATCAGGATTCCTGTCTAGGTAGTTCCTTCATCATCCTTGAGTTCAGCTTTCGTGTGAGTTCGTGTCTAGTTCGTCTAGTCTAGTTAGTATTCATTATTTGCATTCTTAGGATTTTTAGAAACCCCCCCCCCTCAATAAACAAATGGTTAAGTCGTGTCAGTCTTAGTCTAGATAGAGTATTAGCGTAATCAGTAGAGTCTCTTGGGTTCGATACTCGGACTTCCTTAGGCTATACTACATTCGATCGGTACACTTGCCGGTTGTGTGTTTTAGGGTTTAGAGAGTCTTAGTCTTATAAATTTAAATATTAGAGAGTCTAGAATTTAGGGTTAATTTAGTTGTTTTTGTTAAACCATTTTCAGCACATCAAGTTTTTGGCGCCGCTGCCGGGTACTCTTTGGTAATTGCGTTGATTGCTTTGTTTGGACTTGTTTGACATATTACGTGCTATTTGTGTTCGTTGAGTCGTAGGAGTCTAAACACTATAAAAATCCAAAAATATTTGCTTTAGTGTCTTTTCTAGGTTAGCGAGTCATAGTTAGAGTCTTTTCGTTGTTCGTAGTTGGTGGATGCCCCATACGCGCTCGCAGGGACCGCCGCCACCTTTGTTTACAGTCAAGTCTTCTGAGTCTTCGTCTTCTTCAGTTCCACATTCCACCCCCGCCTTCGATTTTACACCAAAGCCATCACCACACGTTTCACCACACGTTTCCCCATCACCCTCCCGTTCTCGTTCGCCTAGTCCTCCACCTGATATGGCGAACCGCACCGTTTACCAGCAGGCTACCACCGGTTTCACCGGTGCTACATCACCCATCACCCTTCCTGACATAGCGAATGATAGGTCTTGGCAGATTCCTTCTTACATCATGACAGCCATCACCAATTCGTGTCAGTTTCATGGTCGAGACGACGAGGATGCACCCGCCCACATAAATCGCATCACTCGTCTTTGTGGCACCTACTCCATAGAGGGTGTCAATCTAGATGCTAGGTACCTTCAGGTATTCCCGTTTTCACTCGCTGGACGCGCAGCCGTCTGGTTTGATTCTCAGCCCGCAGGCACTTTCACTACTTGGGCTGGTCTTCGCGATGCTTTTATAGCAAAATACTTCCCGCCAGCCAAGGCGTCTCGCCTTCGTGATCAGATACACTCCTTCCGTATGGAGCCTGATGAGCCGTATCACTTAGCTTGGGAGCGTTTTCAGACGCTCCTCTCTCGTTGCTCACAGCATGGTTTGTCCGACTGGGCGTTAGTTGAGAAATTCTATAATGGTCTTACTCCTGAGATTAGAGCTCGTTTTGATACTTCAGCAGGAGGACAGCTTATGGGAAAGAAGACGGTGGTTGAGTGCAATGATTTGTTTGAGAGTTTTGCACATTCTGATATGGACTACAGCTCTACCAGCAGGACTTCCATTCCTGTTCGTACATCCTCGGCCGGTCGAGGGGTAAACCAAGTTAGCTTGGATCCATCGGTAGCTGCTGCAGTCGAGAGAGTGAGGCAAGAGATTAGGGAGGAGGTGAAGCAAGAGATTGATGAGTTAAAGAAGAAAGTTGATAGGTGTGAGCTTTGTAGGGGAGGTCACGACACGCTCGAGTGTCCCACACTTACGTTAGAGCAGGTTGAGTACATAGCAGGCCAGTCTAGGGGTCAAGTCGGTAGTAATAATAGTTTTAACCCTGGCTGGCAGGGTAGTAGTGGTGGTAGTTATCGTTCTTCTGGAAATCCCCCTAGTTTCCCATCTGGTCAGTATCAAAATAGGGGGCCGGGCCTTTACACGAGTAGTGGTTCAGGTTCGAGTGGTCAGTTTGCGAGTGGAGGGTCGAATCAGGAGAGTCAGGGTAGTGAAAAGGCTTTACAGAGTAGTTTGAGTAGGTTAGAGGAGATGATGGCTCAGATGATGACGCATAATCAGACTGTAGCTAAGAATCAGGAGCAGATTAATCAGAGACATGAACTTCAGCTTAAAAATCAAGAGTCCACTCTTCTAGATCTTCAGAGAACAGTAGGGGATATAGCTAGGCAGTTGAAAGAATCCCCTTCTGGTCAGTATTCAGGTACCACTCACCCAGTCCACCATTCTGTGAAAGCAATTACTACTCGTAGTGGGTTGAGTCTAGGAAAGGTCGTGAGAGAGAGAGTTGAGGAAGAAGAAGATGATTATGTAGATGAGGTGATTGAGTTGGAGGCTCCAGGCAAAGTGCACACGAGGCTAGCCCCAGCAAGTACCGCACACGCAGATGAGCCTCAAGTAGAGAAGAAAGTAGAGAAGCAGCCGAAGAAGGTTCGGCCACCACCACCTGAGATTGATATTTCGCGTCTTCCGTTTCCCGCTCGTGCTAGGCAGCAGATATATGCTAGGGAATACGAGAAATTTCTTGAGATGTTCACCCAGCTGAAGGTGAATCTTCCGTTCATTGATGCTTTGAGATCCATGCCTAAATACGCCAAGTTCCTTAAGGATTTTCTAAAGCGTAAGGATAGGGTAGGTGAGAGTTCGAGTGATCCATTGAGTGGAGAGTGTTCGGCAGTGATTCTAAATAAACTTCCTGAGAAACTTACCGATCCTGGCATTTTCACGATTCCTTGTTTGTTTGGTGGTGATGTTAAAAACCACGCGTTAGCTGACCTTGGTGCTAGTATTAATTTGATGCCATATTCATTTTACGAAAAACTAGGCCTTGGTGATTTGAAGCCAACTAGGATGACCCTCTCGTTAGCAGATAAGACAGTGAAGTATCCTAGGGGGATAGTAGAGAATCTGTTAGTGAAAGTTGATAGGTTTGTTTTTCCGGCTGATTTTGTAGTGCTAGATATGGAGGCCGATGATAGAGTGCCGTTGATTTTAGGGCGCCCGTTCTTGAACACGGCTAAAGCGCTTATAGATGTCTTCTTAGGCACAATCACACTTAGAGCGGGCGACGATTCGGTAGTTTTCAAGGTGAATAATGCTAGAGGGCCTAGTGAGAGAGTTGAGGCGGTAGCGTCGGTGAAGAAGGATGAGAGAGATGAGAATGAGGTGGTGAGTGAGCCGACTCTAGAGGAGACGTTAAAACCCAAGTGTGGGGATCCGCCGGATAGGAGAGTCGAAGAGTTGGAAGAGAGATTGTCGAGGTTGGAATCTAAGTTAGTGACACTGAGTAAGGCTCAGTGTGGGGATAGTTTTAAATATGATACGTTTAGATTCAAACCGCCCGATGGAGAGTCGATGGA
Organism: Helianthus tuberosus; assembly: GCA_030545235.1. Classification (NCBI taxonomy): domain Eukaryota; kingdom Viridiplantae; phylum Streptophyta; class Magnoliopsida; order Asterales; family Asteraceae; genus Helianthus; species Helianthus tuberosus. The sequence goes on along the minus strand of CM060373.1, from coordinate 134,725,547 downwards.
GTATGAGAGAGTTAGCAGAGATTCGGGCGATTTTGCGAATTGTAGTGCTAAGGCCCGTACGAGTTGGTGTGGAGGTGAGCTCCGCTTATATGATCCTCCGTGAGTGCGTGAATAGTTGTGACCCACTTGTAGAGTTTGTATTTTGAGTCGTTGTTCGCGTCGTGTCGTTAGTTAGAGTTTTAGTATCGGTGCGTCATTTTGTCGTAGTGTCGTGTTTTTGCGTCTTTTATGTGTTTTGTCAAGTGTTTTGCAGGTTGCATCTCCTTTACGTGGCCGAGATCGACACCCGAGCAGATTACCAGGTGCGCATAATGTTAAAAACCGACAAAATACGTGCAGGGGTAATTTGGGAATAGGAAAAAGTGAATTATGTACGTTTTGCTGTTGCTGCAAGCTGTGTTTGTGATATCTGCTGTCCAGGCGGCCCGCCTTAGCTTAACCTGATTCTCAAGCGGGCCGCGCGGGATTAAGAAAGTTCTGCCGGTTGTTAAGTTCAGGCGGCCCGTTTCCACTTAACCAAAACCCATGCGGGCCGCGAGCCCAATACAAACGACAACAGACTGTTTAGGCCCAATAGATGTCAGCTCATTCGATCCATTTATCCATATTTGACCCATTTTCATCCATTTTTCACCATCATTTCTCGGGTTGGTTCGAGTCGACGTTCAGGTATGTTTTCCTGCATTTGTTGTTGTTGTATTCGAGTCGTTAGTTGCCGGGTTTATTTCCATCTTAAGTGTGGGGAAACGGGTTGCATATTTTTAAGGAATTAAACTTTGATTTTTCACTAAACTTTCAACCCGTTATCCGTTGCATCCGCACTTGGTTCGGTTTGGCACTTGGGTTGTTCGAGGGCGAGCAAAGTGCCGGGAGGGGGTAAGATGGTAATTTGGTGGTGTACTTTGAGTCTTTTATTTTGTACCATGCGTCTAAGTTACTAGTTTTTGAGTCTTTTTATGTTTCGAGTTGGTATTGCTTTGGTATTTTGCTTGTTTTTGTTGATGCAGGTTCGAATATGTACCACCCGTACTCAATCTCCATTCGGGTGAATTTGGAGTTGTTTATTCAAATTTCGGGCATTTATCGAGCATGTCAGTTAGTGTCAAAAGCCGGTCGCGAACGAAATGCTATACGATCGAGCTGGATTGGACGAGAGATTTGGAGCATACGCGTTATATTACCAGCTAAGTCCTTTCCAATTTGCCCTTAGTCTTTTATTTCTTCTTTATTTTTAGTTTTTGAGTCGGTTTCCATCCTACATTGAGGGCAATGTAAAGTTTAAGTGTGGGGATGGGAACTATCGTTTAGTGTCATTAGTTAGTGAGTCTTGAGTCATAAAAAATTGAAAAAAAAAATTAAAAAAATAGAAAATGTCTTTTGAAATAAGAAGTTTGCAAAATAAAAGCGGAAAATGATAGAAAAGTTGGATTTTTGTTCGGGTTCAAATAATAATAATATGAGATAATATAACCGTGCTTGTGTCTAGTTTGGGATGCGTGGGTAGGCTTTATTCGGTTCTGGGTTTCTTTGATCTTAAATATACCTAATTGTCGGTTTACTAGTGGGTTCTCATCTAGGGAAAGTGGGGAAATTGAAACCGCCGAAAATAGTATAAGGGGCACCGTTATAAGCTAAGATCGTTAGAGTTTTTGGTCATTATCTCGTTGGAAAAGAAAAAAAAATAGAATAAAAAGTGAGCTAGAAACTAAATGAAAGTAAAACAGGCCTATGTAATCCGAGTTGGGGATAGCGACTCTACAGCCGGAATGCCTCTGGGATGTGTGAAATCGACTTGCCGAATAAAAGTACCGAAACCTATGTAATCTGTGATTGGGGATAGCGACTCTACAGTCGGAATACCGCTGGGTTAGGGAAAGCATCGTCTAGTCTCACGAATGAAAAAAAAAAAACAAGCAAGAAAGAAAAAGAAAAAAAAAATGGAAAAAATAGATTTGATTTTAAACTCTCTTTATCTTGGTATAAAACGGTTAGGAAATAACCCAGTGGTTGTTCCTTTTGTCCTATAAGCTTGAGGGGGGATTAGGTGGACTTGCGATTCTTAGTGTGAGACCCTAGGTAGATTGACCGAACTTGAACTAAAATGCATGATAAGGGCTTGGAACCGGGTTGGGTTTAAGAGGATCAATATACTTGCAATCGCGGCTAACACGAGTTTCGATTTTAATAAAGTAACTTAAGCTTTTGACCCGTTCGATTATTCCGACTATGATTCCGTTTGCATAATTCTTTTTCGGGGACGAAAAAAGAGTAAGTGTGGGGATATTTGATGTATTGCAAAATACATCTTTATTCGCGTCTAGGTTTGTTCGGTTTTAGTTAGATTTAGTGTCGTTTTAGATTAGAATGTATTTGCTTTTGATTTATTTGTGTTTCCAGGTCTTTGCAGTTAAAAGGAAGCGGAAACGAGTAAAATCTGGAAAGGAGAAAGTCTGGCACGGAAACCGAGGAGTTCGGGGATGAAACGAAGCGAAAATGCAGCTGAGGAGGTTTAAGGCGGCCCGCATGAACTTATGTTAAACCGTAGGCGGGCCGTTTGAACTTATAAATGTTTTCCGGGGATTGTGACGCGGGCGGCCCGCATTAACTTACTTTAAACTCCAGGCGGGCCGCGAGAGGGTCTACTACGCGAAACAGAAACGTGATCAGCAAGGATTAGGGTTTTTCTTGGTATTTAATGATCATTAACATAATCAGCCGAAAAAGAACAACACAATTACGAAAGTGAGACATCTTTGGACGATCATAGAGGCTGATTAAAGGCATTTTGAAGGTTCGGGACTGCTGGAATCATCGGAGATCATCGGGAAGCATTCGGGATTGAAGTTATCGGGTTACATAATCTTGTTTCTTTGTTTCTCGTTTGTTCTATGTGTTTAATGATGAATTCTGTTATTACTTGGATTATAAACGTGTTTTGGATTATGTTTAGCGGCTAAATTTATATTACTACCTAGACATGGATGATTGATTGCGTATGTGTTTTGATTATTATTGGATGTAGGATACTTTTATAAACACCATTAGATGTCTTGTAAGAGAGTCTAAAAACCGGTAGTTTAACAACCTTTAGGGGATCATAGCGTGCTCTTAAAACGGTCCTTAGATTTCCCGATATGTGAGAATTTCAAGATCCCGGTTCCATAGTAGACAACTTCCAATTATAATCATAACTAAAAGCAATCAGGATTCCTGTCTAGGTAGTTCCTTCATCATCCTTGAGTTCAGCTTTCGTGTGAGTTCGTGTCTAGTTCGTCTAGTCTAGTTAGTATTCATTATTTGCATTCTTAGGATTTTTAGAAACCCCCCCCCCCCTCAATAAACAAATGGTTAAGTCGTGTCAGTCTTAGTCTAGATAGAGTATTAGCGTAATCAGTAGAGTCTCTTGGGTTCGATACTCGGACTTCCTTAGGCTATACTACATTCGATCGGTACACTTGCCGGTTGTGTGTTTTAGGGTTTAGAGAGTCTTAGTCTTATAAATTTAAAAATTAGAGAGTCTAGAATTTAGGGTTAATTTAGTTGTTTTTGTTAAACCATTTTCAGCACATCATTCGTTGTGTTACAACTCCTACTTCAGCAGGGATTACGGCTTCGGACCCAAATACCAAGCTATAGGGTGTTCTTTTATGGCTTGTTTTTTCGGTTGTTCTTATGGCCCATAGAACACTAGGCAATTCTTCAAGCCAGTTGCTTTCGTATCTTCCCAGCCTTGTTTTGATACCTTCCACTATGCTTCGATTTGTTCTTTCAACTTGACCATTTGATTGAGGATAAGCCACTGAGCTGAAAACCTGATCAATTCTGTATTCTTTGCACCAAACGTTGAAAGGCTTTTCAGCGAATTGCTTTCCATTGTCAGTGACAAGTACCCCCGGCAATCCATAACGGCAAATAATGTTTTCCCAAACAAAGTCAATGACCTGTTTGCCTGTGATCTTTGCGAGTGGTTTAACCTCGGGCCACATGGTGAAATAATCTATTGCTACCAGCAAGAACTTCACCCCACCTTTGCTTGGTGGAAACGGACCGACTATGTCCATTCCCCATTTATAGAATGTCCATGCTGAGGTTTGGAACCAGATCATGCTTGGGACTTTTTGGGATTGGTGCATGAATTTGGCAGGCATCACATTTCCTTAATTGCTCAACGGTATCCCAGTGCATTGAGGGCCAAAAATACCCAAGGTTCATGAGTTTTGCAACCACCGACCTAGCTCCAAAATGAGCTCCGCATATACCTTCGTGAATTTCTTTGATCAAATACTGACTTTGCTCGGGACCCACACATCTTAGCAAGGGAGCAAGATAACCTTTTTTGTAAAGGTTTTCACCTTGTAGTACATACTGCCTTGCCTTGATCTTAACCCTTTCAGCTTCTATTTGATCTCTTGGCAATTGACCGTTTTTAAGGAATTTCTTGATTGGAGTCATCCAATTTGGATCTTCCTCGGTGACTACGTCTTGAACTTCTAACTCATCGATCGATGGAGTCTTTAACACTTCTACCAACACCTTCTTGGTAAGGTGGGCAAAAGTGAGAGATGCAAGCTTACTCAAAGCATCTGCTTTTTTGTTTTGAGATCTGGGAATTTGTTTGATGTTGCATGTTTGAAAGGTATTCATCAGTTCCTTGGATTTTTCTTTGTATCTTATCATGTTGGGCTCCTTTGCAACGTAGCTATCGTTCACTTGGCTTGAGACCAACAACGAATCTGTGAACACTTCAAGCTTTTGGACCTTCATTTCTTTAGCCAATCTTAGGCCGGCGATCAGTGCCTCGTATTCGGCCTCGTTGTTGGTGGTCTGAAAATCAAAACGGAGAGCGTACGTGAATTCCAACCCTTCTGGGTTGATCAAAATGAGCCCAGCCCCTGACCCTTCAACGCTTGAAGCCCTATCGGTGAAAAGCTTCCAGGCTTCAAGGTCTGAAGGTTCAGTGGTGGCCGTGTTTACTTCAGTGATTGTTTGCTCTGGGACTTCTACAATGAAATCAGCCAAAACCTGGCCTTTAATAGCTTTTCTTGGGACGTAGGTGATGTTATGCTCACCTAGTTCCACTGCCCATTTGGCTAATCTCTCTGAGTTTTCTGGTTTTTCAAGCACGCTCTTAATAGGCTGGTCGTTGACCACTTGTATAGGGTGTGCTTGAAAATACCTTCGAAGCCTTCTAGCTGTTTGAACTAGGGCTAGGGCAAGTTTTTCAAGAGGAGGATATTTGGTTTCAGACAATTTTAGAGTTTTGCTGAAGAAATAGACGGGTACCTGGGCCTTTTCTCGCTCGATGGTAAGGACCGCGCTTATGGCTTCCTCAGCGACTGAAAGGTACACCGAGATTGACTCCCCCGTTTTTGGAGCTGGAATGTCAGGCAAGGAAGCGAGATGTTGTTTCATTTGGTTGAAGTCTTCTTCAGCCTCCTCAGTCCATTTGAAGTCTTTCTTATCAGAATAGTTCTTGAGCATTTTGTAGAAGGGTAAAGATCTTTCGGCCAACTTGGAGGTAAAACGCTTCAAGGCTGCAAGCTTCCCATTTAAGCTTTCAACCTCTTTGTTGCTCCTTGGTGGTTTGGTTTCTAACACTGCTTTCACCTTGTTTGGATTGGCCTTGATGCTTTGCTTTCCCACAATGTGTCCAAGGAATTTTCCTTCCTCAAACCCAAAGGAACATTTTTCAGGGTTGAGTTTCATATTGACCTTCCTTAGGTTCTTGAAGGTTTCTTGGATGTCATCGAGCATTTGATACTTCGTCTTGCTTTTAATCACCAAGTCGTCGACATATGCTTCCATGTTTTTACCGATTTGACTTGCAAAGGCCTTGTCAACTAGTCGTTGGTAGGTTGCTCCAGCGTTTTTTGAGGCCAAAAGGCATCTTTTGATAACAAAAGATCCATTTGTCCGTGTGAAAGGCTGTCTTCTCCTCATCCTCTTCCTTCATGGGGATTTGATGATAACCTTTGTATGCATCAAGAAAGCATTTGAACGGGTAACCAGTGAGGGAGTCCAATTTGAGATCAATTTCAGGTAATGGGTAGCAGTCTTTGGGACAATCCTTGTTTAGGTCCTTGAAGTCTATGCACATTCTCCACGAATTGTCTGGCTTTTGGACCATCACCGGGTTGCAACCCAAGATTGATATTTGACTTCGCGGAGAATGCCGACTGTCACAAGCTTTTCAACTTCCTGGCATGCGGCCAAGCTTCTTTCGGGTGCCAGACTTCGTTTCTTTTGGACCACGGGCTTGACATGAGATGGTATTCTCAACTCGTGCTCAACAATGCTTCGAGGGACGCCTGTCATATCTTCCAGACACCAAGCGAAGACATCACTATAATGTTCCAACAGCTTTTTAAGGTACGACAGGGTTTCTTGTGAAAGGATAGGATTGACCCTTATCTTCTGCTCGGGGTATTTGGGATTTACCATTAGCCTTTGCCTGTCTTCTTCACTTTTGGAACTTTCACCCTCAACCATGTAGGCTTCCTGGGAAGGTTGAAGGGTTGCTATTTCCCTTTCAGTGGGAAACTTGACAGTGCTATGGCCAACGGACACGGCCATGTAAAATGCACACTGTCCCGGTCTCCTGATGATCACGTCATAGTTTGAGGGAATATTGATAACCACAAAGGTGAGTGGTTGGACTCTCTCCTTCTGACCTTCACTGAAACGAACGTCGAGTGTTAGCTGCCCTAAAGGCTTGAGGGGTATGTCGGCAATACCCTTTATGGAGGTTCTGGAGGGTTGGTGCCTTGAACGTTCTTCATTGCTTAAACGGTTGAAGAACTTCTCAAACATAATTTCGGTGGCTGCACCGGTGTCTATGTATGCTTTACTTGTTTGCATTGTTCCCACAGTAGCCTCAACCACAAGAGGGTTTGAAAGAGGGTCTTTCTCAGTTGGGGGGAAACAAAACACACTGAAGCTCCCAAGCTTCCAACCGCTGCCTTTTGCACGAAACCCTTCCATTGAAATCTACCATATTAACTTCCTTGCCTTTTCCTTCAGCCATTTTGTCCCTTACTCCTTTAACCAAGTGAGCAAGTTCCCTAGACTTAACGGCTTCTTCGATCCTCTTCTTAAGTTGGAAGCAATCATTGGTATGGTGTCCTTTTTCTTCATGAAATTCACAATATTGTGTGGAGTTTTCATTCTTTCTGCTTTTGGGGATAGGCCTAGGAGGCCGAAAGTTCTGCTTGACTTCTTCTGTTGCCAGGATTTCTTGAGGAGTCTTTGTGAGGGGTGTGAAATTTATGCCTTTCTCTCTGGTGGAAGGGTTCCGACCTTCAAGCCTTCGATGGTCTAAACCCTTTTGAAGTCTGTCATAGGAGTTAAAGTTCCCTCTTTTCCTAGCTGGGCTGTTGCTTCGCCAACTGGATCCTCTTTTCCTTTGCTCTTTAATGTCTACTGCCTCCTCTCCCCGGATATGTGCTTCTGCTCTTTCGAGGGCTTCTTCCAAGGTCTTCGGCAGGGATTTGTTGAAATCTCTTGTGAGATATTTTGAGGTGATAGCAATCATAAAACCAGCTACCCTCATTTTCTCGTCTGCCCCTACATATGTTAGACCTTCCTTCTTGTATCGTTCGATAAACTCTCGAAGACTTTCATCATCACGTTGTTTTATCTGAAAGATCACTGTTGCGTCTTTGACATATCGCCTTTGTTGGGAGAAATTGGCCAGAAAACCCTTGCTGAGGTCGTCGAAGCTTCGAATACTTCGAGCAGGTAAGTCGTTGAACCAGATCCTGGCTGATCCGACAAGGGTGCATGAACATTAGACAACATTCAGCGTTTGACCATTTCTCTATCCTTGCTGCACCAGTAAAGATCTGAAGATGGTCCTCAGGATCTTCAGTCCCATCATACGTTTTGATGTGAGGAGGCATCTTGATCTTTGTTTGAAAATCATAATCAGCTATTTGCTGTGAAAAGCATGAAAGGTTACCCGACTTGTAGCGTTTGGCCAAATCTTCTTCAACCCTTGCACTCGTGTTGTTGCCATTGCTACTGTTCCCTTGAGTGGCCAGCACCTGATTGACAAAGTGCTGCCACGGGAAGTTGGCCATCATCTGGGGCATAAGGTTGAAGCCTTGAAGGCTTCCGGGTGCAACAGGGTAATTAACTCCCAAAGGGGTGCTCATTACAGCACTTCGTGCCAAGGGGAGCACGGACAAAGCTTGTTCCCATGAAGTTGTTGTGGAAGCTGGAAGGCTTGTCAAAAGGGATAGCAGGAGCTGGTTAAGAGTCAGCTCATGCCCCAAAGGAGCACCACTTGTAACTGGTTGAGAAGAGAAGAGAGGATGTGCTATAGGATTTGGCCTTGTGGACATATATGGATTAGGGTTTGGAGGATTACTGGGACCAGCCTCGTCCCTCGATGTAAAAGGAAGGACGGGAGGTCCGGGAGATAACGTCGGTTCCGGCTCGTCATAGTCTAGACGAATCCTCACTCCCTTGTATCTTTCCCTACTCACATATTGATTGAGGAGATACCTCAACTCAAGGAAATTGTTGGCAACCCCCTCAGGGGTAAGTTCAAAACGTGCTGGGGTGTCAGAGACACCAACATTGGGGGAAGGAGCTCCGGATCTGGACGGAGTTGGAGTGTTGAAGGTGAGGAACTCGGGAGTGCTCCCCGGAGTTGAGAAAGAAGTTGGTATAGCCACATGAGCTTGGCTAGTACCCGGGGTTGAGGTGTTTGGGACCTGATTTACTTCTCCCGGGGATCCACTTTCTGACATGGTAGTTTCAAGAGGAAAGAACTACACTACTAGGTCTTTTTGAGGAGAAATAGCGGCGTAGCCCCACGGTGGGCGCCAACTTGTTGATGCAACAAATAATAGACCAATGATAGTAGCTGGGCAGGTTAGGCAAAAGGGTTGAAGGGTTCAACTTTGCCTAACGCAGGTCGTGGGGTCCCCCCACGTTTGCAAGACGTGGAAGGAGGTTCACTAGTTTATTTTTATTGTTTGCTAAAGATCCTCCTCTGAAGTGTGTTCAGATTCGGATGAAGGAGCAAACAGAATGTGTGTGTTGAATGTAAAAGGGAGTAACTCGCATGAAGCATGTACTCGGAGTGAATGACCAGAGATTTCAGGAATCAGGGCTGGCCAGGAATGTTTTCCTTAGTAAATGAAGTGTCTAATATATAGGAGAAGACATCTCCCAAAGAGGAATGCATTTGACTAGTGACCATGCTTGCAGTGAGGGGCTTACCCTTTCGGGGGTTGAAGCCTTTTGACCCCTGGATAATAGAGTGTGTTATGTGGACCTGCAATGCTTTTGCGGCTGGCGAGTTGGTAAAGTAATCCAGAGACATGACTACTTACTGTTCCGTGTTACTTTATCTCGATTTCCCAGGTTTTTAACCTTTGAACCATTTTGCCTTATGAGCATTTACGTATTTAAGTCATTTATATTTGGTCTTGGGCTACCCCCGTATTTAAGTCATTTACGTATTTAAGTCGTCTAATCTCATTCGCTCGCTCTCTTAGTTTTTGTCTCCCAGTGTCACTGTCGGTCCATCATAGTGCTTTCACAGTTGGTGTTCTTTCCGATCTTGATGAATTACATCACTCCACCAGAAATTCCCTTTGCCCCTATTTTTAGTTTGATAGTTTCCATCTCATGTACATAGTTGAGCCTTGGGATTTTAGAAGAGACTTAAAGAGCCATATACAGACGCATTCCGCCCCATAATTCCAAATAACCCCCCCCCCCCCCCCCCCCATATTTTCTCTATAACACTACTCTAGACGCTGTGTCATCATACTTACCAATCATATATTGTCACCATACTTTCAGATAGCAAGGTAATCGACACTATTATACATCTTTATAGGGGTGCTAAATTGGTCGAGTTCGCGGGTTCAGCCCGGACCTAAAAATCATGTTATACATATAAACCCAAACACGACCCGAATATTTGTGGTTGACCCGAACACGACATGTTTAACCTGAATTTTTAATTTTTATTTTTTTTTCGCAAATTAATATATTAAAATTAAAATTTACTAAAAAACACAAATGTATATATAATACAATTATATTTAGATTATAAAATCTTATGCCAATTTCTAATATTAAGTTATAACTATTACATAAAAGACACACCCGATTTAATTTATGACATTATACGTATTATAAAAAAATATAATATGATATAAATGGGTTAATCAGCCAAACTGATCGGGTTGACCCGAACCTGACGCGTTTAGCTAAACGGGTTCGCGGGTTCAATTTGAAACTGACCTAACGCGTTTAGACTAAACCCAAACCCGCAAATTTCGTGTTAGGTTCGTGTCGTGTTTTCAAATCGTATTGGAAATTCATACCTCTACATTATGTATAACATCACATACGCCTAACATATGCGACCGTTGATTCAAAACTATATTTAAATTATAAGTAAAAGACACTAGATGTATTTTATTTTGGTAAATCTTATATCAGATACACGAGTAGAACTTGATACAAGAATATAGATTTGCATATCATGTTACTTGAGAATAATCTCCTTGAGTTCTCAAACTCAAAATTGAAGTCTTAACATTAATTTTTAAGAGGAAAACACTTGATTAAAATTAATAAAATAAAATGTACCAGAATTACCAAATGTGAAGAAAGTAGGTTCAAATCCTGGCATGGGATAGAATTGATGTAATTTAGAAGGAGTCTTTATTTAATCTTTGTCGTTAAAAAAAAAAAAAAAAAAAAAAAAAGCAAATGTGAAGAGAACAATGTAATCCAACGACAATGCCACACTCTTTGACCCCCTAACTCAATCACAACCGTCCAAATAGTCTCCTCCTTAAAAACATAAACAACCTGCCCCACAAATCTGTCATTTCCCACATGTCACCCCACCATTGGCTTAACTCTTTCACCAAACATAAACACCCAAGGACAAATCCGTCATTTCACAATACATACCACCTACCGCATAATCTCTTTGACTTCCAAATATTAATAACCATCTCCCTTTAAATCATCATATTTCATATTATTATTTTCCAACGTTACATATTATGGGTGCTATTGACCTCATGAATTCATACACAAACTCCGGCACCGGCGCCGCCGGTAAAACGGAAGACACCGCCGTCCGGGAAGCCGCCGCCGCCGGTCTTCAAAGCCTTGAGAATCTAATCACCTTACTTTCCACCCATAACCACCGTACACCGTCGTACTCCGCCGCCTCCGGTGACGTCACCACCACCACCGATTACGTCACCGCCGCCGATTTCGCCGTTAACAAATTTAAAAAATTTATATCGGTTCTTGACCGGACTTCCACCGGTCATGCAAGATTCCGGCGAGGTCCGGTTTCAACTCCACCAGTTAGAATACAAAAAAAACCGACAATGGGTCGGTCGCCGGCGCCGGTGACAGTGGTGCCGCCGGTGACAATGGAAAAGGGGTTTTCTGGTTCTTCAGTGCAGCAACGGATGTCAACGATCAGTTTTGGTGCCGGGGCCGGTGGGGCATCTCCGGCAACTTCTTTTATGTCGTCGTTGACCGGAGATACCGAGGGGTTGCAGCCATCGATGTCTTCTGGATTCCAGATCACGAATCTTTCTCAGGTGTCGTCGGCTGGTCAGCCGAATATGTCGTCTTCTTCGTTTAAACGGAAGTGTGATTCGATTGGTGATTCGCATACGAAGTGTACGAGTTCTTCGGGTCGATGCCATTGTTCCAAAAAACGGTACCGGATTCCGAGCTCCAATTTTTTTTTTATCGGGTTGTAATAAGTACGTAAAATATATCTAGCGTGATCATGTCATGATAGGGCTCAAGGGGGCATTGGCGAAGCCACGACCCCCCCCCCCCCAATTGGGGGGGGGGGGGGGGGGGCATATTGGGGGGGGGGGGGGGGGGGGGGCATACACTAAGCTGCGCCCCTGCAAGGGGAATGTTTTAATTTTTTTCAATCGAGTTATGACAACTAATAAAAAAACGTACCTGGTTTAATACCAGTCATAGAAGAGCTATTGGTAGGATATAGAGGGGTGGTGAAGGCAATTTTGGTTATAGCGTTTTTTTTTTAAATGTAGGTTATGGCAATACATATTACATAAAATGTAGGTAATAGAATTAGAGCAAATAATCATACAAAAGTACTTGAATATTTGCAGGAAAACAAGGTTGAAAAGAGTCGTGAGAGTCCCCGCGATAAGTCTGAAAATGGCGGATATACCACCAGACGATTATTCATGGAGGAAGTATGGTCAAAAGCCGATCAAAGGGTCACCTCATCCAAGGTAATGTCTTGTTCTTAGTTGATGCCGGTATGACTCGGTAATTCTCATTTCTCACTCGGTGATTGACCAACTCACTGAGTCACTACTCGGGATAAATTATTATTAATTTTATTGTTGTTTTCATTAGCATAGGATAATGGAGCCGGCCCAAATGTATGTTTAAAAAAGTTTGACTATTGGTTAGGCTTTCTATGTGGGTTCCTTGGACTTTTAATATTGTTAATATTTATATATTGATCTAAAATGTATCTTCAATCACAATAATATTTGGTATAAAACTTAGGCAACAACCGATTAAAATAAAGACAAAAAGTCAATGGTGTACAGAAAGTCAACTCTGACTTTTCTATACAACAATGGGATGACTTTGATTTTCCATTTTTTAAAATATATCGTTACTGATGAATTTATTTGGTTATACCTTCAATTCATAAATATAATTAGTATGATAAATTTGTTATGAATTTTAGGGGTTATTACAAGTGTAGCAGTGTAAGAGGATGTCCCGCAAGAAAGCATGTTGAAAGAGCTTTAGACGATCCATCAATGCTTATAGTGACTTACGAAAGCGAGCACAACCATTCCCTCGATTTGAAAGACTCACCGGCAACTATAATATTTGAATCTTCCTGAATTTCATTGTCAAAATGCTTAAAGATTGAACTTTCTAACCTTTAAAGTTGTGAAGGGATGTGAATGTGTTCAAGGGCTCAAATGTCAACAAGGAAGCTTGCATTTCACTATCTTTGTACCCTAAGATACCTTTATTTGGTGTTTGAAGTTGAAAGATTGAAATACGTGTTGAATTTATGGAAGGTTGATATTGGAGGTTGTGGATTTGGTGGTAATTGAAGTGAGTTTTGTTATGGTTTTTAAAATGATAAAACATTCGTTTATTCTATCGTTGTAAAAGCTATCATGTTATCGATTGGTTAAGTAATATTGTAATTGGTTAATTCAAACATAATTAATTAAAAGTACAAAAGTGTTTTCTTTATTTCATTTATATTTCAACTAATTTAAGTATCTGTGCGTTATACGGGTTGTTTCACAATAAAATATATAATTTAACAGTGTTGACATAAACTTTTTAACGAAAGAAACGCTCAATTGCTAAAGTAAATATTAATTACACTAAATTGAAAGAAATGAATACGAAAAAATCACAAGTCGTTAAATACTTCTTTATGCTTCTCTCGGTTTGGCTTGAGATAGGTATGAAGTATGAAAGATCTACTTATTATTTGTTATACCATTTCAACGAGGAGACCAACAATTAGTAATATAATGGCGTAATTGTTGTGGGTCGAGACAGGGGATACGGAGTTTGATGAAACGCGTGGTTGGAATTGGGGAAAAATGTTGTTTTTAATGACGAAGAGCCTTACGAATCGGGTATATTTGGGTTGACTTTAATGGCGTAATTAGCACTGAAGATGGGTCCGTTAAGTGGATTAGATGGTAATTATGAAAACCATTCAAGTGTAGATTGAGTTGAAAGAAATGACACTGTTGTCGTAAGTCAAAATGGCCCACAACACATTAATTCTCCTAAGTCCTAATTCTATATTAGGCTCACATGGCCCACTGTCAAGAAAGTGTCCCGCAACTATTGTCCAAGCTACAAGTGTGCGAGACAATGGTGTTGTTTTTACGAGCCCACAACATCAAGGCCCAACTGGGCATAACATGGCCCAGCAAAACGACAATAATTATACACTAGTAGATGCCCCGCCCGCGTTGCGGGGCGATGACCGAATAATTCTCAACCAATTAGAAAAAGACTACTATAATTTTGCTAGGAAAAAAAAAAAAACAAAAACGATGATAAGACCGTAATTTTTGGCTTGGGGAAAAACTGTAATTTTTCAGGACTAATGAGCCAGTGTTAGGCGGCTCCTTCACACGAAAAAAATTAAATCGAGTAAACCAATTAAAACAAAAAACCTTTATAGTTTTGGTAAAAAAACTAAAACGATGGGGAAAACGTAATTTTTAACTGAGGGCCAAATCATAATTTTAATTCGGGGATAAATCGTAAACTAAATGGACCAACGGGGGAGTGCCAGGAAGCTGCCGGCACGACTATAATTTTACACTGGGGGCAAAATTGAAATATTTAGCTGGGAGCGAAAGCGTAAATTTATTTTTAAGTGAGGGCAAAAACATAATTTTTAACTGATGGCAAATTCGTAAATTTAAAGGGGGATAAAATCGTAAATTTGTTGGGCCAATAGGGGAGTGCCAAGCAGCTGCCTGACACTATTGACGCTGCCGCCCATTTTGCCCAATAAAGGGCAATTGGAATTTTTAGCTGGTAGCAAAATCGTAAATTTATTTTTAAGTGGGGGTAAAAACATAATTTCAAACTGATGGGGAAATCATATTTTTAAGGGAAAAACCTAATGGGAAAACTGTAAATTGAAACGGGGCAACATCGTAATTTTGAACCAGGGAAAAATTGAAATTTTTAGCTGGGAGTGAAAGCTTAAATTTATTTTTAAGTGGGGGCAAAAACATAATTTTTAACTGATGGCAAAATCATAATTTAAAAAAAAGATAAAATCGTAAATTTGTTGGGCCCAATAGGGGAGTGCCAGGCAGCTGCCTGGCACTATTGAGGCTGCCGCCCATTTTTCCCAATGAAGGGCCAAAACTATTGGACGGTCGGTGCCGACACTTCTAAATGTAGTTGTTGACAATGTAACAGCAACAGTAGCAAGCATGGCAACAATAATTCAGGATTAAATAATTTTATTACTCCTGGGCTGGTTGTTCGTAGATCTAATCGTTACCTCGGTACATTTTGACGATTAAGTTTTAAATTCATGTATTATTGATGAAGATTTTTATTACTTGCGGATGATGAATTGGTTCCTTTTGACGATGCAAAATCTAAACCGAAGTGGATGAAAGCAATGTGTGTAGAAATCGAATCAGTTAATAAAAATAATACTTGGTCGTTAACCGAGTTACGGGGTGGTTTGAAGTGGGTTTTCAATGTTAAACGAAACGCAGATGGCTCACTAAATAAACACAAGGCTAGATTCATGGCAAAGGGTTATGTTCAACAACCCGGAGTTGATTTTGACGAACTGTTCACGTGAGTTGCTCGACTTGAAACAGTTGGTTACTTTTATCTCTCACAACGAATGAAGGTTGAGAATTACATCATCTTGATTGATGAAAAATCCACGTTCCTACATGGCAAATTAAAAGAAGAAGTTTATGTCGTTCATCCGGAAGGGTTTGTTAAAAAAAGCGAAGAGCATAAAGTTTATAAATTGTCAAAGGCGTTATACGGGTTAAGGCAAGCTCCACGTGCGTGGAATACGGAGTTAAACAATATATTGTTAAATATGAAATTTCACAGGTGCTCGCAAGAACAAGCCGTGTATACCGAAGAACCGTTACGTGTTTTTAGTACTTAGATTGAGCATTGAGGTAATCAATGTGAGCAAGGAGATGGATTTGAATCTTTATCAAGCAGAATTGTCAGGATTGACATTTTATTAGATTCTGGTGTTCTATTGTGTTATCTTTTTCTACTTTCTTTGCCTCAGTTGAAAACTCAAGTGGCAATGTCTCTCTTATGCTGAAGCAACATGGTATGTAGTGTTAGAAAAAGAAAAAAAAAACATAATTTAGAAAAATAATGGATCCTCAACATCATCTCCATATTTAAGTCTTTCCTTTTTATTCGTTCTTGTAAAGCCTATAAATAAAGGCTTGTTTTTATGTTTTGGATGCAAGAAATAAAATCAATAAAGTTCAGTTCTTTTCAATTATCTTTTGTCTCTGATTATCATTTACAACATGGTATCAGAGCAGAGTTTTTGATTCGTGGACACTTTGTTCTTCATCTACAATTTATCTCAACCAAAATCAAAACCAATCCAAGTTGAATTATGGGATTCGGAGTGGAGTTTAACGGACGAGAAGGTAGGGTTTAAAGCGGCGGCGGCAGTGGAGTTTCGGAGTTGATCAGATTTTTTGGGGTTTGAATTAGTTAAAAAGGTGCTTCCATAATAATGTTTGGAAAATTGATACTGTCGTAAAAAAAAGTTGCTTCAATTGTCAACATATGTGTTGTCAACATATGTGTCAGTGTCCATCATTCTCTAAACCCTTTTTCAACCTCTAAATCAAACCAAAACCAAATCCCCCACACAACGAACCAAAACCATTCTTCGTCAAACTTGACTTTTTGATTCTTCGTCAAACCCATTACGAACCTTTTTGATTCTTCGTCAATTCGATTCTTCGTCAAAACATTCTTCGTCTGACATTCATATATCAATTCGCTGCACATTATATATCCGCTGAGCGGATTTATTATTCCGTTTGGGGCAACCATAAATCTTGAACCCGAGTTCAAGCGTCCAGCGTTTACACAGCTGCCATGTCCGGAGACGATAGCCCAAACAACCGTACCAACAATGACGATCTCGTAATTCAACTTGCGAATCTTCTTCGAACCAACCTTAATACCCAATCTCAAACACCAAAACAAACCTTATCCGATAGCCTGAAGATCAATATCAAGCTGAATAGTCAAAATTACGCTCTATGGGCTCGAATGATTCGAGTCGCTATAGGGGGAAATCTAAGAACCTGTTGAGCCATATTACAGGAAAACCTGCCCCACCAAACCCGTCAGATGAACAATACGAGAAGTGGGAACAAGACGATCTAGTCGTGTTCTCATGGCTCATATAAAACATTGAACCTGGGTTAGCCGGCAACCTCACCGAGTTTCCCACTATGAAGGCGTTGTGGGACGCATTGGTGGTTACATATAGCAGTGGGAAAAATAAACTACAAACCTTCGATTTACACGTCAAAGCAAACGAACTCAAGCAAAATGGCTCGGCCCTAGAAGATTTCTGGATCAAGTTACAAGGCATTTGGGGAGAAATAGATGGAAGGGATCCAAATCCAATGACCTGCTCTGCTGACATAGCAACATATAACAATATCAGGTCCGAACAAAAATTATTCCACTTCCTGAATGCTCTTGACAGGAAGGTTGACCCAGTCAAAAGAGAAATCCTTCGGTGGGATCCTCTTCCCTCGGCTGAGCAAGCCTACGCGGCTGTAAGGAAGGAGATGGCACATCAAGGAATCCTTGGTACCATCTCTGAAACTTCACAGTCTGGCATGGCGGCGGGGCTTGTCGCCGACGGAACCACTGAGACTGATGGACAGGGGTTAATCATGAAGGGGCAACGGCGGTCAGACTTCACTGGAAAAACAACATCCCGAATCGACAAATCCAAACTGAAATGTAGTCACTGTGATATGAGGGGACACACCAAAGAGCAGTGCTTTAGAATTGTGGGATTTCCTGACTGGTGGAGTGACAATCACTAAACCAAGAACCCTAATCAAGAGGGTAAGGTTACCACTGCCATAGGCAACTATAGTGCTACTAGCAACGACAGCGCCGAGAAGGATGATGGTGGTAAAGCTTCCGAAGGAAATCTTTGGACCTGGCACTAAGCACCCTAAAAGGCGAAGTGCTCCTGTCAAAAATATTACGTTTCCGCTCAAAAAAATCAAAACCAAAACCAAAAAACCAAAAACCCAAAAAAAAAAAAAAAAAAAAAAAAAACCAATAACCCAAAACCCAAAAAACCCAAAAACCAAAAACCCAAATCAAAACCAATGCCAAAACCCAAATGGCCAAATTGAATTTTGGAAATCCCATAATTCAAATTGAGGGGGAGTGTTAGAAAAAGAAAAAAAAATAATTTAGAAAATTAATGGATCCTCAACATCATCTCCATATTTAAGTCTTTCCTTTTTATTTGTTCTTGTAAAGCCTATAAATAAAGGCTTGTTTTTATGTTTTGGATGCAAGAAATAAAATCAATAAAGTTCAGTTCTTTTCGATTATCTTTTGTCTCTGATTATCATTTACAACATGTAGATGTAATATTTATTCTTTATCGTGTAACATGGAATTTAGCAAATGTACGAGTGGGGTGTTATTGGGCGTCTGTTTGTTCTAGTTGAATAAAATATGATTGTTTGATAACTATTTTGAATTGATAGAAGTTATATTTGAAATTAGAAATTGTTAAGTGGTACAAAGTAGAAAAAAATGAAACACTTGTGTAATCTTCATCACAATTATAAGTGGGAAACCTGTTAAATCCTCATTTCGATTAAAGTTATAAGGCTAGAGGTTATGGGCTAGCGCCCCCTCCATCTCAGCCAAAAAAGTAGAATAGCGTGACGCTGAGGTGTCATTGAGGTGACGAAATGGAGCCCCTAAGGGCTCCATTCCATACCCTCTATCCCAAGATTGATACCTCAAATGAAGATTGAACTCCAATAATAACTGAATTTGACATAATAATTTGTAAAAAAAATTAACATGGAATTTGGTTTTGGAGGAAATTGTAGACTTTAACAATCGGAACATGTATGAGACTCTGTATAAGGAATACTAGGAGATTATCAATCATGCTGAAAAGTTGACTCTTGAGGATCTTTAATCTGCCAAAACCAAACTGAAATTTGGAAAGAATTATGATTCAGACAAACATGATGATAACGATGAGTACCATTGCTCAGATTCTGAAGATGATGAAATGAAACCACATACTTTCGGAAAAAAAATTTAAAAGATCAAAGCCTGAGCCATTAGCGAAAAAAGTCAAAGGAAAGTCAAACAAGGAAGAGTTCATGGGATGGGGACCAACGCGTGTCATCGAGTTTCTTACATACATAGGAAAAGATACATCTATTGCATTATCTCAACGTGAGCTAGAAAACATTGTTAAAAGATACAGTTAGGAAAAAAAATCTAATCCAAAAGTTCATGTATCTCGTTGCTGTATACAAGAAATTCTTCTGAAATGGCCATAGAGGTCTATATAATGGCTACTTTTATGATTTACTCTTAGTTTTTTGGGTAATTAATTTAAAGAATCACGTAAGTAAGTCATGTTATTAATCTACAATTTATTTTTGTGAAAGCAGTCAAATAAGAAGTGCCTGTGTATGAAACATACGAAATGGCGATGAAACTGAAGATTTTTTTTATGTTTCTAGGAGAAGCAAGAAAAGTCAAGCAAACCATCTATTGTTAAAAGTCCAAGTCAATTGTTTGACTTTAGTGAAGAAAAGTCAGGCATGGATGATATAAGTAAGGTGGATTTTGAAGACACTAAAAGCTCTCAATGGTTTGTTACAAGTTCGAGCGGTGATAGGGTAAGGCGTGTGTCGTTGTCAGTGCTCAAGAACTGGAGCCAAGCCCAAACGCTGCATCAAAATCCATGATGTATAAAATCAATGAAAGCAAAGAACATGCCAAGTCGTGATGTTATTGATCTCAGAGTAAATAAATGGATTCCAAAGATGGAACAGGTAGTTGTTTTTTTTCAATTTCAATATATTATATTGTCTTTTTAGTCCTTTCGTGTGTTTAATCGGGTTTAATGTTGGATACATTTTATTTACGATAAAAGGGTGAAACCGAAGACAATTACAGAAGTTCATAATGAAGCTGAGAAGAACTTGAGACTCCGTTGTTGGCAGCGGAACGGTATGATTTCGATCATCGTTAACATCATCATCATCATCATATTTGTGTGTGCTTCTGTGTGTGTTTATTCGTATGAATGTATTCATGCAGAGAGAGAATTGTACAAGTAAAATGGATATTATATTGAAAATATCTTGGTGATTACAAAGTTCACAATATGGAAATATTTATACAAAACGGTGGAACGGTCGTGACTGTTAGGAAGAGACATAACCGTTTTAACGGTTATAATTACCAACCGCCATAAGTGCCATATCTAATTTAATTACTAACCTATGATCAAATTAACCTAACTAAATAATAATAATAAACAATATATGCTAAGTTTATATTCTAATACCATCCCCTAAACTTAGCATCGGTAATGGTTCGTCACGTCGGCTTTGATGATAAACGCATTTTTTCATTAAACTTGTCATGATGCGTCCATAGATCCATCTTGATTTGTTCCGTCGCTAAAAGTCCTGAAAGTCCTGTTTCTGTCGCAATATCAGGATCGCATTTTTTCATTAAACTTGTCATGATGCGTCAGTTCTGAAATTTTCGATATCAGGATCGCTTAATTTCCAATCTGTTGTTGCTAGTATCTTTTCATCCGTCGCTAAAAGTCCTGTTTCTGTCGCAATATCTTTTCTTTGCTTGTCGCTAATCTGTGCCACTGTTCTTCTCAATCCTTTTTCTTGTTTCACTGTTTCATTTCTATCAAAAACAGAGGCTGCCGATTTCCTTCTTTTGATCAAAGATTCATTTTCAATTTTCCTTTTCTTTGTATCATGAATTTTTGTATCATCTTTGAAGAACAATCCATTATGATTCTTGTTTATTTTTTTCATAACCGGTGTCGGTGACCGGTTATCCCCTGTGTTCTCTTCCTCTTCTTTTTTATGATCATTCCCTGTTTCCTTTGCATCTTCATCATCCTTTTCTTTTCCGTGATCTTTCTTGTAATCTTCTTCCGTCCCTCTCTCCTTCTCTCGGTTCTCTTTCTCTTTCAACCATTCCCGTTCACGTTCCTTCTCTCTGTTCTCTTTATCTTCTTCTCCTTTATCATCGTCCTCTGTTTTCTTTGCATTATCTTTTTCATCTTCTTCGTCTTTCTTCTTGGATTCCCCTGTTTCTTGAGGAATCAATTCCGATGACATCGGATTCTCGAACTCCCCTTTTCTCCTTGTCTCCATTCCGATTCTCGTTTTAATAATTCGATTTCGTGTTCTAATTTCATTAGAATCTCTTGCTTCCATTCTGCAAACTCGCGTGATCGCGGAGTCGTGCGATCGGGATTGGATTCTTGTCCGTCTCCATATCCCCTGTTTTCCTTCTTCATCCGGGTGTGCCCGGACAGGAATCGTGTATTCTAGATCGATTTTCTTCGATTTTCCATCGTGGCTCTGATACCACTTGTTGGCAGCGGAACGGTATGATTTCGATCATCGTTAACATCATCACCATCGTATTCGTGTGTGCTTCTGTGTGTGTTTATTCGTATGAATGTATTCATGCAGAGAGAGAATTGTACAAGTAAAATGGATATTATATTGAAAATATCTTAGTGATTACAAAGTTCACAATATGGAAATATTTATACAAAACGGTGGAACGGTCATGACTGTTAGGAAGAGACATAACCGTTTTAACGGTTATAATTACCAACCGCCATAACTGCCATATCTAATTTAATTACTAACCTATGATCTAATTAACCTAACTAAATAATAATAATAAACAATATCTGCTAAGTTTATATTCTAATATCCGTGCAGGGTCCACTGCTAGCATAAGAAACATCAAAGCACAAGAGAGTATAAACCCTAATATCAATCCACCTGGTACAGGTGGCATGATGCCCGGGATTCCTGGGACCCGTGTGATGTTGGGTACACATGGATTAGAGAATGATAACTGGGAGGTCCAGAGGCCACGTTCGATGCCTAGGGGTGTTCAGCCACCGTTGCTAAACAAAGACACCGTCACCAAGTCAGAAATTTCTTCCTTAGGTAGTGGTCGTTTCATTAGCGGCAAGCCAAGTGCTTTATTGCAAGGTAGTGGTGGACTTGGTGGTGTTGTTTCTATCCCCATCTCTCCAGCGGCGACTCCTACTAGACCTATTTAAACACCATCTCCTGCTGCTATGCATGTGAAGGCGGAATATCCTGATGAACTAAAGAGAAAAAGGGTTTCTTTTCCTGATAAATATTAAGTGTTCGTATGCTAGATGAAACATTACAATGCTTAGAGGAATTGAAAGCACCAGAATATCACTCTGAGTTCATGATGGAAGCAATTTCTCTAGCTTTGGAGAAAAGCCCACCTTGTGTCGAACCACTAGCAAAGCACCTGGACTACCTTCTGGCCAAGAAGGTTCTAACCTGAACTGACTTGATTACAAGGCGCACCTCATACAGTCGTTGCTGGATGACACTGCAATTAATTTACCAAACAACTTTGGTGAGATCATGGGGCATTTGGTGATATCTGGTGGTTTGGATTTCAAGATTGTGTTTGATGTTTTAAAGAGAGGATGATTACTATTGGAAAGTGTTTTTAACACGTGTTAAAATGATTGCTGATTCAAGCTCTTATGGGAAAGATGTTTTGGAGTCACAAGCAGCCGATGTGAGTGCATGTGAAAACCTATTCTAAGAAACTGGCTTAATCTTGAAACGACTTAAGGTGGTTGGAGCATATGTGGAAACACAAGAGGCGAGTTTCTATGATATAAGTCGAGACACCCGTCGTAACGCGCGCACATTTCCACTAGTATATAGAAATATGAATTGTTTGGTTCAGTTCAGTTAATTTTGGTTAAGCGAGGGTACAAAAAAAACTGATAACTGGTTTTTGGTTAATTTGATTTTCGGTTATTCAGTTTTTTGTTGATTTGGGTTCGGTTTCCTCTGTTTTTTGTTCGGTTTTGGTTAACGATTTAGTTATTGCTCACCCCAGACACCGTTAATCACATAATATATCATTTTTTTTAAATTGAAACAATTATAGCAGTACTATACTCAAATTAAAGAGAATAAAATGCTCGTATTTATGGTGACCAAAAAATAATAATAATAACACACGTAAAAGTTGTGGTCGTTTAAAAAACGTGGGGACAGTTAGTTTATTATAAGGGGGATAAAATCATCAATGATTTTGTTAAAGATGAGGGAATTAAAGTGTAATTAAGATGGGAGATTAAAGTGTAATTAATATTTGAAAAACTAATTTACCCTCATTTTAGGGTTGTACCACCCACCACTCACCGTCTGCAACTTGTTCCGGCAACCTTACAACTCGTTCCAGCAACTTCGGTGACCCGCAACTTATTTTGGCGACCCTTTTTACCCCTGAAACCACCAAACGAGACTACCACAAGTCATCTTCGACCTCCTGTTACCTTTAATGTAGGTTATGGCAATACATATTACATAAAATATAGGTAATAGAATTAGAGCAAATAATCATACAAAGTACTTGAATATTTGCAGGAAAACAAGGTTGAAAAGAGTCGTGTGAGTCCCCGCGATAAGCCTGAAAATGGCGGATATACCACCAGACGATTATTCATGGATAAAGTACGGTCAAAAGCCGATCAAAGAATCCCCTCATCCAAGGTAATGTCTTGTTCTTATTTTATGCCGGTATGACTCGGTAATTCTTAATTCTCACTCAGTGATTGACCATCTCACTGAGTCGCAGGATAAATTATTACTAATTTTATTATTGTATTCATTAGCATAGGATAATGGAGCCGGCCCAAATGTATGTTAAAAGAAGTTTGACTATTGGTTAAGCTTTCTATGTGGGTTCCTTGGACTTTTAATATTGTTAATATTTATATATTTAATTTAAAGAACTAAAATGTATCTTCATTAGTTTAAAGCTCCGGTGTCGGTTGTTAATAGACTTCAGGCGATTATTAAGAGATTTCTTTGGGGTGGTGGGAGTTCGGAAAGGAAGCTCCATTGGGTTGCCAGGGACCGGACGTCTGCCCCGATCGATAAGGGTGGTATTGGGCTCTCGGATCTTAAAGAAATTAACATTGCTTTGCTGAGCAAGTGGATTTGGTGGTACCGTAACGAAGGCGATGCCCTATGGAAAAGGGTTGTGGACTCAATTCATGTCTCCAACAGAAGCTGGTTAGCGGTCCCTGTTAATAAAAATATAGGGGGAGTCTGGAAGGGTATTGTTGCTTCTGTTATGAAAACTAAAGTGGGAGGTACTAAGTTGATGGATAATTTCAAGGGTATTATTGGTAATGGAAGGTCGATTAAATTCTGGCTGGACCCGTGGGTTTGTAACGTCCCTCTTAAGGATCGTTTCCCGTCCCTGTTTTGTCTGGAAACGGCCAAGAACTGCTTGGTTGCTGCTCGGTACAACAGTTTGCTGCAGGCTTTCTCTGGTTGCTGGGGTTGGTCTCGCAGCCCGGAGTCGGCTGGGGAATGGAACGAGTGGTTTGACCTCATCTCGTTACTGGACTCGGTGAAGATGTCGGATAATAAAGACAAGTGGGAATGGATCGGTGGTAAGGATAACACGTTTTCGGTGGGTGCGGTGAAAGGCTTTCTCCGAAGTGATGTAGATTTCAGCAATAATTACGTTTTTAAATGGTCGAAATGGGTCCCGAAGAAGGTAAATATTTTTGTCTGGCGCGCTCAAATGGGCCGGATTGCCACTGTGGATGCTCTAGTCAAACGGAATTGTTATAATGGTGACGAAAGGTGTGTTATGTGTGGCGACGGAAGCGAGACTGCGGAGCACCTTCTCTGTTCTTGTATGGTTGCTATGGAGGTCTGGCATCTTATAAGTAGGTGGGTTAACATTGGTCCAATTTTTGCATTCTCGCTGACCGATTTGCTCGAAGTCCACGAGTTCTCCGGCTTGGGCTGTAAAGCTAAAATTATCCTCAAAGGTATTATTATGGTTGGTTGGTGGTGCATATGGAAAGCTAGGAACGATACAAGGTTTTCGGGCAAGCATAAGTCGGCATATAGTATAGTTCAGGACATTAAGTCGATTGGTTTCTTGTATCTAAGTGTAGAGATGTTTCTTGGGAGGATTGGGTTTCTTTTTCGATGATGTAATCGCCGTTGTTGTGTTGTTGGCTGCCCTTGTTTTTGGGGGTGTGCCGTTGTGAATAATAGTTACCTTCAAAAAAAAATGTATCTTCATTCATAAGAATATTCGGTATAAAACTTAGGCAACATCCGATTAAAATAAAGACAAAAAGTCAATGGTATATAGAAAGTCAACTTTGACTTTGTTGTACAATAATATGATGACTTCGATTTTTCATTTTAAAATATTTTGCCTTACTAATGAATTTATTTGGTTATATCTTCAATTCATAAATATAATTAGTATGATAAATTTGTTATGAATTTTAGGGGTTATTACAAGTGTAGTAGTGTGAGAGGATGTACCGCAAGAAAGCATGTTGAAAGAGCTTTAGACGATCCATCAATGCTTATAGTGACTTATGAAAGCGAGCACAACCATTCCCTCGATTTGAAAGACTTACCGGCAACTATAATATTTGAATCTTCTTGAATTTTATTGTAAAAATATTAAAGATTGAACTTTCTAACCTTTAAAGTTGTGAAGGGATGAGAATGTATTCAAGGGCTCAAATGTCAACAAGGAAGCTTGCATTTCACTATCTTTGTACCCTTAGATATTTGGTGTTTGAAGTTGAAAGATTGAAATCCGTGTTGAATTTATGGAAGGTTGATATAGGAGGTTGTGGATTTGGTGGTAATTGAAGTGAGTTTTGTTATGGTTTTTAAAATGATAAAATATTCGTTTATTTTGTAAAAGCTATCATCGTATCGATTGGTTAAGTAACATTGTAATTGGTTAATTCAAACATAAGTAATTAAAAGTACAAAAGTGTTTTCTTTATTTCATTTATCTTTCAACTAATTTAAGTATCCGTGTGTTATACAGGTATTTTCACAATAAAATATGTAATTTAATAGTGTTGACATAAACTTTTTAACGAATGAAACGCTCAACTGCTAACGTAAATATTAGTTACACCGAATTGAAAGAAATAAATACGAAAAAATAACAAGTCGTTAAATACTTCTTTATGCTTCTCTCGGTTTGGCTTCAGATATGTATGAAGTATGAAAGAGCTACTTATTCTTTGGTATACCATTTGAACGAGTAGGCCAACAATTAGTCATATAATGACGTAATTGTTATGGGTCAAGACGGGGGATAAGGATTTTGATGAAACTTGTGGTTGGAATTGGGGAAAAATGTTGTTTATAATGACGAAGTGTAACATTTCCATTTTTTTAGATAATGTATATAAAACTTATATTATTAAACAGGTAGATTGCAAGTAAGTTGACTGTTAGAAATATGAGGTATCTAGACAAACATAGGAACCGTTTAATAATTAAATAGTAAAAATACATTATAATTGACCTTACTCCGTTTTTAACGAAATTTAGGTGAAAATGTAGATAAAAATATGCTCGTTCTAATGACATATTCATCGTTTTATAAAACGTCATATTTTTGAAGTTATAAACGATAAATGAGTGAATCAGCTGAATTAATTATAACAATAAAATAATCTATCCTATCCAAGATCGATAGTAAGAGTTTTCGTCAAACAAAGGCCATGCTTGGCTAATCTCTTACATCACTTGTTGAAGACAAAATCATTTATGTACTACTTTTGATTTCCTAGCTTTGGTAACTTTTTATTTGGTTTTATATTAATGAATTTAATAACTAATTTTTTATATTGAAGGTGAACTTTATCTAATCATATCTTCATGTTTTGTTAATTCACTCATTCGTGTCTTTACGATCTATATAAAGTGCGTTAACTACCTGGAAGGGGGTTAAAAGGGTGGTTGGGTAAAGTTCTTGCCTCGTTCAGTGTATAGATCCTGCGAGGACCTGGTGATCAAGCTTATTAGGACTTCCCTTGAGGCAGATAGCATCAAATCGGGGGAAGTAAGAACGAATTGTAATCCCTTATAAATTAACTACTATTAAAACTTTAAACCGTCCTTGCGGGACTGTATCCCTGCTGATTCAGACCAATATGGCTGAGGGTAGCGTTGCCTCCAAAAGAGGGACATGCCACAATAACTAAGATAATCTCTTAAAAAAACCCAGAGCGAGGAAATCATCAAAGGATACATAAATGACGAGTTGGATCCAAGTTATTCTATCATGTCTATCTGTTTTATTTATTTTATTTTCTTAGTTTTATTTATTTAAAAAAACAAAAATTTTCTCTATATTTGGTTAGATTAGACGTCGACGATATTCCGGTATTAAAAGGTCTTGTGTCCTTGGATGACCTCGGTATCTTACCATCACTATACTACGTCAACAATGGGTGCACTTGCCCTAGCGTGTTGTGGAGGGTGATAGTGTTATATTGTGTTTTATAAATTTAACGCATGATTAAAGGGTAAAAAGGTACTAAAAATACATTAAAAATCCGTACACACTCCGACACGTCACTAATAATTCATATCCATACTACAAGTGTTATTATATACTTACTTTAAAGATAGTTTAGAGGCAGTTATAAAGTTCAGGGACTAAAGATGACAAACCAGAAGTTGGTAACCAACTCCCCTAAGGGAATCGACATGTCTCTTGTGGAGACACCCATTCGATCGGAAACAACAAGCAATAAAGGGACGCGACTTTTGTTTGAAGAGACACACCTCTTCATGTTTATTCACAGCCACAAGATTCAAGAGACGCACCGGTTCGTGAAATAACACGTCTTTACACTCGCACCCTTTGCACACTATAAATAGGGATAGATTCATTCATTGTAAATTACTCATTGTATTCAAATTCAAGTTATATGAAAGTTTAGTTTTATTATTTACGTTCTAGAGATCAAAGATCATTCTGGGCAACAGTTATTCGGTTAAAATTGCTCGTTCAGTCCCAAGTGTTTTTAGTTCGATTAGATTGTTCAAATTTGCACGATGTAATAAACGAGTGAAAACCGAAGGAGTTTGGTTGTCTGGATTACTTGTTAGTGCAAGTCTGTGTTACCGGATCTAGAGCTCAAAGTTGTTGAATCTAGGTCTCTCACGATTCAAAGTCTATTGTAACCCTTTTCAGGTATTATATTCTAAACACCCTATTGTTGTGTTCATTTCTATTTGATTTACATCTGGACTCCTGGTGGAGATCCAAAGTTTGTTTGGATTGAATTGTATTCACACATTTTTGCTGCCTAAAATTTTAATAAGTCGTGTACGAATCCTAACACAAACCCACACCCCAGCATAGCCACCACCTTGCTCAGAGCAGTGTTAATGCCTGGACAATAGCCATGTGATAACTATGAGGAATGCTCTTAACAATGGTGATAGGTAGAGAGAATATACGATCAAGGAGAACTCCGACCACCACTACCACCACCCCTCCCAAAGGAACCACTCCCCTACTAACGTTCAGCTTTGGATTCCCTACTTGAAACTCCTCCACATCTCCCGCAACCAACTTAAACCGAGCAACCTCATCCGCATGGTGGCACGCCTTGTTGAGAGCATGTAAGCACTTACATGCTCCACATAGCCATTGGCCCAAGACCTTAAGAGCCTCACCAACCAAAACCAACAAATCTCAATTCGTCTAATGACAAATGGAGTTGCTTGATATGTGCCACCAACATCGGAAACCCCTTGGAATCTGTTGTTCCATCAGGGCAACAATGGAAACCTTTAATGGAAACAACCAAACACATTGAGGAACCAACACCCACCTCCCCGAAGGAAACCCCACTGTCAGCGAGAGCCCCAGACATACCACCCTCACCTCTATAACATACCTCCAGAAGCCAACCCCGGTCCTCTCGATACCGAAAAGAAACTTCACCACAACCCAGTCCCTAACCCTACCCATAACTAGACCTCCTACATTACTACAAAACGAGGCGAAACTACTGCACTCATGAACTTTTGACTTTTAATTGTCAAAATTGGTCAAGGATTTTCGAGGTTTCAATTATTTTTCATCAAAGTCTTAATAGGTGCTCAATGATCCAAATTCAAGAATTGAAATTGGTGACCCAAAAATCAAAGCCTAGAATGTTTATATTAGGGATGAGATTTTTTACCGAAATACCGGTACCGTACCGAATAATCATAAACGGTACCGGTATCGGTATTGATGACATAGATGATATTTTAAAGGACGACGATATTGCCATAGGTAAAGTAGTTCATATTTATTCAATGGTTTGGTTGTCAAATAATTTGTAGTAACTTTCTTTCTTGGTTTTCTACAGAGATTGAGGATGCGATAAACAAACAAAACGAAAAAGGAAAAGGGAAAATGCAAAGCGATTAGCGATATCAACTTTCTTTTGTTTGGTTCTTTTTAATCAGTTATGAATTATGATGGTTCTTTTTAATCTCTTTTTAAACAGGTTTTACCATCTTAGCTAAGTCTTCAATGACATTTAAGCTAGGTCGAACCTTTTAAGATTCTCTTTTAATATCTATATTGGCAGGAAAGGAATGATTTTCATTTTATTCAGGATTTTTATCATGAATCCTAATTTATAAGTTAGTAATAGCACAAATGGCCTAGTCGCGTAGACAAGTTTAATTTATAAACCATGATTTCAGAGAATCAAAGCATGAAGGTATTGCTGGCATAACAGGCCTAGTCACAAGGACATTTATAAATTATAAGCTATGATTTCAGAGAATCAAAGCATGAAGGTTGGAACCTAGTTCATTACCTTTATCTGACAGGGAGTCATCACTACCACTGTCTTTTGGTTCATATGGAAATGAACAGGGCCTGTAGGCGCTATATTACCACGTATGGTCAAAATGTGATCATCTCAAGTGATGATCTAAACCCATGATTCAGAGATCATTACATTGGGTTAGGAATCTCTTGAAGAATCCATTAATAAGAATGACGTGTGTGATTTTAATGAATCACGTCTGTCCGGAGTGTTAACATATTTTCAGATGTTAACAGGGATTCGAATCTTTTAAACAGGTCTTACCATCATGGCCCGGCCTTAAAATGACCCGAAGGCTAGGTTTCACTCTTAAGATTCTTATTAATATTTAACGCAGAACAATCCAAAATTGAGGTGTTAAATATGGATCTGAATCTAATTATGGAACTACCATCTTTGCTCTGCCTCAAAATATTGCGTGGCTAGGTCTCGTCCTTTTTAGATTTTGCCATTTTATATAAAGGTAGATCTTATAAAAGGAATGTCTGAATGAAAATTTAAAGTTAATTATTCCACTATAAAATAAAAAAAAACAGATGTGCCCTAGACGGGACTTGAAAGGAATAGCGTTGTCCTCGAAGGAATTGAAAGGTAAATATGTCCTTATAAGGACTATTAAGGAAACGATTTTTAGCAAAAGGAGTTTCTTCTTCATTTTATTTCTGAATGCCTTCTCCTTGGTTGCATGTTTCATCCTAGCCGCTGTATGAAGGTCAGCAATTCAAGGCTCCTGGTGTGGAGAATTATTATTACGGCTTCTTCGCTTGGCGACGTATCCAAATTATAAAAAA
This sequence comes from Helianthus tuberosus, assembly GCA_030545235.1. Taxonomy (NCBI): domain Eukaryota; kingdom Viridiplantae; phylum Streptophyta; class Magnoliopsida; order Asterales; family Asteraceae; genus Helianthus; species Helianthus tuberosus. The sequence goes on along the minus strand of CM060373.1, from coordinate 134,695,184 downwards.
TTTGGAAGCAGAAATTTCCAGATAAGGATTGAGAATATTCCTATGTTAAGTCTAGACTCAGAAGGTCAAGGTATGTGCTAATGTGTCATTGAGATTAAACACAAAAAGATAGTGTTTAATTCACTCAATGTTGGCTCTGATACCAACCTGTCACACCCCAAATTTCCACGTGTTACCGGTAGGGGAGTAACGTGACGTGGTTGGCAACATCATAGTCAAACAACACAATATATAAATGCACAGCGGAAGAAAAAGGATAAATATATTACAATCCGTAATAGTGTAACATCAAAGTATTACAACGGAAGTAAAGGATCCACAGGCGGATCGCAAATAAAATAACATGGTTCAACAGACTTTAGGCATCTAAGCTTGCGAGACTCTTTATTGATGCTAGGAGTAGCCAGCCAATTCCAATTAGTACCTGCACTTAGCCTTTTTGGGAAAATACGTCAGTTTACACTGGTAAATACAATCAACCGACTCATTTTGAAAAGGGTTTAAGAAAATGATTGATTTGAATGCACATGGCACAAATAATATTTTATAACTTGGTTTAAATGCACAGAGGCAAAATTAATCTTTTATAACTTGGGTTACTTATTTAAATATATAAACTTGTACAGGATTTACATGTTTCTTATGCGTTCAGTAGCCCGGATCGAGCCGGGTTAAAGATTAATGGACACACCACTTTAATTATGAGACACTGACAGGTGTACGCCTACACCTGTGTGCTAAGGTCGTGGCCATTCCGTAGAATGATGCCAGGGATATCCGGGACAACGGTCATTAACCCCCAAAGGCTTTAAGTAAACAAAACAAATTAAACGGAGACATCTCAATAATTTAACCATAATAAGATTAAATATTCAACGCCCGACCAAGCGGTATTTTATATACCGTACCCCAAGCCCGTATAGGGAAAATAAGTTAAGAGTATTTACCTGAGCTAAATATAAATTCAATCCCAGCCGTATCAAATCAGCAAGTACAGATAGCTTTTACTGGGCTCCTAAATCTGGAACGAAGGTTTTTAATAACCTATTAGAATCCTAACGGGTCTTTAATTAAGCCTTGACTTAGACCGATTAGTTTTCAAGAGGTAGGTACGGTTCAAACGCATGATAAAGCGAAGACCGGAATAGAATGTGATTTAGACCCGACAAGTTTGAATACTTGTATAATATGGGTATTTCATACACATTCTGGATTTTGAGATAAAACCGATAAGGTTTGACCCGTTTCGGCTAATTTATGTAAACTAGTTACATAAACCGAACCGAACGCGTGATAAGCGTGACGGGTAACTGTAAGAGTCCTAAACAGGTTTCCTAAGTTAACATGCCTTAAATATGTCATGATATCAGTAGGATACCTTCCGTTATGCCCAAAACGAATTTAATCTCATAATAAGCCCCGTAGGGGTATTTTGGTCATTTTAAAGGTTATAAAAGGAATGAATTTATCTTCTGTGATCCGGGTCTGATTAAATCAGTAAAAATGGTTTATTTTAACAGGTTATAACATTTGGTTATAAGTCTTATATGCCAAAATAGTTTTAAACCCTAACTATGCGTATAATACGCGTATAAAGTCGTTTTAAGCGACGCACGGGTTAAAATAGGATTCTGAGTTTCCTGATCAGTTAAACAGGTTCAAAACACTCCATTTAATATTTAAAATCAGTAGCAATTGGATTTTCATCAAAAGGATTTGTAAAACTCATTTTATGGCCGAAAAGGGCATATTCGGTATTTACCGAATTAAGGCGATAATCCTAGCTTATGATCAGTTTAAAAATAATTAAAAATCTTCAAAAATCCCAAAATATTATTTAACATCAGTGGGTAAAAGGTTTGGTGTTAAAAATTGGGTTTAGGTAGGCTTTACGCTAATGACGCCGTTTAATTACTAATAAACGTTATAATTACGTCATTAAGCATAACTCCTAATCTAGACTTCCGATTGACGTGAAATTTTGCAGACATGATCAATAATCAGTAACTAAGATTATTTTACTTTCATATTTCTAAAAATCTCGTTTTATGGCTATAAGGGTAATATGGTCATTATTTAGGCAATTAACGGAACCGTCGGACAATCGAGGTTTCAAGTGGTATAAACGCAGAGGGTTATACCAACATGTAACTAGGTCCTAATGGAACTTTAAGGCATGTCTAAACCTATATAAATCGGGTCAGAATCGAGGTCAAAGCAGAAAGTCAAACTATGCGACTTTCGGCTCCGAATCGGTTCAAAACTGAGAGTTGTCGAATCAAACAAGCCTAGACAAGTTTTCATACTTATTTTCAGATTATATAACTGATAAAACAGGTTACACGTCTTCTGTATCGTTAAATTTGCAATTTATGGTTCTGTTGACTTTTTCGGAAGAAGTTTGACTCGACGAACGACATAGTTAGATCAGGAATCAAAGGGTGCCCTTTTAAGGGTTAATTTCCCACAATATTACCAACTTGTAACAACTTTCGTTTCGACAAATCTCTGGACCGTTTATGATTTAACGCCAAGTCAAACCGTAGTTACGACGGTTTGACTTCTAGGTTATAAACGAATCAAGACTCAATTTAGAAGGGTCAAGGATACTTACGTAAGTCTACTAGATGTTTTGTGAGCCTTGTATCAGATCCAGAGTTCCCCCAAATGTCCAGAAGTTGATATGTGTCGAATGTTGAACATAAGACTTTTTATAAGAACTTTTGATCATCAAAGATTGATTCCAAATGAGTGTAATATGATCCAAGATGCATGTATATGGCCTCTATAAGCTGTAAACCACCTTAGACAAGCCCATAGAGTCGAAAACCATCAATTAAAGTCGGTTATACAGCTTAACAGGCACCTGCCTGTTTTTCCCGCATCTGCAGGTCTGTCGTGGCCCGCCTGAGATATAAGCAATCCTTACGCGGGCCGCCTGGGACATCACTTCAGGTTTCAAGTTTTCAGTTATTGCATTTTCAGTCCCCGGTCCTTCTAAACGTCGCTTTCACCTTGTTTCTTGCATTATAAACCCTCTAACTTTATTTATAAGGGCTTCAAGACTTATACCATCTTTGTGAAGTCCTCGGGTAACTTTGTGATCACCCGAAAAGCCCTAATTTTCAATGTTGACGATTCTAACCCTCACACACGAATTTTATCATAACTTTCTCATACGGTAACAAAACTTGGTGAAATTTTTATGGTGCATTCTAGTGAGCATAATTAATCGTTACAAGGCTTCGGGTTTACTAAAAGGTCACTCAGAGGTATATCTTTAACATGTTGACACATTTAACCCCTGTAGTTTGTAATCTCTTACTTTCTTTCACAATTCGCTTCGTATGATCCATGATCCATTCATTTAAGGTTATAAACATCATGTAGGGTTATTGTAAAGTATATTTATTCATTGTTGACACTTTGAACCCTTAAATTCACATAGTTTCTATGTTTGTCAACTTTAGTCCTTCAAAATCATTCTTGCACGCGTTCAAAACTTATGACACGTGTCAATACATTATAGGACGTAAATTTTCGGGGTGTTACATCCTCACCCCCTTAAAAGAAATCTCGACCTCGAGATTTGTTAAAATGCTGGAAGTACTCTTTGTCGCATAAGGGACTTAACTTTTATAGCATATCTGGAGTCTTTCCAAGCTCCCATAGTGGCTCTTATATTAGGCGTATGTATCCTTTTGGAGCTTCTTGACCTGTCGATCCTCAATCGATACAGGATGCTCATCACATCATAATTCTGCATATCATCATGTGATAGTGCTTCTTGACTTATTGGCGGAACACATCCTCCAGTCACTATACTGCAATGTATTGTGAGCTCCGTCAAACTCCTTGTGTAGGTTTTAGCTTACAAGCTACTTTATCTTGATACATTCGATTTCCTTCGAATGATTTCCATATTTTCAGAGCTTAACTAGCCTGAAAATTTCACAAATTTGGTACACCCTTCCTGGGTGATATCTTTTGTTAAACCATATTCCTTAACAAGAACTTAGGAAGTTTGCTATTTTCATAACTCCTCGATTTCTTGCCATATACTGGCAACCTACAATCGATTATGGATTTGTATAATCGTATTTGTTGTCCCCCAGGCAACTTTCAGATCTTGATAGTTGGACTTACCAATTCTCTATCTAACAATAGACATTTAACATTCCATCTATACAAGGTCTCCAAAGGAGTAGCCTTAATACTTACATATCCATTGTTATAGCAAAGCTTATTTTTAAGGTGAGATGGTTATTCCAACCACTGCTTAGCTAATGTTTAGGGAATAGCTAATCCTTGCCGTTAGTCGAACAGATCGATGATCCTGGGCAGTTGATGGCAAATTCTTAATCGTTACCTAATTAGAGTTGCGGTAAATAATGCATAAGCAAAACGAACCGTCTTTCATATCTAACTATACCGAACTCTCAGGATATTGAGTTAGGCTATATGAATCTATATCTTAAATCTTATTTGACCAGGGTTTTCAATTCTGCCAAAAATGGTACTAGCTGTCTTGGAGGTCTCATAATAAAGCAGCCCTAAATGGGATATATCCCTTAACTCTACCTGCCTCTCTGGGGTAAACAAGGTAATCTTAGAAGAAAATGATCAAGATATAAGGAGGTTATAGAGATTTTATAAATCTCAAGCTCCAATTCATCCATCTTTGCTTGTGTCAATTAAGTGACACTTTTACGTTACGAGTCCACGAATTTCTTGATCTGGAACATTTACTTGGATAATTCCATCCTGGATATCTCCTCTGAATACCATTAGTTGAATTTAGTACCATATGACCTCTCGGGATACCTTTGTGGTCCCATGCATTAAACCTCCATACTGATCAGGCATGGAAGCAATCTATGGAACTTATTAAGATACACCAATCTTCATATGACGCTTTTATCATACCATCTGGTATTCGGAATCGGTAGAGATTAAAGAGATATCAACTATATATGCTTTCGCACTTCCTTTTAGAGAGATGATACTTCTAAAAATTTATGCCTAAAGGTTTTTGACAAGAACAGAAGAAATGGTTCATATGATTTGCCTGAAGGTTCTACCTTACACTTAACATCTGGGGTTCTTACAGGGAAAAATTTCTAAAAGTTTGCTAAGTTTATGGTCTAGTGAGAGACTTAACAGCACCCGAAACCACATGTAATTTATAGCAATAAATTCACAATAAGGGTTTATCTGGTGAAATTCACAATATGAGCTGTCTCTAATTATTCAACAGGAGGGTTAAACGCCTCCATTATTAATCCTTCTAACTTAGCTGTAAAATCTTAGATAACTTTAGGGCAGTCTCAACTTTGACTGATTACTTCTTAATCATTATAACGTGGGTAGCTGAGGTAGATCCATAATGGATTCTTAATGAGTAGGTTTTTAAACCTTAATGTGCCCTCTTATTGACAATGCTAACCACTAATAATTATGTGCTTTAATAGGGTACTATCTCTGCCAATGAATTAAAATTTGCGACACACTGTCGACAGTCTAGAACTTTTATGGCGAGAGTCAGAAAATTCTTATTCCGTCTTTTCCCTTTTTCGAATCGGATATCAGGTTTTTCTAATAAGGTCCTTAAAACTTGGACCGTTCCACAATGTATAAGAGGATCCTACCTGAGGATTTCATTAATGTCCTTACTCATTAAGAGTATTGCCATCAAATGACTGTGATGTATACCTTACCATGTCCTTTCTAGCATAACCACCGATATACTTAATGGTTTCTACTTCATCCTTTCTAGTGTTTGGTCAACATAAGCAAGCCAAGAGTAATTAAAACATAAAGATAAAATCTTGGATTCTAATACTTAGTTAACAGAAGAAGGATAAGTAGGTGACTTATAATAAGAAGTAAGGAAGTTATTGTACATGTGCTTATATTTAATCGGCTTGGAAATTTTCAAAAACTAGGCACCTAGCTCGGTTGGCTAGGCGCGCGAAAGGGTGCGGCCTAGACCCAGGTTCGATTCCGGGGACGGCCGGTTCCACCATTTTTTTTTGACGCGGGCCGCGTAAGGTATCACCCAGGGCTTACGCGGGCCGCATGGATCTTCTGATCCGTAGCAAACCTTCAAAATAACAGTCTTGATAATTAACTGCTTCTTATTACCCACAATATGGGCTTGGTCACAAGACGACAAATCCTTACCTATTACTATATAGAGTCCTCTTATTAACGGAACAAGGACAACGGAGAAGGGTAATTCTTAATGGATATAAAACATCCATTTAATATTGCTGGAGCAGTCTCCGAGGTATTATCGGTCAATTTTACTTCATACTTAACGCTTAGAGTTGTTAACAGGCAGATTTAATGATTTACAATATCTATTGTCTATGAGAGACTTATCTGAACCTGAATTAAATAATACTCTAACATGAGCGTTATTGATATAGAAAGTACCTGTTGTGACCTTGTCATCTTGGATAGCCTCTTGAGTATCCATTTGGGAGTTTTCGGTTTTGGTCTTCTTAACTTCCTCAAGCTTTTTAGCATACTTAGGGCAGTTAGTCTTAATGTGCCCTCTTTCATTGCAACCATAGCAGGTTGCGTCCTCCATCTTCTCGCAGTCCAAGGTCTTATGCCCCTTGGACTTGCAGATCCCACATGCAAAAGTTCTCGACTGTGTATGCGAGTTCGATCCATACCTGCACTTCCCGAAGTGCTGTTTCTTGCAGGTTTTGCATTTGGGTTTTTCACCTGACTGCTGGTTGTCCTTTAAATCCTTGCCAGGCTTAGCTGCTTTTCCCTTGGCAGCCCTAGGGCAATTAGTACTGATGTGGCCCTTTTCGCCGCAGCCATGACAGTTTGCATTCTTTATATCCCTACATTTGTGGGACTGGTGGCCAGCTCTTTTACAGATGCCACATTGCTTTATTTTTTGATTTGATCGACACTGACCCCAGTGTCTTCTTTTGCAGGTTTTACATTCGGGTTTTGCCTCCTTTGGTTTGGACTGGTTATAGCTTGAACCGGTCTTACTCTTTTTGTAACCTTTATTTGGGGTATCATCGCACATTCGCTTATAATCCTTCAACACACGGTCCACGGCGTTGCTTACGGCTGTATTTATCATAGCCTGTAACTCGGTGCTTATTAAGTTCAGTCTTGCATCATCATTCTGATTAACTGGATGATGGTGAGCTTCAGAGGAGTCAGCCATGGTGAAGCTTTGAAGGCTACTATCCAAGTAGAAACAATTTGTTTAATCATATAGTGAATTGTCGAATTTGATGAATAAATAGCCATGGCGCAATTAAACCATATAGGCCAATAGATAGAATTTAATTTATTTGATTATGTTTTGCCTAAGTTTAAATAAACCATCTTTGGCATTTAAGCGGAATATAATCCTTCATATTTATTAGACAGGGGACATAAGTCACGACTGCCAATGTCATATTGACATCTTTTATATATAGCACAAGGGCTTGTTCCAAAGGACTTATGATGGCCCAGAGGCCTTGTCACTAGGGAAATTTTAAAACATAATCGATGATTCCTTTGGGTCGGAAAATTTCATAGTTCATTGTCTTAACAAGAAGTTATGAAATAAAACTATCTTTTTCATGTATTCATCTTTACTCGTATATATACACCCCAAATGGATGTTTTGATGCGTACCTCATTTTCGACGTTTATCAGCCATGATTCCTATTGATCATTTACGCTAAATAAGGGATTTGGAAAAATTCCTAATATAAGGATGACAAGTGTGATTTTTATAGCATTACGGTTGTCGGGAGTGTTAACACATTTTCAGATGTTAACAAGGATCTGAATCTCTTTTTAAACAGGTTTTACCATCTTAGCTAAGTCTTCAATGACATTTAAGCTAGGTCGAACCTTTTAAGATTCTCTTTTAATATCTATATTGGCAGGAAAGGAATGATTTTCATTTTATTCAGGATTTTTATCATGAATCCTAATTTATAAGTTAGTAATAGCACAAATGGCCTAGTCGCGTAGACAAGTTTAATTTATAAACCATGATTTCAGAGAATCAAAGCATGAAGGTATTGCTGGCACAACAGGCCTAGTCACAAGGACATTTATAAATTATAAGCTATGATTTCAGAGAATCAAAGCATGAAGGTTGGAACCTAGTTCATTACCTTTATCTGACAGGGAGTCATCACTACCACTGTCTTTTGGTTCATATGGAAATGAACAGGGCCTGTAGGCGCTATATTACCACGTATGGTCAAAATGTGATCATCTCAAGTGATGATCTAAACCCATGATTCAGAGATCATTACATTGGGTTAGGAATCTCTTGAAGAATCCATTAATAAGAATGACGTGTGTGATTTTAATGAATCACGTCTGTCCGGAGTGTTAACATATTTTCAGATGTTAACAGGGATTCGAATCTTTTAAACAGGTCTTACCATCATGGCCCGGCCTTAAAATGACCCGAAGGCTAGGTTTCACTCTTAAGATTCTTATTAATATTTAACGCAGAACAATCCTAAATTGAGGTGTTAAATATGGATCTGAATCTAATTATGGAACTACCATCTTTGCTCTGCCTCAAAATATTGCGTGGCTAGGTCTCGTCCTTTTTAGATTTTGCCATTTTATATAAAGGTAGATCTTATAAAAGGAATGTCTGAATGAAAATTTAAAGTTAATTATTCCACTATAAAATAAAAAAAACAGATGTGCCCTAGACGGGACTTGAAAGGAATAGCGTTGTCCTCGAAGGAATTGAAAGGTAAATATGTCCTTATAAGGACTATTAAGGAAACGATTTTTAGCAAAAGGAGTTTCTTCTTCATTTTATTTCTGAATGCCTTCTCCTTGGTTGCATGTTTCATCCTAGCCGCTGTACGAAGGTCAGCAATTCAAGGCTCCTGGTGTGGAGAATTATTATTACGGCTTCTTCGCTTGGCGACGTATCCAAATTATAAAAAATTTGGAAGCAGAAATTTCCAGATAAGGATTGAGAATATTCCTATGTTAAGTCTAGACTCAGAAGGTCAAGGTATGTGCTAATGTGTCATTGAGATTAAACACAAAAAGATAGTGTTTAATTCACTCAATGTTGGCTCTGATACCAACCTGTCACACCCCAAATTTCCACTTGTTACCGGTGGGCCCGGTAGGGGAGTAACGTGACGTGGTTGGCAACATCATAGTCAAACAACACAATATATAAATGCACAGCGGAAGAAAAAGGATAAATATATTACAATCCGTAATAGTGTAACATCAAAGTATTACAACGGAAGTAAAGGATCCACAGGCGGATCGCAAATAAAATAACATGGTTCAACAGACTTTAGGCATCTAAGCTTGCGAGACTCTTTATTGATGCTAGGAGTAGCCAGCCAATTCCAATTAGTACCTGCACTTAGCCTTTTTGGGAAAATACGTCAGTTTACACTGGTAAATACAATCAACCGACTCATTTTGAAAAGGGTTTAAGAAAATGATTGATTTGAATGCACATGGCACAAATAATATTTTATAACTTGGTTTAAATGCACAGAGGCAAAATTAATCTTTTATAACTTGGGTTACTTATTTAAATATATAAACTTGTACAGGATTTACATGTTTCTTATGCGTTCAGTAGCCCGGATCGAGCCGGGTTAAAGATTAATGGACACACCACTTTAATTATGAGACACTGACAGGTGTACGCCTACACCTGTGTGCTAAGGTCGTGGCCATTCCGTAGAATGATGCCAGGGATATCCGGGACAACGGTCATTAACCCCCAAAGGCTTTAAGTAAACAAAACAAATTAAACGGAGACATCTCAATAATTTAACCATAATAAGATTAAATATTCAACGCCCGACCAAGCGGTATTTTATATACCGTACCCCAAGCCCGTATAGGGAAAATAAGTTAAGAGTATTTACCTGAGCTAAATATAAATTCAATCCCAGCCGTATCAAATCAGCAAGTACAGATAGCTTTTACTGGGCTCCTAAATCTGGAACGAAGGTTTTTAATAACCTATTAGAATCCTAACGGGTCTTTAATTAAGCCTTGACTTAGACCGATTAGTTTTCAAGAGGTAGGTACGGTTCAAACGCATGATAAAGCGAAGACCGGAATAGAATGTGATTTAGACCCGACAAGTTTGAATACTTGTATAATATGGGTATTTCATACACATTCTGGATTTTGAGATAAAACCGATAAGGTTTGACCCGTTTCGGCTAATTTATGTAAACTAGTTACATAAACCGAACCGAACGCGTGATAAGCGTGACGGGTAACTGTAAGAGTCCTAAAAAGGTTTCCTAAGTTAACATGCCTTAAATATGTCATGATATCAGTAGGATACCTTCCGTTATGCCCAAAACGAATTTAATCTCATAATAAGCCCCGTAGGGGTATTTTGGTCATTTTAAAGGTTATAAAAGGAATGAATTTATCTTCTGTGATCCGGGTCTGATTAAATCAGTAAAAATGGTTTATTTTAACAGGTTATAACATTTGGTTATAAGTCTTATATGCCAAAATAGTTTTAAACCCTAACTATGCGTATAATACGCGTATAAAGTCGTTTTAAGCGACGTACGGGTTAAAATAGGATTCTGAGTTTCCTGATCAGTTAAACAGGTTCAAAACACTCCATTTAATATTTAAAATCAGTAGCAATTGGATTTGCATCAAAAGGATTTGTAAAACTCATTTTATGGCCGAAAAGGGCATATTCGGTATTTACCGAATTAAGGCGATAATCCTAGCTTATGATCAGTTTAAAAATAATTAAAAATCTTCAAAAATCCCAAAATATTATTTAACATCAGTGGGTAAAAGGTTTGGTGTTAAAAATTGGGTTTAGGTAGGCTTTACGCTAATGACGCCGTTTAATTACTAATAAACGTTATAATTACGTCATTAAGCATAACTCCTAATCTAGACTTCCGATTGACGTGAAATTTTGCAGACATGATCAATAATCAGTAACTAAGATTATTTTACTTTCATATTTCTAAAAATCTCGTTTTATGGCTATAAGGGTAATATGGTCATTATTTAGGCAATTAACGGAACCGTCGGACAATCGAGGTTTCAAGTGGTATAAACGCAGAGGGTTATACCAACATGTAACTAGGTCCTAATGGAACTTTAAGGCATGTCTAAACCTATATAAATCGGGTCAGAATCGAGGTCAAAGCAGAAAGTCAAACTATGCGACTTTCGGCTCCGAATCGGTTCAAAACTGAGAGTTGTCGAATCAAACAAGCCTAGACAAGTTTTCATACTTATTTTCAGATTATATAACTGATAAAACAGGTTACACGTCTTCTGTATCGTTAAATTTGCAATTTATGGTTCTGTTGACTTTTTCGGAAGAAGTTTGACTCGACGAACGACATAGTTAGATCAGGAATCAAAGGGTGCCCTTTTAAGGGTTAATTTCCCACAATATTACCAACTTGTAACAACTTTCGTTTCGACAAATCTCTGGACCGTTTATGATTTAACGCCAAGTCAAACCGTAGTTACGACGGTTTGACTTCTAGGTTATAAACGAATCAAGACTCAATTTAGAAGGGTCAAGGATACTTACGTAAGTCTACTAGATGTTTTGTGAGCCTTGTATCAGATCCAGAGTTCCCCCAAATGTCCAGAAGTTGATATGTGTCGAATGTTGAACATAAGACTTTTTATAAGAACTTTTGATCATCAAAGATTGATTCCAAATGAGTGTAATATGATCCAAGATGCATGTATATGGCCTCTATAAGCTGTAAACCACCTTAGACAAGCCCATAGAGTCGAAAACCATCAATTAAAGTCGGTTATACAGCTTAACAGGCACCTGCCTGTTTTTCCCGCATCTGCAGGTCTGTCGTGGCCCGCCTGAGATATAAGCAATCCTTACGCGGGCCGCCTGGGACATCACTTCAGGTTTCAAGTTTTCAGTTATTGCATTTTCAGTCCCCGGTCCTTCTAAACGTCGCTTTCACCTTGTTTCTTGCATTATAAACCCTCTAACTTTTTTTATAAGGGCTTCAAGACTTATACCATCTTTGTGAAGTCCTCGGGTAACTTTGTGATCACCCGAAAAGCCCTAATTTTCAATGTTGATGATTCTAACCCTCACACACGAATTTTATCATAACTTTCTCAAACGGTAACGAAACTTGGTGAAATTTTTATGGTGCATTCTAGTGAGCATAATTAATCGTTACAAGGCTTCGGGTTTACTAAAAGGTCACTCAGAGGTATATCTTTAACATGTTGACACATTTAACCCCTGTAGTTTGTAATCTCTCACTTTCTTTCACAATTCGCTTCGTATGATCCATGATCCATTCATTTAAGGTTATAAACATCATGTAGGGTTATTGTAAAGTATATTTATTCATTGTTGACACTTTGAACCCTTAAATTCACATAGTTTCTATGTTTGTCAACTTTAGTCCTTCAAAATCATTCTTGCACGCGTTCAAAACTTATGACACGTGTCAATACATTATAGGACGTAAATTTTCGGGGTGTTACATCCTCACCCCCTTAAAAGAAATCTCGACCTCGAGATTTGTTAAAATGCTGGAAGTACTCTTTGTCGCATAAGGGACTTAACTTTTATAGCATATCTGGAGTCTTTCCAAGCTCCCATAGTGGCTCTTATATTAGGCGTATGTATCCTTTTGGAGCTTCTTGACCTGTCGATCCTCAATCGATACAGGATGCTCATCACATCATAATTCTGCATATCATCATGTGATAGTGCTTCTTGACTTATTGGCGGAACACATCCTCCAGTCACTATACTGCAATGTATTGTGAGCTCCGTCAAACTCCTTGTGTAGGTTTTAGCTTACAAGCTACTTTATCTTGATACATTCGATTTCCTTCGAATGATTTCCATATTTTCAGAGCTTAACTAGCCTGAAAATTTCACAAATTTGGTAAACCCTTCCTGGGTGATATCTTTTGTTAAACCATATTCCTTAACAAGAACTTAGGAAGTTTGCTATTTTCATAACTCCTCGATTTCTTGCCATATACTGGCAACCTACAATCGATTATGGATTTGTATAATCGTATTTGTTGTCCCCCAGGCAACTTTCAGATCTTGATAGTTGGACTTACCAATTCTCTATCTAACAATAGACATTTAACATTCCATCTATACAAGGTCTCCAAAGGAGTAGCCTTAATACTTACATATCCATTGTTATAGCAAAGCTTATTTTTAAGGTGAGATGGTTATTCCAACCACTGCTTAGCTAATGTTTAGGGAATAGCTAATCCTTGCCGTTAGTCGAACAGATCGATGATCCTGGGCAGTTGATGGCAAATTCTTAATCGTTACCTAATTAGGGTTGCGGTAAATAATGCATAAGCAAAACGAACCGTCTTTCATATCTAACTATACCGAACTCTCAGGATATTGAGTTAGGCTATATGAATCTATATCTTAAATCTTATTTGACCAGGGTTTTCAATTCTGCCAAAAATGGTACTAGCTGTCTTGGAGGTCTCATAATAAAGCAGCCCTAAATGGGATATATCCCTTAACTCTACCTGCCTCTCTGGGGTAAACAGGGTAATCTTAGAAGAAAATGATCAAGATATAAGGAGGTTATAGAGATTTTATAAATCTCAAGCTCCAATTCATCCATCTTTGCTTGTGTCAATTAAGTGACACTTTTACGTTACGAGTCCACGAATTTCTTGATCTGGAACATTTACTTGGATAATTCCATCCTGGATATCTCCTCTGAATACCATTAGTTGAATTTAGTACCATATGACCTCTCGGAATACCTTTGTGGTCCCATGCATTAAACCTCCATACTGATCAGGCATGGAAGCAATCTATGGAACTTATTAAGATACACCAATCTTCATATGACGCTTTTATCATACCATCTGGTATTCGGAATCGGTAGAGATTAAAGAGATATCAACTATATATGCTTTCGCACTTCCTTTTAGAGAGAGGATACTTCTAAAAATTTATGCCTAAAGGTTTTTGACAAGAACAGAAGAAATGGTTCATATGATTTGCCTGAAGGTTCTACCTTACACTTAACATCTGGGGTTCTTACAGGGAAAAATTTCTAAAAGTTTGCTAAGTTTATGGTCTGGTGAGAGACTTAACAGCACCCGAAACCACATGTAATTTATAGCAATAAATTCACAATAAGGGTTTATCTGGTGAAATTCACAATATGAGCTGTCTCTAATTATTCAACAGGAGGGTTAAACGCCTCCATTATTAATCCTTCTAACTTAGCTGTAAAATCTTAGATAACTTTAGGGCAGTCTCAACTTTGACTGATTACTTCTTAATCATTATAACGTGGGTAGCTGAGGTAGATCCATAATGGATTCTTAATGAGTAGGTTTTTAAACCTTAATGTGCCCTCTTATTGACAATGCTAACCACTAATAATTATGTGCTTTAATAGGGTACTATCTCTGCCAATGAATTAAAATTTGCGACACACTGTCGACAGTCTAGAACTTTTATGGCGAGAGTCAGAAAATTCTTATTCCGTCTTTTCCCTTTTTCGAATCGGATATCAGGTTTTTCTAATAAGGTCCTTAAAACTTGGACCGTTCCACAATGTATAAGAGGATCCTACCTGAGGATTTCATTAATGTCCTTACTCATTAAGAGTATTGCCATCAAATGACTGTGATGTATACCTTACCATGTCCTTTCTAGCATAACCACTGATATACTTAATGGTTTCTACTTCATCCTTTCTAGTGTTTTGTCAACATAAGCAAGCCAAGAGTAATTAAAACATAAAGATAAAATCTTGGATTCTAATACTTAGTTAACAGAAGAAGGATAAGTAGGTGACTTATAATAAGAAGTAAGGAAGTTATTGTACATGTGCTTATATTTAATCGGCTTGGAAATTTTCAAAAACTAGGCACCTAGCTCGGTTGGCTAGGCGCGCGAAAGGGTGCGGCCTAGACCCAGGTTCGATTCCGGGGACGGCCGGTTCCACCATTTTTTTTTGACGCGGGCCGCGTAAGGTATCACCCAGGGCTTACGCGGGCCGCATGGATCTTCTGATCCGTAGCAAACCTTCAAAATAACAGTCTTGATAATTAACTGCTTCTTATTACCCACAATATGGGCTTGGTCACAAGACGACAAATCCTTACCTATTACTATATAGAGTCCTCTTATTAACGGAACAAGGACAACGGAGAAGGGTAATTCTTAATGGATATAAAACATCCATTTAATATTGCTGGAGCAGTCTCCGAGGTATTATCGGTCAATTTTACTTCATACTTAACGCTTAGAGTTGTTAACAGGCAGATTTAATGATTTACAATATCTATTGTCTATGAGAGACTTATCTGAACCTGAATTAAATAATACTCTAACATGAGCGTTATTGATATAGAAAGTACCTGTTGTGACCTTGTCATCTTGGATAGCCTCTTGAGTATCCATTTGGGAGTTTTCGGTTTTGGTCTTCTTAACTTCCTCAAGCTTTTTAGCATACTTAGGGCAGTTAGTCTTAATGTGCCCTCTTTCATTGCAACCATAGCAGGTTGCGTCCTCCATCTTCTCGCAGTCCAAGGTCTTATGCCCCTTGGACTTGCAGATCCCACATGCAAAAGTTCTCGACTGTGTATGCGAGTTCGATCCATACCTGCACTTCCTGAAGTGCTGTTTCTTGCAGGTTTTGCATTTGGGTTTTTCACCTGACTGCTGGTTGTCCTTTAAATCCTTGCCAGGCTTAGCTGCTTTTCCCTTGGCAGCCCTAGGGCAATTAGTACTGATGTGGCCCTTTTCGCCGCAGCCATGACAGTTTGCATTCTTTATATCCCTACATTTGTGGGACTGGTGGCCAGCTCTTTTACAGATGCCACATTGCTTTATTTTTTGATTTGATCGACACTGACCCCAGTGTCTTCTTTTGCAGGTTTTACATTCGGGTTTTGCCTCCTTTGGTTTGGACTGGTTATAGCTTGAACCGGTCTTACTCTTTTTGTAACCTTTATTTGGGGTATCATCGCACATTCGCTTATAATCCTTCAACACACGGTCCACGGCGTTGCTTACGGCTGTATTTATCATAGCCTGTAACTCGGTGCTTATTAAGTTCAGTCTTGCATCATCATTCTGATTAACTGGATGATGGTGAGCTTCAGAGGAGTCAGCCATGGTGAAGCTTTGAAGGCTACTATCCAAGTAGAAACAATTTGTTTAATCATATAGTGAATTGTCGAATTTGATGAATAAATAGCCATGGCGCAATTAAACCATATAGGCCAATAGATAGAATTTAATTTATTTGATTATGTTTTGCCTAAGTTTAAATAAACCATCTTTGGCATTTAAGCGGAATATAATCCTTCATATTTATTAGACAGGGGACATAAGTCACGACTGCCAATGTCATATTGACATCTTTTATATATAGCACAAGGGCTTGTTCCAAAGGACTTATGATGGCCCAGAGGCCTTGTCACTAGGGAAATTTTAAAACATAATCGATGATTCCTTTGGGTTGGAAAATTTCATAGTTCATTGTCTTGACAAGAAGTTATGAAATAAAACTATCTTTTTCATGTATTCATCTTTACTCGTATATATACACCCCAAATGGATGTTTTGATGCGTACCTCATTTTCGACGTTTATCAGCCATGATTCCTATTGATCATTTACGCTAAATAAGGGATTTGGAAAAATTCCTAATATAAGGATGACAAGTGTGATTTTTATAGCATTACGGTTGTCGGGAGTGTTAACACATTTTCAGATGTTAACAAGGATCTGAATCTCTTTTTAAACAGGTTTTACCATCTTAGCTAAGTCTTCAATGACATTTAAGCTAGGTCGAACCTTTTAAGATTCTCTTTTAATATCTATATTGGCAGGAAAGGAATGATTTTCATTTTATTCAGGATTTTTATCATGAATCCTAATTTATAAGTTAGTAATAGCACAAATGGCCTAGTCGCGTAGACAAGTTTAATTTATAAACCATGATTTCAGAGAATCAAAGCATGAAGGTATTGCTGGCACAACAGGCCTAGTCACAAGGACATTTATAAATTATAAGCTATGATTTCAGAGAATCAAAGCATGAAGGTTGGAACCTAGTTCATTACCTTTATCTGACAGGGAGTCATCACTACCACTGTCTTTTGGTTCATATGGAAATGAACAGGGCCTGTAGGCGCTATATTACCACGTATGGTCAAAATGTGATCATCTCAAGTGATGATCTAAACCCATGATTCAGAGATCATTACATTGGGTTAGGAATCTCTTGAAGAATCCATTAATAAGAATGACGTGTGTGATTTTAATGAATCACGTCTGTCCGGAGTGTTAACATATTTTCAGATGTTAACAGGGATTCGAATCTTTTAAACAGGTCTTACCATCATGGCCCGGCCTTAAAATGACCCGAAGGCTAGGTTTCACTCTTAAGATTCTTATTAATATTTAACGCAGAACAATCCTAAATTGAGGTGTTAAATATGGATCTGAATCTAATTATGGAACTACCATCTTTGCTCTGCCTCAAAATATTGCGTGGCTAGGTCTCGTCCTTTTTAGATTTTGCCATTTTATATAAAGGTAGATCTTATAAAAGGAATGTCTGAATGAAAATTTAAAGTTAATTATTCCACTATAAAATAAAAAAAACAGATGTGCCCTAGACGGGACTTGAAAGGAATAGCGTTGTCCTCGAAGGAATTGAAAGGTAAATATGTCCTTATAAGGACTATTAAGGAAACGATTTTTAGCAAAAGGAGTTTCTTCTTCATTTTATTTCTGAATGCCTTCTCCTTGGTTGCATGTTTCATCCTAGCCGCTGTACGAAGGTCAGCAATTCAAGGCTCCTGGTGTGGAG
Source organism: Helianthus tuberosus (assembly GCA_030545235.1). Taxonomy (NCBI): domain Eukaryota; kingdom Viridiplantae; phylum Streptophyta; class Magnoliopsida; order Asterales; family Asteraceae; genus Helianthus; species Helianthus tuberosus. The sequence continues at coordinate 134,677,321 of CM060373.1, read as the reverse complement.
AATTATTATTACGGCTTCTTCGCTTGGCGACGTATCCAAATTATAAAAAATTTGGAAGCAGAAATTTCCAGATAAGGATTGAGAATATTCCTATGTTAAGTCTAGACTCAGAAGGTCAAGGTATGTGCTAATGTGTCATTGAGATTAAACACAAAAAGATAGTGTTTAATTCACTCAATGTTGGCTCTGATACCAACCTGTCACACCCCAAATTTCCACTTGTTACCGGTGGGCCCGGTAGGGGAGTAACGTGACGTGGTTGGCAACATCATAGTCAAACAACACAATATATAAATGCACAGCGGAAGAAAAAGGATAAATATATTACAATCCGTAATAGTGTAACATCAAAGTATTACAACGGAAGTAAAGGATCCACAGGCGGATCGCAAATAAAATAACATGGTTCAACAGACTTTAGGCATCTAAGCTTGCGAGACTCTTTATTGATGCTAGGAGTAGCCAGCCAATTCCAATTAGTACCTGCACTTAGCCTTTTTGGGAAAATACGTCAGTTTACACTGGTAAATACAATCAACCGACTCATTTTGAAAAGGGTTTAAGAAAATGATTGATTTGAATGCACATGGCACAAATAATATTTTATAACTTGGTTTAAATGCACAGAGGCAAAATTAATCTTTTATAACTTGGGTTACTTATTTAAATATATAAACTTGTACAGGATTTACATGTTTCTTATGCGTTCAGTAGCCCGGATCGAGCCGGGTTAAAGATTAATGGACACACCACTTTAATTATGAGACACTGACAGGTGTACGCCTACACCTGTGTGCTAAGGTCGTGGCCATTCCGTAGAATGATGCCAGGGATATCCGGGACAACGGTCATTAACCCCCAAAGGCTTTAAGTAAACAAAACAAATTAAACGGAGACATCTCAATAATTTAACCATAATAAGATTAAATATTCAACGCCCGACCAAGCGGTATTTTATATACCGTACCCCAAGCCCGTATAGGGAAAATAAGTTAAGAGTATTTTACCTGAGCTAAATATAAATTCAATCCCAGCCGTATCAAATCAGCAAGTACAGATAGCTTTTTACTGGGCTCCTAAATCTGGAACGAAGGTTTTTAATAACCTATTAGAATCCTAACGGGTCTTTAATTAAGCCTTGACTTAGACCGATTAGTTTTCAAGAGGTAGGTACGGTTCAAACGCATGATAAAGCGAAGACCGGAATAGAATGTGATTTTAGACCCGACAAGTTTGAATACTTGTATAATATGGGTATTTCATACACATTCTGGATTTTGAGATAAAACCGATAAGGTTTGACCCGTTTCGGCTAATTTATGTAAACTAGTTACATAAACCGAACCGAACGCGTGATAAGCGTGACGGGTAACTGTAAGAGTCCTAAAAAGGTTTCCTAAGTTAACATGCCTTAAATATGTCATGATATCAGTAGGATACCTTCCGTTATGCCCAAAACGAATTTAATCTCATAATAAGCCCCGTAGGGGTATTTTGGTCATTTTAAAGGTTATAAAAGGAATGAATTTATCTTCTGTGATCCGGGTCTGATTAAATCAGTAAAAATGGTTTATTTTAACAGGTTATAACATTTGGTTATAAGTCTTATATGCCAAAATAGTTTTAAACCCTAACTATGCGTATAATACGCGTATAAAGTCGTTTTAAGCGACGTACGGGTTAAAATAGGATTCTGAGTTTCCTGATCAGTTAAACAGGTTCAAAACACTCCATTTAATATTTAAAAATCAGTAGCAATTGGATTTTCATCAAAAGGATTTGTAAAACTCATTTTATGGCCGAAAAGGGCATATTCGGTATTTACCGAATTAAGGCGATAATCCTAGCTTATGATCAGTTTAAAAATAATTAAAAATCTTCAAAAATCCCAAAATATTATTTAACATCAGTGGGTAAAAGGTTTGGTGTTAAAAATTGGGTTTAGGTAGGCTTTACGCTAATGACGCCGTTTAATTACTAATAAACGTTATAATTACGTCATTAAGCATAACTCCTAATCTAGACTTCCGATTGACGTGAAATTTTGCAGACATGATCAATAATCAGTAACTAAGATTATTTTACTTTCATATTTCTAAAAATCTCGTTTTATGGCTATAAGGGTAATATGGTCATTATTTAGGCAATTAACGGAACCGTCGGACAATCGAGGTTTCAAGTGGTATAAACGTAGAGGGTTATACCAACATGTAACTATGTCCTAATGGAACTTTAAGGCATGTCTAAACCTATATAAATCGGGTCAGAATCGAGGTCAAAGCAGAAAGTCAAACTATGCGACTTTCGGCTCCGAATCGGTTTCAAAACTGAGAGTTGTCGAATCAAACAAGCCTAGACAAGTTTTCATACTTATTTTCAGATTATATAACTGATAAAACAGGTTACACGTCTTCTGTATCGTTAAATTTGCAATTTATGGTTCTGTTGACTTTTTCGGAAGAAGTTTGACTCGACGAACGACATAGTTAGATCAGGAATCAAAGGGTGCCCTTTTAAGGGTTAATTTCCCACAATATTACCAACTTGTAACAACTTTCGTTTCGACAAATCTCTGGACCGTTTATGATTTAACGCCAAGTCAAACCGTAGTTACGACGGTTTGACTTCTAGGTTATAAAACGAATCAAGACTCAATTTAGAAGGGTCAAGGATACTTACGTAAGTCTACTAGATGTTTTGTGAGCCTTGTATCAGATCCAGAGTTTCCCCCAAATGTCCAGAAGTTGATATGTGTCGAATGTTGAACATAAGACTTTTTATAAGAACTTTTGATCATCAAAGATTGATTCCAAATGAGTGTAATATGATCCAAGATGCATGTATATGGCCTCTATAAGCTGTAAACCACCTTAGACAAGCCCATAGAGTCGAAAAACCATCAATTAAAGTCGGTTATACAGCTTAACAGGCACCT